>JAOWBP010000001.1:50175149-50223776 GCA_028571105.1 Tragopan temminckii | reverse complement strand
ATAGTATAAAGATATCTGCTCTGTTTTCACTGAAACTCTAGTATTTACAGGCATTTCTCGTTTTGAAAAATACTCTACAGATAGGCCCAGAGTTTTAGGGTACGGAAAAGATGGAAATTGGATGGGAGAGAAGTCAATTAGGTATTTTCTTGTTTTTTCACAACTGGAAAATAAAACCCACTTAAAAAGACAATATCCAAGATGGAAATCCATTTCTTCTTTGTCACATAAAATGGTTAGGAAACACAAATATTTTGGAGATTGTAAATCAAAACTTTGAAGAAAATCACAAAGAAATACTACTCTAAATTAGGTGAGGTGAGCTTTTTTTTTTTTTTTTTTTTTTTCATAAGGAATTGCTAAATATCAATAACAGCTACTGGTACAGAAAAAGTCAGGCCAGTTCGCCTCAGTAACTTCAGAACATATCACTGTAAAAAAAAGTGTGACATGGAGTTTTGTCTTTCTTGTCTCCCACAGAAAAGCAGAAATAAGCATCAGTTTACATTAAGTTACTGCAGGAATAAAAACACACAGAATCACAGAAATACACAGTCTTAATCTTAGCTCTGTTGACTTCATTCAAGACAGCCCACCAATGTGACACACGTGCACTTAGTTCACCTGTGTTTTTCTATCAGAAATCTAGAATTAGAACTAAAACTAGCACTAGAATGTATAATTTTCCATGGTCTTGATGAAATCAGATAAACGTAGAGACATGGTCACTGACAAGCAGTCCAACTAGAGAGGAATACTTACCTGTCCTGCATCAGGACACTCATCAACAGTGGATAAAGAAAGTTTTGTTCAAAAGTATGAAAACAAATACATATTAATGAAAAGCAATTAAAAAAAGAATCATACACACATACACACAAAAAAAACCAACTTATTTTGTCATGTTGGAAGCAAATCGTGTTAACACTGAAAACAGGTATTGCTATTTGAATGTACTCACTTGGAGGTGTGCCTATCACACATAGTTGGCAATAGAAGCAGGATGCAGAATTTTTGATTTGCTTACCTGGGGAAGTTTTATTAATTTAAGCAATGAATTTACCACTATATCTGAATGAAAATGAGTATTTTTTCAACTTAGTTTATGGTCCTTCCTAGACAACAGACTAAACTGAAAATGTCACTCTTCTACCAAAATAAGAACTACACAGGGGGGTCATGGTTGTATACTGATAATTTTAAATTTTCACTTCTGGTTTTCTAAATAGAGAAACTTCTGAAGCATAACTTTGCATATATTGGGGTTAGAGATCCACAAGAGCAGTCAAGAATTGGATTATATCTCATATAACAAATCACTGTTTAATTAAGAGTCTAGCAACATTCTGCACTACAATGACATTGCATTGCACTTTACATAACCATGTCCTGTTGATATCAAATTTTCACTACTATTTTTTGCTATTATTGCCACTTTTCTTGCTTGCCTTGGAGAAGCTTGCTCATGCTTGTCAAATCTAGTTAATGGATGTTAATGAGCTTGTTCAAGAAAGATAGGAAGAGAAGGTAAGGAGAAAGGCAAAATAAACACAGAACTGAAAGATGAACACTGAAAGAAAAGAGGAAAAAATAACTAGTGTGTTTTTCTTTGTGTTAGACATTTTTCAGTCAGTGATGAAAAAAAGTTATGAAGCAATCTTTTACTCTCCTCACAAAAACCAGCCTTCAGGTAAATCCTCCTTTAGTCATAATCCTCCAGTCACATAAGTAAGATACAGATGGAAGGGCGTGCACACTTTTAACTATCACAAGTCCCTGGAGTTTGAAGCCATGAAAGAGCCTCCTTGGTCCCTGAGCGCTTTATGAATTCAGCAGCATGAATGTTTGTGCACCTGCAGACTCCTCAGTGACGCTGGAGCATTCCACAGTCCCCACCCTTCTTATATATGTTCTATCTTCTGCAAGATAATAGCCTGTGTAGGTATCTCATACACCTTTGGATTGTCAAACATAAGCCAGTTGGCCAAAACTACAAAATGCAAAGTCAAAGACATTTAAATATTGACTTGAGTTGCAAAATTCAGATTTTGAATACCTCCTAAATTTAGATGTTCAGGGTCAAGAGTTTAGGTTCAGTCCATCACTCAAATGGAAGCGAGCTGAAAAATGTGCTTACCTGTCAACTCCCAGAATCATTACTGTGAATTGACAAGGTTTTACTACACACAGATAAGATTAATAGAACCTTTCAGGTTGCACAAAAACCTCAAAGGTTTGGAAGTATCTTTTAATTTGAGTAAGTGAAGCAGACATAGATTTGTACATTGTAGGTACAGGTGTCTGATCTGTTTCACTTACATTAATTTTGCACATAGATAATTTCACTGATGTCACTTATTACTTGTCTTTTACACTAGCGTCATGCCAAAGGAGATTCAAGATATGTATCTGCAAAGAAAGGAACTTGCAAAAGAGAAAATATAAGGAGAAAAATACACATAAATTAGCTTTTACAGCATTAAGTTAACCAGTATCAACACTATTTGGCAAAAGGAGAGGGTGAGAGTTTGTAGCCATGAGTCAAAGTCAATTCTGCTGTGAATGGCTGGTGGGGACCAGATGTGGAAATAGAAGGAATAAGGAAGCAGCAATCCACTTCAGGAATCTTAAGCAAGTCTGGCCTCCAAGTTCAGCAGTTTTATAAACAGCTGAGTGCATCTTGCAAAGCAAAAGCTAAACCTATATTGATAAACCCTGGACAAAAGGATCATTTCACACTGCACATTTCAGGAGAGACTGATGCAGGTTTAAACACCAAATTATCACATAGACTATAAATAACATAGAACTGAATCACAGTCTCAAATTTTTTAATCTCACTAAAATTAAAAAATAAATAAAAAAATAATAATTGGGGTAGCAACAAAGTTTCCACAACAGTGATCTTTCCTTTGTCTTTTGAATTTTCCATCACTTCTGTTTGTTTTTCAAAAAAGTAGAATTACAAAGGTTGCTCTGAAAGTAACGCCCCCTGTTTGTTGCCATGGAAACTACAATAAAGAACACAATAACACTATTTGACAGAGCTGATTCTCAGCTACAAAGCACTTCTTCAACACAGTCACTACCATTAGCTAAGTATTATTTTCACCAGTGATGAACAAAAGCCTGGATGCCACGCTCATAAAAATCTGCGCCAGCTGCTATGATGGTGTCATTGCTAGGAAAATGTTATCCACACAGTCCATCTTTCATCAGCCCAAACGGACTATATGTTGGGTGTGGTAGGACAATCCCGTCAAGATAGGCAGCGTGCTTCACTGCCTTCCAACTGGTATGGGGCCTGGCATTCTTGTGTTGCAAGAGAAAGGTTGTCTTCACTGGCATGACTCTGGAAGTCTGAGACTTCAGCTTAGTCAGCTTTGTGATGTAGTGGTCAGGGTTGATGGTTTTAACAAATCAGCCAGAAATCCAGAAGGATCATCTTTTTCCTATTCCAAAAGACAGTACACTTTACCTACTGAGGACTGCACCTTGAACTTTTTCTTCAATGGAGAAGTCCCATGCTATCACTTCATGGACTACCATTTTGACTCCGGCGCATAGCTGTGATATCACACCTTGTCACTGGTAACAATGCAATCCAGGAAACTATTACCTTCTGTCTCTTACTCATTCAGCAGGTCCTGACAAACTTGCACACTGTGCTCTTTCAGTTCCTGTGTGAGCCTCTGTGGGGCCTACTTGGAGCCTCTGTCATATTCCAGTGTTGCCACCACTGAAGCTGATATTCATCTCCATACACAGTTTCCTGGTCACAAAACATGGATGACCTGACTGAAATGTTCTGTGGTGTGACAGCTGTGCATGGCTATCTGGAATGCGGTTTGCCTTTCACAGCCTTGTTGCCACTGATGAAGTGCACCGTGCACCACCTCATTGTGCTCACATCCACTGTTTGATATCCATCAATGTTCAGCAAACACTGATGAATGTCAAATGGCCGTTTTTTCTGTATGGAGGAATTCAATGCCACACCGTTGCTTCATACACACTTCCATGTCAGACGCCATTTTGTTAGACTGCCCCTCTGCTGCCATCTGTCACATGGCAACAAAACTTAATGGAATATTGGTGGGAATGTTCAACCTCTACTGCCATACCACCAACGTCCTCCTCTGATGTCATGGGACAACAAAATAAAATAGAAGGCATTACTTTCAGAGCAGCCCTCATATGTAGGAATTACTTGCTATGTTCCTGCTTAGCAGCAGCTTCTGTGAAATCAGAATTTTAGATTAATATATTATTGACTAAATTCTTTCTTACTTTAAGTTGTTTTAGAGTAGCTGTAACCCCATTATTTATTAAAGGAACATGAGATGCATCGGAATTCAAGATAAGCCACTGTCGCTTCTGCTCTTGCTAGTAGCAACAGTAAGTGTGTGTACACATGTATGTAATCTGGTCCTACATATCCACAGACTACTGTGTGCACTGGCACAGAAGCCTATTTCACTACTAGTATTCTAGGTTTTAATATTAAATGAGACCTTCAATAATCACTTCATATTTAAGTAAAAAAATACTACAATTGTTTAGTACAGGATGGGAAATTTAAGGAAGTTGCTTCTCCTTCTTACTTAAGCGATGGTGCTGTTTGAGAAGATAATAATGGTGGCATACCAAATACTGATGTATATTGCATACAGATTTCAGAATTTTTCTAGGAAGACATTATTGTGAGGTCTCCAAAAAAAGCCACAACTGTACTGGTGTCTGGGATGCTGCTCAGATAGCAGCAACACTGTCTTACTGGCTGAACACACCAAAAAGCATATATACATATTGTAAAAGTGAAGATGGGATCAGTACCTGGCCTGCTGAACTAGATGGTACTTCAGTGTCTGCCATTTCCCTTTAATCTTTCATATAATTACTGAAGTTTTTGGCTTCTTTATTTCTTGATAAAAGACAATGAAAATTGTAAGGAATGTGGCATCTAATTTGAAGTCTTTATTCTACTGCAAGACATAAAAGCAGCGCCTTTATTTATGTAAGAGATAGTCAATACAAAGCATGCCTTTTAAAATGAATCCCTACCTGAAACCTGGCAATTCATCTGCAATCCACTGAAAAACAGACTACCTATAGCCAGAATAATCCTTTAGAGTGTTGTAAGGACAGCTTGCAAAATAAGTCAGTGGAGCAGTGTCAGTTCTATACGAGTTGAAAACCTAGCCAGAATTCTGTAATGAGTGGAAACTGTAAAGGCACAGAAAGCCTTCCTTGTCAGGATGCACATGTGTGTAATCCACAAGTGCTATCTGCCTCTGAAGCACTGGTAATGGACTATAGATCCTGACCCCATAGGAATATGTCACATTAGAGAGTGCCTATTGAAATCAATAACGTATCAAATTTATGATTTTTTATTTCCCTACAGTTCTTAAGGCTACCATGTGTATGCCATTAATCTAATTCAAAGGTATTTTAGATATTTTCATTATGAGGTCCCTCCAGTTAGTACTCATTATTAAGATTAAATGTATACCAGGGCAAAGGGAAAAAAAAAAGAGATGAGTACTTCTGAAAAGTAGGCTTTATTTTTGGCAATAAAAATTTAGAGCCGCCCTCTCCCTCTCTCCCAAAGCCTCAGGTTGATTCATCTCTCATTCAAATTTAAAATGCACAGAGAGGCTGCAACAAACCCATAGAAGATTGATATGCACTGCACTCCACACATGGCTTAGCTCTTTATTTCAAAGTCTGGCATGACGATGTTGGGTTTTGTGATATTATTATTTCGATATATAATAAACGGGGTCTGATATAAAAACAGTGTAACGCAAGTCCCCTTTAAAAAAAATACAAATTGTTACTATAGCGCTTTGAGAGAAAGAGAGAGATTCACAATGCAGGCTCAGAACTTGGCAACCTGTAAAAGTGCCCAGTCGAAAATTACTAACAGCTGGAGATGACAGTTGTTTTAACAGCTGAGCTGACAGGATTAATTTAAATGCACTGAAATCAAAAGTAGATAACACCTGTTTAGTCTTCCAGGGCCATTCGACAAGGTAGGCCAAAGGAAAAATGCAGAGCCAGGACTGTCTGTGGGAACATGTGTGCATGCACGTATGTGTATGTATGTGGGTGTCTGTCCAGGCTTCAAGGAGGCCAGGAGGATGCTGGATGTGAAGGACACGATTCCCGAGGGTGCTGTATGCAGACATTGCAGGGCTTACTGCCCTATAGCGGGAAGGCTGACTCCTGAGTCCAGCACATCTGGTTTCCATCGTGCCCACCCTCCTTCCCTTTCTCTTATCCGAGGTCCCTGACCCAAACCCAGCAATGGACCAAGATCACTAGATGCTAAAGCTGCAGTTTCTCACTCCAGTGGCCCTGTGATCCTCCTAGGTTAATTAGTGCACTCGCTCTGAGCTCCTCATCACCAGCGCTCCCACACGCTACCTCCCACCCTACACTTCCCCAGACCAAAAACAAAAGAAAAAATTCCTCACCTTCCTGCTATGCCAAAGCTCATAACCTTCATATCCATTAAACATTTTTTTGACAAGGCAGTTGGGGAAAAGCCTGCTAAGCACAAGAAGGTTTTTGTACAGCAGGGGAAGAGAGGATGACACTAGGTCTACCTCTGCACCTCTCCGGCCAGAGGACGGGGCATGGCCCTTGCCATCGGACTGCTGCACCAACCCTTTCCAGCTGGAAAGAGGGACATTCAGCAAGGTGAATTGCCTTCTCTTGGAAAGGAGAATCTTGGAGGAGATATGAACACCAGGCCTCTCTCCTTAGCAGCATAACCAGCTGTGGAGCCAGCTACAGCACAACCCTACAGGCCCAGGCCTGCAGATGCATCACAGGCAGATATCTTGTTGATGTGGAAGTGAGAGACCTGATGACGGGGAAGCCACTGAACCCAGGCCAGAAGCTTCTGATTAAACCTGCAATCTCCTTCTTATTTAGAGAGACAAACAAGGCTGAGCTGAAAGAGATGCATATATCCAGCAAGCTTGTATCTCCAGACCTAGTCCTCTCTGGTAACCAGGACTGCTGTCAGGCTGCATCTCCCAAGCAGTGATCAGTTGCTATTATCAGCCATGATTTAAAAACACAGTACTTTGACATAGCTGCAAGACTAAGCTTTCCTCCTTATATTCCTCTAGGGATAAAAAAAAATTGCCATATAGTCAGTATTATGGTGATACTTCATACAACTGCTCTTCCCTCTTGCTCTGTAAGTCCTCAGCAGAAGGAAGGTAAACCAAAGAGCTCAGGTGCTCGCTTGCTGGCTCACAGTATGCCTGTCCTCTGGGCTGCCATACCAGTATCAAAGCACAGCTGGCACCTTCAGTTTTCATAGTTGAAAAGAAAGTGTTCAGTAAGAATGCTTCAGAAAATGTTTGATTTGTTGATATCAAAACCCAGGAGAATCAGAGATAGTCTTGGATACAGCATTAACCCTTGCCAGAAAGAAGAGAAAGAAAACAACCCGTGATAGCTCCCTCCTCAGCCCGTATTCTCCTGCAGCCCCACAGCACCAGAGCTCCTACCTCCCTTTTCCCCAAACAGACCAGTGATCCACACAGGCTAATGCGCAGTGCCAAAAGAAACAGACCAAGTCTGAAATACACTGCATCATATGAATACACTGTATTCATATCAGAATCTCTAGTTCTCTTTAGAAGTTATTATCCAGGTCAAACCATTTACCTGGGTAAATGTAAATATTTATGGAAATTCTGCCAGGAGAAGGAAGACCTAAATACTGTCTCAAGAGCAGAACCTATACATAATGAACTTAGGCAAATCTGCAGTCAGCAATGATTTGCCTAGACAAGTACAAGCTTGGACTGAAAATTGTCTTCATTTTGTTCCACAAGAAAATGCTAACACTTTAAAACCTAAGTCACGTAAACTTTTCTTCAGAAGGGTACACACTGGATACTAAATCAATTTCAATGAAGCTATGGAATGCCTCATGATGGACTGCATCTGAATTTTACTATTGTAACCTAGCCTATATATAGGATTCACTGCACCACCAGAATGCCTGTTGCCAATTTTGCCAGCTTTATATCTATGCCAGGAGAGCCATACTAAAAGGACAGCTACATCAGTTTGCACCGACTGCTAGGAAGTAGAGCAAAGAACTTAAGTCTAAGAAAACAGAAAAGGCTATTACCTTCTCAAGCACTGAAATTTTTCTGCAAATGAACATAGGGATTCCTGGTACGTTATTGAAATATCGGGCTAATATCAGAGGGCATTTTCCCTGTTATTTTTCACATCCATGAACCTCTGCATCTCTGGACTCTGGCCAAATCTGGAAACAGAACTGCCAAGTAACATGCGAGAGGCTGTTCTCCTGACAATTCCAATTTGGCTGGTGGTTGGAAATGACAGAAATCCCCTGAGAAAACTAGTATTAATGATAGCTTGCTCCTGAATATACAGAAACAAGAACCTTACTGTCTACCAAAAAAACAAAAAATAGAAAATAATTTAAAAAATTGGGAAATATCTGAAAGGTGGGAGAAAAAAAAAGGAATCAAATTGAGAGAATGTATGTTTGAAAAATAAAGAAACAACCCTCTACTCCTTGCAAGCAAACACCAAATGAAATAGCAGCAATGGCAGAAATAGCAGTGGAAATACTAATGATGATGTCACAAAAGTATCATCACTATTGCTTTTATTCATATTTCATTCTTACAAATTTTAAAAAAATCTGTCCATATTTCTAAATCATTCATTCCCAATAATACTAACAGAAAAAAAAATCTTGCTTTTTTAAGGGTTTTTCAAAGTTTTCAGTCTACTGGGCATGCGATGATAATTGCTGTTCTGTTCTGCTTAATGATAGAGTCCTTTCCCCACACAAAATAAGAAGCAGTTTCTTCTCCGCTTTTTATTTCTTTACACAACTCAGAGGATCAAAGAAGATAATTACAAACAATGCCTGAAGAATGGCTCAGTTAATGTTAATTTATACAACAAACTAATTACTACCAAATGGTAAAAAAATCACATGTGGAAGTTCCTGTCTCCCACGCACACAACTAAACCAGCAGCCATCTGTCTCAGCCTGAGAGCTCTCAGTGACAACTGAGGAAAGAAAGGCAAAGGATGGATCCAGATACACTAGCTGCTGCTTCTCACACAATATCATGGCATTTAAACACCAGGCTCTGCGTGGTGAACTTCACAGTGGCATTTTTTTCCCTTTCATTTATAAAACAAACAAACAAAACACAGGCATCTATAACTATCTTTCTATCTATATTCTATCTCAATCCCAAGAATTTAAGATCAAGTCTAAAATATACCTACCTATCTATCTCCCTCCTGGCAATTTCTGTACAATACTCTTTAAAAAATTCTTAATGTACTGCCTATCAGTAGCATGAGGTGAGACAGTCTTTGAATTTGCCAGGAGTCTGATAGACATCATGACAGAAAAATGTGCTTCTTTTTTTTGTTTCAACGTTTTCTCACCACCTGAAAAAGCAATTTTCTCCAAAACCTTGACAAATCAAAGCCAGTACAATTGTTAAACACCTTTATGGGATGCTCATTAAAAACTGACAGGGAGAAACTAGCCGGGGACCAATCCTGAAGCATTTATTCAGTTTAAAATCTCATTGAATTTAATGCGTTACTTTATTGAGGACTTCAATACCAGATCCTTTACATTAACAAGTACCTTGGCATTTTGACTGTTAATTATTCTCTGATTAGCTTGCACCTAGTGAAACAAACTAAATGCAGCATTATTCCCTAAGCCCTGTGTATAAGGAATCTCAACTCCAATATTCTCCTCTCCCTGTGAGATCAGAACTCCAGCAGTCATCAAAGAAAGCACTGCACACGAAGAGGAACAAAATATCACAGTTTAGATTCACAGTACTGACTTCCAAGGAGAATTTTTTTCGCTAACAATAAAAACTTACAAATCTTTCTAAGTTTGAACAGAAGGTAAAATTCTTGTACTGTGGAATGGCATCTTATTTAGACGAGGGCCCACACTGCTTATGTGAATCCCATACCAATGCCAAAGTGCCGCCATATGATTTCATTAGAAAGAAACGAGGCAGGATAAGGTAAAGATTAAAGATCTTTCAGTAAAGATTAAATGTCTCTGAAATTGTGTTTCTGAACACTTCTCTTTTGAGGAAGAAAGAATATGTTTCAGATGGCCTGAAATGACCACAGAGGAGGAACAAATGTCACAGCAATTTAAAGCAAGGTCCTTGCAATCTCATATTCATGAAGTAACATGGTCATTATTTCTACACGGCAGTAACAGTTTCGACAGTTTAAATGAAGTAAACAAGAAGGGATCACAAGAGAATCCACATAACGAAACAATAATACCTAATTATTCTTCATTCACAGATCTTCACAGAATTACGACATACAAAAATGTACAGGGGAATGATTCTTGCACACAGCCAAGAAGATAAAATTTTACACAACAAAATGTATTCACTGATGTGAAGGAGGATGAAGCAGTTTTCCTGTTGCTCAGTCCTGTTTCACTTGATCTTTCTTCTACCGTTACATCATCAAGAGCTGTTTTCTACAAATTGAAGCCTAGAATCCTTCGTAAGGATTTTACCCTGTTTCACAACGTTTGCACTTTTATTTTAGGTGCATGTTATCGTTAGCTAGTGTTAGTGTATACAAACAACTGGACTTCAATGAAACAAGTAAACTATGAAAGCTCTCAACAAGGAGTTGGCGTGTGAAGTGAACCTCTGAGTACTGTACGAGTGAGTGGGATGAAACAAACAAACAAATAAAAAAAAAAAGGGTCACTCACTACAGCGCATGTTGCAAAAAATGCTGAATCTGTAGGGTCACTTCAGATATCTTGCAGTCCTTGTTCTGTGACCCACATCAGGCCTCTTCTCTCCTCCTTCACCCCAAGTAGCCTCAAGCAGATCTCACAGCCAAAAGTCTGCCTCTAATTTTAGTTCGTACTCCTGGCACATGTGGTGTCCTAGATCACTGAAAGCCTTGAATTAATACACTAAGATCCAGTATTAAGCTAAAGAACTGACAGCTTTATGGGATGCACTCAGCCTGTGAGGAAGGATACCTGGGATTGCCTAAACAATGTCCCCTTCTAGAGGGAACAAAATTTTGAAAATTATAATAGTGAGTCTGAAAATAAGTCAAAATAAGTCAAGTGAGTCAAAAAGACCCCCATTCACTGTCCAAAAATTAATTTGATTCCAAGAGCGCATCCTAAGGAAAAGCCTGAATAATACTAACACCTCTGGTAAAGTGCTATACTGAAAAGCTTCCAGAGGTTGCCTTCCTCTCCCTTTCTTTCCCCCATACTGATGCCTGTTCATTCAAATGCAGGAAGCATCTTCTTTCTTCTCCTCTTGCAGCTTTTTCACCTGTTTTTACGTATACTAAAAGAGCTGAAGCAGATGAATTGAAACATGGTCATACATTGCATCTCATTTGCTCCAGACAAAACTTAGGGTTGTAATAGTTGGCAGTTTTAGTCTGGTTTCTGGTGAACATTTATAATGCTCACTACAAGGAAATCAATTGTTAGCAAAGATGTGAGAAACCAAGGATGAAATGGAACTGGCAAGTGAACTCTCTCCCTAGCACTTCCATCGCAGTTTGTTCCATGCTATATTTACGGCATAAGGCCAGGACAAAACCAACAACCAACAGAAAGAATTTAAATTAGAAAAGTTGGGAAAATTTTGCCATCTGATAAGCACCTTTAATTTTGTTGTTTATTCATCATCTGTAGGCTTATAATATTTTAAAATATGTTAAAATCCTCTGTGCACTGTATTCCCCCTTTCAGGAATTGGTCTACCAACAAAATACTGGTAAAAAATGGTAACATATGATCAGCACCTCAAAAGGACTGCATTGCTTTTCAGCAGGAAGACTGGTTATAGCCTAATACCCTTCATCATGTGTACTACTCATCTCCTAATTTTATGGTTAGCTATAGAATGATTCCCAGTGACAGATTCTTAATTCTTCTGAACTCAGATAAGATTGGCTTTGCCAAACTTGCGAAAGGAAAATGCATTTTGTCTGGATGTACATCCCATAGCCCAAAGCTTCACAGGAGCTGTGAATCAATTAGATGACATAGCAAGAGGAAATGCATAAAAAAAGACTTAAAATAAAATAATCTTCAGTGAAACGTCTCCATATTTAGTTGAACAGCAATGCTGATTAAGGCTGTACATGAGCTCAGTGTGGAATCCAGAACTGTTGCAGCTGAAGATCATTAGCAAAAGACTGCTGTCCTCTAGTTTCATCTTCATATATTAATTTCACATAGAAGGAAAAGGAACTATTTGGACATACATTGCTTTATTTAAGCCTAGTTTATAGACATCTCAGCAAAAATACATTAACATGCTTTACACTTTGCAGCAAGACAGTGATCTTATAGGATTTGTGTGAATATGCAGTGATGAGTAGAGCTGAAAACAGTTTTTCTGCTTAGTTGTTGACTTTTTTTTTGACTGTTTCTTTTTTTTTATTTTCCCCCTTCTTGGTGCCTGACTCTGTGGGGGATAAGATGCTCAGTTACTGAAATGCGATGCGTGTTGTAGAAAAAAACAGGGGAAAAAAAGAGGTTTAGCAAGAAAAAAAGATCAAGGATGCATACAGAACTAAGAGGCTTTTTCTTCTTGATCTTTGTCTCTAGACTATTTATTTACCCTGAGACTGTGTGGCCTAATCTATAGCACAAAGCTAATGTAGCATTCCAAACTGTGCTGGAAAAACAGGACACTTGGATAACCACTTCCAAGTTAGGAGAGACACCTTCCTTTCTGATAAATTACTTGGACACCAGTAGTAGTAACTTTGGGGCTTTAGGGCTTTAGCTGTGATCATTCTTGCAGGGAAGTGGAATAACTGTATTTTGTTTTTTGAGGTAGGAACAAAATTTCCCCTTGTGCATACGGGCTGGATTTTTGAAACTGCACTTGACAGAGATTTAGAAAGGGCTTATGTATAATGGCCAAGTAGCATGTCCTGCACACAACCAATTGCTTACGATTACAGGCATGGATGAAAACACTGTTGAACTTCAGATTCTATTTTTGTTGTCAGTTCCTGTGCCTCTATTATTTTTTCAGAGATTCAATAATTTAATTAACTACAGCTAATAGGCTCAACTCAACAATTGAGGTTCATATCCTTTCCTGTGTGTTGCCATGTAAGATCATGTATTCTGAATTGCTATTTCTGTTGAACAGATAATATCTGGCTTTCTCAAAGGCCTGTGGATCTCCTTTCCCACTCTGTAGAAGGCAGTATTTCATGTACCTCCAAAAGGTAAATCTGGGTGCTAATCCATCATGCACTGTATTACTTGGATACAAGCATCTCACCATCTAAGAAATGGAAGTTTGTAGTAATTCATGACTGCATAGACTTTGTTACTGTTACCTTTCTTCACATCTCTTAATGCTCTTCCCAGAACAAGTACAATCCCTGCCTGTTTAGGGATAAAAACACAGTTCACGCCAGGTTCTTCACAAATCCTGTATCAGATCAAATGTTGCCTTCTTCAAGCTTTTGCTGTACTCAGCAGAAGTTGTGACCTTATATTTGAGAGCCCACTGTATTTTGAAGAGTCTCTTAATGCGCAGAAGCAAATCAAGGTGAGATTCCTCTCAAGCACAACAAACCCAAAACACAAACCATACTGCTCGCAATCGGTAAACCAGGAATTCAACTTCAGTCATGTGGTTGTCTCTCCTTGCCTCTGACTCACAATGGTAGAAAGGAGAAAAGGGCAGTGAGAAGATTAGGCCGCTTGCAAAGATGTGTGCTTTCCCTCTTTCCCAGCATTAGGGCTGAGATATGCAGTGGCACATCAAATGCCCACTCTGTTTGCTTTGAAATTAAACATTTTCCCCAAAATTGACCATTTTTCCCCTATGCACATCAATTCTTTCTAGCACAACTTCAGAGCAACTTGTCCTATGCACGGGGTGCAGCAAAGCCATGCTGCTATCTGTCTGTTGGAGGCCCTTTTGTCCTGGGGAGGTGTGTGAAGAAGAAGGGGAGGAAGAAAGCAGGCGGACCTCTGCACTGACCACAAACGTTTGGGGTGGGAAGCAGGGCGAGAAAAAAGGAATGAGAGATAGAGATAGATTAGAGGATAACAAAACTGGAGAGGAAGATAAACAGAGCCAAAAAGAAAAATGTCCTTTGTTCAGTTAAATAGCTTTCTGCTCCCAAGCCCTTGGCATGACTAATGCCACGCTGTGGTGTGTAAACCTCTTGGGCACATAACACAAACAAAGCATAACTCGGCCTGAACAAACAAAGGCCCAAGCAACAGTGATTGAATTCATCTTAAAACAACAAATCAATTCTTCCCTATTAATGCCCTAAATACCAGCGTAGGAGCACTGTCCTGTTGTAATAAACAGCCATGTGTTCAATTACCGTCTGTTTTCCCAACTACTGCTCTCTTCAGTAATTACACCATGCAATGCATTCTACATTGACATTATATTAATGTGCTGAGAGGAGAGATCTTAAATACGAATTAAATCAAGGCTAAACATTTCAGAGTCGCATGAGTGCTAACAGAGCATTCTTCAGAAGAAAGCACAGACCCATTTTTTTTGTTCATTCCCTTTTCACCTTCATCCTTTGACTAAATCAATAAATAAAATGTGAGCTTGAAAGAACTCTGTTGCCCCAAAGGGTGCCACAGAAAACCTTTCATAAGCTCTGAATGTCTACTTCACCTATACAAGCTCAGCGATCAGTAAGCAGTGTTTCACAACTATCAACCTACGTCATATTAGCGTTACAGCAGTAACAAAAATCCTTCAACAATAGACAGGTGACAACAAAACAACGCCAGAGAAACAAAAGCGGAAAACTTTCTGTGCTGAGACAAACGCAGAAGAATAGAAGTTTCAGAAAAGGTTTCTTACCCTTTTGCAGAACTGTCAAACAACTTCTATTGACTACCGAACAGCACACAGCAAACAGACCAAACAAAAGGTATGATGAAAGACGTATTTACTTGTACAGGGCTCCTTTCCCCCACCTCAACCTTTCTTTCCATTTCATCTACACCCACACTGCAAGGTTTGCATTGTGTTGTTAAATAACCAATAGCAACCCAGATGAAACAGTGGAAGGGTTTCTATGATGCTGTCAAGCACCAGACAGATGCTTGGCAGTGTCAATATGGTTCTTTACATTTGGGTTGTGCCAAGATTTGAAATGAAAAATAAAATAGGAATCATAGTATTACTTGAAAAAAGACAAAGATGGCAACGAGTTAGTGCACAGACATGCAAAAAATTTTTTTAATCAACGGAGTACCATCCTACCTGCTGGGTTTTACTTCAACAATTTGAACCGTTATGGAAACAGATAAATAAAGCTTTGCTTTTTGCCTGTGTCTTGGAGTGCAACAATTTTAATAGAAAGCAAAATCAAATTCTGGGGGTGTAATGACTGCAGATTTTTAAGCCCTCTAGAATTTACCCATAGGTTTCCGCTGTAAAGGCATGCCAAGTTATGTCTAGCATATGAAGTATGATAAACTTCCAAAATCTGTTTCAAAGTAAAATGCCCTAGGAGATGCTGCAGAACTTTTCTGACGGAGGCTTTCAGAAGACATGGAAATTTGCACATTTGGAGGAAATCAAATTTTGAAAGCTTTTCTGACTAAAAGATTACAGTTTACCCTCAAGACCATAATGCATAACATTCAAATGCATTTATGTGTTTTTATAACAACTGCTCATTTGTTCTCCTTAGGATATTAGATACAAAACCATCCCCAAAATCTTTCCAGGCTTTGAAAGTCATTCTCATTCAACTGGTATTTTCTTTTGTTTCAGCTGCCCAAGCAAATTAAAGGAAAAGCTGTTTCCACCTGACCCAAAATGTTTTATTTAATCTTAATTGAAATGTTTTCATTTCTCTTTCTGATTAATCATCCTAAACATCTAAAAACAAAAAATATCATTTCCAATGAAACATTTTGTCTAAAAATGTTGACCGTTCCAACTTTTCTAAAATTTTTGGCTAAAATTAACTTGTTGAGTTGCTAAATGGTATCAGCTCTTCATTACTATATAATACCTTTTTTTTTCTTTTTTTTTTTTTTTTTTACCCCACCTCTCCTTCAGCCTGAATGCTTCTTGAGGTTTTACATTACAGTAAAGGAATCACACACACGCAGCACATTTTCTCCCCGAGCAATACAGAAACCACAATACAGTGAAACTGCAGGAGAAGAAAAGATAATGAGTGGAGCTCTACCTTTGCAGCACAGCTTATTTACTGCATGGGAGACGTACATATTTGTGCAAAAGTGGCAGCGCTCAAACCACCTTAAAAGCACTGATGTTAAGTAGACACATAACTAATAAAAGTAGCCAAGGGCTTCAAACTTCAGAGTGTTTTTACAAGGCTACTTCATTAGCTAAACAAGCAAGTGGGAGTTGCTGTGAATGCTGCTCCTTGCTGTACTAGAGGCTTTCCCTTGCTTCTGGTAAACAGAAGACATGAGACAGCCGTGTGAACAGCTCATGGCACAGACTGCCATCTGAAGCCAGGCAGCCCATACGATCACTCATCTTAATCAGCTTCAATAAGCCAACCCACACGCTGGCCGCCGCTCACAGCCGCTCTCTCCCCGATCACTCTCACATCATTTGGCCACATTTTCTGCTTTCTCCCCACATCGCACTGTTAAGCCAGCACATCAGGAGCCCTCCAAGTCTCCGTCCTTTGGGCGCAGGTGGTGGGAGAAGCCTGAAGTGAGCTCTCCAGTACCTCTAGTGCCAGCCGTGCCTCCTCCATGAGCAGCTCTTATTAAAAAAAAAAGACCAAGTATCCACTAGAACAAAACCAAGCAGGCCTATTTAATTAGGGCAAGCGCTTGAGATCCACTTCTTCATGTTAAACCACACAGTCACACAAGCCTGGGAGGTCTGATTAATTTTAATATGCACGGTTGTGACAAGCGCCTCGGGGGTAAGAGAGGGAAAAAAAATCTCACAAACCCCGCTAGCTCAACAAATAGGTTTCAGCTAAATGCTGTGCATGTTGCCCAGATTAGGATGTTACTATTCAGCAAGGGCTTGAACCCTTAATATGGGGGACAAGAGGCCTGAGAAACAGGTGGCTCGCTCTTCATTCCCAAATAAATGACATCCCCAAAGCTGTGGCACAGAGGCATGCAGAGAGAGCCGGCACAATCCCTCATGTATATTTGTATATTACCCGACTGGGTCAGAGGTTTCTCCTGCAGTGATCCACGGGCTGTATGAAGCTCAGAAAGTTAATGACTTTTCCAGTGAGGGGGAAAAAAAAAAAAAAAGAAAAAAAAAAGAAAGAAAGAAGAGAGAGAGAAGGCAGACTGCAGACTGATCTAGCTGGAATACAATGCAAAAGACAAATCAAAATGAAGTGGGGGTAAGATTGGTAGTGAGCTTTGAAAACACCCACTGAAATGCATAAGGACTATTAAAGAGTCTGCCTCACTGGGGGAGTGAGGGGTAAACAGGAGCCCACATCATCACTGTGGTCTTAGTGAACCACTTGTATGCTACACTATAGAATTCAGGAAGTGAGAGAAAAAGCATTTTGCTTTGGCTGCTGCTTGTCTAATATTCTGGAGTGAATGCACCCTGGAAAAAAAATTTAATTACAGAGGCCCATCAGAGAAGACTTTCATTCTAAAGCAAGAGAGGGAGAGGGACTGCATCTTGTCTCCAAAAGCATAAGTTTTCTGCATCTCACTTGACTACAATGCTTTCTTCTATGTTTAAGATGCTGTATCAGCATCTCAGGCGCCTTTCTGAAAAGAGAAAAGAAAAATCCAAAAGCTCCAAGCCTTTGAGGATGTAAGCATGAGAGACTTAGAAGAAATTCTAAGCAAATTTTGAAAACATCCATAGAAAGACACTATGAGTATCAGGCTAAAATATCAGGAAAGAAAACACTTAAAAACTGAAGGTGATAAATGAACAAACTTCACTTTGAGCAAGTAAGAGCTGGCAGGACTTCAAACTACGCTACCTCTGTTCCAGAGTTAAAGCATTTGTTAATAAAGGTTCAAGCCACCGCAGCATTTAAGAGTGCAATTTCTTTGCAGAGGGCTATTTCATAAACGTCATCTTTTTTTTTTTTTCTTTTTTTTTTTTTAATCAGAAGTATATGAATGCACATTTCCATATGGCAGTGTCTTTGAAAGAAATCATGGAAGTTTAATGCTGGCACGCTCTTCAAGATAAGACATATTTTCTGGTGACAGACTGCGTAGATGAACATGGAACCACAATGGATGCACTTGAAACATCCTTCCACAGCAGCGGGAGTGTATAAGCAAAACTTAAAAGTACTCAACTGAAAATCATCCTTGTTCGTCCTTCAGTAAAGCAGCATTACAAAGCCTCTTTGACGTGTACTTTGTTAAAGGGACAGTGAAGAACCAAATGACAGAGACTCAGACCTCAACCAATATGAGTATCCTGAGGCTTTTCCCCTGGATTCATTCACTTTATTTCTTCCCATCTCACCAGACATGATTTAAAAACCGGAGTCTGCATTTCAAAGGACTCTCTTCTTGTGTCCATTAATGGTCTGCTCAGGAATTTATGGCTTAAGAAGAGGGAGACCTCTTGATTTCTTTACAAGATATGGTGATTAAAAGTTTGATAATATTAGGAGGTATTCTGGGATCTTATTTCAAGTAGAGAGTTTGAATTCAATATGGCTCACTTTCATAGACAGAACTGCTTAAACAACAGCCATTTAAATTACCATAGGAACAGGTGTTGTGATTTATAATGTAAACTTAAACATCAAACGCAAATAGACTTTAGAGGATGCTCAGAAGACAAAAATCAGGCCCAAGAGATCTTTCTTATCACTTTCTTTCCAACAAAATAATTACTTACAGTATTACAGTATACTACTATAGATGAGGATCTAATATTCACACAGCCTGTTGAAGCCCTGTAAACACATATACTATCTGCTTTCTAAACACTTGAGATTAATTGTTCCTGCTCAGAAGACCTAAGGACTAGCAGATGGAAATTCTGGAGTAGGAACAATATTAAATACTATACATACATAATTCCTGTGTGTGAGTGTTGATATAAATATTTACTTATATACTTTAAATGTGTGCCTGTGCATATGTATTTATAGAAAAAAAATCAAAGTATTCATTTAAACAGCAAAACAGAATTGTCAGAGATTCTTATTATAGAAGAATGAGCCGTACAGATGAATGAATGCACAAACTCATATGTACAATCTCTGTGGTCAAGCATATGATCCCTTTTATCCAAAATTCTCCATATTCTGTACAATAATACAGATCTTGCTTCAGAAGACACAGCTCAGGCATTTTAAAGAAAAACAGACAGATATATAACCTGTTGAAAAGATTTTGAACAAAATTGAAAAAGACAACTGATTTTTAATTAAAAGTTTAGATGGAAAGACCCAGTGAGCACTCTTAAAAATAAGAGACAGCTTACTTGTTTGCCTATTTTTTTTTTAATTTTTTTTTTTTGAGAAGCCAAGTCATACGTTTAGAGCAAAGGCTACAGAGATTTCAGAGATTTAATTTTCCAGAAGCACAGGCCATGAATTAAAATACAGCTATCCAATCCCATTAATAGTGCAAGAAAAAGCTAAGTGGCTGCTTTGGTCTTTGCTTTCATGAACTTGTGTCAAGCTCAGTGACTTCAAAGAGATTTCCATTTCATTTCTACAAATGAAGAGAACAGACAGACAGAGAGTCTCTGCCATCCTCTGATGCCTTAAGAAAACAGAAGAAAAACATGCCTGTATCTCATTCGCCTAATGATTTTAGCTGCAAAAGGAATCCCATGGTCGGCAGACGACCCTCAGGGCAAGGGCTTGAGGTCTGTCACAGTATATAAGGCTTCTCCAAACCCACTCCATTATCTTCATTATTGTATACCAGGAATAAAAGGGGACTGACTCCTCTTCTGAAGTTCAAGTTAGAAAGGACAGAATGTTTCATTTAAAATAACATTGTGTGACTTCAGTAATAGGTTTATGCCTTTGGGGGCCTAAATACTAAAGATGCATATAAGGATTTTCTGCAGAATTTCAGAGAAGAAAAATGAATGCTGTATTAGCAATGAGTAAAATTCCACAAGTTTTAGATTCGCTGAAACACTCCATGCCTGTGTGTCAGCATGACTCATTGTCAATCATGTACTTTCATAAAGCAAAAGTAAAATGGCAAGTTTACAAGAAAAAAAAAGGAGCATGGTGCTTAAGAGCTAAGTATAAATCCCTACGAAAACCAAAACCATACGCACATGCAGGGAAGAAAAGGAAGTGACAAGCTTTTGGAAAGTTCTTAGGAATTAGTAGGTAGCATGGCTTCCTACAGGGAACATGACCCAAGGGCATATAGACAACAAAAGAACATGGAAACCACTTATTTGAACAGTGATGATTCCTTTCTCGATGCACCTGTGGGCTCATGTGTGCACTCACATATGTGCACACATACACGCATGTATTTATGCACCCTGAGCAGTATGTTTCACAACACTGTAAAAATCCTTGTCATTTAATAACGAAAAGTATTAAAGCGTTAACTTACTTTCTAACAAACATAATTTAATAAAACCATTTGCCTTACATTAATAAAGTTTCTTGAAACAGTCAGACCTGAATCAATATTTTGGAATATCTCACTTGTCCTCAAAAGCCATTTAAGAAAAGTCCTTCCACTGATTGCTGGGAAGTTTGGATCAAGACCTAAAGCTGTTTACCCAGCACTTTTTTTTTTTTTTCTTCAGTTTTGAAGAAACATTTGAAAGAATGCTTCAAAAGCACATTTCCCACTGTAATTCAGAAGTCAATTTCAAACAATAAAAACTGAGCAAACACAGACCATTGTACAAGTTAAATAATATATAAACTTCTGAGTACATAGAGGAATGGGAATCTGGCTCTTATCTGGTCTTCGAAAGATCCACGGGAAATTGATTTAATTAAATCTCAGTTGCTGGTGTAAATGTTCCCTTTTCTTCCCAAAGAGAAATAAAATACTGGATTATTGTTGTAGATGTAAAGCAGCAAAGCTTAACCAACATTTTTGGTCTTATCCTACAAAGCCTCACAAACAAGCAAGACTAAAAATTATTACCGAAATACAGATTTTGAACTGTTAGCTATGTGTACTGCCAAAGATTTCCACTTGTACCTTATCTTATTCAAAGGGAAATTCACTAATGTGCTAATCACCTGACCAGCAAACAGTGATGACTGACATCTGTATTACAGCACCATACGAAGAAGACATGACAAGTAGAGATGAACTCTAGTTCAAACAGAAAAATCATTGTACTTGTAGTAGTACATAATTCTTTTAGGGAAAGAGACTCCTATCAGTGGAGATATGAGAGTCTCTTAAGAACAGTCTTGCCATCTGTACCCAGAAGTATATATTTTTTAATTAGCCACTCTGAAAACAATCATGTTGACTGAAGAGAAGGGGGAGGGAGACTTGTCAAAATGATGTATTTGTCCCTCACCACCTTTCAATGCTCTTATGCAAGTATAATTTTCTTCCTAGCCAGCTCACCTCTCTGGCCTCCTTTTGTTTCATGTTCCACTTCCCATTCTCTTCTAAGTTCTGAACTTTTGTTAGTTCTCTTTTAAGGAGAAAAGGAAAAAAAAAAAAACAACAACCTTTCCTATTCATTTTTTTCCTGGATGGAGAGTAAGTAGACATGAATATGGCACCCTCATAATGATTTAACTAGGGCTTAATGAAATTTTCATCACAACCTGCTGTTCATTTTAATGGCCTTTGAAAGACAATAGAACAATGGCCAGGGGGAAGAAAAGATTTTCTGTTGCATGCATTTACAAAGCCCAACATTTGGTTGCTCCCCCTCCCCTCTCTTCCAATCTCTTCACAAAGCTGTAGATCTTTTGTTTGTACTGTATATTTTCATTTTAGTAAAGCTGAGATAATGCACAAGCTCTGTAACCATTCTCATGGCTGTCTGTGGCCTTTCCTCAATGGAGGCTGTGCAGCTGGTACAACCTCATACTCAACACGGAAGCCTCTGCTCTTTCCTCTCTCAAATAGAAGTCTGGTGTCCCTTTCCTTCTCTATACTATATTCAAAACTTTTCTAATCAAAAGCACAAGATGGGTCACGGCACTGACCATTAAGTCAGCATAAACTCAAAATGAAATGCTATGATTATATGCAATATTCCAAAAAAAAAAAAAAGCTTAGACAAAGACTTTGTTTCCCAGCAGAGCCAAACTGTATGTTCCAGTCAAGAAGAGATTAATTTACAATCTGTCATGCTCATGTATGTCACAGTGTGGCTATCTTATTTTCACTCCAGTACGCAGATTTTCCTAAAATTTTCCTGTAGGTGCTGCCAATTCATACTTAAACACTGAGGTGGCTTTGAGGGTCATGCTTTTAAACATTTGAAATACCTTTCTACAACAAGACAGGCAGGTGTGAATGAAAACAATTGTTATTATTGTGCATTAGGGAACAAGGCCCAGAACACCAACTGGTCTAAAGACTCTTGGGAATCCAGCTGTAAATATGCATGCTAGATATTTATGGACGTTGCAGTGAGAACCTCGCCATCCAGTCAGGGGTTTGATTCTACCTCAGAAGGACAGGAACTGAAAATCTTATTTAAAGTTCCTCTGTAGCTTCTCAGAGATAAAATGTTGGGTCTTAGTCTCAGTGCACAGAGCACAAAAGGCGTTAAAATTGACTGGACTTCCAAAAAGAAACTGATTCTCAAGAGGTGACTCCTATATGCCTGGATTGAAACTTGCTGGCTGGAAGCAACACAGGGAAAACCTGTGCTGTGCTTGTTTGTATTGTACCCAGCATTACAGATAAATAGAGAATGACATGATGCAGAAATTCCAAATTTAACTTCTTACCTTTCAAATAATGACATGCCTACCAGATATTTTTACACACACACACACACACACAAGACATTGCTGATAAAACTGTTTTTGCTCTAAAAATGGTGGGGAGGGTGAGGGGGATGGAGTGATGTAAATGACCCCCAAACTGTTAAAATTACAACGTTCACTGTACCCATATTGAGGAGGTTAACAGGATACTGTGTCTATTGCATCTGTGACAAAAAGACCGTATGTCAGACAAAGCCTCCCATTTGGGAAAAGCTAAAAATATTAGCTATGATGGGATACAGTTAAAATTTATCTCTAATGTAGACAAGAACTATGAGTTCTTTATTTCAATTTTGCTAGCAAGAAGAAGTAAATGGAGCAGAAAATAGGAAGATTAAAAAGTGTACATATCCAGAGAATCTGGAGAAAACAAAACAAAAAATTTTGGCCAGTTTCCCAGGCCTTACCTTCTGGTTCATTTTTGATGAGCTCTTCCATTTTTCTTTGCTTAAGGGTGTCTACAACATCCGCTAGGCTCCCTTTGCGCCTTTCAGGGGTTCCCAGGGCTGTGCTGGACAATGATTCTCCACTCTGACGCCCACCTTCTTCTGCCTTCAAGGGTGAGGTAGATGAGTTGTGCGGGGCAAATGAAGACATCACTTTATTGCCATCAACTTCCTGAAAGAAGAGAAAAATGAGATGAAACATTTCTTTCTTTTCTTAAGAAAAGATTAAAAAAAAAAAAAAAAAGATGGTAAGAAAGAACAGTCCTTTGTTCTTTGAGTTCATTGCTGTTTGTTCTTCTGTCGAAACCTTTAAAAAAGCATGCAATGCTTCAAAAACACCCAGAACAAAGCCTATCCATAAAGCATAAACCAAGATTACAGGCTGAAGTGAACAAAGATCAGCTTGCAAGAGAGAAACATAAAATACAGTTTTTCCCTAATTGACAAGAAGTGTTGTACTCGTAGGTTTCCTAATAACAATGATATTGATTACCTTTAATTGTTTGTTCTTTTACAGCTTTCTTTGGAAAAAATCTTCAATTCTTACAAGGACCATTAATTTCCTGACTTTATAAAGTACTTAATGCCATGATGGCTAGCTGCTGTAAGAAATGAAACAGTAATCAAATATTAAATGCCCTTCATCGTATGATTTATTTTAACACGCAGTTCAAGTAGTTCTCCTATCTCTAAGGGATGAAGAAATTGTTTTCTGTCTTCTGATTTTCTATTTCTCTCTTTCTTCTCACACCTTCATTTCTTGTAGAGACAATATTTTTCACAAAGGTGGCCTAATGACTTGCACTGGCGGCACAGTGACAAAACTCTATGGCTTCCCAGAATATACACACAATTCTCACGTGAGAGTCCACAGAGGTCTACTCATTAATTTTAATGGAAACCAAAACTGGTTCCAGATCTTCAAACTTGCCTTCATTAACGTGAAAGTGTCCCCCTCCACACCTCCTTCAACATAAAGTAATGTTCTCTGCCCATATACCTTTTCCCTTTTATCTCTTATATCCTTTTGTACACGTTTCTAAACCCCTTTTTTTTCCTCTGCTAACATATGCCATCTATCTTGCAAAACTTAGGCCAGTGTCTCTAAACAAAGCTCGCTGCATAACACAACACTGCAAACATTAACAGATTTTATTTTGATCGGATTCTCAAGACTTTTGTTTTTTTCATTATTTTATTTCCTTACACCTTTGCATTCCAGATGTTTAATTAATATTATTTCTGAAAAAGTCATTGGATCATCTCATGATCTGAATTACAGAGTTGGTTGAAAGTGTCTTAGTAATTTTCACATTGTTTTTATTTTACAGAGTGTGAAGGAGAGACATTTTCCATTTTTAGTGATTTGTGTTACATTTTTACCTTTTTTTTTTTTCTTGACTAATTTTTATTATCTCTGGTTTTCTAAGCCTCAGTATTACAGCAGAAAAAAAAAAATGAGGCTTTTCATGAATAGAACGTAAATTGCTAAAAAAAGACCTCAATAAAATTTGAATAAAGCAACATGGAAGATATAAACAATGCATTTGTTTTTCAAAGATTACTTCATTTTGACAAAAAGATTACTGCTGGTTAAGAATGGCAAAAAGATTACCGCTGGTTAAGAAAACTTTTAGTGCAAACAATTTTGAGCAGCTTGAATGTGTTATACTAGTGAATAAATTCCCTAACAGAATCGGATTTAGCTGAGATTACAATCTGGGCCGTCATATGCCCCAAAAGCCAAACCCAGTGATGTTAATGAGAGACTTTCTACTGACGTCAATGAGCTTTTGACCAGACCCCAAAAAAATTTCCAACTCAACAGAAATGCTCTTCTTTTTCTTGAAACTCCCTCCACTTTTGTCACGCAATTGAAATATTATTAGCTGTGAACAGCGAATGTCAAAAGTGAGTCGTAGTTGAATGTTGGTGGTGGTGGTGGTGTTGTTTTAATGTATAAACCTGAGGAAACAATGTTTTTTAATCCTGATCCAGATAAGCAAAATAGTGAACTTAAGGATCTGTTCAGACTTTATTTAACATTCAAACCCATTTTCATCAAGCAGTACTTATTTTCCTATGAACAACGCCAAAAGAGGAAATATCCTGAAAGCTGCTTTCTGGTTCACACTTCAAAGACAGATAAGCCAAATACCATCCTTAGTTACAGTTCTTAAATCCACCTATACCATCAATTATTTATAGAAAAAATATAGTTCCTTGTTTTCCCAGCTATCAGCTATCAGAACGGGCACTGAAGACACACACTTGTGCTTCTCTATATGTCACACTCCGGACACGAACACATAGGAATTACAACAGCTGCCTAAATCTCAGAAATTATCACTGTGGTTTCTATGCACATTTTGTGTACAGGTAAGTGTTTTCATACATAGAAATATATTCTATGTATATGACAAGTTCATTATAAGAGAAGAAAGATAAGTACATAAGATCTGGGGGGACATGGAAGTTAATAGAAGGTGATCTTCGAACTCTCAAACTGCTTGGCTTTGAAACGGACCCCATCAGTACTTTCAGGATCTCTAAAAATTTGCTGTCTCCATTCTGGGGAAGAGGAATTGTGCAGGGCAAGGACAGAAGTGCAGTCTGTGAGTACACTCAGCTTCTTATTCTTTAAAACGTTCTCTGCAACCATGTGAAAAGTCACTTTTGTTTCTGCATTTCACCTTCCTACCTGTGAAACAGGCACAAAGCAACTATTTCCTTACATAGTAACGGTCTTGAAACCACAAACTCACAGAATCACCATTAAGAAGACTCTATTGCTGGACAGATAGGAAAGGGAAGTGCTCGGAGCACTTTTTAGAAGACAAATCATATATTCAACAATATATCAAAGTAGTCAACTCCAAAGCAAATTATTTTCCTAGACTGCTGTTATGTGCGCATGTATGCAGTGCCTGCGTATCACGTATGTGGGCTATTTATACACTTGTGAGATTTAACATACACTCCACTTAATCAAAACATATACAGTAGGGGAACAGCTGCAATCACATCTCAGTGGGCTAAATTACAGTACACCAGTGAATTATTCATTCAAGAAGATCTGTAGCAATCACACATTCATTGCGTGATTTGCAATCTAAGAGGAATCCTCTCCTTAGCAGGGGATGAGTGTGCACATCAGCTACTGGTGGTGATGAGAGTCCAACATGTATACTCTAGCATATGAGCTAAAGAACATGCCTTCCCCACTTGTCCATGGTTCTTTTATTGTCATTCAGAACAGCCACCTGAAACGCTCAGCTATTTCATTGGCTTTCACTTTACATCCCGTTGGTTCATTTTGCTCTTTCTCAAGTCATTATTGGAGGTAGTGAAAAAGGAATTTCAGGGATTCTGGACTGTAACAACACAAAAACAAAACAAAACAAAAAAACAATCCAACAAAACAGTATACTTCCAAATAAAACTTACTTATCTTATGGTTATATAAAGCTAAAAAGCTTTTAGCAAGGAAACTCCTCTGAAATGAAGGACATGAGTTTAACTACCCCCCTGAAAACATCCAGAGAAATCCTTAATGGCAGGAAAGCTATCCCAGCAACAGCCCAACCTTTATCCCCTAGAACTAAGGTTTCCCTAACAAGTGAGATTTAACAGTTTCCTTTTTTGAAAGAACATGCTTACACAACTTTTTTTTAGTTACCTGAGAGAAAAGCAACAATGCTGTAACAAATGAAATTAAAGGACCTGAGTATCTACTTGTGGCATGTTAAAGTGAATTCCATAAAGCCACACAAAGCTCTCCAGCTCAGTCACCAAAAAGGGTAAAAAACCCATCACTCTTCCCAAAGCACAGCCTCCCTCAGCTGCAACCATTTCACCTGTTCAAGTGTGATTACACTGCAGCCTCTGGCTCCGTTAATCCCAGAGTGGTTTGATGCAGTCAGCAGCTGCTCCATGGATAGGGACGGTTGCTCATTTATGCTGCAAATTTCTCTGCTAATGCGAGCTGGCACTACATGTCCCAAAACCCTGCCTTGGGACTATACTCACCCACACCTGATGCTGTTGCTTCTTGGTTTTCCCACTTCAGAATGGCTGACAGACCTAGAGAGATCCTGCTGGCTGAGGCAACCCAGTACCTTCTTTCCCCACAATAATAAAAAGGACCAGACCACGTTTTCTGTCTTCTGCTTCCCTCTCAAGCTAGAACCCACAGGAAGACCTGCTCAGTTGCAAGAGAGTTGCCGCTGTATCGCCAAACGGCTTTCCACCTATGAAGGAAATAACTCTTCCAAGGTTTAATGATAAAACAGGCTTCTGCCCTTTTGGGATGAGGTCAATAATCTTCCTTTGTTAATCTTGAGCAAGCTTTACTTAATCTAGCCCCCTTGTCACCTTTGTGATTGACAGGAAAAGTCATGTCACTGGACAATGGACTTATCCTCACTGAGCAATATCTTTTTTAAAGATTACACAATGTTACCCTTGCTCTCATAAAAAGTGCAAACATTTTGCTGTTAAAGGATCCTATTCATTCCAACTGTATCTTTCAGATTTTCTCTGGGTCCAGCAGAGACCAATTCCAACTCTAAAAAGGGACAGCAAAATGCCTAATGAAAAGAAATAGGTTCTTCTTAGTGAGATTTCCAAAGCATCACTTAATGCTCCAAATTGATCTCAGCTTCTCCATCCCATCTAGACAAACACTTTATTGCTGTCTGCAATTACACTCAAACCAACTGTGTTTCTGTGACACTAAATTTTTGTCCCAAACCAACCGATATTCGAAGCAGAAGACAATCCTAAACTAAGTCTGAAACTGTTAATTATCACCATATGGTATGCAAGGAGACAGCATCTGCAGCAAAAAAAAAAAAAAAAAAAAAGTATGAGAATCAGGCTTTGCAGCCAAGAACACCTGGAATAAAATACTTGAGTCTTTAAAACTAACACTGATATTGTCTGATTTTAAGAAGCCTGTGATCCCAGAAGCTACCCAACAGGTTCTTTTTTCAAAGCTGGAATTTTGCCCAATCTTTGCTCTTTTATAATGTGTAAAGAAGACATGAAAGCAATTTTTTTTTTTTTTGCTCTGCTTTTTACATTACACAGTTTTATAGTCTCCATAGTGACCAGAAAGCTGATAAGAGTGTGACATAAGACAATCAAAAACCAGAATGCTTCACACTTTTGAAAACAAATGATTCTTAAGCAGATTAGTTCCATTTACTATTTATTTTTGTTTTAGTTAATAGATATTAATTCCCTAAAAGCTTATATTAAAGATCTAGCAATGTAACCACTTCAGGTGAAAATCTGAAAGCTATAAAACACTCCTAGCGCCCACAGGAGGTCCACCAGTAATTAAGAGAAAAACAAGACTTGACATTTCCACTATTTTTAAAAAGGTTTAAAAGATACAAAACACACATACAATATTCACAATGCAAGAATGATCTTTTATTTTCTCTTACCCTTCTATTTAGGATTTTTGCCTTAATTAACGTAATTAACTTTAGCGGCACAAGTACCATCAGCTTTCAATGGGCATCATATCTCTAAATCACTTAAGTGATTCTGAAAATTCTCCCCTCCTGCGTTCTGTGCCATAGGGCTGTTGTGCAGACATTATCATAATCCTATGTGGTTTGTGGTGGCTGGCAACCTGGCACCTTCGGAAAAAAATGAATTATATGTTCCTCAAAGCATCCCAGTGGACACAGTTCTTTCTACACTGTAGAATTTCTACACTTTTACCTTACATTTAAATAGGTCTTGTGTCTATTTGCTTACTTCATAGAACAAAGTTGCTCATCAGTGATTGAAAAGAATGATCCCCAAGGAGATGTAAGAGAAACAATGGAGAATATGGAGAGGAAGAGGAGACAGTATGTAAAAGGGCACAGACATTGAAATAAACAAAAAAAGAAAAAAAAAAAACAACAGAAAAAAACCAGGAGGAGATAAATACACCATTAGGAATTAGGAATTGACAAGTGCACAATCTGAGGAGGGATAAAAGAGATGTCGAAAGGTGTCACATAATCAAACCTAGAAAGACATACATCCTCAGGCTCTGGTTCTGCAATCAGAGCCATGCAAACTGATAGCTATTCTTATGCAGGTGTTGTTTTTTTTTTTTTTTGTCCTTAGGACAGAGATTTTAATGAGGAGGAACTGAAATGTAATGGAGAGTGCAGAAGTTGATGAATGGGGCTTAAGAGTCAACTGAAGAGGTCATCATGGAAGAGAAGTAAGCATTTTACCTGAACCAGAGAGACTGAACACACTAAACAGAGAGACATATTTTTTTCTTTTGATTCTGATCGTGCTAGAGTCCAATGAAATACACTCAAGTTAAATTTTGTTTTGGTTTTACTACTAGGATGCATTTGAGTCTCCAAGTTCCATATTTTGGAAGTATTATCAATCACCAGACTTAGAAAAGCCTGATCCCATCCAGATCTCCATTTAAAATGCTAATGGCTTGGTACCACGCTTCCCCCCCCCAGCAATGATTACTACCCCATGGTGGTAATCTCTCAGGTGGTATTTATTTGATGTCAAGTTCTGTATCTGATTAATGACCTCTTTTTGATAAGACAGGAGATATTCTGCAGAGGTTTCAGTGAGAAGACTAACAGGTATTTCCAGTGTTTGACATCTATGAACCTCACTGAAAATGAGTTGAAGCTCAAAAAGACCATCTCCTCTACAGACTCTGCCGTATCATGTTTTCTTTTCTCCTACCATTTTCCTCCACATGTGGAACTGAGACAATAATATACATTTCCTGCAGATTAGGACAGTTTCTATAATTGAGGCAAAAAGCAGAGAGATTATTGGGCAAAAGCCTCATGGCAGTTGTATTTTCATTTCTAATGATACAATAAATACTCAGTTCTTACATTACACTGCAGTGCACTGCAGCCAATCAACTGAAACCAGAAACTGGGAGCTCCCAAGTATCAAGCAGCACCCCATAGTAACCAACATTAAGGCTGAAACATTTTGATATTTTTTTTACCAAAGTCCATGACACTCAGATAGCTGTATGAGCAAGGGAAAATTTCAAGCATTTCCAAGCTTTGGAGATGAGCCATTAGAAACTGATTGGCTGCATTCACACAGAAGGAATAACTTTTAATTTGTTTCACATTGATTTCTAATATCACCCTCTGTAATATACAGCACACAGGAGCAGATTTTTCAAGGAGTTTCAGTATCAAAAGAAACAAGGAGGTTCCAAAGAGAATTTTTGAAAATATACAACAATATATATTCAATTAATTCCCACTGATTTCATTACAGGTCCCTGAAAACAAGACTTGGAATCAGCACAGTGTGAATGACTGACCCTCTGCACATCTTCAACATACCACTATCAGGTTATCTATAGCACAGAGCACAATCTGATAAACAGTGCTTTAAGACAAACATTTCTTCTGCTTTTGCAGATCTTCATTCCAGCCCATCCCCAATTATACATCAGAAGTTTAGTATTTTTCACTGCGTATCCCACCATTTCTACTCAATTTATTGCAAATCAAAGAATGATATCCAAACTGTGCAAGTCTGAAGTTTAAAAAAAAAATCAGAAAATATTATGAAGTAATTTTAGAGCCTTCTTACACTGGATATCTAACAATTCATTTACTTATTTTGTGCTTCAGATTTTGTTTTTGTTTTTAGCCCACCTCTCACAATGAAGCATTCCTTATATCCAAAAGGTCTGCAAATCTTTCTACAGATTGAAGGTATTAAGAATAGTAAAATATTAACAATCACTTTGTATTGGGTAAACGTGGTTAGCAACATAATTCCTGACACACATCCTCAGACCAGATCTCTCCTACCATTTCTTCCTCCAGCAAAATCCATTTTAAGAATGTAACACAGGATTACATCTATTTGCTCTCAAAATACTTAACAAACAAAAGTGGTATTTTGAGAACTCCTAATATGTTAGCTATAACCTGCAAAAACAAAGAACATGTTGTACTATGATGGCCTTGTTATCTTCTTGCTAGTAATCTTTATGCTTAAAAAATAATAAATAAAACTCTGTAAAAGCACTTTTAAGACTTTTATGATCTCTTCCCTGGGGGACTAAAGATCACCCTTAAGACCTTGCTAAACAAAAAATAAGACTACTTATCGAAACAGCTTGGTAGAATCTTCAGCATACATTAAATCCTTCTAATAGTTTGGAAATCATGCAGTATAAAACAATTATCTCTGTAAAAATCCACGCTTACTAGCCACATACAACAATTCCATTTTTCAAAGTGCTAGAAAAACTACACTGAGCGTCAACAACAATTTCATCACCTGCTTTCTTACTATGAAACAAACCCATTGTCTGTGCTAACTCCTTCAAATAATGGGACCATCTGAATAGTACTTAGTAATAAAATAAATGTAATAGGCTAGCATTGACTTGGGTGTCTTCAGCTATCTGTCTTCCATACAATGATTCACCACAATCTACAGCTAGGAAACGAATGCAAGATCATCTCATCTGTTCTCTGACAGCCCACAGAGAATCACACCAAGCAGCTGTATTTCACCTCATTCCTCAGTGTGGGTGGCTGAGAGGAGAAGAGAGTGAAGAACTCTACTCACACACCATTTAGAGTTTGGTCAAAATTGGGTCCCATGTGCTGAGAACAATTTGGAAGATGGCATTTGGGCTAGTAAAATGCCTCAAACAGACAGCGAGGTTTCCCATTTTCACCATTAATACTGTACACAGTTTAAAAAACAAACAAACCAGAAACACTCTCACTACTCTCAAACACTGCCTCATGTTTGCTTCCCTTCACCCTAACTCTTCTTGCACAGCTGCTTCTTCCAGTGCTGTGGTCCGTTTCTTTTCTCTGTTAGAGCCTTTGCATCAGTTTGCATATTTTTACTTTCCTATTACTAGCCCATATTTAGCTCCCCTTCTTTCAGACTTCCCTCACAAATCAGGTCCTGCAACTCTTTAATCATTTGTTTCTTGCATCTGAAATCCTTCCAATTTGCTGACTTCTGTAACATGGCTAGAAACGAACACAACATTTCACAAGTAATCTTAGCAGTTACAAGAAGAACAATTACTTCCTTGTTGCTGCCTTTTTTGCTACCTTACTGCATTATAAACTCATACCTAATTCTCTTTTTTTTAACACACACAAATCTTTTTCAGCATTACTGTTTCTGAGTGCCTTAGTCCCACTGATAATCTGTGTTTTGAATTGCTTTATCCGGCTGCATCAGTTTGTAATATTACATTTGATTATTTCCTGCCATGCGGTTCTACTCTTGATTTCTTTGATATTATGGCTCTATTCTCCCTGGTGCACCACTGGAAATTTTAACGAGTATCTTATACTTCGCTTGTTCAAACTTCTAGAATAACATATCCGTTTCTCCATCTTTCTAAAATGCCGTTATAGATGCTTGCTGCCCTGTGCATACCACACCCAGAACTAGCAAGCTTCCAACAGGCAAAGGACTACTACAAGTACATTCCTTTCAGTTCATTTTTTACCAGCCACCTTAGAATAATGCAAGAGACAGATGTTGCTAGAGAACCAGGAGGCTAAGGCGAGGTAAAACATACCATAATGAAGGATATCTGCACAGAATATGCTGTCCTAGGAACTTTTCTCATTCTCATTCTTCTGCTGATATCTGTGATTGTGACTTCACAGATATTCATCTTTTTTCTGGCATCCAGCATATCTTCCTTTTTCTAGTAGCAAAATAAAATCATATTTACAACATAATTCTACCTACCTCCTAACAACTTACTTCATTACTATGTTTCTCTTTTTATAGTTACTTCATCTGTTTTAATTAATGAAACAACACTGACATCAAGGCTAACAAATGAGATGCATGAAACATCCTATGAGGGAAGTCTCTTCCAATGCATACACACTTGCAGCCTGAATTTCATGTTATTTCCAATAATCAACTCTTCTGGATTACTTGTTCTTTATACTTTAGAAGATCTTTTCCTACACATTTAGTATCAGGACTTTTGCATATATCCAACATGAAGGGCAGGTGTGTGACTAAATCCCCTATGGTTTTCAAATAATCGTGTTCTGCTCTACATATTTCCCATCTATTTATTTATTTCTATTATGTATTGTTCTCTTGCTTGTCAAAGCATTATAGTTTGACTTAGAGCATCTTAACTATCAAAATCAACTTCTCCTCCATAGACATTAGTATCACACTAACTCTTTTCTTGAAAGCAATCTTCTGTAAGTTGCCACACTCCAGAAGGGCCAGAAACAAATATCAGCATCAAATAGCTACTTGAGAAGCAGCCCCACTGTTTCCACTGGAATTAACTGCAGTATAAGATACCACATGTAGAATATAAACTTTCTGAATTAGTTCTATTGGTTCAGAAATATGTATGTCCTGCTCATTTTTTGAAATGCACACCACCCAGCAGATGACTCATGGATCTGCTTTTATGCTAGGTCCCCACTGTCTTACCTGCTTTTTCCAATTACTTTCTGTCTTCTGCTTATTCTCATAAAATTCTTGTTAAGCAATGTCTACAAAAACAATAATGTATGGACTTTTCCAGGGAATAACCATTTTCATCCTCTTCACGATTATTAAAAGATTTATTTTCTCCCCTGCACTTATTTCACCTGCTCTTCTCTTTATGTTCTTTATTACTTGATTCTCTTTCTATCAACGCCTGTTCCACAACTTTAGTGAAAGGGAATTTGAAATTCTGATGTAAATCAAAATAGTTTTCTTAGCTTTGGAAGGAAAACTGCACGAGAAAAAAAACAGACAGACAGACAGACAGACAGACAGACAGGAAGGAAGGAAGGAAGGAAGGAAGGAAGGAAGGAAGGAAGGAAGGAAGGAAGGAAGGAAGGAAGGAAGGAAGGAGGGAGGGAATTCTGTGCTGATAAAACAGGATAAAAACCTTCACAGAAAGTCTTTTCCACAGAAGATGTTTCAGAGGAGAAACCAATCTTACTTAAATCTTATGCACTTCCAAGAGAAGACAGTGTTTGATCAGAGAATGCCACGTATATCAGAGTAATTAATAAAAATTAGCGACAGAAGTCAGTTCAGATAGCATTGATACACACTAGTATGTATAAGACTCCAAAACCTGTAAGTTAATCCCCATAACGTATCTTTGTGATATTATACACAGGGTAAATTTGGAAATCACATGAACTGACTTGCCAGGATCCAAAACAAGCTAATGGCACAGCACATTCAGCATTCAAAGGTTCCTGCCTACCAGTTCTCTATTCACTCTTCTGGCTCTAAGTATATCTCAGATGTCAATACTATGTCCTGCACAGGGAACAGTGTAACTCCATTTAAGTCATTTAAGACTTATTCTAAAGTTCATTCAAGCACAATTTAAACAAGATTTAAAATGCACATAGACACTCCCACCCCTGGAGCAAGATTAGACTGTGTTTGACTGATGTGAAAAAAACAGACAAACTCTAACTCATGATGGATTCACAGTTCCTCTCACTCTGGGGATCAGTTATTCTTTCTTCTGTTCCTTTAAACTGCAGTCAGTAGTCTACATTGCCCACTACAAAAAGACCTTTGTGATATCAGGAGATGTTGTGACACTCCTGATTAAGAATTATATGGTAACCAAACTGTACAGAAAAGCTGGCTTTCCTCCCCTTTCTTGTCACCTACCTAAATTAATCTGACTAATACAAATAAGCTTCATTAGCTTTAAAGTAGTTTGTTCTCATTGTCTCTCACTTTTTTTTTTTTTTTAATTATAATCATATCCCTGTAGTGTATTAGGTCCACTCTACACTTCCTTTACCAATCAGTCTTGTCCACTGTTATATACAATGTTCACAAGCAAGCAAAATAACCGAAAGAACATCTAGTCCTCTACAGTCATAATTAAAAACCCACTATTAGCAGAGAAGGAATAACTTTTTGCTGGAATTAGCCCTTTTTCTCTAAGCTATTCTTTGAATCACTGATTTCTGAGTATTCCCTGTAGTTTTCAGTCATCATGAAGTGATGCTGGAAAACTCATAGAACTGCCCAATCCAAACAAGAAAGACTGAAGTTTCTCCACTTTGACCGGAAAGAATGTACGCCTACTTTGGAATGACGAAGCATTGGTTGACTAATAGAGCATGATTTTGCAAAATCTGCCTCTACCCTCCCCCTTCCCCTTTAAATATATCAAGACTGAATCCCAGGACACAACCTGGCCAGGTGTCATTATGCTTGCCAGCACAGTGAGCTGAGGTACAGGAGGTTTGTAACAAAACATTCTCTGCATTACATTATTTATATATATATAAATATATAAATATATATATATATATTTATATTTAGCAATATCAATCAGGGTAAAATAATTTAAAAGCTCCTATTGAGCATGTGAGACCTTAAGCACAGAAAGGGAGTGAACACAAAGGCAAGGTGTTTGGTAGTAAGAGTCATATTCCTTCTTTTAAAATACATGTCGATCACTCCAAAAGCAATGCCTCTTATTTATTTATATGGAAACTACAACAGATAAAAAGAGCACAATAATACAGTTTTAGAGTACAGCTACAGAACACTCTTGCAATACAGACACCACCATTAGCTATACGTTTTTGCCAGCAATGGAAAAGAGCCTGTATGTTGTGCTTGTAAAAACCTGCACGGCTATCCATAATGTGGCTTGTCTTCACATTCCTGTTGGCACTGCTGAAACACACCACCTACCGCCTCACTGTGCTCACATCCACTGTTTGGTTTCCATAAATGTTCAGTAAGTGTTGATGAATGACAGTGGGTGCATTTTTTTTTTCACGTGGAGGACTTTAACCACACACCCTTGCTTCATACACATTTCCACGTCAGACGCCATTTTGTCAGACTGTCCCTCTGCTGCCATCTGTCACACAGCAACAACATGTAACCTAATAATGGCAGAAGGTTCAGCCTCTCCTACTGTTCCACCAACATCCGACTGACGTTGTGGGCCAATATAATAAAATAAAAGATATCACTTTCAGAGCAGCCCTCAAATATATGTAGATTTACACACACACACACATATAAAAATATATAAAACATTTACAGTACAGTTCCAAGAGTTTACTTGTTTTTCTTCCTTCTACTCTGGTCTATGTGTTTCTATTCTTCAGTATATGAAATTAGATGTCACAAAAGAGTTACATAAACATTCTTGATGTAGGTTTTTTAAATCTTCAGATGTACACACGTGTGGAGACTACACACTTGAGAAATACTTTCCCTAAATAAATTCAGTTACGTGAAACAGTAGTGCAAATCCCATGCCAATTCTATTATAAGGAGAAACTACGTTACAAGGTACAAGCAAGCAGAAGGTATTTTCTGGTAAGGCCAGTCCATCTGAAAGACATCCAATCCTTCTCACAGTATCTTTAACATTACTACAAGTTGCACTTACATATTTTAATAAAGCCCATCTCAGTATGTTTTGGTGTTACATTTCTGTTATTCAAATACCACATGCTGTCTTGCAGCGTGAGGTTCAAAGACACTTTTGAAGGGTGCAGTAGAGAGATGTTACGACGACACTACGCTGCAACATGAGTTATATCTGGTCATGGGTTGCTGTCTTGAGTAGTTCATATACTACATCATAGGCATGCTCACAGCTATTAATATTAGTAATGGCCGTGATATGACAGCTTTGTTTCTTTCATCAGTATCATGTGTTAATTGGCATGCACGTTTATGTCATTCTTAAAAATGCAAGGTACTTTTTTCCTTCCATCCAGGCCTTATATAAAAGCTAAGTTAAAAACTTTGGTACTCTCCCAGTTGTCTCGTCTTTGAACTCTGTTTTATACAACTTTATCATGACACAATGTTTTCCCTGATTACTTAGAAACCAGATTTATAAAAATACAGAAATCCCTACGATGGTGGTTCAAACTCACCCCAGGCCTATATAAATCAAGATAATGTTATCACGTAAGCTGTTGATCACGTGAAAAGATTAAAGGATATGGAAATCACAGACACCCTAATCAATCAAAATATCACCTTCAAAGGAGAAAAACTAGGATTAGGAAGGCCCATGGAACAGAACTGGGGGTGTAGTTATATCTTTTAGAAATTCAGTGACTAAATAAGAATTTCTTAGAACTGTATAAGCAACGTCCTTTTGTAATCATTATTTTACTAAAACATTAATCATCAGCCTGATTCTCCTGATTTCAGCACATAATTATCTAAAGAAGCTAGCTAGAATATTGACTGGTTAGCAAGAGTTTCGTAAGATCTCCACCAGCAAATTGCATTTAACTCCACAGATTATTTTCAGTGACCGTGTGTTGACTTGTTCAGAAGACTAGGCAGTCAAGAAGTCTCACTTCCAGAACACATTTTGGTTTAAGTCTTCGTCTGCAAGTTTATTAATTTTTCATCATGGCTATTATTCACTTTAATGACAAGCACAACTTTCTTCCTTGAAACTACCAGAATTAGGCTTAGTACCAGAGAGGTCAGCTACTGCATGGTACAAGCTTTATAAAATGTGACCAAAATTAGCTGTGAAAATTTTTCAAAAGAAATAGTAGTTTCTGTTGGGTTTTTCCTCTTTTGCTTGAGCACTGATGAAAAGAAGCACTCTCTTATAGTAGCACAGGAGGATACCCATGAAAATAAACTGGAAAACACACAGCAGCTAACATCTTTGTAAACTCCTAGGCATCCTTGTGACTGCAAGGGTTGCATTAATTTTAGATTGGCACAGATTACTAGAATTTTACATGGAAATTTACATGGAAATTTACACTTACGTGTTCTGCTCCAGTAACATGAACTTCCAACAATATATGGGGATAAGCTGAACAGTAGCTTTTAAATGTCATCGTTATTCAACGTATTTGCTCTCCATGTATTTTCTGAGTCATGTCTATCTGCCTGCCTTATTGACTATATTTTTTTTTGCTGCCATTAGCTCAAAAAAGAGTCGATGCAGCTACAAAAGAAGGGACTGGTCTCTGCTCTGCAGACATATCATCAACAAAATAGTCAGTTAAGTACAATTTGCAGAATGTTTATTACTAAGGATGACATGAGGCAAAAAGGACATTGCTTTATTTTTAAACCTCAGGTTAAGTTAGTATTATATGCAATTAATAAAAATATCATATTTTTATGCAACTAAATTTGACCTCTAAAGCCACAGCAAGACAGAAAACGTGGGACCCTTTAATGTCATTTTTACAGTCATTTATCTGACTATAACCACACTTTACAGCGTTAAGGTCAACCGGTCATGAAGCATGAGCTACACTTCTGACTAGCATGTACCACATTTGACTTGAGAGTAAATAAGGGACTGACACTCCATTAACCTTCACAAGTACAATTATTTATCAAAACAGTTCAAAAGAGTACCCGACAGAGAACTGATAATTCTGGAAGTGAAAAACGAAACTGTAAGAGCACAAACTGATCCTTTGCCAGTGAGGAAGAGCTATTTCCTACCATTCCTGGGGCAAGTCTTCAAGTCAGCTTTCTAACACAGCTATTCACTTTAAAGGACTGTCCCTTAAGTCAAGTTGGTTTCGACAAAATGTCAGAGATATTTTTTTCTTTTTTCTTAATTTCCATCTTCTTTCCTGAAAATAATATATGCTAATATCCTCTATTTATAGGCAGCTTCAAAGACTTCCCTCAGAAACACATATAGAAAATTCAGAAGAGTTCTGACACGTATGGTCACACATACTATTTTGTGCTTTTTGCTCCAGCATGACAACTGTACCTGTTCAAGATATTCCCATTTGGTGAGTTGATTGTAAAATTCCTACCACTGCATAAACTTGACTTGTTTTACTACAGAATCTAGAGCGGTTTATATCCATGTGGTCTTCAAATTTTGTTAATTCTGAAAAAATTCTATATCCTTATGTTGTGAAATTTTATCTGACTGAGGCATGAGGTTGAGCTGCTTATCAGCAGCTGTCATCTGCCATCAATTACTTTGACTCTTCGCAATAGCTCTCCACACTTCCAAAAAAAAAAGGGAGTTTGCCCAAAATCCATCACCAAAAACAGTCAGAAGAGAAAATAAAAAGAACAGGCAAAGCACAATCAATTCTGACTATTTGACTATTTTCCATGAAATATACTCATTTTGTTTCAGTTTCAAGTGTTCAACTGTTTATCCTAACACTGAGGGGGAAGAGGAGAATACCTTGAAGTCTGAAAGTCTGATTTAGCTACTGCAGAGGTGGAAGGGGCTTAGCAGCACATCACAAGATGTGCACACATTACACAACCAACTTCTGCTCACTCACTCATGCCTCTACTAAGTATGCCCTGCATAAAGATTAATTCATGATCAACTGGAAATTTCATCCATCTGCCATCTTGTCTCATATGCTTCTTTTCCTTTGGCAGTTAAGCATACTCTGTTTTTCCACGGCAACTCAGACTTATCTTCACCCTCTCTTGAGTGCACAGATGGGAAGTACTTACCAACCATTCACCACTCCAGTAGTAGTTACCATAGCAGATCTCCAGAAAAGCTGCGGTAGGCACCAAACAATCTAGTCTGTGCTCTTCCTTTACTTCAGTACTAGTTTCACAGCTTTGCGAAACATAAGTTCCATGAGCACAAACAGCTATTATTTCAAGATGGCTCAAACGCATATGTCACAAGACAAAATCTCAAAATGTAAAAATAGAGAGACAAGGCAAAAGAAATTGCCTTGAAGGGGAACGTGGCTTTCCCCCAAGCAAGTAGCCCAAAACACAGTAAAAAGAGAACTGTTGACTGATATCAGAGTCAATTTCTACTAAGTGTCTTCTAATAAAGTGAGAAGATTGACTTGATAATTCCATTTAGTAGGGGATTTATTAAATCCACGAAATATAGAAAAGTACAACCCTCATTATAACTGTTACCTTCTTATTTCAGCTTGTACAAACAGTGAATTTCTTGAAGATCATAAAAGGAAATGTATTTTGATTTTTAAATCTGTTGCACACTTTATCTTGTTCATATGAAAACAATTATGTTCAGAGGAGTGAGTACTTTTTAAATGTGACTCAGATAATTGATATCATGAGGTCTGATGTTTATTTTTTCCCCATTGACTTACAGATCAAATGTCTTAAATTTAAAAGATTTCCTCCCTGCTGATTCCTTGTCTTGGAAACTCACTCTGGGACTTGAGACTCAGCATTCCCTATTCCTCCCTATATGAAAAGCTCCAGCAGTCTGCCTTCACTGGCAGTTCTTTTTATATGCAAGAGGCTCTATAATCCGTTTTGCTATTCTGCAGCTCTGTCATAACTCGGCAAAGCTAAGAAGCCCTAGAACATGGCTTCTGCCAGGGAACTAAGCAAAAGACAGTGACACACAAAGCCTTCCTTCCATTACAAAATTTAACCACAGCTGAGTAGATAGGGCAGGACCGGAGAGGATTTAACTGCAAGTGAATAGAACAAAACTACTCAGCACCATTTACAAAGCAGTGACTGAGCCATCTTGAGTCTGATTTTACTTGGAATTTTTACTGGACTTTTCTGGTAGCATCTCAGATGCACCTGCTGCAGATGGATGTCATTGCCATTAATGTAAAATCATCTGTTCTTACAATTTCTACTACCACTTGTGTCACAGAAACAACAGAATAGTAGAAGTTTTTAAGAAAAATATGGTGGAGATGACTTCCACGTACCAAAAGAAAGGCTTCAGAAAAGGAGATGTGACTTCAATCTTCAAACACAAAACATTTGCTACAAAGAGGAACACATTTATTCTTGCCACAGTGACACAAGCAAAAATTAATGAGATAAAACTGACACAGAAAATATTTGAGTTACACATTAGAAATAACTTCCCAATGGTAAAGATAGCAATACCCTGGACAGATAGTAGTAACTCTCCTACATCGAGTAACTTAAGGAAATCAGACTATTACCTAGTAGAAATGTCATTAGTGCAGTTGATCCCTGGACTGAAGGTGGGATTGGATGACTTCTTGCAGTCCTTTCTCAGCTCCTCAATTCTATAAAATGTAAGCCTCATATATGGCAAGAAACAGATTGACTCAACAATCTGTAAGGGACTTATTCACGAAGCTGGATCAGGTTTTTTTTTTTTGATCATGTTTTGCTTTGGATTTTTTTTTTCCCCCCCCAAATAAATCAATAGGCTTGGGCCATTTTCCAGAGATGTGATTTGGTAAGTTTCAAGCCAAAGCTCTCAAGCTTTACTCATGAGATAAGTGCTAAACAATGAGCCAAATTCATCAAAGCTTTATAGACTTACTTAAAAGAAAAAGAAACTGATTCAGCCAACTCATTTAGAGCCAAATCGGGCAGTTGAAAATCTATTCCTGAGATTTGGAAAATCTGTCCTAAAAAAATATGTATTTTAAAAACATTTCAAGAGTCGTTTTGCAGGATACTGTGGAAAGGCAGGCAACTGCCCGTCAAGAATCATTTTTTTTCTCTCTGATCGAGAGCAGAATATTTCTCATGCCTATAGGAGATAGTTCATATATACATACATGTTTATTTATATTTATACATTATTATATAAGGCTTTTCAATATATAAAGGTAACATAAAAAAAATGAAAAAAAAATTGCATCATGTATCAAAAGTTTGGTAGCTAGATTGTGTTTTTGCATTTCAAAAAGATGAATAATGACTTTATTTACTAAAAGGAAAAAGAGCAATGGTAGGGCTGCACAGCAATGTACAATATTAGTGCACAGAGCTAAAAACAGCTCCCTGCTTTCAAGCAAGTTTAAGTGTCCTAGCACACAGACCCACAGTACTGCTTAATGTTGCCACTTACAAGAGGAAGATTAATTCCCAAGTCTAACCATCTCTTGGTATCTCTATTGATAAGGATAACAACCGGGCCAAATAAGCTCACTTTTGTGTGCACCCTCCAAAATCCATACTGGAATGACCAGAATGTTTCAAAAAAAGAATCAAATAAATTTGGTTAGGAGAGGGAAGGACAGAGGCCTGGTGTTACCTGACCAGAATGGCCACTGTGTGGACTGTGAATGGGGTAAACGCATACTGTCTAGCTCTGCACAGTGAGGCAATTTCTAGCATCCCACATTGGACACTGAGCTGGAGAAAACCTGGACTGAAAATACTATGCTGAGAATAGTGCTGTGCTGAGAATGTAGAGATTCCTACGCAAAAGCAGAGAAGAGGCCTCCATATTCTTCTTCCCACATATCTTGTAAATGCACCAGTAAATTCAGTGTTCAGCTGGTGGAAGTTGTTGGTACCACAGTAAAGATTTAGCCCAGCAGACAGTTAGGTGGCTGCCCAATGTCAGCCATTTACCATAAATACCAAAAGCAACGAGAGAACATTCAAAAGCTTGCCATGCCTTCTTTTTCTGTTTCATTCTTTTCAAGGAAGCTAATCCTTACAAGAACATGTGAATTTGAACTGGAAAACCTGAAAGATCAGTGAGCCCACCTGCTAATGAGCAACTTGCTACTGAAATGAGCTCATTAGCTTTCATTTTTGCTGGCTGTTGATTGATTGATGAGCCACTTACGTGGCCTCTGTAAGCTGTACATAAATTATCAAATGCATCGATTTCTAAAAATAATAAATCAAGAAGCCTGCAACATATCTCTATTATAAGTGCTTAGCTCAATGGCCTTCAGAATTCATCCAAAGAAAACAATGATAACATCAGTGCTCACAGATACATCGCCTCTCAAATGGCAAATATTCTGCTGCAAAAATAAGTTTCTTTGGCATCTCAGAGAACTGAATAAAAGCTTGCCTCTGAAAATGTTGCATACAAAATGTACAATACAAAATGCACAGAATTTTTCATGAATCTGTGTAGGTGGCAGCTCAAGAAATTCACAGTAAGAAACAACTGTCTATAGCAAGTAAAAATCCAAGCTAGATGATCTTGAAGCCCTTTTTCATCTCAGATCATTACACTTACATAACCTTCAGTGGACTGAAGTAATGGAAGACCCATGGCAGCCCAGAATCAGCACTGAGTTTCTGAAGTAAAAGCATCTTCTCTCATCGCCTAGAACCTCAACAACAGGGGAACAGAACATGCTAAATACTACAAGGTCCAGGAAAGGAAGAGGTAGACGAAGGAGTCCTATCTCAAAGATGCAGCTGTAACGCTACAGTTTTCAGTACATACAACTACCTCCAATACTACACTGCCAACTGGACTCTACCTGGCCTCTCAACTACTTATAAAAATTACAGCTGAAATTAGTCCTTCGGAATCGTATGCCCGCAAATTTCACGTAGCTCTGAAAGTAATGCCTCCTATTTATTTCCATGGAAACTACAACAGATACAAAGAGCATGACAATACTATTTGATAGAGCAAATTCTCAGTTCCAACACACTCTTTTGCAGCACAGTCACCACCATTAGCTATGCACCTTTGCCAGTGATGAACAAGAGCCAGTATGCTCTGTTTGTAAAAATCTATATGGCTGTCTGGAACTTCGCTAGTCTTTCACCACCCTTTCCCCATGCTGACATGTGCCATCCTCCACCTCAGTGTTCTCATACATGCACTGTTTGGTCTCCATCAACATTCAGCAAGCATCAACAAATAATCAACGAGTGCCATTTTTTCTGCATGGAGGAATTAAACGACACACTTTTGCTTCATACTCACTTCCATGTCAGATGCCATTTTTTCTGACTGCCTCTCTGCTGCCATCTGTTGCATGGCAACAGAACTTAATGGAATATTGGTGAGAACGTTCAACCTCTACTGCCATACCACCAACAACCGCCCGTAGTGTTGTGGGCCAACATAATAAAATAGGAGACATTACTTTTGGAGCAGTCCTTGTGTAATGCAGATTGGCAACAATTTGCCTAAGGTCATGGGGGCATTGATCCAAATGCTTTAATAGACAAAGCAGTCTTTATATTGACTTCTAAGAGCTTTGGATCGGACACATAATGAGTCACTGCACAGTAAAGAGAAAAGTCGGGAACAGAACACCCGATCAAAGGAGGAGATGATACACTCTCCTTCATTGCCTCAGTTCACTGAAAAGGACATGAGTTACTCCTCCTGGTTTTCTGTATCATACTGCCAGTCTAATGAAAAGCCTGCAGCCCTTTTCCTGCTTATCAGTATCTCTAGGAGAATTGCTGAATTCTAAAAATCCTCGGATACAGTCTGAAACAGGAATTGAAATAACATTTCAGAGCTATCCTCATCACATCAACCCTCGGGCAGGAGGGCAGGTACCTGGACAGCCACCCCTGATGAGCCACCTCCAGGTGCACCAGGTGAGGAAGGCGCTGGAAGAGCCAGCTCGATCCTGAATAACGGCACATGTAGGGCTGAGTGCAATAACAATAAGGAGTTAAAATGTGCAGACCAGAGAACACTGTTTAATCCCAGTTTACTGAAAGGACATGTCATTTTTAGAAAGTTGTCCAAACAACCGTCTTCATATTCTACACCAAAGTGGCTATTAATCAAACAACAAAGGCCCAATTAACACATAGCTGTTGTCACCTTGATGTTAAAAGCCTTTCCCTTCCCCCCTTCTTTCTTTCTTTTTGTCTTTAATGTTACAACCTAACCCAAAAACGCCTGAGGGCCCTACAGGGAAAAAAAAAAAAAAAAAAGACAAGATAAAGGGAGGGAAAGAGAAAGAGAGGGAGGGAGGGAGAGAAAGTGGGGAGGGGAGGCAGAGGGAGAGAGTCTTAAATACCATCTCTCCTCTAGGCAGCAATTTCCACAGATGAAGAGGTCACCACTGTTTAACAGTGTGCTGCCACGTTAATTTAGTATGACAAGATAAAGCAGTAATCTCTGCTCGAAGAGGCTGTAAACCGCCTGCTATCCAGGGACATGCTCGAGTCGATTTGCACTGTATATCACTTTATACAATTGCCGTGACAAAGCCCCCTGAGTTGCCGCATGTAAATCTGCCTCCCCGCTCCGCTGCCAGTCAGGCCCGTAAGCTGCACCAACCTCGCCCGGCGGGCCCGGCACCCCCTCCCCCAGGAGGAGATGTTTAGGACTTTGATAATCCATTGATCCCACTTCCATATCGGCTTGTATTTTTCAATCTGTCGTGTTAAGTTGTCAGAGAGGGCGATTAAACCGATGTTTCATGTTCCGAGATTTGCGTTCCTGGGAATGATAGTTTTCAAAGCCTTTCTTGCTAGGTTCTGCTTAAAGATTATCCCTAAGAAAGCTGATGTGAATATTATTACTGGCATAAACCTGGTAATAAAACCATAAAGTGTTTTAGGTAAAGACATTTTAGAGATATTCAGGGTTATAAACATAAGAGTTTAAAGCTGGATAGAATTTGGAGTGCTTAAAAAAAAAGAAGGAAAAAAAAAAAAAAAAAAAAAAAAAAAAAAAAAAAAAAAAAAAAAAAAGCCCTGTCAGGCTCTGGAGTTTTCTCTGCATGAAGCAAAACAACATATGTAAAAGGGAAGAGGGAACCCGTGTGCCTGTGTAAAATAAATATGATTACAGAATGACGGAGGAAGGCAGGGGAGAATGCCGACCTGTGCAGCTCGGCAGGAAGGAGAAGACAAGATGAGGGAGCGTGCGTAGCGTGGCCAGGTGCTGCCTTGGACAGAGCCCAGCCACAGCCATCGCGCACCTACGGGTCCGCCCGCACCCCCAGCAGCCCGCACAGCTGAAAACACCGCATGCTTGTTGGGGAAATAGAAGGGATTTTTTACAATATGCTGCAACTCTTACATGCCATACTGCATCTCGAGAAGATGCAAGTTTTAAATTACGTCTCCTCTCTATTTCGCATTTAATTTGCGTCGTTTTCCCGTGGCCTGCAGGCACGATACGAGTTGCAGCACACAATATACCAAATTCGGTGCCAAAATGGGAAACTGCACACATGTATACATACCCACTTTCTGGATTAAACACATAAGACGACACAAATAGAATTAAGTCAAGCAGACAGATTTCTGCAAAATAAGGCTGAGACTTAACTAATGTTGCTAGGTCTATCTACTAAGCCTCTGTAGGGCATTTGGACTTCCAGCACGGCCATACAAATGACTGAGCCAGGCTAAATCAAGTCTTTCAAACACAACAAGTTAAATACACTGAATTAAATACAAAAACAAAATTTGACACCCATTGCTGTTTACAGTAAGAATGGCAAATGCTTTATTAAGCACATCAATTTCTAATAGCAACTCAGAAGTAATTTACTAATTTTAAAATAAGGAAAACCACTGGAATCAATGTCATTTTTCAGTACTCAGAAAACCTTTTCAAAATAGTCTTTTAAAGGCACATTGAACTGCTTCTGTTCTTTAACAAATAAATGCAAAATTTACTATTTGAACTTAACTTTGCCCACTGAATATACATCTAGCAGTTTGTTTGTAGGGCATACCTTTCTCTCAAAATCTCACTAAATACCATCAGCACTGTTTAAAAAAGAAGTTTGTTAGAAAATTCACACACACACACACACACACACACACGCACACAAAAGAATACAAGATGAGCTTGAACACAGTTACTTCTACAAAAACATGAAAGAATATTTACAGAATACTGTGTGTTATTCCTTTAAATCCACCATGTACTGTGAATGGAATTACTATCACCTAATTTTAGCCCCAAATTAGACATCTAGTCTAAACTAGTCACCAAGGCTCCCTCTATACTCAATAGACAAGTACTTTCAGAGAGCAATTCATCTTTCTTGTCTTGGATGCTTATTTAAAGATTGGAAAGGTTGTTCTAGAAGGGTGGTTATCTTTTTCCACAAACTGTGAAGAGATGCTAAACACCTAACGTTTGTGTGCCTAAACCCTGGTGAGCTGAACCCCTACCTCAAATGTATGGCAGTCACAGCTCTCCTTGAGTTTGGAACTAACAGACCAATGGCTGAAGGGCAAGTTTAATTTTGATTGTACTACTGTATACAGACAATAGAAGTGAATTGCTAACAAAAAAACCCCCAACAACTGAGAAACTGGGAATACAGTCTAATTTCAGACAGTAAAAAAAATCCAAAACAGTACAGTTTTTGATAATATTTATAAAATTACAAGTATGGAAACCAACAACTGTTTGCAGTATTTTGCATAACAAAATAAAGATAAAGTGAGATTTTGGTCAAATTAGGTTATCCGCATTGGAAAACCAGCAAATTCACTGTGGCTCTGTGTCAATATATTACCCAATACTCATGTTGACAACTTCAAAACTGAAGCTATACTCTCTGTCCAAAAGCTAAGTTTACACTGGCCACAAGCAAACAGGAAAAGTACATCATCTACCACAGAAGTATTCTTTGCAGGATTGAATCACTCTGTTTTCAGTTCTGTTTGTAGATCCTGAAAACTGTTTCCCAATAGAATTTATCAAATTGGTTTAAAAAAGATTTAAAACTACTATAACTGATCTTTCCTTCCCTCTCTACATGCATTGCCATCTGTGTCAAGAAAATATAAACTTAAGAATAAAAAAAGTATTTGTAAATTTTAAATTCATGCAATTAAAGAATATGCTATGAAATTGTACTCTGACTCGGGATGTAAACTCAAAAGAGATGAGGGCTTTGAGCTCTGAGATGCAGAATGTTCGATATTCCCAGAAGAAGTAAGCTTTGTATAACAAATACTTATTTACAAAGAGGTAAATTCTCTTGCCAGGCAATTACTTCTCACTCAAGGCCTTTCTGGTTGAAGCTATCTAACTACAGATGTCTCAACTATAGGTATCAACAGCTGAGCTTATCATTCTAAGCTCCAGTTGCAAGGAGGAACTGGAAGGATGTAAGGAAAAATAGGCACTCTCAGGATGTGATTTATCTGACCTACTTAGAAGCTCTGCTAGAGCTCTGCTAGAGCAAAATCAAACATACTCTGCTATTCCATGTTTACTTCAATTAACCATAAAGTTAAGCCTAAAGTTACTACCTTACCACTAGGAATACTGTAAGCATTTAGTGAAATCAGTCCTCATTGTCAACTCCCACACCCAAAAAGTGATGTTGTGATTGACACATTGCATTGCATTGTTAGTGACCACCTTAATGCTAACTTCTTTTCATATAAGAGAAAGCAAAAATGTTTTCTCACTGCTCCAAGAAACCATAGTCAACAGAAATTTACTATTAAGACTGCTGTAAGATATAACAATGGAAGGGAAGGGAAGGGAAGGGAAGGGAAGGGA
>JAOWBP010000001.1:50157626-50175035 GCA_028571105.1 Tragopan temminckii | reverse complement strand
ATGTATAAACCTCTTAGAGAAACAGAGCTGAGAGCGCAAAGGGCACAGACTTAACAGCTCTTTCTTTATGCAGTAAGCGCAGCTGTCGAAGTTGGAGGCAGTCACATTCAGAACCACACTCTCCCTACATGATCTGATTGAGTCTTAAGGTCAGCGAATACTCCGGCATGCTGTCTGCAAGGTACACACTGGGTACTGCTCGTTTATCAGAGTTTGACTTAACAAGCCTACAGATGCTCCACCGCTATCCATCTTGTGCAAAGTTTGCATTTTGAGGTACAGCCACATCCGATGAAGTGTGTGAGGGAGGGCATGATGGAAGAGAAGAAGGGCAGGGATGCCAAAAGGTGTTGCTGCACTACTGGGCTGCTGCACTTGGAGGTGCTCTCCAGGCATCTGGAACAGAGGAGCAGGGAGCTCACCTTCTCAGCACGGTTCCAATTTACTCCTTGCTCCTTAAATATATAATATGATAACGTATTCAATCCCTAACTATAAGCTTGCAGATAAAAAGAACTTCTGCATGATGTTGCTCTTGAAATAGAGGATGCCAAAACAGCTAGTTGCACTCTTCTGCATAAGTGTTTAAAAAGGTTGAAGTTTAAAAAAAAAAAAAATCAAGCAAAGATAAATATAAGGCCTGCTCTTTTCCAAACCTCTGCAACAACATTAGGAGAACAGAAGGACTGCAGTGACGCTCTGTCAGGACGCAAAAGCCCAGCTAATATGAGCAGTGTGCTCATTTCCTGGCCTATGCTCTTCCTACAAAACACACTGCACCTGATTTTGCCCAATCCCAACATATAAAAGCACTTCTAAAATTACAAAATATCTGAAAGGGGCCAAGTGATATTCCCATGTTATTTTGTTTCCAAGTGCTCATTTGATAGGTTACTACTTTCAGTTTGATGGAAGCATCTCACCAGTCTTCTACAGAGCCTTTCAGTTCATGGAGGAAGCATTCATGAAAGCACCAAAGAAACAAAGAAACAAAGATCACAAATGAAATGGCAACCTGTTGGCAATTCTAGTCTCAGAGAACATACTGAATAACTTCAGAGATACATGAGAATTTTCAAATTCATATAGAAAGCACACATATTTATCATCACTACCTTAAACTGATATCAAACTACATGTCCTTAGAACTGCCACCACTCTGCTATGCTGGGATTAGCTGTGTAAACAGTAACAAGGCTGCAGTATCATCCAGTATAAGTATAACAGGTGGAATACACGCATGTTGGTTTCGTCAGCACGTGTTAATAAAACAGTTTTGACAAAGCACTGTACTGGACTCTGCCTTAAACTTGTTTTATCATTGTATCAAGCCCCACAAATGTTTGCTCTGCCATGCATAGGATGTAATGGGGAAAAGAGAGTTCAGATGATGAAAGTCTATATGCTTTCAGGTTTTAAAAGCTGCAGGGAAATAACCAATGATAATCCCTACTCTTCAGGTTTGTCCCACACTTCAAAGGTATTGACTGCAATTCACCCCATGATTATTGCATGAGTGGCATCAAATGCAGCCTTAGACACAATCACACTGGGAAGAAAAGGCAAGGCTGGTCCAAACCCAGGGGAGTGCTGCAATACTTCCTTGTGAGACCTGCTAAAAATTACACTGCATTAAGCAAGGGAAACAAACAGTAAGAAACGCTTCTGCTCTTGCAGGCGAAGAAACATGGGGATGTCTCATTCAAGATAAAGTGTTTCTTCCTCTTCTAAATTTCTGAATTTTGTATCAGGCCCCAGAAGACTGACTAGATATCTTATGAACATCTTTATTCCTCTTTAACCTCAGTGAAGAACTCAGGCAGATGTTGAGACAAACTAACCTAATTTCTGCTGGGACCGTAGGAGGGAGTCTGTAGAGGCAGCAAGAGTCTTGTTGTCTCGATCATCTAAAATGCTAACTGGCAAAACAGAGAAGATAATACTGCAGAGAGCAATCCCACAACAGCCCAATGGTTGAAAGCATAACCAGACAGTTTTCATCAATAGCCACAATGCAATGAGAAGTTTCTAAAGCTTTGTTAACCAAAGAAAGTAATCTGCTAGAGAAGACAGATCTGTAGTTCTGCTCCTAGCAATGTTCTAGTTATGTTTAAAAGAACAATAAAAAAAAACGAACAAGCAAACAAAAAAAAACCAAACACATATACACACATGGAATGTGTCATGTAGAAAAAAAAATTATATATATAAAAAATGACTAAGCACTGCAAGTCAGAGTCAGTTCTGTGGTCAGCTGCAAAAGTTACTTGGCTCTCTGTCAGGGATAGCTGTCGTAGTTTAACAATACATTGATCTAAAAATGACAAGAACTTGGTTGCAGCCTCTTTCATGGAAGAAACATAAAACAAGAAGAGTCAAAACATATGTAGAACAGCTTGATGATCTTTGCCAGAACTCCTCCCGCTACTACACAAATGGGAAGGCCTGAGAAATGAAGACATTCTGAGACATCTGTCCGATGCCCTCTGACCTCACCGCCTCTGTTTTGCGTTGGATCTGGGTTACAACCCAAAGGGTACACCTGAGACCCTGGACACATCTCCACTCCTGAAGGACTCGCGGTTCCTCCACACTGCTTTGAATGCTGGGCATATGGCAGTGGACCTTTCCTCCCCTCTTGGAGACATCCTTTTGGCTGGGGTATTTGGCAACCACTGACAGCCCTCTGAACTCAGTTAGAATTGCATTTTGGCAAGAGCTGTTTTTCCGATTGCGTAATTCAAGGTTAGCAGTTTTACTGAAGCAGTCCACTCTTCAGTCTTCCGCTCCCCTAGCCCTACCCCCATTTCCCCTGATATGAATATTTTCCCTCTAAGTTTGATGCCTGCAGAGATAGAGCCTGTGTAGAACAGCAGAGGAGTAGCGCTTAGGCACATCTTTTCATATTCTTGCCTTTCTTTTTCCAAGTGAACTGAAGGGCCAGACTAAAAAAATGTGGACTGCAAGAAGAAACTTGCTCATTAGTTCTTGCACCTAAGAATTAGAAACACACTGATGGAGAGAGGGGCAGGTATCTTTCTTCTCTTTGGTGCTGACAAGTAAAAAAAAACAGACGGCTGTCCAATATTGTCCTTTTTACTGTCCCATTTCTTCTGCCCCAAGTGCAGTTTGCCCAGATATTTAACATCCTGCTCTGAGGGAGTAATACTAAACTCTAAAGGTGGTATTTTCAAACAGTCTGAGTTTTAATATGCTAGCGTTTATCTTAGATTGTGAGCAGGCCTGATGGCACCAATGAATGTGCTTTGTGCTGTTGAGACAGAAGTCTTCTCTCAGCAAGCTCCAGTAAATACCAACCACTCAGATACAAACCTTGCACAAAATCTTAAAGTACAGCAGATAAACTGCTATACTATGATCAGGCAATGAAAGTTCACTTCTGTTTACTACAGAAAAATATTTTTAAATATCAGACACACTGGTGGTGCCAGGTATTATCCATTCAACATTATGGCATTTTTCTTAGCTCCCCTAAAAGGTGAAGAGTCTTATCCTACATCTGACATGAACAAAAACTTTGCAGAACTAATCTTTTTGTGCAATTCCTCTGCCTCTTGCAATAATAAACATCAGAATAGTCTGTGTTATAAAATCTTCATCCACTCTCTTCCAAAATATGGAAAACTGGAGGAAGGTAGGCATTACGGGTGACGGAGAGAGGGAAGAACTTGCAAGGTGTGCCCAGAAGTCTGCGCAAGATGAATTATTTGCAGTTCAGGGTCTACTCCTGCATATTAATGCCATGCATCTTCAAAATGAATGCTGCGCACATTGCTTACGTCCTATTTCAAGCCATGTTACAATCCAGGTCATGTTATACCTGTAATTGCCGTAGAAGAAGTTCTGACTTTTTTTTCTTCTGCTTAGATTAAGGTGTAATAGATCACATTGCCCAAGTGTGCTGCACTCATCAGTGAATTTAGCCACAAAATTTTACAAAGAAAAGTGGTGTTATTATCCCTTTTTACCAGATGAGAAACTAAGTCACATATTAAATGAATTTTCAGAAGTTCCACAGTTAAGACTGGTGGTTTAGGAACTGCACTCCCGAATCTTATCTAAAACTTGTAACCTCAAGCTTCTCATTTCTTTGCGTGTGTGGAATTGTGATTCTTGCTGATGGCACATGTTACTAGGGAAAGTGAAATAAAATATGAGCAGTTACAGATCCACCACTACAATAGACCTTGCTTAAGTAACGCTTGCAGGGCTGTAGAACTCATAAAAAGCACATGCATGAAATGATAAAATAGAGTGAGACTTTCAAATGTTGACTCAGTAATTGTTAAACCCCTTCTGGCTGCACAATTTTATAGTCTTCTACTGTACTAATGAAAAGGGAAGAAACAACAAAGAAGGGTTTTAGCCTTCCAATTATATAAACTCTGTGGACCACCAAAGAAGATGAAAGATTATTTATAATGTCATGGCAATTCATCATTTGGGAGATTTTTTTGTTGTTGTTGTTGCATCAAAGTTGAGTATGAAGAAACAATGCATTCACCACCCCCTCAGCTCTTGCAGTCTTGCTTATCTGAAATCTCTCTTTCACAGAATAATCCACCCACAGAATCTAAAAGCAGCATTAGAAGACAGAAAATAAAATATCTTGCCTTATTTGTAGCTCCTTCTGATTTTATGGTACTTGTTTCAGAATTTTACATTAAGTCTTAACTGGAATTACAGTATTTGGTAAAGGAACAACATATTTGCTTTAGGGCATATATTCACAGATTGGTCCAATACTGCCTGAAAATCACTGTATCTCATTTGTAATATATATGAAGTACTATACGGACTCAATGGATAGGTGACCTATTAGGCATTATAGGAAAAAAAAATCTGAGAGATTGAACAGGCCCAAGCACTTAACCACTCTTCTCAGGAACATACACTGAACCACTGGAAGAATTCACTAAAATTTGTAATAGCCATTTTCTTTGTCATACCCTGTTGGATGTAGGTCTTTGCTTTCTAAGAGCTTCTTAGTCAGTACCTTTCAAAGCTCTGGAAGCAAGACAGAGTCCAATTAAATAAAAGGGGAAAAATTCTCAATAAATTGGCAGCCTCTAAGGGTCAGCTCCCCATGCTATATGTTTTAAATTCTTTATTCTAGGAAGAATGACTTCCTTGGCAAAATACTGTATTTGACTTGGAAACAAATTTATGGAAAGTAGCAGTTCTACAGGAAATTAGGACACTGAGGTCCTCCTTCACTTTGGTCATGAGCTCTGAGAGATGGTGTAAGCCAGGACTTTTAAATGAAAATGCAGGTAGGGTTGGATCAGTCTGTTTCTTTAAGGAAGAAACAAAAGGAAAGCAAAAGCAAAGCTGAATGATGAGACACTGCCTCCTTCTTACAAAAGTTTTTATAGTGCAGACATGGGCATTGACCTCAACCAAATCCAGCTGTAATCCGCTGATTGCAAATAGGTTAAGAGTTGTATGACCCAGTTTCTCATCTAGACTGCTTTCTGCGCTTACATGCTCTGTTAAGTTTGCCTGCACTGTTCAGTTGTTCTGCACAAAACTGAGCAGGACAGCGATCATGATATATTCCTGCCATTGTAAAGAGTTTTGAGATCCCTGCGTGAAATGCACCATGTAAACTCCAATGAAAGATTTCACAGCAGGTCAGACAGAGCTGTTATAGCTGGTGTTGGAGGCAAGGAAGGGCTAACTGGGGAACAGAGATAGTAGAGCAAAAATAAAGCTAGATGAAAATCACAATCCATGCAGGATATCCTTAGAAAGAGTGTCTGCACACGTGTAAAGAGAAAGCAAGAACAGTCTCTACTTTCCTGCAATTGTATTAAACAACAGGCAGGTCAACAGTGCAGTAGTATTACAGACATGCATACCATTCTCTTCCATTTTTCCCCAGAAGGTATTAAAATCATGAAGGCTACTGTACCTTTAGTTACATTTCTTGTAGTCCTAATGAAAACATTGACATAGTACCTAGGCCATCTCCTAAGAAAGAAACTGCCACATTTTGCTAGCCAAGAGTTAAGGCATATTAGTTTGTCTCCTCCCTAGCACTAGCATCAGTACTGCCCAAGGCAAAGTTCAGCACCCCAAAGACAAACGGATTTGTCAATGAGTTGAATACCTGCAGGCTAGGATGCACAGAACAGAACAGGCTGGCCTCCAAGGGGCCTTGGGAAGCACAGTTCACTGAAGGACTGGGTCCAACCTCTGTTACACCGGAGGGAGGTACTGCACTGATGCTGGTGCCCCCGTATGGAAGTGCTCAAAACCCAAGCTACTGGGGACATGTGATTATGCAAACATAATAACAACACTTCAGGAAGTAACTAGCTCCTGTGGCTGCAGGGCAAAGTTTAGAACTTAACCTGAAAAGCTCAAAAACCTCAAAACGAATATAAAGAACTCAAATCAGTTGTATGATTCTTTTTCAGAAGGAAGTTGATCCATCTTTGTTGGTCTTAATAAAATTTCCACTAAGGTATAAACAGCTGCAGTCCTCATCTATCTAGACTAGCATGAGAACACTTCCAGTCTTTGCTCTTTGGAGCGAATGAAAACTGAAGTTCCCATTCAGATTTTGACAACTGCAAGAATCCAGGGTTTTCCTCTTGCCTCCAGATGACCTTCTCCCTGACCTCACACACACATCCGTGGGCAGCATTTCTCCTTCCCTCTGCATTTTTCAATTTTTATTAGCTAACCCTGCCCATGTATCTCCACCATAATGATGTTCTAAACACACACACGCACACTTAATTTTCCTTTGAAAAACACATCTGAACATCAAGTAGATGATGGTCAATCAGGGAAAAGAAAAGGCGTTTAAAATAAAGAGCTAAAATCCTTGTGGGAATTAAAAAAAATCCTCATTGCAGAATCTCTCCCTCTCATGCGTAGGCACTTGCTAACTGAGAGTAGTGGCACTGTGACAAAAGTAGCAAAACCAAAAGCAGGCTTTACTAAAAGAAAAGGGGGAGGGGAAGTCTTCCACTGGCCATCTGTGAAAATAAGGCATGTGGCCATTAAATGCAGAGGCTGTAAATATAAATATACACAAGCTCCACAAAGCAAATGGCAAAAAAGTGATGGGGGGGAACAAGGAAAAGAAAAAAAATATATAAACTTCCAGTCGAACTAAATAAAAATGCTTAATGCTTAGTTACCAAGGCTGTGCAAAAGCAGTTTTGATTTTTGCAGCATGAAAGCTTGACGTATGTCTTTAATTAAATTTGAGAAAAGTTTTAGGAGACATTACAATGGACACAGTAGCCCTGTTGAATAGAGGACTCCCCTAATATGAACGATCCTGTTGAGACTGCTGATTGGACTTACTGAAAGACTGACATACAGGGTGATGGATGGGTGATGACATAATACCTGTTTGCCTTGTTGTCATGCTTTTTGAAAACTGCCTGCTCTGTGTTGATAGCATTAACAAAGAGGACTGCAAAACGCATACAAGAATTTCTGTTGGCAAAGGAACTCAGTAAGATAAAATTAGGAAGAGGGTAGGGAAAAGGGGGATAAGAAGTGAACATACAGTTGTTGGGATAATATGTTAATCTTTGTGCTGCAAGGTGATTTAGAGCCTGTATTGGCCCATTGTCCACAGGATATATTCACTAGTCCCCATATTGCATAATAACTATTCCGAACAGAAGGATCTTTTCTCACACTGAGAGAGAAGAACAAAAACATCACAATGATCATCTTTCCTAGTGTTTTATAGGCCATCAAGGAATAGAGCAGCTACAAATTACAGGACATACATATTAGCAGTCTGCAGAACGTGCAGAGATAAGTCTGCATGTATGTAATGTTTGTGGGTAAGACAGCCTCTGCTAGTCACTGGAAATGTCAAAGTATTTTGCCAATAAATTCTGCACAGATTATGAAAATGGGCAGGTTTTAACTTTAACAGAGTGATTTGCTTTATGATGTTTGTACTGCACCTCTGGACTTACTTCCAGGGCGTTCCTTCTGTTTGGGGAGCCCAGCTCACTCCAGGTCCCATTTTCTCCAGTTAGTCATTACAACTTACTCCAGTCTGAGCCACAGTCTCCCTGTGTTTGCAGCAAGCTCTGGGTCAGGCTCAGTTTTACCAATCCTTTCCTTTTCTTCTCCTTCCTGTCCTTCTCCACTCCATCTTTTTATCAACTTTCTGGTTCAAATTTAACCATTAGGGGAATAAGAAAATAAATCTGTTATTGAAAGAAAATCCTTTACTGCAAGAGAAATTTAAATCCCATGTGTTAAAAAAGCTTCTTCTTATGCCCTTAGTAAAGTGAGCTGTAGTGTTTTATTTCTCAAAGACAGCAGGATCTGCGGGTTTGAGATTCTTAATATCCCCCTCCTCCCCGAGGGGAGAGCAGGGACAGAATTCATTTCAGCTCAGCAGATCACAGCAGTTTCTTAAGAGTTAACTCTGCTCTCCCCATCCATCAGGCAGCCAGCGAGGCATCAGAAAGGAATGATGGATGTAAAATTATTACAGGGCTGCCACCCGATATACTTACTGCCATTTGTAACTAACGCTGGAACTGACACACTTTTTTCATTATTAAACATCCACATTAAGTCAACACTGGTCACTGTCATTTCACGTTTGGCACTCTCTTAAGGGGAAGGAGGGAGAGCTGGGGATAGGAGTGGAAGGGTGGAATGGGAGGGAAGGCATCTTGAACCTGATGGTCCACAACCATGGGTAATATATAGGCTCTTGCTTACAAAACAGGAATAAATATTTTTACAAACAGCTCTTTAGTTACAGCCCAGCAGACAAGTACATGTCAGAGCCTTTCAGAAGGGCACACTCCTCACAGCAACTGAGAAAATTTGTACCATGGGTTAAGCCACGCTTGAGCACGGGATGTTTACATATGTGAATGTTCTCATCTCAGAGTATGCTATGAGTGCTCATGCATGTTCAACATGCTTGCGTGGCTACGTGTACCTACACAGCAGTGCCAGCTGCCCAAACCTCCTGCAGCAAGCTCCAGCGCTGTGTGTGTACCAGTGTACATGGAGAGCTCAAAAACCTGCTTGTGTGTCCCCTTTCTCCTTTTTCAGTTACCCGAGTGCACACGTGGATGTTTGAAACTCTGGCTACAGTCAGAAAATCACTGGCAAGCTCTGTGCATGTTTGTGCTGTGTATCTGTGCAGGAGCGCGCTGCAGGTTTGCATGCATGCACACACATGCTGGCTCTCTGTGTTTGTGTATGTCTTGTTTGCAAAGGAACAGTCAGTTATGGGGCTGAGCAAACATAGCAGAGTCCAGTTTCTGATGCTGCCCATTGTTTGCACTAGATGACAATCTGTGCTCTCAGTTACATGTATAAAAGGTATCACTGTTTATGTATAGTACCTATCAAGCTATAATTAACTGGAGATGACAATTACAAATAAAACTATGCTCCCGGGTTTCCAAGAAACCAGAAAAACATATACACACACTTCTCATTTATACACAGAAATGTTTCCAAGAAAAGTAAAGTAAAAATATGCTTTATTGCATTTGCAATTAAAATAGGTTTTACTAAAATCCATGTTCATCATGATGTTCATGGTTTTTACTGTAATCCTCTGAAAATCAAATCCCTCAAGATGGTCCAAGTTGGATGCCCATAAAGTGACTCACCCAAATCATCCTAGCCATTCTTTAAAAATCTTTCCTCATTTATGACAGCTTTTATACAGCATCTCTCCAGTTCTACAGAATTCCTGTCTGACTACTGCCTTTCAGCTAGCAGGTCTGCTTGTCTGTGAGGATCAACCCACCTGGGAATGGAAGCGAGATAACAGGTCATGGACATGTGTGGAAAAAAGCCTCCGGAGTTTTAACAGACTCCCAAAGGCGATTTCCAGACCTGAAAGATAAATCCCTACCAACAGTATAACTTACATGTCCTGAGCTATAAAGGACCTACCTTTAGTGGTAGTAATTAATAGCAATTAATACAACAAAAATGCCAGAGGTCTCAGAGAACCATAAGTCTCCAAAGCTACAATAGCCACTGCAGCAAAGCAGAGAATATTTGGAATAGCCCAGGCCAACGTTTGTTGCATATAAAGACTGAGATCACTCTGAAGGAGGGAGGGAGAGTGGTCTTTCTTCCACACAGAACTATAGATATAACATACATTTTTAAGTACAAGTATGTCCATGTACACACAAGTGTCTTAGCTGAACCTCTTTTAATTCTGCCCCTCACTCCAAAATCTCACTATCAGCAAGGAAACAATGGGCACACAATGCTGCAGAAGCTCAGGGGCTGTCCTGGTGGGACCCTGAGCTTGTGAAGGGAAACCCTCAGTGGTAACAATGCAACATTTCTATTTCTTGCTACCCACCTTCCCAACTCTCTCTTTTTCTTTTCCTCATAAACAAATAAACAAACAACAACAACAAACAGAATCAAATTTGATGCAAAATGGAAACAAATCCTGCTTTTACCAAGAGAGAAAACTTCAACTCAAATCAGAGGACAAACAGCCAAAAACTTCAGAGAAGCTGGGGTATGGACCTGAATTTCACAGCTGGCTGGTTAGTAGATGGCCTAGAACATTAAGGGGAAAGGAGAACAGGTTCCTGAACTTCACGTCCTCCTTCCTTCTGTTGCATCAGATGCAAGAGAAAGTTCAGGAGACCCTTTAACAAGTTCAGTGCAACCTCTTAACTAGTGCTTATTGGGTCAACCCAAGGAAATCTCAAATTTGGTTCTGTCATTTCCCGTCTCCACATAAAATAAAAGAAATAAAAATAAAATAAAGTACATTGGTGTGGCCCTGAGAAAGTTTGGGCATTTATTGTATAAAATAAACCAAACCCTACAGTTGCTTTAAAAAATTCTTCAATTGAGCAGACAATTTTTTCTTCCTGCTACCATGTAAAAGAACTCCTCCTTGCCTTCCACAAGCCCACCAGGAGGCACGCATTAGAGAGGAAAACAAACTTCAACCCGGGCTGAGGGTGAGAAGTGAAAACAGAAGGGTAAGAAGAATCCCAACAATAGGAAAGTAACAGAATAAAGTGAATGCAGATGGTTCCACTCCTGTTACTTAATCAAAAGGCTGTGCAGAGTCACTAGAGCCAGCATAAAGTCATGTGTTAGAACAACAGCTGATCTGTATTAAAGAAGATTAACTCGCAATGCCATGGTGGAGGGCCTGGGATTATTTTATGTACTTCCATTGCTGAACAAGCCGTCAGCACAATTACTGCCCTCCGATGTGAATGACTGATCTGTAACCACAGCTAAACAGCATGCTGCTTAGGGGCCTGGGTGCTTCATGAAGATGAATTTCCATACCATCAAAGTGCTTTTAATGGGCTTCCTGATCCAACCACAAGGCCTGCTTTGCAAGTATATAGAACTCAGGATGAAGACTTCCTGTCCAAAAGGATTTGGTCGGTTGTCACTTGACAATTCCCAGCCAGCACAAGGGAGGAGAGGGGGGAGATAGGTAGAGTTGTCTCTGCTTTGGAGGATTAAAAAAAAAAAAAAAAAAAAAAGGGTACAGATGCTTTCTGAATGCAACCAACTGCTGTATCCACAGCTGAATTCAATGCGCTTAACAAATAACGGCAATTTAGCTATGCTTGCGAGGAATAGCTTGAGTCACTTTGCATTAGCATCTGGCTGAGTGTTAAAGTCATTTCTACATGGGGAGCAGAGAAAAGAAATTTCTGCTCCGAGCATCCTTTCAAGAATGCTTAAATATTTGAATATAAATTCCTTTGTGCTTGTGATCACCTCTTCTTATATCTGACACTCTGCTTTTCCCTTTCTCCTTCTGGTACTCCTCTATGTGAAATGCCATAAACATGCTCCATCCCTCTCTTTCTTTCTCTCCCCATACCAATGCTCTTACTCTTCTAAGAGAGACTGTAGGTACCGCAGGATACCTATTACACTGACCTCTTTTTTCCTTCCCCTTCCTGTCCAGAAAGTGCATGAAATTGGAGCCATTTTTACATCACTTACACCCAGCACAGACTGATGAAAAAAGTACAGTAGTGAGAGATACACATGTACATTTAAAATTCATTATCCAGACTTCCTGATTCTCAAAGCTTATTGACTGAACTCCATCTAAATCCACAGAAAATGAAAAGCTATCCAAATGAGCTATCTGCTAATTCTGGACAATATTGTTTGACTCACAAGCTTCCTAGGATGACTGACTTTCAGGTTTCTGCTAAATAGCTGATCATTTTAATTAATTCTTTTTTTTTCTGTGTGTCTCATTGATTCACATAAGGCCTTATAGTGAAAAGCCACTAGCAGAGGTCCCAGTAAAATTCAGTTTGTACCAGCAACAGTAATCTTAGCTATACAGAACAATAAAGGCTGTGCCATCTCAGAAAACACTACAAGGGAAAGAGGGGAAACTAAAGAAAAAGTGTTGCTATGCATATGATATTGAGACATACGTAGGAGCTGAGCTGCATGTAAATCTCATGTGGCAGCACTGTAAGGACAACTTATAGATGTGGCAGCAAGGACTAGCTGATCTATTTACCCTCCACAAGCCAGGACCGTGCATGCAAAGACATCAAGTACTTCCAGAGAAAAGCAGGAAATCACAAACTCTTCAGCACGCTCCACAGTTAGAGCACATACGTGTTTTCTACAGGTATTCACTTTGCTGCTGTGTTGTTACAGCACAACTTCACAGGCCCATACATTCCGCTGCTTCTACATTTCACTGAAAATATTTGGTGCAGTTCATGTTGTCAATTCTCCATGTTTTCAATTCTGTTAAGTCACCTAACGTGACATGACAGTGCTACATTGCAATGGTCACAAAATATCATACATGACAACTTCACAAGGCTAAATACCCAGAAGCTGAGCCTGACTATCAGCAAAGCTTATGCTCCTAAAGAAGCTTGAATATTTTCAAATCCAGCTCATCTCACAAACACATGTAAGCATTTCCATAAAGCAAGATTTCCACTTAGGCCCAGAGATTTCCTAGATCACCTTCTCATAATGCATGCTGACAGTCTGGATCAGAGAATTAGTGGCCTCCAAAGTTCTCATCTCTGCTGCCTCCTCCCTCTCCCCCATGTCTCTCCAGGTCTTTCTCTCATGTCAGCTTTTGGCTATGGTTTTCATTTTGCCTTTCACTATTCTGAAAGCAGCAACTATTTTGTTTTAAAAATGGAAAGAAGAAAATACAGCAAATAAAAAGAGGAAAAAAGGGAGGAAGGAACAATGTAACTAGAGGCACATGCAACCTCTGGGGATTTGCAGAAGCACTCACAGCCACTGACCTTTTCTGTCCTGCAGTTATTGAGACCCAGACTGTTCACAACAGCCACCTTCCCATCCAGCACCTGTTGTTCCCTCCGAAGTTGCTCCTTCATCTGCCGAGCCTCCTGGATTGCCTTGGTAACAGCATCATGGTCATTTAAATAACCTGACGACGTGATAGAAGAAAGGATATCTTAAAAAAAGAAAGTTACAAGAAAATACTTTAGCTTTCATCGATGGAATTCATCAATATTTTTTTATTATTCATGAGAAACAGTTAAAAGGCACTGTCCATAAACCTGCCTGCCTATGCTTTGTAATTCTATTACTGTTAGGTAGAGCCACCTGGATATAAAGCACGAGGAACATCAGTGCCAGAATCACTGTCCCGACATTTGATCCCATTAGCTTCAATATTGCTTAGCCCCATGGTTTGCATGCCGCAGGATGTAACCGGATAGGAGTTAAGGGAAGCTTTGATCATGCCAGCAAACCCAAACTCTCAAAAATAGACTGTTTTATTCTTCCCTGTCTTAAAACTTGTGAATACATTAAAATAAACCACAGGTGGCGGTGGTTTGCTATAGATATGACACACATAATGGCTGGGAAGAGAAGCCTCATCCCCTGCCTGCTCCCCACCACCACCTGTCACTCAGCACTGCACAAGAACCCACAGCCACACGGGCCTGCATGCCCACTCCCATTCATGCCCCTAATAGCAGGTCAAATGTCCACTGTTTTGCTGCAAATTTGCAGCCTAGGGCTTAGCCTTCGTAGTCGTGGAATTATTTCCTTTTAAAATGTTACAAGCATCACCGGCACAGCTAATACTATTTCATTTTAAATGTGACACTTTGTCATTTTTTTTTTCTTTGGCGTACTGTAGATTATACTTATTATGATCTGCATGTGATTTGCAGGATAGAATACTGATGGGAGACTCCAAGCTCCAGTCTATTTTTCCAACATTAAAGGAGAGGCTAATATCTAGCCATCTCCCTCCCCCCCTCCATATATACGCATACGCACACACACTTTTTTCTGTCTTTTAACTAGGGCATAAAAATGGCATAAAATGAATCTGTAATATGAAATTGCCCAGAAAAGGGACTTCTGTTTGTGACATGAGGCTAAATCTAACCAGATCCATTGGTGAATTGTGACAGATGGAGGGACTGTGAGACAGAAGGCAGGCACTAATCACACACAAAATGACCGGCTTGCCTCAACATGTTCCATGGATTCCAGCAAACTTTACACCCTAATCCATTTTTAGAACAAAAAACATCTGGGCCATAAATCCTCTAATCTGCCAAAACACGCTATTAAATCCCATGATTTGTTGAAAAACACTAAGATTAAAGAAAGGAAATATAAAATGGCTAACTGCCGTGTTAGGAAAGTGTTATTAATACTCTTTCTTTGTCTCAATTATGAATGTTCTGTTCCTAAAGAGCCTTGTCTAATCATGTCAGATTACACATCCTTGTTGTATTGCTAGACTCTTCTATCTGATCCACTGATTGCCAAAAAACGTAGGACATTGTCTTGCTGCTTATAACATTTCAGGGGAAGAAGCTGATGTCAGATTAGTTCAGTGCTGCACTGCTGGGAGGATTTCATTTTGGTTTTGGGTTTGATTGTTGGTGTTTTAGATTACAGACACAATGGGACTGGTCTTCTGGGCAAAAACTGGAAAAAAAGTTTCTGTGCAGTCTGACTTGCTAATTGTACTAACAGGTAGCATTGGCTAACTACCCCAAATCTTGAGAGTTTTATATGAAATAATTCAATCCACACTGCTTTTATCAGCTGTTCCTGGTCAGCAATTCTAAGCCAACAGAATTCCAGTAATTCCATCTTTCAGTGTATGAAAGCATACAGCCTGCACCAACACAGTGCTACTGGTTGATTTTTTTTTTTTCACCTCCATTTTAAGAACTTGCTTGGTTTCTTCCCCTCTTTGCATCTGTTACTGATGAAGCTTGCATGTAGTCAGAATAAATTAGAAAAGAAGCAAACAAACAAACAAACAAACACTAGTATTGCTTCTGCTTGTGCTCTTGATTAGGCTAGGTATAATACTTTCAATCTGTAAAAGCCGAATTTGCCTAGGAACTGGAATTCATGCCCTCCTCCAGACTATTTGGCTTTTCCTGAATACTGCTATCTTTGAGACAGTTTGGCACATGATAGTGAATAAAAGCAAGCACTCCTTATGTTTTTCAGTAGCTGCCAAGATGCTGGTGTGCAGGGAAATGATTAATATAGAAGCGAGTTGAATGTAAATTATTGTTGTTTAGGGTAGGTGGTGAATTATTGACAGAGAGGGGAACCGCATTACATAAAATGCATTTAGTTGCAAGGATTGCCAAACTAACATAGAGATGTTGAAGATAATGGCAAAGGGCAGAGAGAAGTTGTTTCTGTTTTTAGTACACGGACATATGCCTATTCCCAAAAAGAAATGCTTGGATTTAAAGTCATACATGAAGCCATGACATTTGTGACTGCTCAGTCTGTAGCATAATTTATACGCTATAAGGAGAGCTCTAGAAAAGGATTATGTAGCTGTATGCCCAAGTGTAGCTATACTCTCAGCCACAGGAGGCTGTAAGTTTATGTGCCCAAGATGCAACTTAACAAACATGACTATTTCTTCATGCCACTGGAACCGAGCAGCCTGTGCACTGCTGGTGCAGTGAAAGGTGCCAGCTCAGTTACACCTCAGCAAGGTGGGCCGTGCACATCTACATCAAACACCTTGTTTCTTGCACTGACAGCCCTGATCATTCAAATGGAGGAAGTAACTCTCTGGCAAATGACTGCATGTTTCCCAAAGACCTTCCCAGGAAAAACCTATCTCACAAGATAAAAAAGTATACTAGTTTCTCTTAGTTCCTTTGTTAAAATGCTATCAAGTTTTGTTTTTTGTTTTTTGGGGTTTTTTTGGTGGTGTAACTCCTACTGGAGAGAGACCTGAAATGTTGCGTATGCTTTTTCCAATGTCACCAAACGATTTCAATATGGTAATGAGCTTTACATGCTATACCTTTGGTTGTACCTAGCCTAGCAGTTAGCATGAAATGACCTGTAAAGTGTTCACAAGCTCTTTCCTCTTGTAGTTCTCCATAAAGGATAGATTTGTGTTAGTTGTAGGCTGTGCTGTCCAGCTCCTGCACCACAATTAAAGACTGCTTATCTTATACATACAGTATGCATAGTTATACTGCTCAGCAACCTCAAAAAGTCACTTTCTATATTTGTAGCTAGGAGATATACAGCAGTGAACTCTATGTCATTAACAATAACTTAAGTATGTTATCTTTTGCTCCACAGTTTTCCATGGTTTATTAATGGTATAACACATTAATTCTTCTTACAAGAATGACCTTTAAAGCTCCATTCATCCTCACAGCTTTTATCCAATTACATTATCACTCATTATAGGTACAGCATTTCAAAATCCGCATTTTGTTAAAAGAAGTAAATTGCAGGGGTCTCAAACCCATGAAAAATAACAGGTGTGTAGGGAAAAAAGATTGGAAAAGAGAGAACAAGTCCTGCCACTGAGATGCAGGTTAGATGCTTGATACCATATCTAAAGGTGATGCTCACTCTATCTAGGACAAAAAATTTGAAGTGAAAAAACTGAAATTCGGGGCATTGTATATGGAGATTAGTAAGGTCAACCAAATTAAAGATGAAATACATTATTAACTAACAACGTTAAACAGTGAAAGGCTACTAAGAATAATATATGCGTTAATAATTAACAGTGGGATACTTATGAAATATTTACACAATTTAACTTATCATACTAAATATAGTTATCTTCTTTTCTATATAGCATAGAAGCATATTTACTGTCTGATATTTGTAACCCTCATCAACATTAGCAGTAATTGTGTATGCACAGTGGAAGGGTAATACAGTGGGAGCTAGATATGTTTTGAACATTGGATGTAAGTATGTGTCTTCCTGGTATCTACTGAGGTAGAATACAGACTACAGGGATCTTGGGAGAAACCCATTGAGATGCAAAATTGTTTCACTACACAGTGCTGAGATATCACAGGATTTGCTTCTGATTGGTCTGGGCTATGGTTCCTTTTGTTCTCTGTGCCATCTCTG
>JAOWBP010000001.1:50028527-50157526 GCA_028571105.1 Tragopan temminckii | reverse complement strand
CATCTCTGTGAATTAAGCTACAACAATCTTCCTCAACTGCCTAAACACAACTTGATTTATACACTGAGAACTCAGTTCATGTTACATTAAATCACTTATTGGAATGTTTTAATTAGAAGGCTGAAGAATAAGGTGCTTACGTATATTACTCACACACACACAAAGAGAAGTCCCTTTGACACACTGGACTTGTGAAATCACCACTAAGACCATTCTTATCTAGATAGTACTCAGGTAAAGAGCTAATTTTGACAGGAGGAAAAACTTACATTATTTTCTGCCACAATGTTAAAAGCAGTCAGTTAAGACTGTTCTAAAGATTCAACATCAAACCTGTTGTTTTTTGAATGAACCTAGCAATTGTGTTGCTAATGAGACTAAGCTAAGATAATGCTCTATCCAGCTTTTTAGTGAACTAAACACTAAACGTGATTTTTTGCAAATATATATTTGCATATGTAGATTTTTAACTTAAAGGGATTTTTTTTTTAAATTGATTCATCATCTGCTTTTTTTTTTTTTCAGCTGACACAGTAGAAAATCTTGTAACTTTAATGCCTGCCATTAGACAGGTGTCTATTTTTAGTGCATGCAGTTAAACAAACAGCATTTATTGACTGTTATTGATTAAGCAGTATCTGAAATAACACAGGCCTTTGTTCTCTGAGTCTGTAAAAGTTAACATACTCTTTCTGAAATAGTAAGTCCATGACAGTTTGTTTATTGACATCAATAAATGCAGTGTTATGGTCAGCATCTGACATACACCACTGTCTGATAAATGCCCAGTTTTGAATAGCACCTATTAACTGTTACAAGGAGGGTCAAGTGAAAGTGATCTTACCTATTGTGTTAGCTCTGGCCGACGGACTAGCTAATGTTGCTGGCACAGAGGATTTTAGTGAACTGGCCCCACTATTTATTCTCAGAGTTGGCATATGAGGAGAGGTGGGTGACGTGGGAGACTTGCCATCAGATGTCTTGGGTTTGGCTGAAAGGTTCAGAGGCTGGGCCACTTCATCCTACGATGAGCAGAAAATAAAAGAACGTTATCAATAAACTGCTGTTGGCATACCACCATCTAAGCAAAAACAGTTTTTTTTTCAGCTCATACAAAACTCTAAACCTGTGAGGTTGTACGATATGTATTAAGATCAAATGTGATACCATCTTGTCATTCCTGAAATGACTGATGGACTGGAAAATGAGCATAATGCAATCAGAGAACACTCTCCATTTGCACTTTTCATGTAGGAATTGTCCCTGAAGAAATTATTCACATTAACAAGACATATACTTCCACAGTGAAAACAAAGAGTATTTTTACAGTTAGACTTTATCATTATTTTGTTGTAAACTTGATGTGGATGAAGAGAATTCTCACTTAAAATTCAACCACTACAACCCAAACTAGGCAAATCTGTTTGACTTACTGGGCTTTGTTGTTGTTATTTTGGTGGCTTTGGTGTTGTTTTTTGTTTGTTTTTTGTTTTCTAACATATGCTTTCCTCTGAATTTCCTAGGCTTAGAATTTCAGGCACAAAAATATCACAGGAAACATACACTTCTTTTTCACTACAACAGGAGAGCAAGAAGATCCTGCCATTTCTTCCAACAAGATTTGAAATAATAACCTGGACAGTTTTGCATAAGCCCCTAGATTTCTCATATTTTCTTAGCTGGGCTTCAAGATTTCATTAATCATTACAATGCAAAAATAGAAATTTTAGGTGATATTTTCTGCAGGATAATTGGAATTATTCCTGAACCTAGCTAGATTACACATAGTAACAGACACTGCTGCAAAACATGTTAAAATCCAAAGGCTTATGTTTTTATTTGACCATAACATGTAATAGCAAGGAAAAAAAACAACAGGCAAGAGATAAAGAGTTTTTTCAGAAAAGGGGATACTTTAGAAATGATTTTAAGTCTCTTTACCTAGCCAGAAATAACGTATGTAGTATTAAATTCAACCATCATGTATTAGTTTAGCTTTCCTCTGCCCATGTGACCTAGGAAAACCACCCCTTAGCTAAAGAAGTGCTACAACACACAGTGCTGTTTCAGCTCCAGGCACTGGATAAGTTGATTCTTATCTCCTTAAGTTCTAAGTACATTTTCTGTTAAAGAATTATTCCTGAGTTACAGCAATTCAACACTGACTAGAATTAGACTCATAAGGTTTGAGGGTTTTACTGCTATTACTAAGGTATCTGTAACTACTGTCATATAGCACTGACTCTTTTCCACAGAAGGTGGTGTGCTGCAGTAAAGAAGGAATTTTATACTTAGCTGCCGCACATGCAAGTATGATGTAGATGTATGACTCCAAACACAAGACAATTTTGCAAAGTACCGTGATATAACTATTCAATTATCTTAAAGAAGCAAGTTCTGAGCTAGACACTTTTGTTATGTTTGACTATTTCTGTTAATCTTCCGCCACTGGATTTAAAATGTTGCCTAGATCAGTCAATATTTTACACTCTAAGAAGGTACTCATTCCCTTACAGAAATACAAGTTCATCTGTATTAAAATAAAATAGATTAACATATGTTAAATCAAAGTAGACTTGCTCTGCTGTTCCATTGATTTCAATTTAAAAAAATCCCACAACAGTGCAACTACAAAGCCAGAAATGAGACAGCTGCATAAAAGCCTAAGTTCAAGCTAACCAGTGAACCAACAAAACATAGTGACCTAAAGAGCAAAGTCATCTGTTTAGAAGACAGTATTAGAAGCAATGCAAACCTGCCCACAGACTTGTTCTAGGTCAATTCAAAAAGTGTTATTTTCCGTGTATATTCAATTCTCAACCCCTCTTGCAAGTGTCAACAAAAGGGGTTGATTAGTTTCAGATATGGTAGTAAAAGCTGCAGCATACTCTCTGGCCACAGAAAATCTGGCTGAGAGCAGCATTTCAGTTCCCGCAGACAACAAAGTCATGGATGGCAAGGGCTCTCACTACCAAGTCAGCTTGGATTCTGATCTGCATCCTTGTACTAAAACATTTTTTTCAGACTCATCCTTTACTAAATCCCCGGGCTATCCTGTTCCTATAAAGTTTATTTCCTTCCCTTGTCTCATTCCCACTCTCCTTCCTCAGTTCTTCTGTTTCATTCTTATAGCCTGGTGTGAAGACGAAGTCTTGCAAGTTAGAAATGGGGGAAGCATTTTCTCCATCACAGGCACCCAGCGATGAAGCTGTCTCTGTGCTGTAACTATTCTTGGTAGTAAGAATGCTCTTCTTCATTCAAGTCAGCACAGCTTCTCTGGAGCCAAGAAGTATAAGGCCTTGTGGAAATAATAGAAGCCGACAGTTCCAGAGCTGATAAATGTCATTCCAAATTGCCCCTTCATTCACTTTCACTGTGTGTTCAGGCTAATGGTAAATTAATCAGAGGTCACAGAAGCTTGCTTCTCATACGAGAGAAAAAAGAAACAAGTTTCTGATATTATATGTATTTACAAAATGATATTACTTCACCATTTGGTCTTCATAATAATTTTACTTCTATTATTTCAAAGAGCATTCTGAAACCCTCTCTGGAATTCAGATATATTAAAAATTTAGTCAGAGAGTTTAGAAATCCTATGCTGCATCTTGAGCTGATCATAATTTAAGTCTCTACCTCAGTGGAACAGTTTATTCCATAGAAGACTGAAAAACGTCTGGGAGATACAGGTAATAATACACTATTGTGTTAAATGTGAAGATAACTGTTAGGATCTTCGCTTTGGTACTCAGTGAGGCATTTTACTCTTTATCCTGTCTGCAGACATAAATTCAGAATTCTCTGGATGAGCTCCTATTCTCTGCTTTTCCAGTTTAAACCAAGAACTGCATCGTCTTCGTTCTTGATTTGCACCTGCATAACTCAGAGAAGGACTGAGTGTTTGACTACAAAATCTTCCAGTTAACATTCTGTCACATTACAAATTAGCAGGCTTCACTCTCAGTTGTGTCAAGGCTGTGTATATTTCTAGCACAAAGACAGCTAGGGCAAGAAAGAGTAACAACTCTGAAAAATAGTTGTAGCATATTCACTTCAGGTAGACTGTATCTTTAAAGAGTCAGGAGATTCCATACTATGGAGAGAGATCACAGAACCTAGAACTACCTGTTGCACTTAGTTTTTATTAAAGAAAGCTTGGCATTGATTGATCCCTGCCTTTTTCTTCCATGCCACTGATGAGGATTTTTTCAAGACAAAAAAACTTGTTTATGTATCAGCCAAAATGATTAACACTTAGAGCAGAGAACATAAAAAGTCTTGTAATAATATAAACACAGATATGATGAAAGTAGAATATGACCTCGATTAAAGATAATGAAATAGTTTCTTTAAAGTAGCATATTTGTCAAGCGAAACAAAACACATACACACACAAAATAAATGTAGAGAATAAAGCATAAGCAAAAACACATGATGGAGGGCTAGTAATATGAAGAACTCACACCAGGAAGAAACTACTGGTAAAAGATTCTCGTCCCCTGTATCACAGCAGTGTCAGGATAGTTGAAAGTGTAGAACAAGCTTGTGGTTTGCTTTCCAGGACTGGAAGGCTGTCTTTAACCAAAACTTCAAAGCTCAGGGAACATTAGATCCTTGATTTGATCTAGATTTTTATTCCAGACATAAGAGGAAAAGAAAAACTCTTCATCTACATTAAAATTTGAAGATATACAAATATTCAAAAGCTGAATTTTGTTGCTTCATTCTGCCTGGATTTGTTAACTTTAAGCCTTCATACTTAAGCATTAGACATGAGAAATCCCCACAGTGTCTAACAAGCGAAGTTTAAGCAGAAATACTGCTGGTAAGCTGAGTCTGCATCGGTGTTACACATAGTTGGCTGAATTGGTGTCTTTTTTAATGTTTCAGTTAAGCTGTCTCTATTTACTACTTCCTAAGATAAAAAATTAATGTATATCTGAATACATTAAGAAGGGACTGAAATCTGATTTTGAGAATGTCTCTAAATCATTTATTAAAAATTGCACTATTTTAACACCAAGAATTGAATAGAAGGCCAATAGCCCAGATGAATGAAGCAGTCCTGGAGAATGAACAGGTGTGTTGGGAGGAAGAACTCAGACGATTCATTTAATTTTATAATCTCACTTCTTTTCACATATTTTCATGATTAGAACAATATTAAAAATACTGTTACTAAATTATTGTAGTGTAATTTAAATCTAAGTGCCGTATCCCACTGTGACACACATTGAAGGCCCAGGTTGCCAGTTTATTACAAAATTACAAAATATTCTTTGTATCATCTGACTGTCAATACAGATGTGCTTAAATGACCTGGCACAAGCACAGTCTAGTATGCTCTACTAAAGAGGCTTTCCTGACCTCAGGGAACATGTTTACCATATCTTACTGCCTATTTAAATGACCTTGATAGTACAAATAATTACAGCCAAATGAATTATAAATAAGGAGTTGGAGAGGGGGGTTCTAAAAAAATGCCTACTGTCTCACCAAAACCAAAGCCTCATCCCCCAACCTTGCTTCTGTTGCTTGGAGATGTTCATTTCAATAGAAATACAAAATATAGAGCATGGCTGGGGCAGAAGACAATGATGCTGTTGTTGCACAATGAAGTAGGCAGCTCACCAGTGGTTTCTCCATTCTGTGTCCTGCTCATCCATAGAAACCTCTAACCAACACATATCAGAAACAGAAGTGCAACAGCATATAAACAAATAAAATCCTTCAACATTTCTGTCCCTTCTAGACTACAGTTGTCCACACACTCACACAAAAATACTGGCATCCTTCTTCACGTCCCCTCCCCTTCCCCTGAAGCTACTCATGGTGAAATTATCAGTAGTGATGATAAGAAGCCAAGAGGTAACGGCAGTTGTGAAATGTGTTGTATAAATGAGCCATGCTGCTGATATTATCCTCACTGATGAAATAATTGTATTAAATTAAGCAGGGATGTTCACATGACAGGATGGGTGAATTAGATAATGCTCATCTGCAGCTGCACCTCCTCCTGCCACATTCTCAAGTTTTGATTAAGAATAATGTGTCCCTTCCTGCAAAGGTGGAAATTTCTATAACTACCCAGAAAGAAAGAGATGCAAGCAAATAAACAGGCATCTCAGTCATTACATTATGATAAACACAACAGAATTACTCTTCAGGTTCAGAAAATTCACTTTATCTTACAGTATCTTGTACCCATGAGTTTTAGCACAAAATGTAGAAGGCAAAACTAGACTTTTCAGAAAGGAAAAGACACCAAAGATAAGACTGAAGGCAAATATTAGAAAGAAGTGTCTCCCTCCTTTATGCTCCTCCAAAGTGTACAGATCTTTTGTTTCATAACAGTGACAGAAACATCTCAGCCTGATTTTCTGTCTTTACGCAGAGCAGATTTTTTATGATACTGCTTTGCTGAGTATCTTTCCCTGAATGTGTTGCTCTCAAAAGCTGGGCAATTCCTGGTCTTAGCAAGAGTTACCCAGCCACACTCAGTGCTTCCACTCTTTAATGATATGGCTGGAATAATACTCATAGGACTCAAAACAAATGGAGGAACTGAGCTGCTTTACATTTATGAGAAACTTTGTTTTTGTTCTCTCAGCTGCTTCTTTTAGGAGACTACTCAAGAAATAAATTACACCCAAATGCAGATTTGTACATTAGAGTATTCATGTACAGCCTCCACTGCTGCTCATGGACCAAAGAAGTTTGGGAACACAAACTTCATCTCTTCTGTTTTATAGTACAGGGGACACATGGGATTGTTTTCTGTAACACCAGTGAGGATACTGTCTGGGGCCTTGGTCCTCTCAGAAAGATCCTTAACTTCTTCCCCTTTCATTTTTTCTTTACTGAAAGTTCACTGCCAGGAGTGAAGTCTGTAGCTACATGGACTAATTTGCTGCCCTGGAAACCCCAAGATTCAATTTTGTCTAGTCCACGTGTTGTCACAGTCAAATGAGAAATGTTGGGTGGTTTTCTCTTTGTACTTGGCACCACTGTTCCCAGAAACTGTATGCAGGATTCACAAACAGACTCTGGAAAAACAAGAGAGGAACATGCAAAATGACCTGGCTCTACAAATGGAAGTCTGTAAGAGCTGCATGCATCTCTCTCCTCCCCACAACTTTAAATGAACAGCTATTATTTTGTAGTATCATTATTCTCTGACACACAGAATATAGATGCAGAAATAACTGAAGGCCAAATGCCAGCAAGCCTGGGATCACTTTAGTCCTCCAGCTAGCTCAGGCATGGAAAAGTATAGGCTGTTGTAGCTGCAGAGCAGCCTAAAACCCAGGTCTGTGGAGGGAGCTATCTAAATCCTCCTCAAACTCTACACCCAAACACAATCAGAATATTGTGTACCATCTGGACAGATGGGACTGCACACACAGAACTCTAAAAGCAACTTTAAAAACTTCAGGAAAAGCAAGTGCTGCAATGAGGCCTACTTCTCTGGGGGCTCCTCGGGTCCAAGACAGGCTGTTTGGCCAACAGAATGCATCAGGGCAAACAATTCAGCAAAATGAGCAGACTTGTGTATGTTTACTCAAAACTCATTCATTTAGTTTCTAAAATCCTCAGAGATGCATCCTCCAGACCATACTTGCAGCTTCTGGCTGGCTTTGGATTGCCAAAACGCCCACCATCCTTGTGAAGTTTCCCTGTAATCTCCACAGACAAATAGCACAATGTGTTGGAGAAAAGTGGTTGGTAGGAGATTTCTGGGCTATTTTTGCTTGATCGTGAGTTTTCACTTACACTGATCTCTATGAGAAACCTGACTTACGGTTGCTTATCCCAAATCAGAGCCAAAATTTAGACTTTCATTTTAATCCATACAAAACTAACTGACTTACTCCTATTGCTGTTATTCTGCTGTTCAGGCACCTGTTCTTCAGCTAGACCAAAACAAACTGAAGTGAGTGCTGCTCAGGACCCAGTGCATGGATCTTTAGTACAGCACAAAACAAAACTGCAGGAACAAAGGGCTCTCAGCATTTGCTTGCACTTCATAAGGGAAAGCTTCTTCTTTTTCTGCATCGCTGAGTGAGTGAAAATTTAACTCAGTAGCTTCATTTGCAAAACAAACAAACAAAGAAAACCCTTCAGCAAAGCTCATTTTGACCAAATCCTGCCATGTTTGGCTTGAAATGAGAAGGGTCCGTAGTTACTAAAGACACAGGAGTCAATGTAGAGATAGAATAGCCACTTGGAATTCTATTGGTCCATACTTATGACCATATTTGAGTTCTCCTAGCTTTTTGCTTCTAATAAATATTGTTCAGCTGTATTTCTTGCACCCCTGCTGCACCTATTTATTTGGCATAATGCTATTAATGAAGCACTCTAAGACGGTTCAAGTCAGCCTCTGAGCAGAAAGGGTGACTCAGGCACAGGCCAGCAGGGGATGATGCAGATAGAACAAATCTATAGGGGAAGTTAGCAACCAATTTTTCATACTTTAAACCATGTACATTACTTCACCAGAGGTAAAAACCACTAGAGAGCATCAAGAAGTTGTGGTGGACAAGAGAAAGGTTGTCACTAGAAAGAGTGATCCTTTCAAACTGCCCCCATTGAAATACATGGTAAGTAATCAAGTGCAAAAAAAAATCACTGCTCCAGTGCATGAAAGGAATATTATTTAATTAAAGCTCATAATTACTCTGACAGTTTCTGCCTTATTTTACAAATGGGAAGAATAAGGCACAAAGTGGCAAAGTAATTTGCCTAATCTCACATAGAGAGCAAATAGCTGAGTCATAAGAACAGAGCAATTGCTGCTCTCATTCTGACCAATGCTTGGTGTTCCACTTTTTTTGTTTGCCTGTTTTGTTTGGATACTGTATTGAATCTCCCAAAAACGTCCATCTGCTTCAAATGAAGTAGATAGCTGTCAGATAATTTGATCTGTGACATGTATTAATGAACTCGTGCCGGGTAGAAACTGAAGTGGTCCGTGCCCTGAAGCATGATGCCTTGCAGCTTGGTCTTTGGTTTGATTTTTATTTTTTCAAGTCCTTGCTACAGAATTCCCTATAAAACCCAGAAGCCTCAGCATGTATTGTCCTTAATAATGCCCTCCCTTTCTCATAAAAAGCTGTTTAAAAAATGAAGATAGACATTAGACTGGATTTTGTTTGCTGCTGAAATCGAACTTGGAGTCATCACCTTCCAGTAAATAATCCCCAGTAAATGTTAAGCAGAATGAATAGCAATGAAAACAACAAAACCTGAAAGGACAGGGAAGGACTTGGAAGGAAATAAAATAAGGACCTGCAAAGCCAAACAGCATTACAAACTGGTACATTTTAAATGAACAACAAGAAAACAGAAGCCACACTGATCAAAGCCTCCCACCTCCTCTCTGTGGTGGATGACACCTTCGCTGGGAGCACACCACCACCTCTAACCCCACACCTGCAAAAGGAATTAATTTCAAAAAGAATACAGACCAAAGCGTACCATATCAAAACAAATTAGCAACAGCCCCCTCTTCCTGCTGTGGTCAGGCAGGAGAAGCAAAAATGCTGCATGGATTTTAAGATTCAGGGGGAAAAAAGACAAAACAAAACAAACAAACAAACAAAAAAAAACAACCCGGCTGCTGAAAACTTTAGAAGAAACAAGTAAAAAAGCTTAAAAGAAAAGAGATTCCAAACAGCTTGGACAACTGACAGTGGTCTAAGAAAATCTTTTCAAAAACCACCTGTGCTTTCTCTGACTTTGGATATCTCACGTAGTGTAGGTCTCTAGACCTCACCAACAGGCAGGAACGTATGCAGCACTACAAATAAGTAGTGCAAAGATAAGATGCATTGTTCTTATTTATAGATAAATACGACCGTATGAAAAGTGTCAAAACATGTTTTGTAACTGTGGATATGACCTGCCTGATGATCTGTTTTTCAAACTAATAGTTTTTCAAAGGGAAACTATCAACATAAAACTCATCCATCTTTAATGTTTGCATGTTATTAACAACCTCCCAGATCGCTAAAATCAAAATGATTTTACAACTCCATCTTGCTCGATATTTTTTCATTTCACCTCCTTTTAGTGGTAAGAAATCTAATCAGCAGTTCCAGAAATGGGAAGGAGTTTGATAAACTGTATGGAATGTTCAAAGCAAATACGTTCTCCGTCACTCAGTACTGCCCTCACAGAAAAATAAGGTTTTTTTTGTTGAATACTTATACCCCACCCATAATTGCATATGTGGGGCTTAACTACTTGAGAGTACTTTGGCAAAGGTCATTCCTTTTCTCATCCAAGGTCACGTCTTTATTTGTGTCATGCACAGGAACCGAAAGAGACTACACTTCAATTCATGGTTTTCCAACAAACTTTCTCATTATCTGATCTTTTGCACAGTCACTGACATCTTTGAAAAATTACTAGAGTATTACCAAATACAAATGTTATTGGTTTGCACTCATACAAATGGTCACAGAAAGTAAAGGGACACCTCTTTTCTTTCAATTCTCTACTTATACAATTGGAAAAAATATATCCGTTTGCCTATGAAAAGGGTTCTTCTAAGCAGCGTTGACGTACATCATATATATGTTTATCTAACTGCATGGGGACACCACCACCTCAAATTCTTTGAATGTAATGAGGACTACTGATATTATATAGTAAATCGAACGAACATATCAATCAGCCTTAATAATCGTAATTAAAAGTGAAATATATTATACTTCCTTTTTTTTTTTTTTGTTTGCTGTTGTCAGTACTGAATGCAGATTACAAGCATAACAGTGCTGAAGAAGTACTGAGCCCCCCTTGGTGAACAGACTTCAGATCCTATTCCTGATTCACACCAGCAAAAATGAAATCACCATCAGGACCGATATCAGGGCCAAATTGCTGGCAGGCACAATGAACCACTAATTGCTGGATTCATTAGTAAGACTCATAGTTTGTCCCCATGAGATGCTGAACACTTTCAGCTCCTTTTAAAACCTAGCATCTTATAAATTAAAATTAACAACTGCAAACTAGTATATTTCTGTTACACTGTAGAAGCTCAGCATGGATCTGAAGTCAGATCACAAGAATGCCAAAAATCTATTATGTAAAATTAGGCAGATTTTTATCAACCATTTTCCTGTTAATTCTGTAGAATGTGCATGCATCTCTACACAATAGATATTCCATGCTGTTCCTCAAGCCTAAACAATTGGTTAAAATAGTTCTTGTGATGCTGAAAGAAGACAACTGCCTTAAAAAATACCTTTCAAATAGCCCCAGCATCACACTGTTAAGATTGGCCTATTCTTTTCAGACATAAAACAAATGTCTATTTAAGAACACATCCACATGCATTTCCATCACTCAGCCAGAACACATTCACCTCCCAGAAGCTAACACTGTAAGATATGGAAAGAGAGAGGGAGAGAGGGGGAGAGGAGACCTTTAGTCCACCTACTGGCTTCACTAAAGGCAATGAATCCAGCCCTAGCTCATTTCAAGTAGGTTCAATTGTGTCAAAGGTTACCCACAAGCTATTTCTAGATGATTTATAGCTGATGTCTACAGATCTCTTTTTATTTTAATGATAACTTCAATACAGACGTTAAGACATTCTTTGTCTTCACAGAATTGTATGAGAGGGAAGCTGACATCTTAAAAAAAATAATTCCAAGAGGCTGATTCACTATTTCTGAACAGGGCCAGCTCTGGGCAGTTTTTATATCTTATCCAGAGGAAAGAATGGGAGGGAAAAAAAAAAGACCTTCCCCCTGCTCTTTTTTCTCCAGTACTAAAGCTGCTATGTTTTCTGACTTATTCTGGGCACTGATCCTAAGAGCACTGAGTCAACGTGTGTATCACCAGTTAATTATGTTCAAGACAAAACAATAACATAGTATAATTTCATCGCTTCATTAGTAACAACATATACTTATATAGCCTTATTTTCTTCTGTTTGAGCCCAGAACAATTTACAAAGTGAGTCCCAAATGATACTATCACAAGAATCCTTCTTCCCAGCTCTAGACTGTAATCTTTTGGTGGTGAAGAACAATAGTGCAGAAAAAGCTGTAGCAAGACATCCTGCATCTCCTTGAAATTCTAGATGTCATGCCTGTATAGCCTTTAACAGCTTTTCAACTTAGGGATTATTATTTTTAGCCTCAAAATTTGGTGTGTGTGTACACTCTTTTGTGAGTGTACACAAGATCAGCATGCACATATGCATGTTGGGCAGTCTTAATCTCTATCTTGAGAGCACCAACCAATCTTCTCCAGGTTTGATGATGGAATGAAGCCATCAAAGGTCCTGCATCAACTGCGTGAAGATACAATGGGATAGTGGAGGGGTACGCTCTAAACCTCTCATGTCAGGAGAAACCTCCAATGCTTACCCACATTTTAAAAGACACCAGAGGATCCCCCAGAGAGAGGTACTCTGCATCTCCAGCCAGGGTCTAAATATTATGAGACTTCACAAATGAAACCAGTTTTCTGGCACTCTTTAACATTTTGCTCATTTTGCAATGAACACAGAAGAAAAAGTATCTGTTCAGTTTGTTCTGGTCCATAGGCCTCTGAATGTCTGTGCAATTTTCTCACTTTGTCTTGCCAAAATGTTGTGGTTGTCATCTTTTTTCACAAGCCAGCCCCAATAAACTTTACTTGTTTGGTACATTGGTGATTCTCCTGGGTATTACAACATCACATCATCCTGCTTATGAATTGAAGTTCACTGGAAGAACTCATTTTGTGTAGACAAATTCTTATTACTAAGGCTGTGAAATTAAGGACAGTAAATCCAGATGTAAAATGTAGTGGTCAAACAGTCATGTGACACCATTTTAGCTTCTGATATCGCAAATGAAATGCTACTTGACATGCATTTCTCAGCCAAATGTATGTGTTGCATTTCCCTGACCCCAAATTAGGTCCGCGCCTTTTACAGAGAACATTGAAAGCATAGGCTATCTACACATTTATAATGAATAAAAAAGCAAACAGAGATGAATTAATTCATCCCGGAGTTTTAATTGCTGACTCTATTTTCAGCAGACATTAGAATAAGATAAGAGTATTCAGAAAGGGGAAGGTTATTTCAAAGAAGACTCAGGCTATTAGAAACAGGCACAAAAGGGGTCATTTCAATCCACAAGCAAAGCAGTAAAAAACAACAGAGTTTAGACCAGAAGGGCTCAAAATTTACTGAGGCAACCAAGAGCAAAACTCAAAATATATTAACTTACAGTGGTAACCTAAAGTCTGCACGGCTCTTAGCATGGTTCAGGATAAAAATAATCACTGACCTGGAATGACTGCAGCCCTTAGAGAGCTACCTTTGGAAAGAAAGAAAATCACAAGGATCTTACATTAAAAAATACTCTCCAGAATAGTTACATATATGTATGTTTTCTTCCTAATTGGACACTGAATTAAAACGACCTTAGTAATTCTGTCACTGTACGCCTCCCTTTTCTGCTACAGTGCCTCATAGTTTTCTCTGGAGCATTTTGGAGGAATAAATGTACCCCTGAAACTCAACTTTAAGAAGCTTTTTGTGCCAGTTTTCCAGTGGATATGTCACATTGAGTTGTGTTTGTCACTGCGTAACTCCTGTTGTGTTCTGTTAGTCTGAAATCCTGTAACACGATGTGGCTGATTCATGACGTGACATGTCACTGCCTGGCATGTCAGTTGAAAGCCCATACAAATCCATGTGTTACATCTCCGTACACACTTAGCTCTTAGAAATGGCCTCTTATTTTAAATCTACTAGCAGGTGCTGGCACATCCACTCAAAAAAGTTTAAGAAGCACTAATAACTTAATGAGACACTCCACGGTATATTCTTTCTGTAGCATCATGATTGGAAATTGGAAAGCCTTCTCTGCAGCGGTCCTCTAAGTGACAAGGTCTTTCTCTCATATACTCAGCATGTCAAGACATTGAGCAATCTTTTATCAAGGACTTTTTTCTTAATAATTTATTTTTTCCAAATATGCCAGTCATGGCATTAGCCTATCTTTCCTTTGAAAGCAGCAGGGAAAAATGCAGTAACTGAAATGAAATGAACAGAAACTAAACGCGTTCATTAGCACTAAAAGTACACATTTGAATTTGTCATTCGGCGTCATTAGTGAATAAAAACACGATTGAGATCAAAATACTATAACTGTTTTCATATTAGCTCATATTCATATTAGCTTACATCAAATTACCTCAAAAACCACAATATTTGTTGCCTCAGTTTGCCTGCCTCTAATGTTCCTTGGATGTTCTCAGATGTTCTCTCTGGATACTACTAAAGCATTTTTACCAGGAGATACTACGGTAGAAAGTGTAATTTTGCTGAGAAATGGTTATGAGTCAGTAGAATTGCCAGCATGAAAGTCTTCTATGACTTTGGACTGCAAACAAATGCCACTTCATTTAAATAATAACTCATAGATAACGTTTTATTTGGTAGCTACTTTTGAAGCCTCTGACACAGATTAAGTTTCACCCATGTTAGCCTGAATCTTTTTATTCATATGACTCCAGGAGCTAGGACTTCAAGGAAACTACCTGTTATAAAGTCAAAACATGTAGTTAAACTGCTCTGAGAAATGAGTACATTCTGAATTGCTGATTTGCACACGGTTTCTCTGAAACTCTTTTCCCCACCATTTCATTTAACACTAAACAAGTCAAAATGAACTTTGAAGAACAAACATGTTGTTCTCAGAAGTTTCACTGAAATATTTGCCAAGCACTTCATACTACACTAGAGCTAATACTAACCCATAAGAAACTGCCTCTGAAAATAAAATGGACTCCTCTATTCTGCTGCTAGTGCTGTTTCTATTCAACTATCCATTGCTATCAGGGATTACAGATTAACATGTTTCAGCTTAAAAAAAATAGCTGTAGAGCTATGGTAATCATTCAACAGTGGCTATAGGAGTATCAGAAAATGTATTTCTTTAATGCCTAGCTTGAATTGCATTCTGCCTGAATGTGTAAAGAGGAATTAATTTCAAATTTAGTACATAACACGGAAGCAAATGACTCTTCTACAGACAAAGCCAGCAGCTTCCAGAAGCAGCTAGACTGATCGTATTAGAATTTGAATTAATAACAAATGCTACCTCCCAGGCTGAACTTCACATATTTCTCTTCAAGGTTAGTACCCCTTCCACAGCAGGAATAACCTGTTCTAAGTATTTTCTAGCTGCCAAAAGGTGAGGATGTTCAACAAAAACACTGCAGCCAGAAAGATCTAACTTTTCTCTTTTTCGTTATGTAACTCCAGATTCCACACTCTCCTTAAACACTTCTACTGCTATTCTTGAGATGGCATGACCAACCAGGAACATCCAATGCAACAGCTAACTTGGTGGCATTAAAAAATCTCAAATGTGTGACATCTATTTGGGAGTCCCTCAGCCTCACAAAATACTGCTCTTTCTCACTCAAGTATTCTGTTCTGGGATGGGCAGGACTGTCATACAGCTTTGGCAGAAGACAATGCTATCTAAGTTCCAGAATAAGACAAAGATCTGGAATCAAATGTCATGTCCCAGCACTGCTGAATGCTGAAGGATTCTGAAATTGAACTGGACTGAAAGTAACAGTGCATGGTGCAATAGGTGAGTCTTCAGCATTAAGCCACTGTTGTGGATCATTTAAACAAAAAAGAAAAAATCTACCTGCCCTACACTTCCACCTTTCCACCTTATTCACAGCAAAGAAAGGAAGGCATTAGCAGCAAAGAACAGTAATGAATTAGTAAGAAGCACACACTGCAGCTTTATCATTACCACTTCGCTTTACATCTCTGCTGCTCCCCATCTTATTTCTGAAGATCTCTTTCAGAAATGCTGTGGTATTGCTTAATTCATGTAACTTGCCTTTGTTTTCTGAGTGCAGATTTCAGAGCGTTTTTCTCCCCCCCTCCACCCTTTTTCTCTTTGTTATGTTTTCTTCTGAGTTTTCATTACAAAAACACCAACTGAGCCTGAGTGAGGGCTGATTTTCTAGCAACTCGGCTTGAGAAACAGGCTCCTGCCAGAGAGACATAGTATCAGGAAATAGAGCTGCGGAGAGTTAATCTAAAAAAGCATCCTAGAAGCCCCTCCATGTATTTAGTTTATTTTTAGGGAAGTAGGGGGTGTGGGAGGCAGAGAGAATTCTGTGCAAGTCACTACTGTTGCTGCTGCTGCTTTTTAGATACCACTATTAATGCTGTTTTTATTGTTTAGAATGTACTCACTATTTTAGAAGAGCATCTTAAGAAGTTCCATTAACACACATCACTTCATTGTGCTCTGGCAAATGGTTTAAAGTCATTGTTTCTATGCTTGAACATCATATATAGGAAGGAGAGCAAAGAAGAGAATAGTCTCAAAGATTCTGTCATCAATTCTACATTCTGTTTTTATGGGACTAAAAGCATGGGCTTCCAGGTAAAGAGATATTTAGCTACAAGCTCTCCATTAAGAATGGACACTGATGTTAAAGAAACAACACAGCAACAAGTAGCATAGCACAGATAATGCAGATGAGGTCCCAGTTTCCAGTTCCCTATACATTGCTGCATCCATACTATAACATTTTCCTTAATTACCTTACTGCTACTTCTAACCTGTTGGATGGACTGACAAGGGGATTGAGAAATACAAGCACTGAATAATGTTTTGAATGTAGTGATACATAATATTCTAGTGCTAACTGCTATTCTTGTGCAGAAAAGCTCAATAGATTCACTTACAAGGAGGTTTTTATTTTTAATCAAGAGCATATAAAGAATTATGAACAGCCCAGGAATTCTCAGAAACACAAGAGCCTTGCAAATCTGCCAGATAAACCTTTTGTTTACATGGCCTCCATGTTGTAGCAGGAACAATGCATCTTATAAACTTTAATGAGAACTTTGTTCTTCACACTAAAATACCCAGAACTCCCTTTACTGAAAGTAAAAATGCCTTAATTTCCTGCTGCTTAGATAGGCATTCAGCAGCTACTGAGCTCTTCAACTGATAAAGAGGACAGCAATTGCCAATAGTATGCAAGGTGCAAAGGGGAAGTTTCAGACAGAATCTTCGTATTTCTGAACCCGTCTGCAGACAAGAAAAAGAGTTTAGCCCCATTAACACAGGACGTGACACCATTTGATCACCTGTCCACAGCAACAATCAATCATCTTTACAAAGATACAGTTGTCCTCTTTATTGCTGACATACTTCACAGTGCTGAGCAGAACATTTATTTCATGTTTCCAAAAATTGGTAATACTAAACAAAGGGAAATGTTACAAAAGGGAAACACAGTTATCCTTCTGCATTTGAACAGCAATGTAGCTATTATTTCTAGAGCTAAAATTAAATACTTTCTTGCAACATGCTCAATCATGAAAAATAATGTGATCAGGACTGGGAAATGTGAGGATACAAGAAGTCTGTGTGTCTACTTATCAGCTAGCCTTGTGCGATAGTCATAGCTCGATGTGTCAAGCAAGCTGATGCAACTATGTACATAATAGAGCCTAATTCTTTTCCCCAGCATCTCCCTAGGACGAATTTTCAAATTCTGTGCTATCATACAAAAGACAGAAATATACCCAGCTGACAGGGCTGCTTAGGGTAGTCAGCTAAAATGAAGTTCAAGTCAACAATTTGTTTGAAGTAGAATCAGAAATATCATCCAGATGAGTGTTTTTATTACTAGGCAGTTTTATGGCTGTTTTCCTTCTCCCTCCCTTCAGATACTTCTTTATTTTCTTCGTATTCTTATTCTGAGTCAAGAGATTTTCTACTCAAACTGGAGACTAAGTCTCATCCTCCAGTTTTGACTGGGACAAGAAAATCCCCAAACAGCTCCCTGCAGCTTACTTATTTTATCCTAATAACACAGCCTATGGTATATTTGAATTAAAATTCCCATATCCAAGGGCTCCTATCCTTTACTTTTGTCCCTGGTATCAAATGTATAATGCCTCCTGTTTTATGTATTTTATACATGAAGTGTATGAAGTGTCAGAGGTGGATGTTAATGGTATGGCAGTAAAGGTTGGACCTTCCCACCAATGTTCTGCTACATATTGTTGCCGTGTGACAGATGGCAGTAGAGGGGCAGTCTGACAAAATGGTGTCTGACATGGAAATGCGTATGAGGCAAAAGTGTGTCTCTGAATTCCTTCATGCAGAAAAAAATGGCACCCACTGACATCCATCGATGCTTGCTGAATGTTTATGGGGATCAAACAGTGGATGTTGGGTGATGTGCTTCAGCAGTGATGAATCATAGAATCATAGAATCACAAGGTTGGAAAGGACCTGCAAGATCATCTAGTCCAACCGTCTTCCCATTACCATTGCTACCACAAACTAACCCGTATCTCGTAGCTCCTCATCCAGACACCTCTTGAACACTGCCAGAGACAGCGACTCCACCACCTCCCTGGGCAGGCCATTCCAGTGCCTGACCACTCTCTGAGAGAAAAAGTTCTTCCTTATGTCTAACCTAAACCTCCTCTGGTACAACTTGCGGCCATTTCCTCGGGTCCTGTTTATTGTCTGGGAGAAGAGGCCAAACCCCTCCTCATCACAACCTCCCTTCAGGACATTGCAGAGTGTAATAATGTCTCCTCTGAGCCTCCTCTTCTCCAGACAACAACATGACAACAACATGAAAGACACACTACATTCTGGATGGCCACACAGACTTTTATAAGCATGGCATGCAGACTCTTCTTCATCACTGGTGAAAATGCATAGTTAATGGTGGTGACTATGTTGAAAAATAGTGTTTTTCACACTATTTTGCTCTATCAAATAGTGGTAATGTGCTCCTTGTATCTGTTGTAGTTTCCACAGAAGTGAAATAGGAGGCATTACTTTCAGAGTGACCTATAGTTGGTAATCAAATCAACAGTGACTCAGCTGAAGTTTTACATTCAGGCTTGCCTTGACTGGTGAGAACTGAGCAAACATGCTGCTCGTCCCTTTCTGTCCTTCCTACACTATGAGAAGGATGCAAGACACAGCTGAAGCATGTGGCAGGAAATGTCAGAAGATATTCCTCAAATTGGAAGAACTTCCCCTAGAGAATCTCTGGACATTTTAGAGCCAATCTGTCCTGTGGTATAGGGGCAAGCTCCAAGTCTTTCAAATGAGACTCTACTGCTGACTATAGGTGAAATGAAAAATTTTCAATCCAGTGTTTATTTAGGTGATCGGAGGGATCACATAATATGAGAATAAACCATCTTCAATTAATTATTCGTACCGATATTTGTCTGGATATTGCAGCTGAGTAGAATCTGACTGTGTATATCCAACTGCTTAGTGCTCTTTCTGGCTTGACTGAAACACATTTCCTTTCCTTGTCACAACTCCCAGGTGCTACTGCTGAGCAAATAGTAACATCACTGCCAGAAGTATTTGAAAAGAACAAAAAAATTGATTTGGACAATCCATGTGTTGTTGCCATTGATGGAGACACAACTGTGAGTAAGGTTAGGGTTGAGGTCATAACGAGGTTAAAAGAAATTTGCCCAGGAATCCTCTCCTGTCACATTTCACACTGAAGTGCTCCTTTTTTCAGCAGATGCTACAGACAACGCACTGTGCTCTATGAAGTACTGGGAATCATTTAGCTACATTTATGAGCTACACTGAAAATACGCTCCAGAAATACTGTACTTGAAAGGCTACATGGAATGGGCTAGGACAGTACATCACACAGGCACTAGATGCTATATTTATACCTGCAACATAAAAAAATGAGTAGAACTGAACAGACCTCTGGCTGTTTACAAGTGAGAGTAATGTTGCTGTTCTTATTCAAGAGCATGATGTACCTCACCTGATTTCAGTGAAGATGGCAACTGTTAGGTGATGATCCAGATACCATGGTAAGGGTCACTGCTCAGATAAACATATTTACTATAACAGTGTCTCCTCTCCTCCCACCCCGGGTACCTCTGTTCACGGAGAGGTTTGAAGTTAATCACAAGATGGGTTGGTTAAGTTATCCTGCCTAGTCATTATCTTCACCTTTGTCCACTGTCTCCTACTTATTTGGGAGCACGCAACCACCTTGAACACCCAAGCTGAGCAGCATGCAAGCATTTACAGGATCAAAGGCAAAATGTGCTTAAGACAGACTTTGGAAATCCAGCACAATTTGGCAAACTTAAAAGATAGTTGCTTTTCAAATGGGTTGTGGAGGAGGCCTTGGTAAATTTGAATGGTATGATTAGCATACCGGCTGTTTTTAAAACTGCTCAAGAAGAAGCTGTGTTAAAATCCATTTCCGCAAGACACACGCATTTTCTTTTGGACGGAGTCCACAGCTATGTTTCTTAAATCAATTTTTCTGGCACAGAGATTTCTTCTTGGAAGAATGTACGACACCAGCTCAGTTTCCTAACCAAAACTTGACAGAATGTGTGCAGCACGGCATAATGGCATCTCTGCTTTATGGTTTCCTAAAAGTTACAGTACAGAAACCTAGGAAGTGAATTTGACTATTCCAGGTCACATCTGTTGAAAGGCGGGTGAGAGAACAGAAGACGCCAGGTTAGCCTGCCCAGCACAGTGTTCAAACACTGGTGAGGGCTGCTGATAAAAGGTTTGCCAAAATGGGAGTTGCCAAGGTCTTAAAGGAGTTTCAGGGATGTGTTCAAGTCTTACTAGATTTAAAGGATGATCCTTGGCAAACTCCCTCTGATGCTTCTCAGCATTTCTAGAGCCAGCAGTTGTTCCATCTGCTGCTGAAGCCGACTTTGAAGAATCCTTGCAAAGAGCAGTATACTAACTTTAACACTATACAAGAGGGAAAAAACACAGCTTTTCAGAGTGACCTAGATGTTTGCCAGGAGCTTGACACACTCTCAGGTAAGGCTGTCTTCTTGTCTCCAAACACTTGAGTATATTTCCAATGCTGCGCCAGTGTAAACTGTGGGCTGAAAATAAAGATTCAGCAAACAGCATCTATTGAGAGCTTGTCTAAGGCATTAACTGTTCATTGTGGAGGTCTGACATGCTGTAACAGTGAGAAAGACCACCACGAACTTACTTTGTGAACCAAGTTGATGCTGGTATTAATTAAAAAAAAAAGGCTGTTAAACAGATATGCCCTGGCAGCAGATTAAAAAAATATTAATAAAAAAATAAGAGCAAACATTATGTTTTTGAAAATGTTAAACACCAACATGCTCTGCAAAAGCCAAGGAAGACCCACAAAGACACAGAGGTGTTTAGTTTCAACATACGAGCTTCAGTTTCTGCCACTATGAGGGATTTGCCAGCGTGTTTTCTGAGCCAGGCCATGGCACTATTGTATAAGCTCTATTCTAATTACTGTAGGCTTTATAAAGGTTCCTTTATCATTTAGTATTATAAATAATTGTGCTTCTAGGCTGGAGTTCAAAGCTCAGTATAGCATTCGCACAACACCACAGGCGGGTCAGGTGACCTTTCTCCAATTCTCCTCTCTCTGGTGCTGAGGACAGACAAAGTGGTATGTCTGTCATACGCCATTACCATTAGAACAGAATCTTGTTCTTTTATTACAACTGAACTCCGCCGGATTTCTCAGCAGGAATGCTAAGTGAAATCAATGTCTTGGATTTCCAGGCTGAGCTTGGAGGTCACAGCCACTCTATCATTTCTCAGCATTATCCTTTCTCTTTCTCTCGCTCTCTCTCTGAGCCTCCAACTGGCACACAGCAGATTGAAAACAGCATGCATCACAGGGCTCATGCTGCACAATTTTACAGCCTTTTGGAGCCCCCTTCCTTTCCTTGTGGCCCACTCTTTTTTTTTCCAGCAATTTGCAAGTAAGTTTTGTTTGTGTCCTACAAGACTGCAAGCCAAAGGCACTGGGACACCTAGGAGTACGAGAAAGCAATAAAATACAAGAGAGAACATAGCTGATCTTGACAGCTACCAGCAAGATGGTTGTGCTTGACATTACCCATAGATACAGAAGGCTTTAAAATTCCACAACTGCCACAAAATAAATACTGTGTCCCCTTAGATCTCACCAGAAGTCCTGCATGCACACAAGAGATCCAAAATCAACACAGGGATGCTAAGTGCAGTGGGTCTAGCAAGCCACTACCCACACACAAAAACCCCACGTAAAATGCACAAAAATCTCTTGTTAACCATACACACAACATTCAGGAGAAAAAGTACCATCAGGCACTGCATGGCTTTGTGATCCCAGTTCTACAGAATATAAAAGGCCAAGCCAAGGATAAACTTCAGGAATCCAGAAAGTCTCTACAGAGGAGAAAAGGAAGTAATGTCGACCTAAAGACTGATTTGTTAACACAGCAGTCCCTGGTTCCACACCATCTACTTTATCCTTGGACTCACTGAGCTGACAATGGTATTATGCAATTGTCTGGTTATTTTTAATCTGGGCTACTTTACTGTTAGGGTAAAAACAAGACACTATTGTCAATTCAAGGAATCTTTTCTGACATGATAAAGGACATGGACAGTGTGCTAGAGGACAGTAAAAAAACTGAAAAGACAAATTTTATCAAGCTCTTGCTCTCACCCAAATGGGACTGGGACTGCTTCTTCCCTGCATTCCTTAGCTGAATTCTTCCTAACTATTTTGCAACAACTAAGAAGTGTCATTCAATTTTGACTGGTTACTTTTGCTTGGCTGAGGTGCACGCTGCGCATGTCTTTCCTTGGATATAGTGTTTTTTTATAACTACAACTGGCCAAGCACTATTAGCGTTATACAGTTGTGACTGCAAGCTGCTAACTTGACCTCTTAAATGAGTGCAGACTTGATTGCCCAGCTATGGCTAAAACTATTCACCAGATCCCTTTGCTATGTAAGCAGATCTCAGCTTAGTCTGCAACACAACACACACTGTCTCAGAGACTTATTCTTCCATAAACTCCCAGTGGGCCCCAGGACAGGGTCTGACTACCTTTGAGATACCCTATTGGTTTCTAAATTGCTGACCTGAATGTAGTTTGGAGTCCTGAAAGGAAATGGCAGTTGTGTGCTGGCACAGGAGGCCTGTCACCCTGCGCACTATCCATTACTGAAGATGGAGGGAATCACAGTGTCATAGCTAGGGTACTGCAAGGGAACTCACTAGGACTATTCTCTTATTTCACAAAGGCATCATGAAAATAAAGCTGAGAGACACACAGAGAACAATCAGAAAAAAATGTACATGCAAGTGTCAATACTGTCAGGAACGCTATGCCACAGGGCCTGGTACAGTACCTTGCTTTTGGGTGGAGGGCTGTTTGTGCTCTTGTCTGTGTGGATGCTGGTAGGCGATACGGCAGCACCAAGGTTACCCTGGGATATGCCAGGTATCTTGCCTCCTGGAGATACTTGCATTGCAGCAAGTTGGGCAGCATACAACTGCTGTAAAAAACAAAAACAAACACACACACAAGAAGAGACAAAGAAAGAGAGAGGAAAAAATCATCAATAAATAATTTTCCAAAAGCTTCTCCTACTGTAGACTTTATCTTTACATTCTGATGGGTATTTTTTTTATTTGGCATACTGGCATATTCCAAGTCAAGAATTGTTATTTCAAATTCTGTAATTCATTCCTCAGGGGATGAATGACAGACATCACTATGAGAAGTGTCCCAGCTTTCATGTGTGTGCAGGGTTTCAAAGCAAGTAACAAAAGCTAATCTTCGTGCCTTGCCTGAACCACTGGGCAATCTTTCCTTTCCTGAGAGGCCTCAGCTGTAACAGCATCTCCAACAAGAATATGCATTATTTTCATAGTGTGAAATTCACACCATGTTTAATATGTCAGTCTCTGTGCTACCATTTTACATTTCTTTACAGTTCTTTCTAAGATTGTCTTGCATGCATAGGCTGTAAGGTGTTTGGGGCTGGAAATGACAAAATTTTGTTCTGCATTTATTATAAAAGTCCACTCTCAGATGGGTCCTGGAGCACCAATACATGTAAATATAAAAATACTGTTGGTTACATGCTGTCAATTAGCAATTGGAAGCTCCAGTCAAGATTAAGAACTCTTTTGGTGGAAAATGGATAACATATACAGAGTGGTAACGTTTTATCCCTTAAAACCAAACCAGTGAGGCACTTTAACCACTTACTTGAATACTAGAATGTGAATAATTACAAACACAGTCACCTGTTTAAAGTTAAGCACTACATTAAAAGTTTCACAGACAGTGGTCAAAAGCAGAGAGACAACAGGCAAACTGGCAATGCCTGGAAGCCCTGTTGGTTTCTCAGTAAAAAGCGGAGAAAATGAAATACGGTGGGCAGCAATTGTTGATGCTTTGTGAATAGTAAGAAATTCACATGAAGCCAAATAGAAGTTGAATGCCTGAGAGAGCAGGTAATGTAACAACAAAGACCTTCAGTCCTCAGACTCAAAGATTCACGCTATGTATTATTTGTGCTGTGCAGTACACGTGTAATGTGTAACACTGAGCAGCAGTGCACTCTGCCTGCAGGTGCTAACAGAGCTTCCGAGATGCAATGTGACATGAGATAACATGCAGGAACATGGAAGTGGACATCAAAAACACAGGATCTTCAATATGGCTAGTCTAAGATAGTCTAGTTTGTGTTGCTTAGTTGTTCTGTTGTTGTTTTTTAATTAATTGCATATGCTGATAAAAGAACGAAGGTCAGAATGGAGGACAGAGTGGAACACTAACCAATCCCAGCAAATTTGAAAGAGGAGAATGAGGATTCAGTGTAATAAGCTTAATGGGAGTATTCCACATAGAACTGTACAAAAGGTAAAGAAACACTGCTCATGTGAATTCAGAGTATGTAGGTCCTGTAGCAAAGACTTAACTAGATCAAATGAGGAAGATTTACTGTTCCAAGGCTAGGACAACTCAGTGGAGAAGAAATGAGTAATACATGTACATCATCTCAACTCTGGACTTTGTTCCATGGTTTCCTGTACAAACTCTTCTCTTCACTGGTAAACAATCTTAACTCTTTCACGTAATTAAAAGCATTCCATTTCTACTCCTGTAAGTGTAATCAGGCACCAGGTTCTTACATATTTCTTTTTCACTTGTTTTATTCTTTTCAGACTTCTTATTCCTTTCAGTTTTGAATCCTTTTAATCTCTTCTTCTACTCTGATCACTGCTTGTTCCCTACTTTTCTGTACTTCGTAATCACCATTTATCCATCTTTCTGCTTAGTCTCACTGTCCTTCCCTATCACCCATTCATTCATCTGCTCTCTCCCCGCCTCTTCCTCGCATTTATTTATTCATTTATTCCATGTGTTACCCTCAGCCAGCCAGAGCCAAATAGATGCAAATCAACTACAGATAAAAGTCATCAAAAACAATCCAGCCACAAATCAGTCAGATTCAAATGCATGTATTTATCAGTGGAAGTTCATATCCATTCATTCTTTCAAAAGAAGAATAAATACAACAGGGAGAAAGGAACAAGGGTTTGTGTGAACCAGAGGAGATCTGCAGCAGGCAGTTCAAGGAAAATCAACTCAGCGATATGTATGAATTAATACATCAGAAGGGCAACAGTTGTTTAAGAAATAGGGTGCATGGCTAGGGAATAACTCAATACAATCAGGCTCTGGTCATGATAGAGTAGATCAAGATTTTGCCTTTCTTTTGCTCCCTGTTCATGAGTTGACAAAACAAATCGAGGCAGCTATGGAAAAAAAGATAAAAGAAAGTAGAATGACTACTGAGCAGGAAAGGTTCAAGTTTGTTGGGAATCTATAAATTAGGTATCAGACAGTAAGTGTAGCGCAGAAATAAAAGTAAAACCAACAACATTAGTTCAGACACTTTGAGACCTTGAACCAACACTGATAGGCCATACAGGGACTGACCTATTGAGGACAGTCTCCCAGAAATTCCTGTAAGCCGTTGGGGCAGAATTTTCAAAAAGTAAAGAAAATATCTATCCCAAGTAGCTTTCAGCCTTCATATGAGGTCCAGAGAATGAATAATTAGAACTAAGTCACATGAAATACTTGCATAACATAGTAAGATTCTTAACAACAAGAGTACCATCTAACACCAGTTCTCACTGAGAAATATGTTGCTCCTCCTTCCAGTACCGTCACCAATCACCTTTTTGACAACATTTGCAAACAAGATGATGACTGAATAGGGATGGGGGATGGATTTTCCTATGCAACAGTCCAGGAGAAAAACCATCTTTTTACGAGATTAGTGGAATATATGGAAATTCAAATCACTTCATATACTCAGTTAATATACCTCAAGACAGATTTTCTTACAAGAGAGTTGAGTGGAGTAGTTTGGAAAGAGGGGTGGAAGAAAACCTATAAAGCCTTCATTCATGCTTTTTACAAACTTAGTCCTCCTGCTATCAGGTTCAACATCTCACCTCTATTTAATTGATTTAGAAAATTAAAAATAAACATTAAATAAAACCTTATAAGAGGTCTCTTGTTAGAGTAACCTCTTATGAAGTCCCTTCCTAGTACACAAAGCAACTATTCTACTGAAAAGCAACATCAGGCCCAGCTCTGAAGCAAAAAACATCTATCTTACAAAACTCTAATGGTCTGATTTCTATTTAACATTATAATTGCTCCAACCATTAAAGAAAAAAAGAAAAAAAAAAGACAGAAACATATAACATGCAGTACATTTCTTAAACTGTCAATATAACATATAACATGCAGTACATTTCTTAAACTGTCAATATTTTTGAGCTTTGACATTATTGAACTTCTCTGTTAATAGTTAGCTGCTATAGGACACGATGACCTTTAACTTATACCCAAGGAAAGTGCACTGGTGTGACCAAAAGCTGTGAATCACGACAGCTAAGTGACAAGAATCTGTGCATTCATTTCACAAACAAATCAAACTCAAACAAAAGAGCATTTCTACCTCACCATCAGGATTTCAACAGTGTAGGAATCAGTTTCTCTTAAAATATCTTACCGTCACCTAAAATATATCCATCTATTTTTCACAGTAACAAAACCAAGATTGCAAAAAGTGAAACGAAGTTATTGCATATCACTGCTGTAATACACTGATCTTGAACCTCTCAAGATGTACATCAAAGAGGACCTCCTCAAACCACTTACACAACCTATAGCTAGCCTAAAGACCCAGTCTCAAATTCCAGCATTCAAAGAGTCATTTTGCTCCACTACAAATCATGCAGGATTTGCAAACTGTAGGCTGTTGACTGGTTTGCTGTTACTGAGGCATTTAGCTGAAACTAGTTGATATCAATGAAGCACTATAGCTTTAGACAACTTTTTTTTTTTTTTTTCCTACCATACATAAACAAGGATTGTAGTCTGCTTTTAATAAGATAGATAATGTGTCTTCAAGGAGGCAGAACTGGGTTTCTGAAAAAGCAATTAAAAAGTAACATCTATTGTTTGCTTATAACTACATAACTATGCTTCGGCTCCCCTGCCCATGTGTAATATTGCATGCCTTGTTAATGTTTTCTCATTAACCTCTTACGAAAATCTGCATGGAAGCAAAATCATCAGAACAAAAGCATGATATGGTACACTTTACAATGAGCAGGAGATACAGTTATTTTTATAATACTGCCCCTCTGTTCTTCAGCTATTAAACAAAAATTTCCCATTCTCCCTAGGTCACCACCAAAACCATTTATAATTCTTCCAATATATTAAACAGAAATATTCAGCTGAACTCTCCAAATGGACTAGCTCTAACAGCTCTTGGCTTGATGACTCTGTAGTACATCAATAGCAAAAGCCTTAAGGTTAGACAGGCTTTGAAAACTTCCCCCCTTGGGCATTGTTGTTACATGTTAACAATGCTCATTACTGCTTTGAGGTTACACTAAAAATGAATTCTTGTTCTATTAATACAGAAAATGAGAATGAGATTTAATAGCAATTTTAAAAAGGGTTGAACAAAGTGTTAGCAATTACACAGACAGAGATAGCTGATTCAAGCACCTATAGACATTTAGTTTACTGTATTATCTCTTATTAAAATATTTTTATTAGTGAACACTAGAGATTAAGAGCTGATATTAAAAAAGGGAGAGAGAGAGAGAGAAAGACAGGTGATACTTGAAATCAAATTGGTTACTGTGAGTTTGTTTCTGATATAAACTAATTCCTCAGTGGAGTTAGCACAGTGATGAATTCACAAACCACTGTGCTTAAATATTTGAACTGTTGACTGATCCAATACTTCAATTTCTGTGTCATTCTAAGACTTATCATTAAAAATATACACATGAATGGCCCTGTTTTGACTTCACAGCCCTGATGGCTTTGATTTTTGCATAATCTCGGGGAAAAAAAATGATATAAATTGAGATTCTCTCATTCAGAATGCACTAATTTAATTTTCCTTACCTTAAATTTTGTGCTTCTATAAGGCATGCAAAATGTTTGATTATGGCAGAAAGAATTAATTTTGGATCTGTTCAGTTTTGTTGTATTTCTGTTGATTTTTCTTTAATTAAAAAAGGTCATAAGGAATTAGAAGAAGAATTCACTTAAACAATTGACACATCCTACTGTTAGATTTTTAAAAGTAGAAGCAATGTAGAAAAAAGACAACTATAGAAATTTAGAATTAAAGCTGTCCTCAGCAATGGTCAGTAGCAATTATTTCTGGATCTATAAAAAAAGTTCTTCATCTCTCTCTTCATTACATAACTCAAAGGTACAAACGCCAAATTCTCATCTTTTCTGGGTTTCCTTCGAAGATTCTCAATTCAACACATTTCAAAGGAACACACTAATTTGTATGTTCAAAACTTCAGCAAAAGCTTTAAATCTCATTCGTTTGCACCAACTGGGAGATTTTCAGAAAACAGAGACGATACGTAAACACAAATCTAATATGCTCCTTTAAAATGTAACCCATCAAAAAACACTGTGAAGTAGATTTTACTCAGTTCAGTGCTTGATGTTGCTAGCTTTTACAGTGGACTATTTTCACCTTATGACAATGTAACTTGAAATCCTGAGATGAACTTGTTTTGTTTTTTTTTTCTTTCTTCATTAGAATCCTGAATAGAGTTGGATAATTATTATTGTTCTACTTACTGGATATCTTTACCATATCCATTCCCTATAAGAAATTGCCCTGGCTCCCAGAGCTGAGGTGTGCACAGGTCTGATACAGACTCTTAATGGTAGAGGACCTTGCCTGAACTAGTGTATCCTTTATTCACCAGGTGAAAAATAGCAAGCTGGATGAATTTGCCCAAAACCCGTGAACCAGACAGGGCCTAAAGAAGATATACTAAATGTTGAAAAGCTAAACTGTTCTTCTCTGAGGCCACATTAACCAGTTAACTTCTGAAAGCCTCCATCCTAACCATGCTCGCCATTTAGTCTAGGGAAGGAAGAGAGGTAAGCAAATCATGAATCATGAAAGAACAATAAATATCTGAATGCTAGGACTGTGCAAATTAATAGATAAGTAATGTGCTCCTTTTAGTCAGGAGTTGTTAAAACTTGGCAGAACTGCCTAGAGAAATGGTGGATTCTGACTCTTGATGCTTCAGTCAAAATCAGATGTTATTCTGGAAGATAAACTTTAAACAAAGAATTTATTATGCTCAACAATATTCTACATCTTGTTTAGTCAGACTAGACAATCCAATAGACAATCTTTGGCCTTAGAAAATCTGAGACTTCCTTAGAAAGAAATGTTAAGAAAAACAAGTTCTCATTAGAAAAACTGTAAAGCATTCACAAACTGAACAAGGCTTCATTTATACGCTTACTGCATGCAAGTTACAAACACAGCCCTGTAACTACCTTCTCTCTCATATTAGAAAAACATTACTTTTAGAATCAGTAACCACAAGTCTCCATAAAATATGATTCTGGTAGCTGATCTCTCTGGTTCCAGGCCCAGAGTCCTTGTTCCCGAGAATAATCACACTGTAGCCAACAGGATTGCTCAGCCCATGCCATGCTGAATGTGCTAGTTCTTTTTTTTTAATTTGAAACTTCCATGGCATGACCAGCTGGGGATCCCTGGCATTCAGAAACAAGGCTAGAGTCCAGGTCACTGAAAAACTGAATGAATTTTAAGTCTCAATTTAGACTAATAAAGACTTCTATCATCACAGCAGTACATTCCAATAATGCCTGCTTTGCTGGTGAAACAGTGGATAAAGTCAGAAATATAGGTACAATTTGTGGCGTCTTTGAGTTTTGTTAGAAATAAATTTCCATGGGTAGGGCAATCATTTTAGGTAAAGTACAGCTATGTTCGTATTTATAGGAGCTTTTATAGGAAAAACAGTAACCATTCTATGGCACCCTAAATATGCTAATAAATTCAGTATTCTCTGAAAAGTACTTTCTAATTCTATCAATGGTAATGCTAGTCAAATTCTAACAAGATAAGAACCAGCACCCAGAACATCAACTGACTATTCCTGGTCACAGGAAGGCTGTAGGAAACTTGTGATTAGAGCCTAGACCTCATGGCTCCTTTGTCCTGTGCCTCAACAAGAAGACAATCCTTCCACAGGATGTAACTGTAGGAACTTATCTATAAACACTTCCTATCAGAGGCTAGTAAAATCTATTAGTTTCTGTGATAAAATATCATTGTAAATTGTGTGTTTAAGATTGCCTGCTCTTTACAAATGAAGATTTTTTTTTTTTAACTGGAAAACTGCCCAAGTGGCCTACATATTCATATATATCATGTTCACACCACATGACAGTAATTGAAATAGAGTGACTATAAGGAATGCATACTGGAGAGGAAACTGGATAACATCTTCTGGAAAAAGCTTGTTGGATGAAACTTTGCAGATGAACAGTGTTCCCTTCAATGGAAGTAATTAATATTGTATATTAACAAAAAATAATCGGCCAACAATTTATTTTTAGTTGTAGTGTGCTGTGCATCAGCAGAATGTGACTCTTACTGCTACTGCTATTACATATTTTCATGTCAAGAGAACTTTTTTTGTTAAAATAAAGATAAAAGCATTTCTTTGAAGTAAGGACATACTTTCGTCAGCATATTTAGTAAGGAGAATATAGTCAGATGGGCAGCAGCAATCCAGAAGACCAACAAACAACCAGGCTGTGTAACTTAAGAATAGGCATTTGTTTTGTAAACTGCAGTCCCTTTATCACAAGCTGACTATTCTGTAATGAAGATGAAGTGTTTGTATGAGGGTTCCACACGGAGACTTCTATCCCAGTACAGCTTTTCCAAATTAGAAGCTTGAAATGAGCAAAGTGGCACAGACATTATATTCTTGTTGGAAAAAAACTCCCTACTGCCTATTTGTTTACCACAAGTATATTTCCCAAGAGCTTATTATGTGATATATCCAGATTTTTGGCAACTACCTCCGAGCACCTGATTTCTGTAAGTGTATTTTCCCATTTGAGAGAGTAAAATCCTGTGAGTGGCCATTTGACAAAATACTTATTTCATATTACATTGCTTCACTTGACTGGTATTGTATATAATCATTCATTGTTATCCATTAAGTGACTAGAGTAGTTAATAAGCAAACACTGCTAGCAGAATTACTGTAAATAAGGTTCTATATATTTCAGATTGCTGAGCTATAATTAAGGCATTTTACTATTTTACGCACATCTCCTAAGCAACTATTTCTCCGATGTTATTTATACACTTTCTGTTTGCATTTTAAGTTGTGGTATTCAACAGGGAATTAAGTCAAGAAAACTCTGTGCCTGCTTTAAGACTGATACTGATTTACTTCAGATCTGAAAACTGTTTCTCCTGAAGAGCAGAGCTCATGGTGGAAAGATTAAGGTCAACTGCATTCCTTATTTTGATAGCATGAACTTGTTCATTGGAATGTTGATATGGCATCACGTCCTTATTGTCTGATGACTATAAAATTCCTCCATGAACTGTCTCCCCTCTTTTTCAGAAATAAAGTTTAGCAGTATGAATTTTGCAGTATGTATTGAGCACAGCTCTTACCCTGCTCTAGAAAACCTCTTGTGAGACGCTGTGATAAGATTTCTGCAATACTGAAGTCTCTCATTAGAGGTAGAAAAAGGATGATAATCAGCTACCAAAAGCACCAGAGCCACGTTATCAAAGTATAGTTTGGGGCAGGAGACAAAGAATAAATTAAATTAAAATAATTTGAAAAAATTCACATGGATATTTTTGCCTGTGTACTTCCTAACGGTTCTCCATGACAGTATCAAATACTGAAATGCAACACGTATTCTTTCTACTGTTCCCCCAGTGACATAAATATTTCTGAGCCTGGAGAACCATGCAATCATATCTGTTGTCCTTGAAAGTATAAATTAACATTGTTCCTTCATTCTGATGTGTACAGAAGCTCAGTGACATCCATTCAGATCATTCAAAAGCTTAATTTGCTCTTTTGAACTGAGCTGTATTATCTTGTCAAAGGGTCTGGAAAAAGGCACAGGAGAGAGAGACTGACAAACTCTTAATCCATCATAAGCAACTTTCAACACTTTCGCAGGCTCAGAGAGCCACAGCTACTCTCTTCCATTTTGGGTAGAGACGAAAGATTGTGACATTTGTGCCTTGAGGGTGAACTAAGGACTGACTGCATTTGATCTGCTTCCCTCGTACCAAGTCTCCCTGAAAAGAATAGATAAAGGAGGAAGTACGGGTAGAAGAAGAACACTGAAATGGAGGGACTGGTGGTGAACAGAGCATCTGAGCTGCAGAAGAAAACATACTTATTCTAAGACCTGAACTAAAGCAAACTGATTCCTAGAATAGTTTTGAAGATTTTTTTTTTCCCTTTGCCTTATTCCTTACCAGGGAGTGCTAATAGGATGTGACATGGACTCTTTATTCAGCTGAAGTAGTTATTTTTATTTTTATGTTATTTTTGGAGGTGAAGAAACCACCTACCTTTCATGCAATTTTTGTTCATGTTCACTGCCTTACATGCTCACCAGCAAGGAGTTCCAGAAAGCTGAGAAGTCTTACCTTGACCTATGAGATCCTTACTGTGAAGTCAATATGGGGCAGCAGCTCACTTTTTCAACAGCATAATACAAAACAATTTTGGAAAGTTCTGTCTCATACGTACGTTTCCTCCAGGTTGACTCCTCTCTTCTCTAACATTTGGAGCTACGACTTAAGTCAAAGCTTGCAGAAAAGGTAAACTGCACTTACTAAACCCATAAGAAAACCGTAATTCCAATCATTTGGCCCAACTTTGATCTAGAACCTCACTGAATCAGAGCAAGTCTGATTTGTGTTTCAAATGAGAAAAGCTGAATTTTGCTCTGGTTTTCACCAGTGAGTTCTATGCACTTTTAAACTCAAAGAAGTGCCTAACTTTAAACTACCTCTATTGCTATAAGCTGGATAACTTTGATGCTTAAAAACAAATGCATGTTTGTTGAAGGATTGAGATTAGAAGATGGAAGGCTATGAGAAGGAAATGCTGGAGTGTGTAGAGAAGAGCTAAGAGAGTACAAAAGCAATTAGTTCCTTATTTTGGAGTTTTCTCATATTTCATATAGAAGTGTCCATTTAATGAAATGAAGTAGTAGAAGCAAAACTGAAAAGCTGTTAAATCTTTTAATTCTTTGATTTTACGATAAAAATAGGTTTGGTCTGTAAAACTCCCCCTCCAATGGAGCCCATAAAACTCCAGAGAGCTTAAAAACTTCTGCGAAGCTTTGGCACAAACTTCTCAGGAAATAACATCAGAAACTGTTTTCTGTTTCATCTCATTATTTCCATGCTTCCCATTACTAATGTAACGGGAAGAGTGACACTTTACATATTCCATTAGGACATATACAGAAATTTAATTCTTAATTCTCAGAGATTTTGTTTCCCCAAAAGTGGTCTCTGAAAAATTCTGAAATCCTTTAGGATTCGGTTTCTGACTCTCAGCAAAGCACAGACACTAAGGTCCAATGACACTGCACGGTCAGATTTCAGCCCACACATGAAAAGCCTTAAATCTAGCCTGGAACTCACTCTAATATGTCTCTTCTGACAAATTCTGTACTCAAGTTTAAGAAGTTGTAGGCATAATATAGCATGACTGAAGGTCAAAGGGAATTAAATTTTTAACTTTTGTTTTCCTCACATGCTGTGTATCACCCAAAAGTAAAAAGAGTTTATACAAATTTTGGAACTTCACATTTAGCTCAGAGGGATTGGATGGCTAATTCTAGTCTCACCAGTTCAAACGGATAAAAATATCTGTTAAAACCTCATGTTCCTTTAACAAGAGTGCGCATTCTACTTTTCAGTAGCAAGCTGACCAAGGGAAACTATATATAGTTCTAGAGAAGTGTGCCAGATCAAAAACTCTTGTGACCAGAGGATCTCCATGCAGTTGTCTAACAAGCACTTCAATGATAATTGAACAATGCAAGCTTCTCCATTTTTTTTTTCCACTGGCACCCTTTTACCTTGTCAAAAGCTGCTAAGTCCAGTTCACCTGAACAACTCTATGGAAGCATGCTCTTGGTCTACGTATCTTTTGTCCCTAAATCTAAATGGCACAAATGCAGATATATCCTCCTCTCTTCTGTTTTTCAGGCAAAAAACAATGTCATTTATTGACAGTTGTCATTTACAGGGCTGCAATACTAACTAGTCTCTTACAGAATCCTCAATAGGCAGGAGAATGCTCCATTCTGCAACCACTAATGCATATTATATTTACAAAAGCTCTATAATTCATTATTACGCCTGATGCATCAATGACTCCTTATTAAAATTGTTTTTTATAACTGCTGTGGTGAGGCACTGGATAAATTTTTAAAACAGACATAACATGTAGATTCCTAAGTGAAAGTGGGGAGTTTTGAAAATTTTTCCCTTCATGCCAATTTCTTACGTGGAACTTTTCATAACACAAAAATGGATCTGCTTGTCCAGAAACATTAAATACTGAAGTTACTGTGGAAGATTAGGAGACATCTTTCAATTGCTAAAAATGTGGTTATAAAAAGAGCTAACCCACATTTTAAATTATTCAATCTGGAAATTTGGATTATGAGGGGGAAAAAAATGATTTTATGTTTTAGAAAGCAGTATCAAAACATTAAACTATTTTCAATTCACAACAATAGCCAAAATTGATGTAAAATCAATTTTTAAATTGCTTTTGGCTGAATAGTTGTCTGTAAAGCAGAAGAGGTGGGAGTACCAAAGAGTGCGCAACGGAAATACCAAGACGGTCTTAACTGTACTCACACTAGGAAGAGCTGCTATCATGAAGTAATAACATTATCCAGAAATCTTTGTTCATTACCTCATTCCTAATGCCATCTCATTTCACTTGAGTTACTTGAGTCTGATGATGGGGTTAATGAGAGAAGAGGTGTTTGAGTGGGTGTGAATTAGGGGCACTGCTAAAATAGAAGCTATTTTTACAGTTCTACGTTTAATATAGTCTCAAGCTCAGTAATATTTTTTTTTCAGGTAAAATACTTGCATGTTCCAGGCCTTACAGTAACTTTGGCAGAGTAAGGACAAGGCCTAGACATATTCATATTACGTAGAGTACTACAGAGAGACTCATGTTTCTATTTCTTTTTTCCCTCCATCATTTTACCCAAAAGTCTAACACAGCAGGAATGCTAATGCTTTGATTTCTTACATTCAGAAGTTTTCACAAAATATTTGGATATTTACAGTTACCACAGCAGAAAATACCGCCGACAGTCTCTTTCCCCACCCATCCTTGTACTCTGCAAGCCATCTTCCCATACCGTGCAGCACTCCATTACAATACATTCCAATATCTGCCTCCTCATATGACCTATTTGATTGACCCTTTTTATGCTGCTCCAAGACTGGCTGTTCTTTATAGTGGGAGGTTGAACAGTACTCATTACATCTTCAGTGAGCGACTGGTAAATATATCTCAATTTCAAGAAAGACTGGGAATACTGAGCCGGGGTTTTGCTCACTTCTCTCTATTTAGCAGTGATCAGCTCCATACAGTGCTCTACTTGATCACTAATAATATGTCACTTTTCAGTCCAGAACAGGGAAGGTCCCTTGTTGGCCCTCCCATCTATCACTAATATATTAAACATTTGTGCCAATAACATTTTTCCATTGCAAGTATTAACATTACCCAGTGTTTGTGACTCCAGCGTGGGAAGCATGAATAATGCAAGAAACAGCACAGTCCTCCATTACGCAGGGACACATCTTGTTTTTGCCAAAGTCGGCAACTGTAAAATATCTTTCAACTTCTCCAGCTCATATCATGGCATAACACAGGTTTTTGGTCAAAGTGATCACACTCGCTTTTATTGAAGGAGCATCTAAGGTAACTTAAAAGCACTTCGCAATATTGCAGGCATTGAATGCTATCCTTACTCTCACCAGCTATCTTTCCATCATGTATTTAATAGCACTAACATGCTTCACAACCACAGTAAATTGTCCAAAGACATTTGGCAAGAAAAGGAGTGAACAATTCTATGAAAACATAGAGAACCAATGCACTGATGAGCACAGCGAGGTGTCTCCTCTTCCCAAAGACAGAAAACTCAATCGACACACAGCAGCTATGTGTATTTGGTGGTTAAAAAGTTGCCCACAGTGACTCCACCGCAATGTCTTTCACAAATTCTAACCACTACAGAAATACGAAATCCTTTGAGCTTGAGGCTCATGTCCTACCAACAATCATAGAAATATTCTTACTTTACTATCCTGTTACGTGCTTACTAACACTAACTGGAACTGCCTGGGCAAACGAAAAGAAGAGAAATGAACTACTAAGCAAGTGGGGAGTAAAGAGTAAGCAGGGTATTCATTTGACTAGGTCTGAGGTAATCACCTTGAACTCCTTTTAGAAAAGAAGTGAATGGAACACACAATTTTAGACCAGATGAACTGTACATTCTAGGCATCCATGGCTAAAGATGACTCTCATTCTAACTTGTTGAGTAAAAACCAGTAAAAAACTACTTTGAGCTCAGCATCTGTGCCACTTTTAAATTTTATGCTAGCAGCTGAATTCTTAAAAATGAAATATATCCATTCTCTCTGAAGTTCATAAAAAATACAAATTTCCTTTTCTCTTGTTACATAAGTAAGAATGAAAAGTGACTTTGTCTTTCCCGGAACTTACAACTAATAAGGCATACAGACATACTAAGAGCCCTCAGAGTAGGGCGTGCATCTCCCCAAAGGTTGCCTCCAGACTACTTGGGATTTGCGTAGAGAACATATATGTTAACATAAAGTAGAGCGTGAACCCAAGGAAAATGATGACAAACATTGACAGCTGGCCAATCTTGCCCTTCTTTACTGTGTTTGCCTCAAATATAGTGTGTTTGTAAGAATGTGTGAAATACTTCTGAAAATAACAGCTATTCTCTATTTCAGTTTTAACAAGCAAAGGAACATACAGTTTACAGTCTTCTTCAGAAAGATCTAATTTATTGAAATTCAGAGGGGAACTTCAGCAAATTCCCAGCGAGAGTTAGATACCCAACTGATTGAATACCTGGTAAACTTTGGAACATGGGCTTTTCGTTAAGATTTTTTTTCCTCATATGCTCAGGGTTACACTCATTTTATATCTTGATTTTTATTAATTTTACCTTCAAATTGCTCAAAAAAGAACCAGATCAATGGTTACACCACTGCAGTATGTGGTGTTACCATATTTCAGAAGGAAACTGATGACTATAATATGAGGGCTACTCCAAAAGTAATGCCTCCTGTTTTATTATATTTCCTCAGGATGTCAGAGTTGGATTTTGGTGGTGGCATGCAGGCTCTTGCTCATTACTGGCGAAAATGCATAGGTGATGATGGTGACTATGTTGAAAAATAATTTTTTGTAGATGAGAGTTTGCTCCATCAAACAGTGCTATTCTGTGCTTTGTATCTGTTGCAATTTTCATGGAAATAAATAGAAGGCATTACTTTTGGAGTTACTCACATACATTTTTCCAACCAAGACAGAAAATAAAAGACGCAATCTTTGCTGCCTGCCTCCCAGCAATGACAAGAAGACTCTCTCATCTTCCTCTTAATTTTGAGGAGATTCACAGCATTAGAATACAATAAACATATTGTGTATGGAACATTCCCCATTAAGTAAGACCAAATATGATAAGATCTGTATTCTTCAAATTTACTTCTATTATTTAACTCTAAGCCCTATCCTCAATATTTAATATACTGCAAGCTTATGAAATATCTACCAAGAGCTTCCCACTGCAGAAGTAAGAACTATGATTGGAAGATAATAAATAATCACTCTGAAATGCCTTTTCTTCAATTTACTATGTAGAAGGACGACTGTAGTGAAGGTAATGAGTTTAGGATAAGTAACATCATAAAGGACGTCACAGAGTTTCTCCTAAATCTTATCTTCCAGCACTATTCATAACTAGCCCAATTCTTCAAATTGTTTCCCTTAAAATAATTGTTCTTAAAGATGATATGATTCCATGATACGATATCTGTCAGAGTCGTCAGTGATGGTTTTTCATATTTTTGACCCTCCTCGAAAGTAAAGCACTGTATAAACTGTAAATTATTTTGAATAACAAGATTGATAACACATAAAAAATATTTAGAGATGTTGCAAGGTGTGTTTACAGAATCATATGGCATTTGCAGAAATGATGGGAATTGCTTGCTTTAGACTTCCACAGTTAACTGTAACCTCTTTAAACTGAATTGCCATTTCTGCAGTAGCAGATGCAAGCAACCCCAAAGATGCTATCTATTCTCATTGGCCTAGAGGAAATCTAAGAAGTTGTCAGCTGTATTATCCTTCCACACTCTCCTCACTCTCCCCCTGCTTGTCTTCCATATTCTGATGACTGTTTATGAGCTCAGCTGTCATTCTTTGCACCAGGGAAAGATAGATGGGACACACCAACCCCAACCTAAGTGACCTTTGGATGTGACAAGATTTTTAGGTCAGTCCTGCTAAATGGAAGCCTTGGTGTATCGAGGCTCGCCTGAGGGTGAAATTTCCAGTGAATTTATTATCTCCCAATGCCCTTTGGACTGCTTCCCACCATCAAACACCATGGCAGCACTCGGAACAGGAAGAAATACATTAACTGGAATCTGATCGTTTTAAAAGGTTACAGCTGCCCAAATATAATTTAATTTCATACTTGCCCTTTGAGGGTTTGGTGTATATTTTCATTTTATGACTGCAAATGATAAAGCTCTTAAGATTCCAGGCAATAAAAAGGAAAGGGGGGAGAAAGTATTTTAAGGGTTAGAAGTCTATTCAGTTCATAGTCAATGAGCAAAGTGACATATCAGCTTTTTTTTTAATCTAACATTTCTTCACTTTTTATAGTATTCATTCCTTTCCACACTTGACCATGAACAACAATACCTCTTAGTGAAATCAAACCTGTAATGCTACTCATTGTGATACGAAAAGAACATCTGACATGCAACCTACGTCCTACATACATTAAGGACCTGATTCAGAACAGCAGCTAAAGTGAACTGCAATGGAATTATGAATGTGAACTGATACAAAGAGAAATAATCAATCAGACTTAAAATATATGCTTAAATTTAAGCATAACGCTTATTAACTAGAAAGGCTTTCGCTTATTTTTGGATCTCTTTAACTTTTTCTGTCTGAGCTCAAGTCATATACACAAATTCATCTACCCACACCCACATAGTATGATAAAAGTCAGGGTACCCTACACTGATCTGGGGATAACGCTGAATTTAGTTAGTCTCATATCCATGCAATGGTAATAACCTAATGCAAGAGTATATGGGGTATGGCATTCTAGTACAAAATACACAATGCTAGGAAATTATACTACTTCTCTCTTTTTCCCTTCTGAAAGTGAAGCAAGCACCACACACCCAAACGCAAGCTACCACATGAATGTGACGGCCTTGCCTAGAGGCAGGAAGCGTGGAGTACTCACATCTTTCAATGCAGCCTCTGAAAACAGAGTTACAAAATGTGATGATTGTTTCCTTTCCACAAACTAATCACAGGAAAAACAGAAAAGCTATGGAAAGGAGAAGGATTCAGTGCAAATGTTGCGCATCTCATTTTCAAACCCTCCATAAGAAAGTAATAGCTGTGGGCTTTCCAAATCCTTTTGGGCCTCTTTAAATAACTTTCCCAAATAAACACTGATACACACTGTCCAAGTTACTTCTGCCACCAATACATCACGCTAGCATATAGGAAGAAGCATAGCTGCCATGATAAAGGGAGTAGGATGAGTAGAGTTGATTAACCTAACAGGAACTGTATTCCAAAGCAGCTATTGGTGACACTACAGGACAGCAAGCTGAAAGTAAGTTATACATGTGTGACATGAGCAGTGCCAGGGAAAGAGGCAATGGGCACAGGAGGTTCCCTTCAAACACCAGAAATCCCTTCTTTGCTGTGTGGGTAATGGAACAGGGGCACAGGTTACCAGAGACATTGCAAAGTCTCTGCCTTGGAGACCTTCAAAAGCTGCCTGGATGGGCACCCTGCTCTGGGAGTCCCAGATTGGGCAGAGGTTGGAGGAGATGGACCCAGGGGTCTCTGGCAACCTCAGTTCTTCTGGGATTCTGTGATACCACACATTGCTTTCCAGTAAGCCCCAAGTCTGCAAATAAGTATCAGAATATTGAACAAATAGCACTGTAGCACCGCAACCATGAAGAAAGTAACAGATACTTAAGGTCACTTTAATTTACTACAAGTACAAAATGTGTCTATTAGTGTTTCAGAAGTTCAGAGTTTAACTGTAAAATCAACATCAGAGATGGAATAGGACTTGAGTCATGTTCTTTTGCCAAATTCAACTAGATCCATTTGGTCCCTTTAATGAAATAAATATGCTGCTGTATTTTATGGTAATGGCCCAAAATACTTTAATAACACTATCACAAGCTGTAATGTTTTGGTGCATTAACAGAGAACACACTGTTATAATTTGTAAAGAGTATTTTGAGCCATGAAAGGGAAAAGAAAAATCAGGAAAAGAAGGAAGAGTTTTGTTGCCAGATGTTATTTTTATACTATACTGTGGAGAGAAGTGTAAGTTGAAGAATAGATGCTTTGCCTTCAGAAGGGCAGTGGTGACGCTGGCCTTACCGTGCAGATGTCTTGGGGGACATGCTGCCTTCCCCAGCACAGTATCCATGGGGATGCAGACAGGGACTCTGCTTGTCAGATCCCTGAGAGCATAGTGGGGGACAGGAACCTCCCCTCAAGACGCCCTACATCTCCAATGGATTAACCTCATTCCCTCGCACACAAACTGGCAGTCCTGAACCTATTAGGGAGAAATTAATCCCGTACCTATAGGAGGGACCTGAAAAAAGCCGCACAACAACAGTCCCCAGACAGAGTATGACTCCCTCCAAGTGCCCTGGACAGATGTTTTTTCTTTCTTCCTGTTCTGTTGAAATCAGTATCTTATCATTATCAAAGTTTCTCCCAGCTTAGAAACACACAGTGACTTTTTGTCCTTCTCTTTCCTGTACACCTGTTTGTTTTTGTTTTTTTTTTGTTTGCTTTGTTTGTTTTGCTTTGTTTTTTGCTTTGTTTAATTTATATATTAGCCCAACTTATTTTTTAGTACAATTAGGAAAGACAACTCAAGAAGTGGCTTGTGCTGACAGACCTGAACTCTGTAATTCTAGAGTCTGTAAACTTCTGAGATGACTTAGCAAATTTCCAGTACGTTTCTGGCTGGGTAGGTTGTCTGTAACGTGACTGGCCTCTATGGCTAAGGGGTTTAGGTATGCAAATCCTGTAGTTTGCAATACTTTTCTCCTTAGCTATCAATGAATGGACAGGAAAAGAAACAGACAATAGGTAAAAACAGCAAGCAAATAAATCAGTTCTGTAAAGTGGAAGCTAGTCTAGGAGTTAGACACAAACTCAAGAGCTTCTGTGGTTTACAAAAAAAGAGCTTACCTTGTGGACCGCTTGGAGCTAAATACACTATTGACTCAAAATTGTTCTGTTCAGATTGATCTTACAAAATTCACTGGAGGGAGAAACACTAAGCACCTCTGAAAGAAGGAAAGGAATTTGAGAAAACTAAGTCTAAGTATTGGGGAAATAATTGCACTCTGACTTGACCTCAGGAACAGGTTTACACTATCCAGGCACACCAGAACAAATAGGTTCAACACTGAAAGTTACATCTCCAAACACTATGGTGTCTGCTACAGAGTAAGTTCAGTTATTGGCTCCAGAAAGAAAACAATCAGAACAAGTATCTTGACCTACGTGTTTTGTTGTCTAATGCATAGATACACAGAATACAGAAACTAGATATTTCACAAATTCAAACTGTGCCTAGTACTAACTTCCATCCTTAAGAGATGCTGAATTATCCTCACTGGTAATTGCTAGCCATGGAAAGGAATCAGATGCGAGAAAAACATGAGTCCAAAAACTTTTAATGGACTACACTGTTCTTGTTTGCAATTTATCAGAGATAATCTCTGTATAAATTTACTATGCTGTTAGTATGTTTCTATCCCATTCTGCCTTGCCAATTTGAAACGACCTAAAACTTCAGAGAAAAAAGAGCCATCACAATTTAGTTAGAGAGAAGACATAAATCTGAATTCTTACATGCTTATACGTTATACCAACCTGCACCTAACAACACACTGTGCCGTAAGACCAAGGTACATAAAAAGCAAGCAAGACTTCAAGAGATAACTTTTTCCTGTGTTAACTTTTAGGATGCATAAAATGTAGTTTGCTGATTTGTGGACACAAAGGAGTGAGTTAGCTTTCTGTAAGTCTGTTTTTCTCTCTGTTGCTGTTTGTTATCGGTAGCATTATTCTGCAAGCTTTGAAGAGTGTGCATGTGAGTGATCTGCGGTTTTCCTGTCTGTTTGTCTGTCACAAGGTTCTGCTGAGACACTGCAAATACACACAGCAAAGCTCAGTGTGAACACAAAAAGTCCAAAAATATCCAGAAAAAATTTATTAGTCTGAGTGCAGCTTCCATGTTTTATAGGAGGCCTAAAAAGCCCCCAGTTTGTGGTTTCAGAGCAAGTACCCCCAGCCAGCCAAACCCCACTCAGTGTGGCTTTGCGTTCCTCCCCCTGCACAGACAGTTTGCTCAGGATTATACAATCTTATTTGCATGATTATATAATCTTCTTTTCAGCAACATCCCTCTGAAGAGCAAACAACATAATAGGAAAACCAGTAGTGTAAGCCAACTGTTTCAAAACCCAGTGTCTGGAATGTGCAAAGGGCGCAAAGTAAAAAAAAAAAAAATAATGTTTTTTTGGTTTTGTTTCGAGATTTTTAATCCAGACCTTTCCAGGGAGAATTAATTCAAAAAGAATGCTAGCCACCACTGAATGCTTCACTCAGTAAAACACAAATACTTCACAAGTTTGTTCTGTCGTCATTGTGTGTTCACAGTTTTTAGGTCATCCCAAGGTATATAAACGAAGGTGGCTATTCCCTCTTTCTCAACAGAAGTTACTTTGAGGCACTGTGAGACACTTCTCAGCTTTTTCTCTGGTCTAGGACTCCGGCAGTCAGGTGTTGCTGCCTTTGCTGCTATTCTGACACAGGCTTTGTACTGCAGCTTGTTGAGCTCAGACCACTAACATCACTCCAACCCACCAAAGTCCTAGTTATTTCACATGAAAGAATAAATGAAGTTTTAGCTGATCTGTATGCCTCCATTCCTTGAGCTTTCTCTCCTTCCAAATACTTCAGATGTTGTCCTAGACAGGACGCTGTGTAAGTGAAGACTGTCATATTCCAGTGTGCAGACAAACTCCTCTGCAGGGTGCTAAAACTACTTATGATGTCACTTCAGCAATATTCATCTAAAATTAATGCCTTATAAATAATCAAGGAGTAATCTGCTTCTGTCTGTCAGTCTAACCCCAAAAAGAAAGAAGTGTAACGATTTTACAAGAGAAAAGAAATTAAGGATGACCTGACCTTGCAAGTATGCTTGCCAGACAGTTACGCACGCTTTCTTGCCTGACCTATTTTTCCCTGCTCACACCACAGAGACATTTCAAACAAATGGTCAGCAATTTAGGCTGCTTAAAACACAGGAGTTGCTACCCAAACACTACAGTTGGGCATCTTAATGCCTTTGCCAGGTTTCCAAAAGTTTTTAGTCTCTCTTTTCAAGTTGAAACAGAGCTCTATTTATCAGTCCATAAAGGACTATGTCAAATGTCACATTTTTCCACTCTTTTCCAGAAATTAGTGTACTGGGTAGTTAACACGACCTAATATTTTGTTGTGGATCACAGGGTATGAATGGACTGTGTGAGGAAGTATACTGAATACATACATCTAATACACACTGTAGACATACTACATGTTTTAGTTGTAACACAAACATAAGGAATAACTTACAGTTAATGAAAGTATTTATAGCTTAAGTAAGCCTTCTTACAGCCTAAATTTCAATGCTGGAATACTTTCAAGCTGATTTTGAAAGCTGCTCAAAACTATTGCCTGTTAAATTCCCACTGGATTTAGAGAACATCTGCTTCCCACTAGGAGAATCAGTCCGTACCAATTTTCAAGATGGTAATCACATCACCTGTAGTATGAGCTATTTAGTACCTGTGATTTTCAGCCCTTTTGGTTTGAGACCTCCACAATCTTCTTAGAGGAGTCAAGGACCAATGTATCATGACATAAAAGCCTATTTACAACAGGTTAACTTTTCTGAGTCGCTTTTCAGACCCATTAGAATTATTTAATGGCCCCCTAGCAGAAAAATACTGAATTATACTATTATGAGACATTTAAGGTCACTGCAAGAAAAAGGTATGGAAATAGCCACTTTTTTGCCAATTCATAGAAGTCAAGGAGATAAGAGAAAGCTTGAAGCAGAGAAAGACAAAATAAATGACCCCCCAACCCGCAAGAGATAAGGAGGAAGAAAAATAGAATAAATGCATGCATACTGAAGATGAGGCAAAGGGATGGGGTTCTGCATGCAGGGCCTTAGATGGAAAGAGACAACAACAGGAATCTGAAGGCTAGTAAATATGAAATAACATGGAAAAGACACTGCTTGTGCTATTTCCATTGTCCAAATGTCAAAATCCTTCTGGGAAGCCAGGGTGGGGTAGAGCTGGGGGAAAAGGAGTAATAGCTTTATGAGCATCTTGTAACAGGTTCTTCCTAAAGGGGATTTCTTGAAAACTGCTGGGCTCTGATGCTAGCCCATATGCGCTCAGGAAAGTCAGAGAAAACGCTGGCTGCACTTTTTCCAGGCCTATTTGCATATGTTCTTTAGTATGCAGAATGTCTCTGTATGTAATTGAATTGTTGTTTTTGCCTCTATTAATACATATGCAAATGAGTCACTACTGCAGCTGTGCTGTATTAATCATATGTGTGCTTCTGTCTGTCTGCCCTGCAGGCTCAGGGTCGGAGGGAGGGGGAAGAGGGAATTCAGTCTCTAACCCACAAGAAAACTCACTCATGCAGACAGAGGTCTGCTAGCAAACAGCAGGCCTGAGTTACAATTGAAAGGAAGACATGCCGGTCATTTTTCAGTCTTTTTCATATTTCATAGATATGGATGGAATCTGAAAGTTACACAGAAAGGACTGTTAATCTAGATAAAATGAATAAGCCATCATGGCTAATTCTTTCCCCTGGAGGGCTGGGGAGGGAGTTAAATCTGACAACCCACAGAGTAGACATGATATTGTTTTACCATGTGTATTTACTGCCTGTAAGTGTTCACTGTGCATATGCTCAGACACTTACAATGCACAGTAAATGGCAAAGCCTTTACAGAGTCTTCATATACAAGGGCTGTTCCAAAAGTAATGCCTTCCATTTTATTACGTAGCCACATGACATCAGAGTTGGATGTTGGTGGTAGGGCAGCAGAGGTTGAATCTTCCCAGCAATATTCAGTTACATTTTGTTGCTGTGTGACAGATGGCAGCAGAGGGGCAGTCTGACAAAATCGCATCTGACATGGAAGTGAGGATGAAGCAAAGGTGTGGCACTGAATTCCTCCACGTGGAAAAAATGACACCCATTGACATCCACTGATGCTTGCTGAATTTTTCTGGAAACCAAATGGTGGGTGTGAGCACAGTGAGCTGGTGGGTGGTGCATTTCAGCAGTGGCAACAGCCACAGTGGGTCTCCTCTACTGGTGCAAATTTTTCATGAGCATGGCATGGAGGCTCTTGTTGATCGCTAGCAAAAAATGCACAACTAATGGGAGTGACTATGTTGCAAAGCACTGTTTTGTAGCTGAGAATTTGCTCTATCAAATAGCGTTATTGTGCTCTTTGTACATGCTATAGCTTCCATGGAAATAAACAGGACACATTACTTTCAGAACAAACTGTATATTCTGTCATAATGATTGCCTTTAAGAAACTGGTTGGATTCTGATGTGATCAAGCTTTTCATTCAAATCCATTTTGACAAAATACGTTGACTTTTCCTGTAAAATTTGTAGGTATGTATCAAAGGCAAGCATGGAGTACATTTTTTCTGCCATGAAGACTACTTATTTGAGCTGGTATATTCTGCAGTTAATACTTTATACAATCTATCACAGTTCCTAGCTCTGAGTAAGTATCCTAAGAGTGAGGACTAGTTGCATCCTGGTGTTGTGAGTCATGCCTTTGAGTTAACTGGGAGAAACTTTTCCATTTAAAAGCACAGGGATTCCTCATAAATACTCATTGACTATTACTAGCTCCTCAACCCAAACCTCGCTTATACATCTTAACAAATATTTTATAATCATTACCAAGACTTGATTTAAAAAAATCTTGGAAAGTTCAAATTCTTCAACACAACTTTCCCCACAACCACAGAGATCTTCTTCCAGTTTAGATGGCTGTAGCCTCACTTACACCAGGAGCACTATGTTCCATTTCTCTGCCTGAAGAACTGGAAGCTGGTTTTCAGTAATCTCTTTTTAAAATGGCTATTTGATTACTTATTTGAAGAACAAGAGGCAAATATCTTGTGGGCCACATATTCACTTACAAAGTCAGAAACAAACTGAGGACAGAAGTTGGGAGTATAGAGTCTGCATGAATGCAACAATTTTAAAAACTATTTAAATGGGACATTCAACAAAAACGTATACAAAATATCTTGTTTTATTATTCCTATTATTATCATTATTTGTGATGGCCACCAGAAACAGCATAGCAATACAGTGAACTAACGGCAGATGGACGATTGCCATCTTTTGGTTATGCTAATGAGAAATAGTGCTTTTCATGTACTTAGCTGCTTTTTTTCCCCAGATGTGGGTGCTCACAGTGAAAACCTAATTCTACTTTTTTATGCTTAAGTAGATTGCATGAGTTTTATAATACTATAATTAAACTGTACACTAATGATTCATTTCCTACAAATTAAGCCAGAGTCCTATTAATGAAAACAGGTAAAGTAGAAAAGCAAACACTGAAAGAATGCTGAAAAGCTCATAAGGTGTTTAAAGTTAGACACTGCCCAGGTAATAGAAGGAATAACTTTGCAGTGCTAAAAAGTGGTTTACTTTCTCATAGGCAAAGGACTGACAAAAGTAATAGCCAAAAAAGATCATGAATGTAGACTGCAGAGTAAATGAATAATGGATAAAGTACTGCCAACTCTTTGCTACATTCAGCAGGGACAGTAATGGAACATCAGCCCTTTCTTCTCTATCAGAAATGATTCATACGGTCCTGGGCAATCCGCTCTGCGTGTCTCTGGTTGAGCAGGGGGTTGGACTAGATGGCCTCCATAGGTCTGCTGAACTTCAGCCATTCTGTGGTTTTCTCATAGGTCGCTTCAGCTCTGGTAAATTGGCTCCCCAACATAAGGAAGGAATCAAGTTTGCAGTATTCAGATGTATCACTACAGTGTTTATAAAGCTTTTTTTCAGGGTTTTCTTTGACACATTTGAGTTCTTGTAATACTAGAAGGTCAAGCTTAATCTGGACAAAACTGGTTACATCTACAGATTATAGTAAGAAATCAGAAAGAGATATGCAAAACAGAAAATAAATGTGTTTGACAATTAGTGCATGAAAATACAGTGCCATCACTTCAAAGCAAGAGAGGAAGTTCTACCATCAGCAATATTTCAAATGAAACTTAAGGAGATAGTTCAGTGAAATAATCTGAACTGGCAAGTGGAGAAATGTAGCTCATCCCTGCAGTGGTGCAGAAGCCAAAAGGCAGCTAGCCTGGAAGAAAAAATGGTATCTGACTGAGCAGGCAGTCTTTGTGCTTCATTTTTGTTTCATAGGTAACAGATGTTTTATGTAATACTCATATGACCACTGGAACAGTCTATCTTCCAATCAGTCACCGTATATTTGTTAAATAGCTCTATCATTTCTGTTTCCTTCAAGTGAAGCAAACATAGATATCAAAGACAATTATGTGGCCCTTAAGATACCTAGAGGTAATTTTTTTCAAAGGATAACATAGAAAGGGTCATACACCTAAATAACATCAAGATGAACAACTCTGAGAAGCACACAAACTTCAAATAGGTTTAATTTTTTTTCTGAAAATGTGGTCCAGACTATTTACACTCAATTCCATTGAAATTCCGTCCTTGGTATGCACATCTCCCCATACCATTGAAAAGAATTTTGTAGCAAAAGGAAAAAAAAAAAGAATCCGAAGTCTTTACATAGCAAAGAAAATGCAGGGCAAAAATCTTGGCAGAGTTATTTGCTTGAGGTCTAAATCCGCTCATCATCATCATCATACAAATTAATAAGAAGAATCAATCAGGATTCTTCAGAATTGTGACCCAGCTAAAATACCTCCACACCAGTAAACTGACACAAGATTCTATTTAATCATAGAATCACAGAAGGGCTTGTATTGGAAGGGACCTTAAAGACCATCTAATTCCAGCCACTCTGCAATGCAGGCACACCCTCCATTAGATCAGGTTGCCAAGGGCACATCCATCTTGACTTTGAACACCTCCAGGAACAGGACACCTATAGCTTCTCTGGGCAGCCTGTTCCTGTGCCTCATCACCCTCATAGTGAAAAATTCCTTCTTTCTATATAATCTAAAAATACCTCTTTTTAATTTAAAACCATTACACTGTGTCCTGTCACTTCATTCTCTGATAGATTCCCTCATTTTTCCTGTAGGCCTCCTTCATTCAAGTAAAGACAGCTGTGGTCATAATGTTGAACACAACCTCCAACAATCAAGATTTTAGGTTTGTTTCATGCTAAGATGAAGAAGGAAAAAAGTTTGGATGCAGGCACTCTGAACTTTTTGGGGTGTATTTCCGAAGAGCAGGAGTTTGAAGAAAGTCTGTATTATATCAAGTTGCTCTATTCTTAATGAACACAAAATATCTATACAGCAACGCTACACTGGCAGTTGTCAGTATATAACCAGCATTATATTTCAGTACAGTACACACAGTATTTGTATGACTGTCTACTGATCTGTTGTTGTTGCTGTCTCTCTATCAAACTGAAAATCTGGGAGATGTGAACTGTTTGCACACCCTCTCAACTGTTGCATACCCCTCTCAATTTTTAGATCAGGCTATCAGGTCCCACCGAAGAGCTATTTTTCTTAGGAAAAAGAGCCCACACCAGATATAATTTTACACTGAATTTTCTTAGACTTCTGGAAATGTCTGTTCATACTGAATATGCTCAATAAACAATATTAATCAATTCAGTACCAACTTAATATTTACTTTGTGTAAAACTTGTCACATGGTATTTATGCTTTTAGCTATAAATGTTGATCATTGAGACAGGGAAATTTAATTCCCTCATCTTCTGAACCACGTAGAAAAACATCATGTTTAGATAAGGCATACAGCAGATCTTTTGATTTGTCAGCCTCATTCAGTTTCATTTTTGTTCAACTTACACAAAATCACTACACTGCATCACTCTTTAGGAACAAGGCCATATGGAATTTACAGGGGGGAAAATCAGCACCAGAAACCCACCTGCTAACCAACAGGAATTATATTGCAATGAGAATATCTTTTAAAATGACACTTTACAAAGTTTGGGACTGAACTTTATTGTTGGAAGAGGAAAGCTAAAAAACCTTTCTTTTTTTTCAAAAACATTTGTGTCATTAAATATTGGAATGAATGAATGTGATGGGCTGACAGGCAGCTCTTTATCATAGAAGATATTCAAACACGCATCACATTAATTGCAGCTTCTCCAACATGGCTCCATCCAGCTCCTCCTTTCTTAACACCTAACAATGTAAGTTTTAGCTTCCATTCTTACTGAGCCATTAGCCTCTCTACGGATACTGGAAATGAATGTAATCACGTATGGCTAATTGTGGCAGATATCAGATGACAGAATCTGTATACCCCAGTGAGGGCTCAAAGGCAGGGAGAGAAATGGAGGGCTTCAGATTACAAACCTGTCAGTGGGAATCAACAGGGCATTTCAAAATGAGGCATTACATTTTAACTGACAAAGGGTACCTTTGCCACAGGAAAACAATCAGATGTTAGCTGTCCTTCTATAAATACACTCTGCATTTCATTTATAAGGAGAAAATTCAATTTTGACAACCAGGAATAGAAAAGTACTTCGTGTGCATTCTGCAGTTTGCTACTAAAGCCATGCTCTGACTTAAAATTCTCTAATGAAATAGCAGAGGTATGTTTATTATCACCATACAAATAAACAAGAAAAATTCCTTGGTTTTGTCTCCACTAAGATACTGCCATGTACCAAGTTTTGCTGGGAGCAACAAAATGCTTGTTGTGCCAGGTTCTTTGATCTCTTCTAAAAACTACTGCTTTTAGTATACAAAGCATGAAAAGTAAGTGATAGGGAGGATAGAAAAAAAAAGAAAAGAAGGATCACCATGTTTTTCTGACCTTCTACTCTCAGATGACCAGAGGACAAAGTGTTTTTAGGGAACACTATGGTTATATATAATATATATGAATTTCTGAAGTAAGAAGAGTTCGTCTTGGAAAGAGACTGTAATACCTACACATTCACTCACTACTTATAGGTGGCTTTGGCTCAGTTATTCATGACAAACATACTGAAGGAACACTCACCAAAAACCAAAACTGAATTTGAACAGAATTTGGAAAGCACAATGCTTTTAGGCCAGCAGCTACGTTCCGCATCAGGAAGGTTTCTCAAATGAGGTCAAAATAATCTTCACATGATTTTCCCTCAGATTCAGCTCCACTCATGTTAGAAAGGGTGAAAGTCCATTCTGAATATTTTATTGTAAAATCTTTCTCAAAACACATCTACACTATCTAACTCTTTCAAGTTGCACCAGAAATGAAGAGGCACGTCCAATTTCTATTAGGTTACAGTGATAGCCAAAATCACTGTTAGACATGAAGAAATATGAGTGGATTATTTTTTGTAGCATATTCACAACCTTAAAGATCAAACATGAAATAATCTACAGTTAGTACTTTGAACCTCTCAGCCTGCCCAGCTACCAAACTTTCCCTCCAATTTCAGACTAAATAACATGTAGTAAAAAAACACAGGTTAATTTGGTCAATACTTTCCTTTCAATATTCTCATTTACACAGAAACACAAAGCCTCTGAGGTTTTCAAATTCACCACCTAAACTCATCTTAAGATGTTTATAAAGTCAGTAACATTTGCACACAGCCAACTTTTTGTAAGGAAACTATTACTGTGATAAAGCTCATTTTATTCAGAATGGTTCAGCCTGCCACATGCAGAGATACAGCCCAAAGCTGGTCCTGAAATGAAAGTATACAATCCTCCAAACTTACTGGATCATTGACGCATTCTTTTAGGAGTAAATTGAATGACTGCATAAATGAGGAGAATTAGACTATGCTGTTTTTTCTCATTCCTAGCTAGCTCCATCTTTTGTTTTCATTTTTTCCTTCTTCCTTCTATATGCGTGTTCATGTGTGTTTGGCTATTATAAGCACATTATCAATACTGACGTTACTCCTCAAAATTCATCTCAGAGGGTTGACTTTTATGGCTCCCATGATTCTTAAGCCGCCTACGGTATTTGTAACTCACAGAATCAGAAGCTAACACACAGACAGTGTAGCTTTTCATACAAAGGCACAATAGGAATGAATGTATTAACCTCTGTGGTGCATGGAATGTGTCAGCTTACACACTGGCAGCTATTTCTGTGAAACTCTGTTAACTTCCGCTGCCAGTGTTAAAATAAAATAAAATCTTCCCCAGAATTATGTCCCATGCTCTCACATGCTGGCTGAACAACTAAAATATCTGATGACATAGAGAGTCTACTTCATACTGATGCTGGCCAAACTGAGTTTGAGAAGGCATTTTACATGCACTTTTTATAAATGTAGAGCATTTCCTAGTAGGTATAAAGCTCTGAGTTTCATGTGACTTGGCAAATAATCATAAGTAGGGAAACAAATTAGCAATTGAGAGTGTGCGTTTTTTGTTTTGTTTTTATAAAAGAGTGTCAATCAGGACTGTGCAGAAATAAAGATGATTTGAATCCTGATTTCATTTAGTCCCCAATTTTGACTACGATCATCCCACCAGCAGAGCAGATGTGCAGAGATGGACATCAAATTTTCTTAGTTCCAAGAGTTTGATGAGGGTAGGAAGGCTGATCACAAACAGTTGAGGAATATCTGCACCACTGAGGCACGTGGACAGCACACTAATATCTCCAAAATTTAGAGCAATATTGGGAGGTATGAATCCTATACATCCAGACAACAGTTAAAAAAAAAAAGATTCTTTAGCGTCCTTTCACCTGTTTTATAACTGCCTATGTTAAAATAGCATAATTGATAACTGTCCGTACAATAGCAGTATCCAAAACGTGATGAGCCCATGAAACACGGTGGGAGGGGCCAGTTGTTGCACTGAGAGCTTACAGCTTAAAACGCCATAATCTCGCTAAGTGACTTTTAAGCAGTTTAAAAGTGCTCATCAGGACGGAGCTTTTCTGTGGCACAGTGCATGTCTACCTCCAGCCAGGCTGCACAACCCATCCCAAAACAACCTGATGGATGGGGCCAGCTAACACACGAGACCTGCAGTGCCAACTTAACCACACTAAGATTGGCGATAACAATACAAAAAGCTAACAAAAAGTTCCATGACAGTGAAAGGAAAATGAACACGGGCTGACAGCTGTTTTGTTCCTGATGGAAATTCTGCGTGGAGAGCGTGGCCCAGCAGCCCTGCTCACACCACATGCAGCCCACCTGCAGCCTGCTGCCACTTACCTGCAGTTGGAGCGGACCTAGGCCTGGTGTTGCTGCGGCAGCAGCTGCCATGGTAGTCGGGATCAGCTGAACAGGGTAGGGGTCACCTAAGTAAGAGAATAATAGAGGCGTCAGCACCTTTTATCTGCTCTCCACCTGCAAATTAAAGTCCTGCATTCACTCCTTCCAAAAGCCTTCTTTTGTGTGCCTTGTTGAGGCCTAATGAAAAGCTCTATTGTGCAGCCTTTTACTAACACTCTTTTCACAATTCTGGCTGAGAGAGGAATGTGAATAAAAGGCACAAGCAATTAAGGCGGAAACCTCATCCTTTTTCATGATGTATTTAGGGAAATGGAAAAAAAAAAAGTGCACATTGATCAGAAGGCTGCACTTCAAAAAAAAAAAAAAAAACAACAAAAAAAAAAACAGGGAAGAAAGAAAGAAGATGGGGTGGAGGAAAAGAAAAGGAAAACAGTACAACCTTGATAAGATCACAGCATTAGGAGGGGACAAATTTTCAAGCATGTCTGCATTATGGAGTTAACCAAACTCTGGTCACTGTCACTAAACCGAGCCCCACACGGATCAGAAGTGGCACTCCCCTCAGTACTGGCTTTGCTTTCAGGCAAGAAAAAAAAACTTGCTTTGCACTTTCAGGGTTTGATCCTGTAACAGGAATAAGCATGTGGAGTGCATCAGAGACAAGCCCCTGAAATCCCGGCATCAACTCCGCTCCACGACTTGTGGTTCAGTTTTGCTTCTGAAAGAAAACTGTTTCAGCTTAGTAAGGGCTGCGTTGTGCAGAATGAGATAAAGGGACCTTGTAAAAGCTTAAGAAAAAAGGTACAGGCTTTTATAAAGGAGAATCATATGAGACAGCAAAAGTTTAGATGCTGACAGGCATTTTTTAATGTTATGGAACATTCACTTTCTGTCACTCACTTATCTGGTTCGGTAAAATAAACTTTTTACCAGCTCAACAACAAATCTATTAAGAAAACTGGCAAAAAAATAATTATAAAAAACATTTTAAAATCTACATACATTATATTGCTTCTCCAAGTGGTAAAATGTTTAAGTAGTTTCCATGCAAACAAGGATCAACAGAGCCCTTCTGTTTGTCCCTACGTTCTGTTAGCATGTCTGATTCCTGCAACACTAAAAAAGCTTCCTGAATTGAGACTACAGAAGAAGTGAAGATGCTTTATCAAGAAAATCTAGCTAAATGTTTCAGCATGTTTTATTTGATAGGTAGATTACAAGTTCTCCTCATTTTTATTTAAGTGAAATGTGGAAAAAGACAAGGTGATGTAGGCTGTTCTGTACAATAATCATTAGCAGTTACTGAATTAAAGTTATAATAGTATCAAGTGTAAGTTACAGGGAACAGAAAACAGAAGAAAAGAAATATATCTCACATTTGAAAAACGTCAGAAATAATCTGTGCTGGTGTATACTTCTTCAGGAAAAATGCTATTGTTTTTCTCCCTTTTATAACACTATGCTCTTTACAGAAGTCTTTTCATTCATGGATTTCTATCTCCTGTTACAAATTAAATACCACAACTTCTAGAGATGGAGGTCCAGAAAAAAAACTGGACTAGGAAAGCATTTTAATAGATACTTAACTGCAAGCATGTCTACCTATACGTAAGAATATCTTCAATAATGCTTTGCTGACTTGACTTTTTCAAGGCTAGGAAGCCAAGTAACAGGAATCCAAAGTTCAACACAGGTACCTTCATTCACAGATGTCCCTGGCACCAACATCAGGCCATACTTCTCTATTTATTTATTAACAATGGGCACAGATTTCCTGATCACTAGTGTGTTTTCTTTTGTTGTAGACTGTTGGTTGCTTTTTTTTTTTTTTTTCCCCTTAGGATTCTTCATTATTTTACTCTTCTCTTTTGCTTTAACTGAGATGTACACTTTCCATTTCATGTCATGGGTTGAATGAAACATTTCTCTGACATGAAATTTTCTTGAGAGTTATCCTGTGACCCAAGCATTGATGCAATGATGTGAAGACATGGAGAAGAAACAGATAGAGATTCAAGATTTAGAGTGAATGATGTTCAACTCCGACCATGCCACTAGTAGCTCAAAGGCTAATCTAAATATCATTCTGAAAGGCTCCTCTCTAGAAGAGGACATTTTGTTAAAGTACCAGTTGTAGAAGAATATGACATGATTACTTTCTTAATTGCAAAAAGAACAAGGGAAATGATGCTCACTAGCATGTTATTTTACAGTAAAAATTTCAGTTACAAATAATATATATTAAAACATAGATATTAAAAGATTAGCTTCCATGTGCGTCTCACATTCCTCATTTCTCCACACAGCTTCAGCCCACTCTCCCACAACCTCACGCACAATTCATAAATCCCACTATTCTCAACTGCCTGAACAGCCAGGCAGATTCTCATATCCTAATCTGTTGCTGTATTTCCTATCCTTTTGGGTGTGTTTGGTAGATGTATCTTGGTTCATGAGAGAAGAACATACTAAAGACCACATGACCATGCACATACCCTCAGAACCACTGGCTTTGGTGGCTTAGGGAATGCCTCTCAGACTCCTAACAGGCTAGCGTAGAAAGCACATCTCTATTACACTAATGTGTGCTTACGTAGAATCACAGAATGGTTTGGGTTGGAAGAAACCTCAACTATCATGTAGTTCCAATTCTGCTGCTACAGGCAGGGTTGCCAACTGTTAGATCAAGCACACAGAATCACAGAATATAGTTTCTCAGAAGTACAATTCTAAAGAAAAATCTCAAATTCATCCTAAAACCAAATTGTAACTGTGTAGAGTTAGGCTCTCTTGTCTATTGGGCAGGTTGTTTGTCAGTTCACTCTTTAATGGGTTTCACATATTTCCAGTGCTCCAAAATCTTTTTAACAAACAAAACCATAAAACAAGTCTGAAAGACTTCTGTTGCCTATTATGAATATCATAAAAACCTATAATTATGCTTCGGTAACATCCTCTGCTATCTTGTGCTTATCTTTAGCAATTGTTCTTATGAAGAGAAGAACACCCCATCTGTGCTCCAATTTTTTCACAAGTGCAACTTGTGCACAGCATATTCCCATCACTGCTCCCACAGTCCAGACACCACAGCAGCAGCAATGGAGCTGGAGCAAGGCCCAGTGATGAGCAGAGGCACCATCAGGGTTTGTGTTCCAGTCTGTTTGCCTTCTAACAAAGATCACCTCTGTCCAGAAGAGCTCACCATCCACAAGAGACAAAGCACAAGAGTCAAAAATATGCTCAAATGCTGTGCCTTGCCTAACATCATGAAATAACCCAGTGAAAAACCCCCAGGCAACTCATCAGCCAGTGCCCTTCCCAAGGAAGGAGCCAGGCCCTATATATACATGGGGGCCAAGCATTCAAAGATGTCACATAATGCAGGAGAATCACCACTTCTCAGCGTACTAAGGCTTCAAGTCTCCTTTAATAAATATATCTGCATGCTCTCTGCCACTACTCTAGAACAAGACACCTCTTTTGATGTCCTTAAATTTATCCCCATATCAGTTTTGTCTGGGCAGTTGTAGTTAATTTCTGTGTCTGGGAAACATGCCTCTTAACTATTTGTTTAATACTTCGGTAAATATCTTATTTTTACATTTACAAAGGCACTAAGTTGTGGGTTTTTTTCCCCAAGCTCTGGGAATTTGTCAGGAATGTGAGGCAAGATAGACAGTTATAAGAAATATCTGTTTTCCAAGCCATTCACCAGCTTCTATCACTGAAAAGATCGGTAAATACTCAAACAACTATATTATGTTTCAATTCACAAAATTCTCTGTTAATAAATACACTAACACAAACAGGCAGAAGAACATATTTCTGAATATTTCAGCAATCAAAAGAAACATATTGTACATTTTTTTCATGTTCCATCTCTTATTAAGAGTCGCCTTTTCTTATGAACAAAGCACAGAGAATTTTGTTGTTTTTTCCTTTATAGTAAAATCTGGGCAGGTCAAAGGCTGTGACTTTTATTCAAAGAACAAGACAAAAATTATTTCAATACCTTACGAATTCTTCTCTAATATGCAGTTATTTCCTATCTACTCTCTGACTTCACTTTGAAGAACAGAATTACTCAAGTCTGACTACGTGAAAAAGAGCAGAGAAGTAAGTTTGTACAGGTGATACAGCATGTAATAACTCAAATGGGATACGTCAGCTTGCTTGAACTGACAGGGTATATAAGAGGTACTGGTGCACACTGTAAGCAAAGGAGAATTCCATGGGCCAGCTATCACTTTTGGAAGAAAGAAGGCAAGACTTCCTCCATTCTGGCCAATTCTTTATTTCTCTATCCCTCCTCTGGTCCGTCTTCTGCTAACATACCCAGAGCTTCTTTCTTGATAATTTATGCACTGCAACTTCTTTCAATTTCAAATCACACCTTCATCCTTGCCCAAAATAATCTTCTAAGATCTTGCTTACAAGAGCATTTTTCATGAAGTACATTCACTTTTAAAACACTCTTCCTATGAACTCTCCATCGTCCTCCACTGAAAACACTCTGCAAAAGAGAACTGTGGTACTGAGCCAAGTGGACATCATGTCCTAAAACACAAAATAACAACCTTGTGTTTAGGAACTTAATTTTCAATTGACTAGCTATCAAGCTCACGGATATTAAATGATTTCTGTACTTGCAGAAGTACAACAGGGGCTCTTAAAGAATTTACGTGTTTTGCAAAATTTTATCAAAAGAGTTTAGTAAGTAAAAAAAATTAATAGTTTCAGTTAAAGGGGAAGGAAAACATAGGAGCTAACATTATGTGTGTTGCACCATTCACCTAAATTCACAAGACATTTTTTTTCTGTCACTCATCTCATTTATTCTCCTTCAAGGTGTAATCCCCCCTAGTGTCTTGTCTCATCTCCTGACAGGCTGCAAGTGTTGCAGAGCAGGCACAATTGTCTTACTTGCTATATAAATCAAGTTACATGCTAATGTTAAATTATAATGTTTTGACAAGATTTTTAGGTTGAACCTTATTATATGAAACAATAGAGCTCTCCAATTTTATCCTGAAATTTTCTTCTTAAAAAAAACACACACACACAAAAAAAAAAGAACAAAAAAAAAAACCTAGAAAAGGACAAGCAGAATTTTATTTCCCTTTATTTTTTTATTTTTTTCTTTATTTATTTTTCTTATTGTTTTCCTCCTACCTTACTTTCAGGGACAGAAAGTGAAAGAAGTCAGAGGTTCATAAAAGGAGAAGAAAAAAAAAAAAAAAAAAGCCATGTAAAGAACATAACAAGCAAGAAGCAAAAACAAATCTTTATATTCCAAAACCAGAATGCTAATCTAAATTCTATGAAATATACCAGAATAAACATTTCCTTATAGTACATTCTATTGAATGAAAAAGAACCTACATTATCTTCTCCCTGTTTTTTTTATAAGCTCCACAAAAAGCCACAATAATTTTACACTCAATTTATTACTTAAATATATTTATAATGAATATTCACAGCTGATGGGTAGCTGACAGGTAAGTCAGTGCATCTCTTCTCACCACTCTTTCACTCTCATCCTCAACACTACTTTCCTCTTGGTTTTGGGTTTTTTTTTGGTGCAGTGGTGAACATGCAGTAAGAGTAATACTGGCAGTGTTCCCCAGCTTCTGGCTCTAGACATTAGGGATTTAGATAGATAGTAAGAGTATGTAGAAGATACCACTAGTGCCTTCCAAAATGAAATCCAAACCAGTTTCCTGGCTTTCTTTGAGCATAGTTCTGACAGCACTGATCAACAGCTAACTACAAAAGGTTAGCTTCTTTCACATTTTAGAGAAACTATTTGGACCGCAGAGGAGGTAGCTTTGGAGGGATCTAAAAGTTGCCTTCCAGTTCCTACAAGTAGGTCATCAAGAAGACAGAGCCAGGCTCCTCATGGCAGAGTTTGGTTGGAGGACAAGAGCCAATGGACAGAAATTAAATCAAGACAAAACTAGATTTTTCCCTTGAGGGAAGTCTGACATTGAAACAAGCTGTTATGGTAGGTTGTACAGGAGTAGGAGGTTGAAATAGAGACCTCTTGAGATCCCTTCCAACCAGAATAACCCCGTGATCTCATGATTTCCAGGATTCACAAATATCTGTCTTAAACCTGTTGAATAAACAACGTCTATTCAAAAGGTTCGAGTACTAAGGAAAACCAATATTTTCCAGCAAGATTTGTACATGCCCATAAACTTAAAAATCAGGACTTTTATTTGGTTTCTTAACTATGGATAATATAGCCAAAACATCAGGTTATCTACTATGGCCTAGAAGAAACTAAGCTGAAACTATCAGCCTGTTTTCACAGGACCACTATTTTGCCTTTTTGTTTTTATTAGCATTATTGTGAGAATCACACATAGGTTTAGGGGTTATGGGATGCTTTCAGTCAGAAATAGTCTTCAGCTGTGTTATTTTTTGCAGTTTTGATACTTTCTGTTGCATTTTGTAGCATTACAAAAGTGACACATTTTCATGTATGTTAAAAGACAAAGTTGTTACCAAAAATTCCCCGTTCTCGCTGTTTCTATCCACAATGCTATTATTCTTTTCTTATCCTGGGGGGGAAGATGAGGGTTTAGTCATATGTTCTGTCTTTTCTAAGGCATAAACAGTAGCCCTGAAAGATGACTAGCATCTTTGTAAAGAAGCTACAGTATGTGGTCTTTACAACACATGGTTCCTATTTTTGTCATTCTGATAAAAGCATAGCAATGTCAATATTTTTTCTTGTGATTTGGTGATTGTCAATGACCTGTATGTCAGCTGATACAGCTGACACAGTTAAACCAGAAATTAGCACTCAGCCTCTTCAGAAGCCAGACACATGGACACTGAGTACATAAAAAATTATAAGACAGTCCACATGATAGTCTATTAAACAATAAAACATGTGACTAACTAAAAAACAGAGATACATCAGCAAATTTCCCTCAGGAAGTTTATGGTATTTAACTCCTAAACATTAATTTTATTGTACTGTATGAGAAACCAATTAACTGAGAGTTTCATTTTTATCAGACAAGGAAATACTGCTCAGAATATAGATGAACAATAAATTCAGCATATTTTAATTGTATTAGTCTTGGCTCGTTCACCTCACACATTTTTGCCGATTTAAAAGGTAATTAGATATTTCATCAATAACTTTGTATGCTTTATTTTACTTAGAGCACTTCCAGCAGGAATAAGCTGATATGTAAGAAACATACAATGTACCTATTGTATATTCACATTTTCCCCCCTAATTGGATATGGTTGAAATAGTGATTAAAGTGTTTTCAGAAAGCCCCTTGTTGATGACATCTGACCGGGAACACAATATGATTTGTTACAACAAATTATGCACAGGGGAGAGGAGAAATGGGCAAGTAAAAACAGTTCTTGTTTCTAAAATCTGGCATATTTCCATAACTTAGGTATCAGCAAACAAAGGACTACCTAGAAGTTTTCATGAGAATTTGTGAATAACTTGGAAAATATATTTGGTCTAATACCACTTTAAGAACATTCTGAAATACAGTATTACTAACTATTGTTTCTTGAGAAAAGAGAACAGATCCTAAAATCCTCATTTAATCCAATTTCTTGCACACCTCTTTGTAGAAAACCAACAGTGATGTTTTTTATCCTCCAAAGAAGAAACTATCTGCCATTCTACAGCTGAAATCATACTGAAAAATCCAAAGAACAACACACCGTGCCCACTATGCTAAGTAGCTAGTCAACATTTCACACCCTTTTAAAGGCTTCATCAAATACTTAAAGAAGCAATGGAGCACACTTTCCAAAATAAATGTTACTTAACATCCTTGACTTGGGGGAACCCATCTTCTTTATAAAGTTTGGATCATACAGTGTCTTTTAGTGGAAAACTAATAGTAAACAGTGCTGCAAACGCATACTCACAGAAGAGGCATGGGGAAGCATTCTGCCTCCATGCATTCTGCTACTGACACTGGGTGAAGAACAACAAATTTACCACTGTTCCCAACTTAACCTCTTCTGCCTTTCCTGTAAACAGTTCTCCAGAAGAAGCCTCTTCATTTTCACAAGTTTTTATTTCCTTCCCTTTATTACCACTTATACAGGAGATGATCTCACTTTAATGTTCCACACACAAACCTACACATGGGCATTCATGAAAGGATCACGCTATCTACAACTGTGGAGCAGCTCCCTCTGAGTTGGAACTACGCTTTCCTTCGAGGGCACACTGCAAAACTTATCTTCTATCACTTAACACTGTTTTAATGTTTTCGAAGCACTTCACAAATATTAATTAGCTCTAAATAAATTTTAATTATTTCTAAGAGTGGCCCTAGAAGATCTGTATCATCTGGTGTGAAATCTGACTTCGGTGAAGTCAACAGCAACAGCTCCTCAGACCGCAGTCGAACTGACATTTCAGTCACCATCGTGAAAATGCTGGGAATCATGTATTATCTAGCAACTATCGCAAGTGGAGTTAACTAGCAACAGCAGCGGTAACAAACAATTGGGTTAAGCATTGCTTCCTGAGAACAAATGAGAAGGGTTACCTGAGTTAATCTGCATAGTTTAAATATGGGAGAAGCTTCACAACAGTTTGGGAAATGCAGTATTCTGGCTGTTTGGTTTCAGCATCAGCTGAAATAGAAGGAGCGCACTGCCGGTAAAACCCCATCTATTAATGTACGTAGGGTACTGGGATTAACTCTTAACAACTGCACACGGCACAGGTCACTTAGTTAATACTTCACTTTGAAGCATCCACTCTTTATTGAGAGACTTCTATCTGACATACATGATTATATATAATATAAATATTAATTATATCTAAAAAATATATATTATACATTGTGCATATAATAATATATGAAGAGGTTTGCATAAAAGCTAAAATATTTAAATTCCGAATAGCACAGTGAATAGATATGTAGCAAATAGATACATAACTGGTGTTTTTTCTTGTTTATAATGGACAATATAGCCACATCACATACTTCCAACTTATTTTTTCACATGAAAAAAGGCTGTAGTTGTAAATAACAGTATTCAGTATTTTATAATACTATTTAATATTTTACGTGCAATTCTGTGTAGGTATGGAGATTAAGAATTAACTGGAACCATAGATCATACATATTTTTCTCAAATATAAATGTAATCCTAATAGAAGTTCCTCCCTTTTTCTGTGCCAACTTTACCACTACACAATATGCCATAGAGAAAAAAGGGGAAGTGTCAACTTGTGTAAATTGTCTCTTATGTAATGCAAACCATCTGTTTCAAAAACAAAACAAAATGAAAAACCAAGCCACTCCCAAGCATGATCTGCTATGGTTAAAAAGAAAGAAAATTTACTACACTGAATTGGAAGCTGAAAATCATGACCTGCCATGTAGCCACGGAAAAAATATTTACCCATCTCCTCCCTATATTTATCCAATTTTGAAAATATTTTGAGAAGTGACTAATTTACTGAGTACGTATTAGAGATTGATACTGTTGTATTCTCTTTAGAATTTCAGCCTTATAAAATATTTCTAGTCAGATAGGAACCTAAGTGGATAAACCACTGCATCAGAAAATCCCTGAGTGCCAAACAACTGGAATCTGGCAAGGTATACAGGTGCAAAGTATTGGTACAATCTTGCCCTGTTCTATTCTTCTTTGGGTATTAGTAATGACTGAAATTTATATGGACTCATTATGACCTGCTATGATTATTTTTGTCCTAGCTACAGTCCAACCTTCATAAAAGGAAGTATGCATGGCGAAAACAGTACTCTTCCATTCCACAGTCTCTCTCTCATTAAGCTATTATTTAATTGGGAAACAAGGAGTGAGGAACCCTACCACACACACTCTTTGAAAGCACTGGGAGACACACATCCGACCCTCTGTTGCTCTAAGACGGACAGGTAAATCAAAAGGCATTGAATAAATGAATTTGGCTTCATTACCTAAGCTGAATGAGACAAAAGTGATGTACGTAGTTATACCACTATTTTTTCTCTTTCACTAACCTCAAGGCTTGATCACACCTTCCCTTCCAGCTGCAGCTGTGCTGGCTGAAGAGGCCACCATCTCAACTCACAGCCCTCTGCCAAAGGTTACTATTGTGACCACTGCTTGTTTAATTGCTTCCCAACATGTTTCCATTAAAACTAGCCAGCTTAGTTTAAGCAATTTTAACAGAATTTCAACTGCTATCCCAGTTTGGGCAGAAGCAGGTTACTGAGTGCTTAAGCTAGGCCAGGCTGCCAGAAATTAGAGGCACAGAGATGAGCAACAAGAGGCAGTTATCTCTCCAGTCACTTGGCCTGCAGGCAGAAGGAGGCAGGTAACCCATGAGGTGTGAAACAGCTCAACTGACTAGAGGTCTGAGTGCCTCAGATGACCTGCTCCTTAATTTGAGACACAACTTTGGAGAAGTTATTTTTCAGAGGGGCAGGGCACACAACAGTATAAACACTTAGTCCTTTTGAAGGTGTTTCCAGCCAAGGGGACATCTTAGTTATCCATAACCAAGGTATTGAACATCAATAATGATTTATGAAAATACAGGTTATTTGTCATGGCAATTTCTCCTTCCTTTTCCTTCAAACTTTCATCTCTTTTATTGAGAAACACCATCTGAATTTCTCTAAGAACTGATTTTCATAGGTCTTAGTTATTTGTGACTGGAAATGAATTGTTTCAAGGAGACTTTGTTGTCCCTGTGTGCAGGTTGTTAATAAACAGTTGCAGTCAGATAAAGATGCAGGTAATGAGATCCTCAGAAGTGCATATGAAGGCTTTTCTTGCAAAAGTGAACTTTGTGAAAGTGAGGTATTTAATGTGCTGAAAAATTGAGCAAATTGATCTCCTCTAAGTTCTCTGATGAACTGTTACACTGGTACCAACTTTAGTTCATTTCAAGCTAGCATAGGTAACTGTATTGAAGTTCAGAGTATAAACAGTATAAACATTTGCTAAATATCCTTGAGACTTAGATCCCAGTGTCTTTTCAAATGAAGATTTAGTCTCCAAAATCACTCAGGTGCTTTATAAAATGCTATCCAAACCTCTTTGTTTTTCAATCTCCCACATCTTTGCCAAGAGTCCTGATAAACAGAAGGGCAAGCAGAGAAGTGGGAGAAATATGTTTTAATGGCTTGTCAAAAACATTACTTGATGTGAACATGTTATACTTTTAAGGCACTTCCTTTTTCTTCCCTGCTACAAGCTTTCTAGGTGTAGCTAAATCCGTATATGCTTTTGTTTACACTAAACTGTGAGTGAAAAGAAAAATCCTTTGGACTACTTATCACTTTTCCTCAGCTTCTCAGTTAAATTCAGTCAAACATGCCAGGGAATCACCAAACACAGAGCTGCCTTTTTCCACTGGCTTCTGCTCAGTCCTAGACCTTGGCATGCTGTTAATTCCAAGCCTTACTGCCAAGAGCAGCAGCCACTTTGCTCTTTTTTGTTTTTCATTTTCAAGGTTACACAAATACGTGATGTCATATGTACTTCATGGTTGTGAGGTACTATACGACAGCCTTACAGCTAATGCACATGCAGTAGAAAGAAGGAAGAAACCAACCTCAACTCTTTCTATCCAAATCAGACTTCTTTAACATGGAAGTGATTCAGTATGCCAGATACATCTAACAGGATGCTTTCTTGACCATTTCCAGGCCTACAGTTATGGTAGCATCATATTCAGTGCGGCTTTCAGTTAAACATTCTGTAATGTGAATCACTGCTTCTCCCATTTGAGAAAGAATGAGTGTGAAATCACTGGAAGAACTGAATGAGTCTATGCTTTGGCACTGCAGCTGCTGAGGGACATGAAGTGTTTTGAACATTAATTTTCAGTAGTGGTCCTAGTCTGTAAAATATTAGGAAAAAGCAGTTGTGGCCAAAGCAACTCAACTTTTTCACTCAAGTACAGTATCTATAATGTTACGGGAACTGAAAGAAATCTAAAATCATTGGCTAAGCCAATTAAATAAAGGAATCTTTTTAAGTACTAATTTTATGAAACTGCTGCAGTGGCAATTGCTGAGTAACTCAAAACAACTGATGAATTTGTGGATTGGTGAATGATGCAGATGGATACACTGACATGGATATAATAAAGCTAAGCACACATAACAGAGACAGAAAATGGTAGAGCAAGCAAGTCCCAGATAAGTTGGTAGGAAACTAGAGTCAGAAGAGTTATAGAAGCACAAATACAAGAAAACAAGACAGAAATTCATAGTGTAGCTAAGTCTATTCATGGAACTGGAGATCCTCAGTTAATCTTTAACTTGCATTTGTTGCTATCTTGCTGACAGGAACATGAGATTCTATGGAAGGCTTAAACAAAATTTCAAAAAAATATCTGGATAGCGTAGAGAACAATACAAATCTTTCAAAGACTAAAAAAAAAGTAGATGCTATATTTTTTTGTGTTAGTCTCCCATAAATATAGTTTGTGCTAGTCCATCAAACTGAAAGGCATATGCTATCTTTGATCTCTGTGCAGAACCCCTGTTGAGATTAATGTGCATTCTGTGTGAAGAAAGAGACTAGAATAGGCCCTCAGTTCACAAACAGTAAGCAGGCTGCTTCAGGAAAAAACATATCTTCTTACAACAGCATTGAAATTTATTGGGAACTTCCAAATAGCTTCTCTTCAGATCTATGTACGTGTGTGTGGTCATGAGCATTCACTTGTCAAAAAGATCTGTCAGAAAGAAGGTGCACAAATCTACTTTTCTTGTGAAATGTTTTGCTGTTACACTGAAACATATTTAATCTCTGACAATCTTTTGTCATTCAACACAGACTCCTTCTGCATTTTAAACTCATCTGTGCAAGTTATTGTCTTTGTCCATCAGACTAGAGCCTTATATAGACTGGCATGAAATTGTGCCTTGTACCCGCTTCCAGCTAAAAAAGTCTACAGGACTTACTGCATCCCGCTTTGTAGCTGAAACCAGGAGGAAGAAGGAATCCTTGCTGAGCAGCTGCTGCTAGGGTTCGTTGGTCTGGAGGGAATACGGGAATCATTAATGGAGGCAGCTGACCCTGGACCTGCTGAACAGGAGAGGGAAAATCAAACGTGGAATTTTTTCAGGGGGAAAATATCTCCTTATGTCCTTTCTCTCACTTCTTTTCTGAGAGGTCAGATTTGGATATGCTCTTCCATAATGGGGTATTCCAATGCATCAACTACTCAAACTCATCTTAATTACCAAAGCACTTCATATGAATCACATCAATCCAAAACAAATAAAAAGATTCCACTGACACATACCTATATCCCAATTAATTACGGTCCCCACACTCCACAATACCTCCATTCTCTTTGACTGCAAGGTGGCCTTTTCTTCTTTTTTATTGTACTGTGTAACAATATCTTTGTCTCAAATAGTAGTTTTTGGCCTGACTGAGCCCAAACGCAGACATCCAAGCACACAGAAGTAAGAGTATGTGAAAAACTAACGTACAGCACTGTCCTTGCTTTTTTTTTGCCCATATATGTGCACTCACAGGTATGTGCAAAAAGATAAAATCTCAGATGGTAAGAAAAAAAGTGGAGACTTTATTCACAAACACAACGCAGCTATGTCTGAAGTGTTAGCTGTTCAACTTTGCACAGCAACTGTACACAACCATGTAAGCCAGGAAATGGAAAATATTATGTTGTAAGTGGATACTGCAGGGGACTTAAGACATGCAGAAATTAGTCATCAAAACTGGAAGTATGCCATAGCACGGCATCTAATATTATTGTTCTTACAAAATTATAAATTTTGCAGGGGTTTTAACTAGCAGAACTGGACATTGTCTTTATATTTCACACAGATGAGAAACACAAGGTTTGCTAGATTGAACTGTTAAATTGCTGGATTTCATTTCTTTTTAAAAACACCATGCTGACAAATACAACTCTTCTGGAGATCAGTCAGCAGAGAATTACTCGTTTTTAAGAGAGGTCATCTTAGATTTGCAATGGCGTTGCAAAGCTGAGACACTGGAGGTATAGAACCATTATCAAAGACTAAAATGTAGTTTGCGGTTTGTTGCTCTAACAAACAAAATTAGGGTATTGATAGACAAGTAGTTTTAGCCAGAGGCAGGTATTACTCTCTTCATTATTGTTTGCATAGCAGAACTGGCTCCTTGGCTGCCACAGTTCAGATTAGAGCATCTTAACTTAATTTTATTTTAATCCAACCTCTTGAAGATCTAGGAGATGTCTTACTTCAGTCAATACTGCTACAAAGAGGAAAAGTGATAAGAAATTTGGGATAGTAACCTCTTAATTTATTGCAGGATCTGTCAACACCTATGTGTGTGCTGCCTGCATCCTTATGGTCTGAAGCAATTTGCAAAGATGGACATCAAGAGCACTGTTGATGGAAATATTTGCAGTGGGAGATAAAGATTGGGACCAAAGCTAGAGTAGATGCAGCTCCGCTCACTGAACTCAATCCATTTTTTGTTTCTTCCATGCTCTTCTTTCTATTCTCATCCTGTTGACTAGAAGGCACTTGCACTTTAACTGTATTGCAGAAGATAAAAAACATACAAAATATGATTTCTTCTCTATAAACACTGTTACCCTAGAACTAACTGTTCAATGTCTGCTTTTTCTTCTTTTCTTTTCCTGTTTGAGATTTTTTTTTTTTTTTTTTTTTTTTTTTTTTTTTTTTAAGACGAAGACAAAGTAACTGTATTCTTTTAGAACAAAAATGAACAGCCGTGTGGAATTTTTGCATAGTACTCTTCTTCGGCAAAAAGCCACAGAACTTTTTTTTAAATGGTTTCCAAGGATGAAAGTGACTTTGCCAAGCAAAGAAGCTTCAAAACAGGACTCAAAAACACTAATAGAAAGACAGATGGTTCTACTAAGAGCTTTGCTGCCAAAAAAAATGTTAAAAAAAGTGAAAAAAAAATGAAATGATGTTATTGAAGCTGACTGCAAAGTTCTCTGATGACTGCAAATACTCTTGTCCCACTGCAAGTGTTAACTCTGCCTCCAGGGCTAATATAACTAAAGCACCACACACACACAAATTGTCATTGCCAAGCCCACAATGTAGCACAAGTCTGCACTTGATTCCAAGTGACTGCCAAACACACGAACAAAACACCACACTGAAAAATTCCCATTTAGGAAAACATTTACCAGAAAAAAATGCCCTTTCTTCTTAAATCTGACTGTTGCACTTTTGTTTTTTTCAAATCACTGCTCCCCTTTCTCTCTCCATAGAGCCTTCAGACCCACTAATTTCAATAACACAACCCCAGTTGTGTTAAGGAGGTAAGAACTATAGAGTGATGAGGATGGTTTGCATGGATACAGAAATAACGCAGTCAAAACAATATGATTTTCATTCCAGGATGGAATGTATGTAGCACCACTCGAACAGCTACACTTCATTTTCTCCCAAATACAAATAAGTGCAATTATTATTTTATTTTAATCTGATTACCTGACACAATGCAATACAAATTACTCCTCATTCTTATGGCTTATTTAACTACCACATTTTAACTTCTGGTATGTTTATTATTATTATCTAGAATTGCTAGGATACAACCGTTTCAAGTGGCACAGGATACAGTCCTCCTTCTGTGTTTTATGCAAAAGGTATTTTCCTTTCTTTTATTTTTAGCTATTACTGTGTCAGTTAATATCTCTCACAAATGATTTTTTTTTTTTTTTGCTACATAGTTTACATACTTGTCAAAGTTTTCCTAACAGTAACTTCTTCATTTTTAATTTCAATGTAATAGACTACAAATTAGAGCTACTCTTGGCCCTTTTGGTTTGTTCTGCTAATGGACATATATATGTAGACAAAATACATCTGAAGCACTCTAAAAATGCAGAGTTGTCAAGACTTTCCATTCGCGAGTTTCTCTGCATGATTATCTATCCTGAGTTGTAATTTCCTGAAGGTAAAGATTCTAATTTAAATCCTCACAATAGATTCAATAGATTTAATGAGCTACAATCTCACCTCATAACTTCTTACCTACTTTATTATGTTAGACTGGATAATACAGATATGATCTTCCCAGGGGCTGTTTTTTCACTACACATATTATTGTCATGATGTCAACTGATCACACAGTGCCCTGCTCTTACTTTCAATTTGAATGTCAACACCACATATCAGATTAACCAGAAGTACTCTTGTACTGCACGACAAACTGTAGAGGCATGTTATGCAAAGAAAAGGAATCTGACATATACAAAATAACAAAGAAATAAGCAGAATGTTATGAGAGCTGTAGCACTCTATACAATCAGTTCACTGCTCAAGGAATTTGTACTTCCATTCACGTATCTCCGACAGATAATTTGGGGCAAGAAGGAAGCCCATGCTGCAAGGAAGCAAGTAAAACCATACCATTTGATATTTAGCTTATGAGAAATTCTTCCCTTAAGGAAGAGGATAAACAACAGTTCAAACAGGCCAAGAAAGCAAAGTTTCTCTTAATCCCAAGGAGTACATTTAATCACCTTTTGTAATGGCAAAGTATTTTAGGAATAGCCAAAATTGCAACTAAGTTTTATCTGGAGTCCAAACCAAAATCAGGGACTCTTCATACGTGTCACTAAAATGACACAAAGGAGAGTAGGCCCAAAAAACTTAACAGTGAAAATCAGTGTGAGCAGTTGACATACCACTGATGTACTGTGCAAGTGGGAAACTGAGGCATCCAGAGCTGCCTGTAGAGGTTTTCAGTTTGGGGAGGTGCCTCTCTGAGTCTCTTCTTGTTCCTGCATCCTTGAAAATCTGACATTAAATGACTTATCCTTATCAAAAGTAATTTGCTGTTAAACTTGGAACAGAATCAAGATGGGGAAGCGTAGGCCAGCATCCTCACAGATCTGTATGCTTCCTTTGTGACCTGACCATAACAAATGCAGTCACACAAAGAAGTGCATTCAGTGTAGCTAAGTCGGGATTCCCAACATTCCTAAATTCATTATAAGTGTAACTAACACTTCTGCTTAAATTGTGGTCTCCTACCTACTCCTAGGAACATATTATGGTTACCACAGCTACCTAAGCACTAAGATTTTAACAGTTACCCCTACTGTTTGCTACTAGCTCCTGCTGTGACTCGTCTAAATTGAGATCACAAACAATTGACAATTGCAGTTCTACTCCATTTTCTGTAAAATGGCACTATATAAATAGCTACAAATACAAAAAAAAAAATGTTAAGGAAACATGTAGGTTGCAAAGGTAAGCATTGAAAGCTTATGAAATCTCAGAAACAGGGAAACAGGATAACACACATAATCTTATTTTGGCCCATGATGCCCATGCATCTTGACACAGTCTTTAATTAAGAGTTCAAAGTTTTCCCCCTCACATGATTCTTGCTTAATCCAGCAGGCTCATAATATTTCTCAAGTAATACAAACCCATACTTTCAACAAGCACAAGCCCCTAGCATATTTGCTATTATTTTTAGTTATTTTATTCTCATACATGTATACCAGTTTTATTTCTGCTGTTGCTCATTAAATGTTTATTAGCATAAACTTTCATGTAAGTTTTCCTCTCTGCAAAGTAAGTATTTCATTACATTTCCTGGCATCCATGTATAACACTTCACGCTGAGGGGTGAATGCTGATCTTCCACCCACCTCTAGTACTTCAGAAGCAGTTCTATCAATTTCAGTGAGACTGGTGACGAAGGAACGAATTACTCAGTGTGAAATAAGACGGCAGCAAAAAGCAACACTCCCTTTCCTGCAAACTGACAAAACTCCGAGCAGTTCTCTACCTTTGAGCTGTTTAAAGGATGCCCTTCAGAAGCTGTATGAGCATCTTTACTGAAATGATCTCCTACATGGCTTCTCAAGTAGAAGTGTGGCTAATTTTTATTTTCCGTGGAGTTTACTGTCAACTGCTCAAAGAAGTTTGAGTTTCACATTTCTAGAACCGTGGATGTGCTTGAATGATTCTTTTAACTTTCAACTGTTGTATGAGCAGCTTCTTGCCCACGACTTGTTTAGAAGTACCTTTTCTGCTGTGTGTATAAGAATGTAACGTACTTTTGCCATGCAATGACATAAATATGTCCTTCAAAATTGACATGTTCAATTGCATCAGTCCCCCTTCCTCCAGAAACACTTGGCTCCTGGTGGTACACACTCTGCTGAGGGATTGGATTCCTCAATTAGCACATGTGTTGGCCATTTCTTTCTCTCTCTCCCACCCCTCCCCACATCTATCTTAAGGGAAGTAAAAATATATGTCCTCATATAACTACAATCTGCTATTTTCCCTTACAGTGACGTTTAAAATAAGAAAGGAAAATGTTGTTCTCATTCTCCAGATCAGTTCCTTAAACTGACACTAGCATGTCCTAAATTTATACAGCAAGGAAATCTGCCTAGATAGGTAATACAGGGATCACCTTCCCAGTGAGTTTGAGGTGACTTTTTATGGGGTGCTTGGAGAGTGGTTAAGAAGCAAAAACAGAAGATGCATGCCAAGGAAAAGAGACGCAGAGGAGACAGACAGCACACTCGTCCTACCCCCTGCTCTGAAGACCAAATGCTTTGCCTTCACTGCTGAGCTCACTGAACTGCCAGACATAGTGGTAGAGCAGTTCTGACACAGGATTTTTTGACTGATGTTTCTTCTTGATCTCTACCTGAGATTTTTTCTGCAGTGGATTGTATCAGCCCTATATATTACTGTTCCCTTTACTGTGCAAAAGGCTCACACAATTAATAGCAGTACGTATCAAAATTCATCCTGCCTGAACACACCAGCTAATTCCACAGTAGTAACTCACTAATCATAGCTGTGTATAAATACTGGTACCTATCACAGAAAAGGATGCCCTCATATTGGCAATCTTTTAAGAAGAATAAGAAAGGTTATTTACGCAGAGAAAAAACAACAACAACAACAAAAATGTATTATTTTAACTCCACTAGCACAGGAAAGCTTTATTTGAAATTATAGTCTAGAAAAACTTACTTATTAGCTTGCTGCAATACAGAGATAATCCCTAACAAATTAATAGCTGGTGTGAATGCACCTTGGCTTGCAGAAAACACCAGGAACAAACTTTGAGGAAAACTCAACTGCAGCTCAGAGAACTGCATAAACATTTTTTCATATTATTACAAAGCAAGGTTTTTCCAGGCTGGAAGCTTTCTGTCTTTGCTCAGTGTTGCAAGAGAATCCAGGTGTCACTACCAGCACCTGTCTCAAATTTATCTCATCATAAAGTCCTTAAGTATTACCAAATTGAACACACGTTTAGTCTTTTAAACTAAGTGCAGAGAAGTGTCTTCAACTGCCAAATAATACAGACGGTAGCTGCTTTCATGTCAATAACGTGCTTCTGAACGTTTTCCTGCTCTACCACATACTACAGAACAAAATGCACTGGTGAGAAACAAACACCTTCAGCAGCAGTTGGAAGGGTATGAGTCAAAAGGACCTTTTGCATTACGGAACATCTCTTGGATGGGACTTCTAAGGGGAAAAAAGGCAGTATTATTCATTTGTGTAACTAAAATAACTTTAGAACACTTCTTTTATAATTATTACAGAAAAAGCATGCAGAGGTGGGGAAAGCAATAACATGAGTTTTGCCCATTGAGGATGATGTACAATGAGGAATACTCTGGTTTATGCCACTTAGCTTGGAAGTTATTCACACAGCAATTCTGCCATGAAGGCATTTGCACAAACAGCCCAACTGAAAAAGGAAGAGGCCATCTGAAAGAAAAAGAACACAAACTGAAATTCACTCCAGTATTTTTTTAAGACAAACGTCTAAGAGTTCATGCAAGAATGGCTGCAGCAGGCTCAGCAACAATCCATTAGTTGAGGTCCTACAACAGAAAAAGAACTTTAAGGGCAAGCCACTGTAGTTCAGGTGGCAGCTACACTGGAAGACTGAAGACCACTCTCAAAGGAACCCTTTCTCATCAAAGTCAGTTGCAGCTCAGGAGCAAAACTCAAAATAATTTACTCTTTCTTTCTTTTTTATTTATTTATTTATTTATTTTAACAGAGAAAAGATCCACTGTTGATTGAGTCATATATTCCATGATGAGACTAATGTCAGCAGAGGACAGAAAATTGGCTTTAAAGGTAGGCTGACCAATGTCTGGGCCAGACTATCTTATTTCACCTTAGTTAAAGTTCACATAAATACTATGTTTCTTATGCCACAGCCTCTAAGTACCCAGTGATCTTGTATAGTACCTTTCCTAGATAAGCAGGGACTACAGCGGAAAGCTGCCACCAACCTGTGACTGTCACAACTAATGATTTACGTGACATATTGTACTCAGCGTATTTGCTGGCTAATAGCAACTTGCTCCCAAATGTCACTGCTATGTACCAAGAGTTATCTGCAAAGTCACACCCTTCAAAATGAAAAGCCTACGAAGTTACATTAATTACTGATGCCGCCTCACAGCATATGATGGAGCATACCGTTCCCAGATGCTTGTTTAATGCTTTTCCCAATGAGCTCAGGACCAGAGCTGATCGCTGTAGCAGTAAGCTATTCAGTGAAACATTTGTCAGTGAAAAGAAAACAGGTGTGAGATTTCCTGATGTGGTTTAAAAGACAGCATGTAGGATAATTTCTTGAGCTGCACATGTGGACTGCTTTTTACAGTTAGCTGATCTGTTATATGTTAGTGCCATTATTCAAATTATAAAGAACTCTTTTTTTTTTTTCACATGCAATAAAGAATCAGAGACAAAAATAAGTCTGCTTCCCTTACCGTTTTTCGTATCAGCATTCCAGAAGTTACCTGTATATATTTTCCTCCTGATTTTCCACATTCTGTTTAAAGAGAATAGAGTGGCTGCATTCTCTGAGTTTGTGCTGACCCATCTCTCTCTCTCTCTCTCTCTCCCAAAAATTACTTTGGTATACCCACTGCTCATGTTTTACCAGATAAAAATTCTTTCTGCAACATTATCAAAGACTGCCATCAAAAGAACTCTGGAAGGAAAGTCCAATATTAACTACAGCCGCAGAAGAAGAGGGAGCAGCAAATAGAACAGTTTGTGTCAGCTCTGTGTTATGTAGGAGCTCTTTTTTCTGGCTGTTGGAAATGGAGTGACAAGTATGACAGTAAGAAGAAGTGTGCAGGATCTAGAGGATTTTTCTGGTAAGAGCAGATTTTTTTTTAATGTATACATCGTTACTTTGCAAATCTTAACATTATTAACCAATGCATACACTATGAGAACAAGAAAGAAAGGGAAGCACAGCACAGCACTAGTGCGTGGGAAGTAGGAACGGGGCAGGAAAGGAATAAGAATCATCCATAACTGCCTTTCTAATAACTTCTGTGAATGCTGTAAGTTGATGGATTTGGGCACAGAAATAAATTGTAATATTACACCTCATGATGGGCAGCAAGCCTTCCTCCCCCTTGACAGATAAATCCTGCTAGCTAGGAAGAATGCCCCATCCTGCTCTCCTCAGCGCTTTCGAGGTGCCTTTGGACTTATTCTGACACCAGAGGTACTCCTGTGAATTTCTGTATGCAAAGGATGCCAACACGACCAACTTCACTGTATTCTCACAAAACGTTTAGCTATAAAGCTGCCCAAGGCCGTTTCCAGGTTAGGAAAGAAACATTTATTCTATTTGTAGTTCCTGCTCTTAGGCTGAAGACTACTTCAGCTGTTGCTGCTGTTGGGGTGCGAGATCCACTCACTGCAGTGGGCCACTTCATTGACTAAGTGTTGGCTCTTGCAGAATCAGAAGCAGAATTATATTTAATGTATTGCTGAATTCAAAGATTTCATTAGTGCCTTTTCCCCAGACGATGAAGAAATGGATGGCATTGTACAGGACTAACTGATATTTTTTCACATAAGAGGTTGGTCAGATGCATCTTTACACTCTTTCCTTTACCTGTTGTTGATTTTTCTATATCTGCATATTAAAATCCCAGTAAAAATCATTTTTACGTATAACTTGTAGTAATATTTTTTAATCTCTGAAATAGAACAGATCTAATATGAAAACCACTGGCTTTAAAGTGGTGTACTGATGAAGGCAAGTGCCATGACCTCATTTTTGACACAATGGTAAAATCCAAATTCATGAACAGATCAATATCTAAGGCCTAAACCACTTAATAGTGAACTGCCTTCATTAAAGAACTCGTTATTTTATTAATGATCCAAGCCACTCCTGCAAAAAAGCTGTGAATCAAAAGCAGTAATCATCTCATGGTTCAAACACAAAGGAATGAGGGACTATAAAGTGCGTGAGGATAAAACAGGAAGTTGGTGGGTGTGCTGTAGTACTTCCCTGGAATGGAGAGGACTTAAAAGGCCAGCCCATCCCTCACCCTGGTCTTCCTTCATCCTTACCATGTCAAACAGTAAGCAATAGCTCTCTACAGCTTTCCTTTCTCCCTCTAGGGACGCTCCCCCTGTAATGCTCTTGCACCACAGAATTGATACTATATGGTCTTCCATTTCAGCTCTTTCATTTTTACTCATTATAAGCCATGACACATTTCTTGCAATTATTCTACATACAATTACAGTAAAATATGTAAGTCACATCAAATAATATAAAACAACTCTACTTTCATAATTCTGAGTGCAGAAATCTTGCTTACTCAAATTTGTTGGCTCAGAAGACAAGGAGATAACCATAACTCTGCTTTCTAACAGCTATTTCTTTTGTTGTGGGGTTTTTGTGTCAATTTCCTTAATATGATTTAAGGTAATATTACCATACAGAGAGGAAGAGGTATGCTTTCAAACAAAATCTTAAGATTTCACGATATATTTTTCACTCATTACCTCTTCGACAAGTGGAATGTCATTAATTAAAGCATACATAACAATTTTAATGTGTAGGCAGTGGGCAAGAAATGGGTTATTTAATATCATGGAGTAGGCAGAAATTCAAAAACCATTCAGTTGCCGAATGGTGCAATGGTATAAATAAACACAAAAGTCTTATCAAAGTCATTTACTTAAAGTCATACTATGTAGAGAGAAAAAATGCATATAAAGGACTCAGGAAGTATATTCCACATGTTAAGTCTGTACACTCTTGGTTTCTTTAAGTTGAAAGATTGAGGGACACAGTTAATAAAACAGTATACAATCTAATGTACAATCTAATACTGTAGAGGGAAAGAAATATTCCTCATGGCCTGATCAGTGTAGTCTTTGGCAGAAACAGATCTGCTCAGAAAATCTTACACTTAAATCCACTGATTAAACCCTTTCAGTGTGTCTTCTTTTTTCCAATTTTTTTTTATTATTACTAAATCACATACATGTTTCAATGTATGGCCGGTCTCCAGTGACATCACCTTCAGAGCACTAGTTGCTACAACAACTCAATGTATTTCTTTCCTAAAGAGGATATTTTACAATCATTATTATTTTCTATTGAATTTTACTGCTTTCTACATGATCTTATGAACTCCTGTACTTAAATAAGATGGACAAATAGCCAAGAAAACTAATACCAAATGTTAGTAGAAATCTCCGTGGAAAATACTTTTCTAGTGTTGGATAGCTGCTAATCACTGCCCAGGGACATGCACAATAAAGACCTGTTTTCAATCTTTCAGCTGTTTGGACTTGTTTCTGACTGTCCCTTTTGCCAGTGGAATTGTTCTTTAATAGAGTTTAGTTTCACCATCATGTTCAATTTTAAAAGTAAAAAGGATTCAAGATGCAGAAGAAAGAGCATTTAAATATATACATAGTCTCTCTTTCTTTCACGTCCCAAAGCTGCTTTTTTTTCTCATTACCAAAACACTCATGCAAAAATGTTTTTCAGAAGTTTTATTTGAGAGCATTTTTTAATAGGTCTGAAGACAGTCTCTCATCTTGGGCATGCAGCTTTGTGACAGGAATTTAATTTCAAGTACAATTAACTGTAAATACAGTGATAAGAGTATAGATATCTGACCATCCCATTTTTGTGCACAGCCAGGTAGTCAGCTATCCAAATCCCGCAGCTTGTTACCACACTAAATCACGGGTACAAAAGCTGTGATTGACTGCTTTTTTGCTCTTTTTTTTTTTAGCTGTCTCCTTCAGTTCCTCTTTACCTTCCTCCTCCACCTTTAATATTTGAAGTATGAGGAAAAAACAACATGAGGCAAAAAAGAAAAGATTAGGCACACATGTTTCTTTGGCATTTCTAGATAAGGATTGTGCAGTGGAGAAGAAAATCGTCTACCCCACAAGAGCACCTATCACCATAAATCAATTTTTAATATTACTGGTAGATTATAGCAATCAGATAAACACTTGCTGCCTGCCTTCCTTGCATGTTGCTCTTTGAACTGGTTTGGCCCAAGATTTAGTTAGGTGTGGGAGTCCAACCAACCTTGCAACTCTCAGACAATATCTGATTGGTATGTAGCAGGCAAGAACACAACAGCATTCACAGAGCAGAATACACGCATAATATATGAAGTGCGGGATCTCACAAAACAGGGAAAAGTACAACATAATGAAAATAAATAATCGTTGTGCATTTTCTTCCTAGTCTGAAGTAGTTCTTGAATGCACAATCATTTTTTTTCTGGCTTGCCTGCCTTTAAATATACACATACCATACTGCTAGTTCAATTTTTAAGCCACTGTAGGTATTACAGGACAATTTACATGTGATTTGCATTTTTTTATTTTTTATTTTTTTTTTTTTTTTTGAGCCTGTGGTTTTGGTAAGTCTTCCAAACCTAATGACTGTTCTTTTGGCCAGCAACATAAATGCTGTAATCACACAATTATTGTGCTGGGAACAGTTTAATTCAGCATTTTGTTCTCAACCACAGAACAATTACTCAACAATTTTGGTTAACCATACTAGCTCACTGCCTGGAGAGGAAGCAGAATATTCACAACATCTATTGTCTTACATAAAGGCAGTTAGTAGATTCATATCTATTACAACTTTCCAGCATCACTTCGCTCTTTGAGGTTCTTCCACATACTCCCAGTTAATGAAAATAAATTACCAGCAGCACAATTTATTAGCTTATTCATCTCTATCTGTTGAATGCTTTTAATTGTGCATTTGCATACTAAAGAGAAAGGTAGAAGTACTGTGTCTGGGAGAGCAGGATATAATAGTACTGTAAAAAGCTTTAAAAATACTACAGTGGTGTTACCCATCTTTAAGCATAAATCATGGTCATTCTGAAGTTAACTTCTATCCACTTCTGCTTAGCAATAAAAGGAATTTGATAAATTGATTTATTCTTAACATTGTCTATTCTGAAACACTATTGGCTACAAATTATTGCTGAGTTCCCTTTAAGCACAGTTCAAGAATGAGAATAAAGTTTTAGTCCAGAACACAGTTTCTGAAGCTGGACATTAGGTGCAACTAGAAATCACAGGCTTTCTGCTCAGGTTCACTGGTGCAAACTGGCAGTATTATTTCATACTAGCATGGGACAGGCACAGGTCCAAGAGAACTGTGGAACCTGATGAGCTCTGCGGTTCAGATCACGTCACTGGGTGCACTTGATGTCACAGAATTGAGTTGAAGTGCAGGAAAAGCCTCTGAATAGTCTTTACTTGCTCATGGACATGACTAAGATATCAAGATTTATTTGAAATCCCCATTATTTTTGTCAGACAAACAATTGTGTAAACATTTACCATGAGTGGGCATTTAAAATATATATATATATATGTAAAATTAGGCATTAATACTTGATATGCTTCGTGTGGTAGGCCTGACTTGCAATAAAGAAGATGAAAATTCTGACCCTTCAATAAGAACAGATTTAAGTTAGTTAACTGTCAACTTCCTTATAAATTTTCTTTTCCAAATTTAAGTTCTGGAAGCATTTTACCTAGGAAAATAAAAACATTTTAATAATGTCTCTTCCATTTTTGTTTGTGTTTCCTCTTGCCAGTCACAGGGAATATTTTCACTCAGAGCTGTGAATCTGAAAAGTACAACCCTGGCAGTGCTGCTGAACAAGTAAAATTAAACTAATTAAACAAAGCTGACTCAATAAACTTAATTTGATACAAAGAGCGATGAAGGAGGAAACCAGCAGTAAACATGATGAAAAAGTAATTTTTAATTTTATATTTATTTATTTTTTAATGCCTTTAGCTTTTAAGTAGTATTCTGCTCAGGAAAGGGACTTTCTAGTAAGAATTATTCTCTTAAGGGCAAAATCTGTAGAAGTTCTTTTTTGTGACAGTGGTGAGGTGCTGGGACAGGCTGGATGCCCCATCCCAGGAGGTGTTCAAGGCCAGGTTGGATGGGGCCCTTGGCAGCCTGGTCTAGTATTAAATGTGGAGGTTGGTGGCCCAGCCTGCAGCAGGGAATTGGAGTTTGATGACCCCTGAGGTCCCTTCCAACCCAAGCCATTCTATGATTCCATGATTCTATGATGAAACTTTATGTTGAAGTTAATACAAATCAATCCCAATGGTATATGGCAGAAATAACTTTAAAAAGATAACATTAATTATTATTTTTTTTTAAAGCACACAGCCAGGGATCTATGGAGTAGAATACAGGTTCAAATGCCATACTCAGTTTGATAGTGAGCTGTGATACCACTTCTTTGCTCCATTTATGACATTAATAGTAAATCTTTTGCATGAAGGCAAGTTTCAGCACACATCAGGAAAGGTCTTGTCCCCCAAATAACGTTGGATTTAAGAGTTCTCTTCTGAGATGTGGGAGAGACAATGCGAACTGCATTAAGGAAACGGAAGCCCTGCTCCAATTCTTTCCAGTTCTTGGGAAACTGCTAAGCTTTCATGAGGCTACTGCACAATAAAAAAAACAAGGATTACCCTGCTGCATGTTAGAAACGGGGAGCTGCATTTATGATGCTGCAATGTGATTCAGGCACTGTGCCTGCTGGATGAGCCTTTCAGGTGGTGCTGACATTGTTCTGCTTTAGTTCTGTACTGGGACAAGCCTCATGCAGGCACTAAGAGTTCAGACGTTTCGACTGGAGCAGTTCCAGGACAGATGCAAAAGCGAACTACAGGAAACTTTCAGACCAAACCATCAGGTCCTGTGAAAGTTTAGGTGCCCTCAAAGCTTCAGACCATCTATTTGAACGAAGGCTCCTCTAAGGTCTCTCTGAATAGTGGCTGGACAAGATGTGCATATGAACTCAGAAAGCTCTTGCATCTCTCAGTTTAGATATTCCCAAAGGCTAAGTCTCCTGTTATCTGAAAGCAAATCCTCCTTTTCGGTCTGGCCAGATAAGTCATCCAGATAAGAACTCTACAGAGAATGACTTTAGCAAACAACAGCGCAAGTGTGTTGGCGGTCCTAGTAGCACTCTCAATATTCTTCACATGGAAGTAAAAAGCCAACAGTGCTAATAACAACACGTTGCTTATGTATGTGCAGGGACATCATTAATGAAAAACAGCTGCATTCCTGCAACCAAATAGTTTTGATAAAACAATCATGGGGCTCCTTGGCACCTAAAGGAATGATTTAGGACGTGAACTGCTGGCTTACTGAGTGGCCTTGAAACCTGCTATGTTTTCATGATCATATTAGTAACGCTTTAATATCCCATAACAAATGATTAATTACAAATAGTCTAACGTGATACAGCAAATGAAAACCTATCTAAAGTCTTTGGGTATGATACCTTTCCTTAAAAAGAAAAGGATTATTTTAGAAATTTGAAATGAGAATATTTTGCCAGTGAGTTTCTTCATTAAAACGTGATCCATCCTGAACACATCAGGTCCCTTTAAGACTAAAAGTCAGGGCTGTGTGCTCTGAGCCCTTTCATCAAGATGACTCATTCATTCATGGGAAGCGTGGATTGTATGGCTGGCTTATGGTAGCACTCTAAATTAGTACTCACACAATGGAGAGCTTATACAATTGCAGTAGTCCATATCCAGTAAAACTGCCTTAGAGCCCCGAATAATGGGCCTTGCTAAGTCCCTAAGAGTTCAGTAAGACCCTCTAAACAGCTGCACACAGCACATGACCTGTGCCATCCTTACAATGCCTGCTACCCATGAAAGGAAGCTTTGGTAACTATTTCCTCTGCACCTCACCATTGGACAGCATCAATCCCTTTGCTTTTTAAAGAACAAGGGGATTTTTTTTCCCCCTTCTTTCTTTCTTACTCCTTTTTCTCTTTTTTTTCTTTCCAGTCAGCTCTCTGCTGATCATCCCTCCCATTTTAGCCTCTGCCCCGGAATGCTCTGGACAATAGTACTGATTCCATCTGTGCTCTCCATTAAAGCCCTAGTAATCCTCCCTGGAACAGCTGGACGTTCCGACTCGGTGCGCGGCCACTTCTGGAGCCACCGGCTGCCATTACTTGCAGGCTGTCTGTCTGTAAGTCCTCTGCCTGCAGATGCTGCCCTGGGATCCCCTGGGGCTGCAAGGCAGTGTCCCAACACACCAAATCTAACAGTGCCCTGATCCAGACCCAGACTCAGACTACAACGCTGTGCTGACTCATGTTGGTGCCAAGCAGCATTCCAAAGGCATTTTTTAGACAAATGACAATATTAATGACAAGATTCAAACTCCCACTGTGTCACTCAGTAATCATGAAGAAACATCTTCAGTTAATCAAATGGTTTACTTTAATGCTGGATGCCTACACTTTGCTCAGAAGCCTGCCTGAAGAACTGCTGTGGTTTGGCACTCTCCCGGAATGGCATATATTGCAGAGAATGATCTGACAGCACCTGCCACAGCTTGAAATGACAGAGTGAAAGGTAGGGCCAGCAGAGCACACCCACAGGTTGATCGGGCTGCGTACTTTGCTTTTTCCAGGGACTTGCCTTTCCTCAGACAACCGCTGGAATGGATCTCCTTTACATCTCACTTCAAACCAGAAATACATACTCAGAAGAAAAGAAAGATTAAGTCTCTTACAAGAAGTCTATGCTGATATTCTAACAAAAGCCAACAGTGAGTCCTCTGGATCTAAGCACACCTAATGCTTTGCAACGTGAGTGTATGTTTGTCTGTATACAGGCACGCATCATCTGCGCCCATGAAGAACTGTAAACACACATTTCTGAAGTAGACGTGAGTGCACACGTCTCACACAACACACACGCAAGTGAGGGAAGCTATCTATACATCTCATTTCTGGTATTTATTTTAAAATGTAAATGTGTGTGTATGTGCACGTGTACTGATATTTACACATATATATATACACACAGTACCCACGAAACATATGCCCCACACCCAGGAGTCCACACACATATGCAAGCATATAGGCATGCACCACACAAGAGATGGTGATACCCAAGGGAAAATTAAAATAGAATGTAAACAGTATTTATCATCACCTCTGATAGCTTCACTTGCACTGTACACTCTCTCCTGAGCAGGGACAGAACTGTTTAACCTCCATCTCTGAGAAACACATTTTCTCTGCAGACAGACGTGTGCCTTTTCCCTCTCAACTTTCCTGACTGCACTACTGATATGCAGTATCCACACTCAGTCCTAGCACAGAGGGAATTCTGAGGTTCTGCGTTTTGTAACCCAGGAAGGACAATGTAATTTTTATTATTTTTTTGTTGATGAACAGGAGAGGATTCACAGTTTCCTAGTGTGACCCACAACACCTACATGAAGCCATGGAGCTACTGAAGACTCCAATCATAACGTTATTTACAGAAAAGCTATCTGGGGTGTGTTTTGTAGCTTTATTGGAAAGACATGAAGCCCTTTCACAGGGAGAGGGACTCAAAAATATATATCAAAATTTCTTCTAAAATGCTCCAAAACATACTTAAACTGCTGTGTTTTTTTTGATGTTTTGTTGTGTTTTTTTTTTCTAAAACACAACTTTCATGCAGTATTTTACAATATATGGTAGCGTAAACCTTTTAGTGCTATCAGCTGAGAATAATGTACAACACACAGGTGGCAGGTAGCAATCCTCTCCTAAACATACTATTTAACAAGCCCTCCCTATTGTTTCAGTCTACTGCTTACTCCTCTCTCACAAACATGAATGAGAACACAGATAGGCTGTCCACTGTTCAGAGTGTAAACCCAAGACCAACTTTTCTGGTGTAAACCCAAGAATTCAAAGCACGTGACTCAAAGCACAGATAAATGCTCACATTACACTTTCTGACTGGTTCCCTCACCTCACAGGAGATCATTTATCCTCTAAAGTCTTCCCAGGTGGTCAGCTGCCAGAGAGCATACTTCCAGCTGACTTAAAGATTTGGCCAAGATCTTTTTCTGATACGAGAGTTAGAAATAGGTGCTAATCATACTTCGGAAGTACTTCCAGGGCTCCTTTGTGCCATATTGCTGTGTCCTAGAAACTTCAAATGAGGTTTATCTGGAAGATCTTGGCAAGATCTAACACAAGGAAAGGCATGTTTGGAAAGCTACTCTCAGGTGCATTAAGAACATCAGAATAGCTTATCGGGCTTCAGAAAATTTCAAAGAGTGCCAAATATCTAAGGAGGAACTAAGTTGTTATTAAAAATAAAAATAAAAAAAGAAGAAAAAAAAAAGAAAAAGTGTTTTCTCATAATTTTCCTTGAGAAAACTACCTTAAAAAATATAAACAATTTCCTAAGATTTTTATCACAGCATTTTTGCTGGATGAAGCTTTCCTTGATTGCTAACAAGTTGATTTTATTCTCATCTCTCCATATCAGCTGCTGTAGATTTTCCCCATTCCATCAGACATAAAAGCACCTGACAGAATAACCTGCAACCTCCTACTTTTTCTCGCAGCCACAGGTTAGATGTACACCAATACTAACATTACCTTCAGAAATTCCCATTTAGACACCTACTTCCCCTTTCAGTGAATTCCACAACTGTGTTTTTTTTTTAAATTATAGTTATGGAAACAGGATAGGAAAGTGACTTTCAGCAGAGGCAAACAGTATTTAGGAAGGAAAAGCAGGAATGCTTGGCTTTCCCCTATCACTCACCATGCTTGAAGTACCATCTCTAATCCTGGAAAACTAACTTGAAGAGCAATCTAACTGTCAGCACAGGCCGCCCAGGTTCTCTTTCACACTATTCTTAAAACTAGCGTTTCCAGCAACAGCCCTATAATGTTACAAGATGTATTACGAACATAATGTTCCCAATACAGGTTCTGCAGCACTATCTCACTTTAGTTCCTCGCATAAAATATGAATATTTTGTTGCTGATACAAATATCTACAATCGATTCAGATCCAGCTTTCAGGTTCCACTTTTCATATAGCAGGTTAAAGTCTACTCCCATTCAAGCTGTACCACAGGTGGAAGTTTGAGTTCAAGCTTTCTCTAAAAAAAAAAAGATTGATTCTTTCCTTTCAATGAGTTCTGTGATAGATACAGCACCCCATACTCCCCTTGGTTTAAGTGAGCTGGAACCTCACCTGATGATGCACCAAACAATCATTCTGCTGTAGTGTTAGGTAAATGGTTGACCTTGATGACCTTAAAGGTCTTTTTCAACCTGAATGACTCCATGATTCTATGATCTTCACAGGTAAAAGCTGAAAATCAGCTTTTAAAACTCATTTGTAGTTTCTTTCCAATTGAAGCCCATCTCTGACCTACTGTGAACTACTGCTAGATTTACTCTATAGGCTTTCCCTTATGCAAAGCAGTCACTGACAGCATGAGCAGTGTGCCAGGAGCAGAGTTTGGAGTCCTTCCTATCTCACCTCCTGCTTCTGCATATCATTTGTCTTCATAGCTCTGAGTTGGTTCAGGACAGGATAAATACCCCCCATCCCAAGCTCTGGCCTTTCTATAACCTAGACTGGACATCATCACAATATAATTACAGTTATAATATTTTTACTAAGCAATAATACTCCTTTTTTTTTTTTTTTTTTTTTTTTTTTTTTAAGCTTAAGAAATACTGGATGTCTATAACAATCAGTTATTACGGATTAACTAAAAGTTTGTCCTTAAGAATTGTATTCCAACCATTCATTGCTGTCACTGGAATTGTATTGAGGCAGAACTGCAGTAACACAGAAGGGAATCCAATCTAATGCTCTAAGGCTGCAAAATAATACACAGGAAGTTGTGGCAATGAATATTTTTATAAATCCTAATGTATGTAATGTGGACACCAACAAAATAAGATGGCCAAACAACAGTCTTCTGGGTGCGTTTTTTTTTTTAAATAAAGTTAGCTAGATCACAATTCAAAATAAACCTTTTACTTTAATGTCAGAGTAGCTCAAAAGCTTATAGAATTCAAAGCTCTTCACTTATGAAGAGGCAGAAATAGATCTTTTTTTTTCCAAAACTGAACGAATGCATGTATATTTATGTAATGTATATGTAAGAACATATGGAAAATTTCAGTCACCTCTTTCTACTGATAAAAGTGAATAGGATGTTGCATAGATTCACCTCATCTTGGAAAACAAACATTTAAAGAAACTTCAAAAATGTAGGACCAGTTCAGCAGATAGTGAAAATGTACTTACGTTGATTTACACTAGATGAGGATCTGACAGAGGACTTTCAAGAGCCAGAGCTGTAAGTCAGTTCTGTAACACCCCATGCTGTATATACAACATTAACCAGCAACAGCAATCAATTGTCCTTGATTCCCATGTAGATGTTTAGTTGGTATTCATAAAACGCTTCATGCAAATCAAAGACAGTATTTTATTTTCAGAAGACACCACATTTCCCTGGGTTTTATGAGAATATGCACTATACTAGAGTGTGAAAAAGGATCACTGACAATTCTGGAAGGATGTTAGAGACTGAATCCCCTGAAATTTGTCTGTTTCAGGCTGCAAATCTAAATGATCTGATTTTCTGTACCTACATTGAGTCCGGGACAAATCAGTCAATCCATCCATACAAAGCTCATGCTTTAGACCCTTGGACATTGAGGAGCAAAATCAACAAAGAGCATCCCCACCAGCCACTGAAAAGGCTGAGACTCCCAGTGAAAAAAGTATATGGATTGAATGAAGTAGGCAAAGAGTATGAATTGGGTAGAAGAAGGAGGAAAATGAAGAACAATTCTGGTAAATTATCTTGCAGTTTAAATTACAAATGAATTTACAATCCACTTAATAGAAAAGGCCTCGGCGCAAGCTCTGAAAAATAATTCAAGAAAACCAGGAACTCCTTAAAAACTTGTAATTGTCCGCAAGTACCCGAGTACGTGTCTGAATTCCTTAAAGACTGAATCTTGTAAAGTGAACTAGATAGGCCCATATTAAAACTTTTAATGACTTTAGTTTAAAATTAAAAAAAAAAAAAAAAGGTGGAACTTTGCAGCCAGCTGGCTCCATACCGAAAGCCAGGCTGCACAGCTTGAACTTAAAGCTATCTTAACATAATGAATAAGTGCCAATAATTAGCATATGTAGTGTGAACAGGTTTGCTGGCACAAGCAAGTGAAAAACTCCAAGGTAAAGTTATTATTAGGGAGTAATTAGCTCTGTGAAGTAAATGAGTGAAACAATAGCTGCCAGCACTGACAATATGGCTAACATCTGACTATGTGGAAGATAACATTGTAAAGTATTGCTCCCTGAGCTAGAATCTGTTAATAACCATATGTTAGTGTAATTAATGCAGAGTCTTTCTGACCTGTTGTCACATAAGAACAATACTTTCTTGGAAACATTCAAACAGGCAGCCCTACTCTCATAGAAGGCAAAAAAAAAAAAAAAAAAAATCACAAACTTGGGAAGTTGCTTACAAACACCTTTTCTTTTACATTTCTTTAAAAAGAACTAAAAATCAGTAAATGTGGGAAAAATAAGCAAAAAATCCCCATGAACCAATTACTGTCAAGGTTGATGGCAGAGATTTCAAAGTGTGGATGAGGGCTTTCCAGACCAACTAAATCAAACCCTAAGTGATACTCATAGGTTTTTGGGGTTCTTATAATCCATGCCCAGACCGAATATTGTAATTTGATTACTTATACAGCATAGTTTAAACCCTTTGTCTACAAATCCCTGAAACCCTAAGTGCTCAAATCTGAGACAGGGTTCAGATTTTTTTTGGCTTGAGCCCATTTCTAAATTGAATAGATCCCTCCAGGTGTCTGACATTCATCAGACATTCTGCTAAGGTCTTAATATATTGCCAGATAAGGAAGGTCTCCATTGGTCCCCCACACAGGACATTTTAACCTCCAAATGTGAGGACTCTGAGCTTATAAAGTGCAAATCAAATTTCTCTTGAGAAGGTACTAAAAATTAAGCCCAGAACTTCTAAAATTTCTTAATAAATGGCACTGATACAAGACTCTCTCTGAGACTTGGAGAGGTCTAGTAAATACAGTTTGTTAGCAAGCCTTAAATAATTGTTGTATTTTTAAATCACTGAGTTGATGCAGTATATCCTACAGAGTATACATAGCCAATAAAAAGCACCCTGTCTCTGAAGCTGTCTGGTACAAAGACCTTTGTAATTTAATTTGAACACATCTCTATTCCATTTGAGCATCTCATATGCACCTCGTTAGAGCACGCACACTCATTGGTTCCCAGAAACAGTTTTATAGAGAGGGCAAATTGTGGTCATACATTCCAAAAGAATAGCCTTCATCTCCTAAAGAAAAAGTTTAACAACTTTGAATACTAGCCATATATAATTTCAATTAAAAAAAAAGGAATCCAAAATTTAATTTCTCCTTTTTAGTGGGACAGGTTTAAAAAAAAAAAAAAAAAAGGCTTTTTAATGCTTCACAGGCTATTATGGCCTGGCATAGGAGCCCTGCATGTTTGAGATCTCACACATTCATCTTCTCACTAAACATCTGTTTAAGGCCTGTGTGATCTACCTGTCAGCACCAGTGATCCATAAAGTGTTTGAACCTCCTGTCACAAACCTCAGTGCTGGTTTGATCAGAGGCTTTGTGCACACTAATCACCCCCTTTATCTTTTCTAATGTTAGAAGAAAAAAACACAGCAAGGCTGTCTTCCAAACCTGACTGTAATTAATCTTTCCATGGGGAAACCTGCCTGGTTTGAAAAAGCGAGATCTGATGGGCTGCTGTTCTTTTTCTGCAAGGGCCTTATTTTTCCTACCAGGCATCTCTTTACACTTGAGTGGTACTCTTTACAAAATACTTTAACTATATCCCAGTGATAGTGAAACAACCTTCAAGATCATCTTATGAATGAAACCACTGGTAACTTTTCTGAGAAAAAGACACCAATGAAAGGAGTTTGACAGAAACATGTTTCAACATTTCTCTCTTTTTAACTGCATGGGAAAAAAGGGAACCAGAATAAGAACTGGTCCCCTTTTCATGTCTCCCCTAAGCTCCTCTCTCCACTAATAATCCCACTGCTATCTTTCTTTTACTCAGCTGCACACAGACATACTGAAAGCAGCAGGAGTTCTCAAGAGGGAATAGATAACACCAGGTGCTTTTTAGTTTTATTGTAGCTTGCCTTTTACCACTGTTTGCTTTCTGTGGCATAAGAGGAACGAATGCTGGGCGTGATACAGACTACTATTCAAAGCACACTTTCAATGAGGATAACGCTGAATGAGAATTGGGCAAATAAGTTTCAATTTAATCACATCTTCTCCGATTCAGGAAGCTTCCTTCAGTCCATAGCATCCCTGCTTGGAATTGGTTGGATGGTTGCAACCATAAGGTTGGAGTCAATGGCTCTACATCCAGATGGATGTCAGTGACAAGTGGTGTCCCCTAGGGGTCCATCCTGGGGCTAGTTTTCTTCAACACCTTAATCACTGACCTAGATAGTGGGATCGAGTGCACCCTCAGCAAGTTTGTGGATGACACCAAGCTGAGTGGTGCAGTTGATATGACAGAAGGAAGGGACACTGTCCAAAGAGATCTTGATAATCTTGAAGAGTGGGCCCAGGTGAACCTAATGAGGTTCAACAAGATCAAGTTCAAAGTGCTGCAGCTGTGTCATGGCAATCCCAGGTAAGAAGGCAGACTGGGAGAAGAACTCACTGAGAGCAGCCCTGCAGAGAAGGACTTGAGGGCTGGACATGAGCCAGCAGTGTGCACTTGCAGCTCAGAAGGCCAATGGTATCCTGGACTGCATAAAAAGCGGGGTGACCAGCAAGGTGAGAGGGGTGATTGTGATCCTCTACTCTGCCCTTGTGAGGCCCCACTTGTAGTACTGTGTCCAGGCCTGGGGCCCCCAACACAAGAAGGATACAGAACTGTTGGAGTGGGTCCAGAGGAGGCCACAAAGATGATCAGAGGGCTGGAGCATCTCCCCTGTGTAAAAGGATTGAGGGAGCTGGACTTGTACAGACTGGAGAAGAGGAGGCTCCAGGGACACCACACCGCAGCCTTGCAGTACATAACGAGCTTACAAGCAAGAGGAAAACCAACTTTTTACGTGATCTGATAGTGTTAGGAAAGGGGGGAAAGGTTTTAAACTAAAAGAGAAATCTATATTAGATGTTAGGTGGAAATTTTTCTATTCTAACAGTAGTGAAGCACTGGCACAGGCTGCCCAGAGAAGCTGAGGACAGCCCAACCCTGGAGATGTTCAAGGTCAGGTTGGATGGTGCGCTGGTCAACTTGATCTAGGGCCTGAATTAGTGGTTGGCAACTCTGTCCCCAGCAGGGAAAGTGGAACTAGAAGATCTTTAAAGTCCCATCCGACCCAAACCACTCCCTGTGATCCCAAGTCCTGGCATTAGGAACAACTCAAAAGCCTGTTGAGCAGACAGGCTTTTAAGCACAGGCAAAATGATGCTGTGAAACCAAATTTGGGTACATATTTCATAGTCATCCTCATCCTTAAGAATGTCAAAAACCTTTCACATGAATGTACAGATTGACAGAATTCATTTTGACAATTGAGCTTCAGGAGTAAGTTAATTTGTAGGAGATTACTATCAGCATTACAACAATATCTCATGCAAGCCAAGGCTTTTTCACACAAAGCTCTGTCACATGATTCTGGTCTCTGAGTCCAGGTAAATTCAGAGAGGGAAGTAAGAATGTTAAGTAAATATTCCTATTACTGTCATGATTTACTAGTTTTATTGTGAGAAAGTTCAAAGGACTGCAGAAGTCCAGCATCTGACTATACATGATCAAAGAGAGTCCTACACATGCTTAGATTTATTTATTTTTTTTTTTAAAGACAAGTTACCATAAACGTGGAACATGGTAAGGAAGAAAGGAGTAAATGTGTAACAAAATTGTTCAGGGTGCTGTGCTTGGCTCCAGTCTAGATTTCAAGGCTTTACTAATTGCCTGCAGGTAACAGCAGCATTAAAATCGGACGAATAATTTGGACAATATGGACAATTGGACCATTTTGAAAATGATACTCTACACATCTGGTGCATTTTGGAATGAAGTGCAGGACAGGATAGGAAAAACAAAACAATGGGGTGAGCATCACCAGCAGAACAGAACAAGATCAAAATAAAATGTTAGAGAAAAATTACAAGTGATAGATCTGTGAAGACCCTTGGAGGAAGAACAAAGAACTTCAATTTGATGTTACAGAAACAAGGAGCTAGTGTTTAGGCTGAAGGAAGGAGTAGAGCGCAATAAGATATATGGAAACCATGATGGTTAGCATTTGAGTAATGACCTGCCAGAGAATCAAGAAAACAGCAGAAGTGTAATGACAGAAAAAGACTCAGCAATCAAGTCACTGACAGACAAAGAAATGGATGAGAGTTTTTGGTGTAAAAAAAAAAAAAAAGGTGGTATTTTAGAAATACTATACGAAAATAATCAAGGAGTTTTGGAAAAGAAAGCTGCTGGAGAACGAAGAGTCAAACCAGATTCTTGGAATATAAATCTGCTTGCGAAGAAGGAAAATGATGGTGCCATCAGTAATAAAGAATAGAGAAAGCAGAGAAGCTTTGGGAAAAGAGCTAATGAGTTCATTTATGGTTAGTGTCCCTAAGACTGATGCCCCTTCTAGTGAGAGATTAAGGCACACTGATTCACAACTAATTTATCACCTTTCTGACTTGTTGGCTATGGTATTCCAGACTGGCACCCTATACTCAAGCTCAAGAGCTAACTGTCTACAGAGACTATCTGAAGAACATTTCAACATCCAGATAAACTCTGTACCATATAAACTTTATGTTTATATAAAAAATATAAAAATATATAAAAATTTATGTTCTGCTTTGTAAGGATGGGACTAAACTGGCATCTTATCCAGTACACAATCCTACTGGTTTAAATCTAAATCTCATTGAGTAATTAAGAGTTCAGAAGGCCTGACATACTATAGAGGATATAATGTGCCATAAACAATATACTGGATACTGGTCAGGATTACAATAGTAATAAAAAACATCTGAATCATCTTATGTATTTCAAGAAAGAAAGGGAAGATGTATCGATTCCTTACACCTTTAAAAATAAAAGATGGAACTAATAAAATAGGAGGAATTGTCTTATATTTTGCTGCATTATGCTTTCTAACCCTTTCCCCATTTCTTTCTGATACAATGATATTGCTGGACCAAAAATGACAGTTTTAGTTTAAGTAAAATAGCTTCTTCAGAGATCTTTTAGATCTTCCTGGTGGTCATGTCTAAGGAAAGACATGGCCTTGTCTTGCTTAGCTTAGTAAGAATCAGGTTTGTATGTATTGATTTAAATAAGATGATTAACTCCTACACATTTTACCTTCATTGTGTACAATGAGGATAATGCTTATGTGCAAAGACATCCTGGGAGTTAAAAAATGGTTTTGCCTTTGCAGAGTTCCATCCAACAAGTGAACTCCTGATATGCAAAGAATTACGTTTGCAAGTTAAGTGTATATGGAGGGAAAGGCAAAGAACATGCAAAGGAGGTTAAAGAAAGTGACAAACTCCCAGAGGCTTCTGTACTGACCACTTACAGAAATGTATTCTCCAAAAACAATATCTGCTAAAGGATTTTATTACTGCTTTTAATGGGTGCTATAATAATTCCCTGTTTTCTAAGACTTTACACTTAAGATATTCACAGGTAATGAGTACAGTAAGTTTTCGTGCCCTTAGCCTGCTTAGCACCCAGTTCTAAACAAATCCCTTAGTTTCCTCACAAGTTCAGTGAAATACCTTTACCTAGGAAAACCTGGTGCTTCCACAAGAGGCAGACATAACTACCACGTGAAAAGAGACCTGCCTACCTATGAACACCTAGTTCCCTTGACAGCAAGAGAGTAGAACAACGGTAGAAACATGAAGTGAAGAGGAAAAAAAAGCTAAGCCTATTATATTCTTTTATTCCAGAAATTAACAATTCTATCTGAACTTTGGGTTGCCTTTTCTGATCAGTAACAATATTTTTTCTTGGAGTAAGCAGAGATGAAATTACTCCTCATAAAAAGGGATACGTTTGTCTCACTTGCAAAGTCTAGAACTTTGAAAAGGATTACCACCATTATTTCTGCATGCATACTTTCTGAAACATCAGCTAGCCCCTTTGCTAAATGTAGTTTCTTGTCTGTCAAATCGTATGTCCCCATCTGGTAAAGCAATACATGAGGCAGGAAGGGAGACTGGAAAGTAGAGTGGGACAAAGTAGAAAGTATTCTGTCAAACTCAATTGCATAGAGCCGGAACAACTATATTACTTTGTTTGCCATTCAACAGCTTAACTTCAAATAGGTGTTTAATTAACTCAGAGTGGCAGTCTAAACGTTTAGCCTGAAGCAGAGTGACAAAGAAAAAAAGTATCTGCGTACTGCACTTGCAGATTTAGAGCATCAGGCATGAGAAGAAACTGTTAATTGCACAATGGAGAGAATTCACGACACACACATACAAGTGTAAAGGTGGAACTCCCAACATAGCAAACTTTGCTACGCCAAGAACTTTACGCAAGTGTAAACAGCCTGAAGGACAGAAAATGAGGATGCTTTTGGCTAAAACCTGTTTGCTATTTCCACATAAAATTCTGCCTGATACAAAGGAACTTCATACGAAAAATGAGCTTGATAAAACTAATTCCTTTTATTAAAAATAAAATGAAATAGGAAAGCCAAATCCAGAAGAACCTTTTTATAAAAATACAAGCACAATATGTTCAGAGGAGGATGAACCGGATTAAGGATTTTTAAAATTCAATCCAAAACACCTTGATATTGGTTTAAGAAAGGATAAGGGCTCAAAATCACCTAACAGGAACTGGGCATCTTGCTTTAAAGAGGAGAGAAATAAGGAAGGCAACACATGTCTTGCCTCCGCTATTTGACATCCTATTCAATGGCAGAGGCACAGATTTAGACAGTCCTCCCTCTTATTTCTGGGGGACTTAGCAAGGGGTTACGCCAAATTATAAGGAAATGAATGCTCTGACAGCTGACTAATTATTCTGAATATTTGACTTCTTGCCCATCTCCCTACAAAACAGGTATATTCCTGGTATGCAGCAATACACAGTGACACTTTAAATCAGATGGACCTTCTCAAATATTTTCTGTTAAGGTATACTCAAAGCCTTGGCAATGCAATAATCCACCTCGCCCTTTAGTTTATTATATAAAAAGATGTCACACTGTGACTGTTTTAATCAGTGAATAAACAAAGTGCCCAGCACCTGTCTTGGCTTTTATTATCATAATAATCTGGTTTTGGTTTTTAATTCTAAAACATCAGCAACTCCCCCGTAGGTGAGCATGTGTTTATGCCGCCCCTACTGTTGCCTTTGTGGTTTTGTTATTAGCAAGCCATTAAATGAAAAATAGACGAAGAAGGGGGAGAGAATGGAAAAGCAGGCTGGAGGCACAGCCATTTGTCCCTGTTAAACAAAACACGCTGGCCGTGGGTAACCAGAGCCCTGAGACTGGCAGGAAAGCTGGTTAAACATCCAGAAACTGGAAAGAAAGAAAGTCAGTAAATGAAGCTCTGCAAGTTGGGGCAGATCAATTCAGGACAGAACAAACAAACAAACAAACAACAACAAAACAAAGCAAACTATAAGTGGCATCCCACTGACATTCAGCACAGCTTAGCGCAGCCAGATCAGAATAAATACCTACCAGTGGTCAAGGTAAGAAGAGGGCGCACACATAACTGTTAAGCGCCCTACACCAAGATTTGCCTAGGCAGTATTCATGGAATCAGGATGCTTGGCAAAGAAACCTACGGGCTTACAAAGTCTTATCTTTGTAACAGTGAACAGATTTAGAAAAATATGAAAACAAAATACTAAAAATGCAAAGCATTGTTTTCTCACCTTGAAGAGAACAGAACATGATCCTTACAAACTCTTTATCCATTATTTGCTGCCTTTTTACTGATAGATCAGTAAACGTGTAATTAATTACACATTAAATCTACTGATGTCAGTGGAATGACGAACACAAACCTGACTCTGAATCCAACACGGACTGCCTTCTTTGTGCTTCTCTGCTCATTCTTACCCCCAGTATCATTACAGCAACTGTTCAATTTCTATCACTGAAATTGGAAAATTCATAGAAAAATAGAAAAAAAAATGGAGACAGGAGATAAAAGAGGTCTGAATCTCTAGTGCTAGCTTTGCACTCCAATTCACATTTTGCATTGTGGTCCAATGGGAGATGACTGACAATCTGGGTTCTGCTCCTGGTTCTGTCAATGAGATACAGTATTACAATGTGCCAAGCTGCTTCCCCTCTGTCCTCAACTCCCCTGGTCTGAAAAACAGGATGTTTAAAAAATAAAAAAATAATAAAGACAGGGAAAAAGACAGAAAGAAAGAAGGAAAAAGGAAAAAAAAAAAAAAGGAAAAAAAGGAGAAAAAAAAGGAAAAAAAGGAAAAAAGTCCCAACCAACTGTTAAGACATACAGACATGACATTACTATATAAGACGTGTATCATATACTACTAATAATATCCATGCAAATGAGGAATGAAATGCCACTAAGACATGGTGATTGAATGCTATTTTGTGGAACAACTATAACTAACCAAATGGGATGAAAAGGTAGTGACGAATTACACACGGTAGTTACGAGAAGGAGGAGTGATGCTTCCAGAGCAAAGTTTCCATGCACATGCAGAAACATTTGAATATTAAGTCACGAGAGTATTTTGACAATGCTTTCTACTATTTCATAGGCAGAAACAACAATTTATCATAGGTCCTCTACATAAAAACAAAACAGCCAAGCATTGTGGGAAATCTACGTTGCCAAAGCTTTCTGAAATAATCTGAGTGAAGACAAATCAGAAGTTCAAGAAAGTGTCCTTCATGTAAGTATTTCAATTTCCTTCTGAAGCAGTAAGAACCTTAGAGATAAGGACCAAACTTCCTACCCTAATCTTTATTTCTAAAAAAAGGGATTGGGCAAATAGGCTCAAAATCTTAAGGCCCACTTTTCCTAGGGACTGGAAAGAATTAGATCTGAGTAGGTTTATCTCAATTGAACTAGGATAGTTTTTATTAAAAAAATAAAAAATAAAAAAATAAAAATCCATATTTTAACCAGCAAAGTTTAATCCCTTCTTTTCCTGTGAAAACTCAGATAAGTTTGATTTTGCGCCTCTTGCTGTCTCTATATTCCAGGTATTATGTCATTGCACATTAGACTGTGTCAACACACTGTGACTTCGTCCCCGCTAATGCAAAACCTCGGAAAACATGGAGCCAAGAGATAATTTCAGAGCACTTTTTTTTCTCTTTTTAATGTAACTCAGTATTTATCCTTCCATATTTCTGACATTTCCATTGAGCCATAGTCCCAAAACGAAGCAAATCAGTCTTTCACATGCAAAGCCGTCTTAAAGCAGACCGTTGAGTAGCAATCCTTCTGGGCAGGTGAGCTTCATACATGTCTCAGGAAGCATCACTGCCTTGTAAAAACCACAAAATGCAGTGACAGGCTTCCAAGGGAGCCTCCTCAAGTCCCCTGTTGGTGGAAAGAAAGCTTAACCTGGTGCAGCAGGACCCTCCCTGAAGGAACGGGCAGAGAGATGATGCTGAAAGCAATGTGGGTGCGAGGCTCCCAGAAAACACCCCCAGACTCTAACAAGAGCTAAGTCTGCATGCCTGAATTTCAGAAATGGATCTTTTAGAGTTGTTTATTCATTGGTGGTGATGTTTTTTGTGTGTGTGTGTGTTTTTTTTTTTAAGAGAAACAGTCTATTTTTTGTATTTATTTATTAAAAGAGTGGCTCAGGCTCCTTGAACACAGAGGAAATTGCATGAAGAACCTGTGTGGAACTTGATAAAACAGTTACATCATTGTCTCTTCCGCATCCTGTTGATTCACTTTTATTTCAGCATAAAGTGGCTGTAAATGCTAGTATTCTGATTTTATGATGCTTTACACTGGCACAGGAAAAGGGAATTTCAGGACCTGCCATCCATGACGTTTTTTAGAAAAAAAAATGAAGTAAAACTTCATGGGTTTTGAGTTAAATAATATAACGAACCACCTTTATTGCACTGTGTAAGTAAACACTAACAGAGACAATACATTTTAAGAGAAAGAACCAATTTAGGAAACCATATTATATGACATTATTAAAGTCTCATCTTCCACCGCTAACTACTGTATGCTAAATCAAATAGAAAGCATGAAGAAGGGTTAACATTTCTAAGTACAACGCCCTTCAAAAACTCTTTCTGACAGTTATCTTCATATTTTCCACAGATGCTGCCACTGCCACGAAGTTGGGCACTAAAATAGATACAATGCGAGTGTCACGTCTCGGCTGTGCTGATACCCCTGCCATTCTAACTACCGGTGTGTCTGTACAGGGAGGAAAAACACACTTTATTTAGCTAGGTTCTCAGAGGTGCTGTAGATGACATTTGGGAAGTTCTAACCACTGATCAAAACAACAGAAAGCTGTCAGCAGAAGATGGGTCTCAGACTGAAAGCAGTAGCCCAGCTATATTAGATACGTGTTACCTCGGGTGGATTGAAGTGATGCAAGTTACTCCTCTTGTGTACTCACAGGGCAGCCTGGACAGATGTAGCATTCTCTGGAGGCTTTGCTTACCCTGTAAATCATTACGTCTATATCCTTAATTGCTTGGCACAGCTCCCATGGCACACATTACATCTCTTCTGACTAATGCATATTTGTATCTGTTCACCTCCAGGGCGTGTAACCAATAAATGTACTGGTACAAAGAGAAGGGCATGAGAATAATGCATTATAGGGGAGCAATACTCCATGAGGATACCTGAGTAGCGTGGGCCAACTGAGCTACCAGAAAACATGGCACCAGCTTCTTGCCCCTTTTTGGTTTGCGCTGCTCCTCTGAAAACGTCTTAACATCTAGAGAGTCCAGAGGATCATACTAAAAGAGTATGTCCCATTCTATTCAAAAACTAAAAGCAAGATTAAACCTACATGACACAATTTGGTATGATATATACATACCTTCCCCCTACAAAACATCAAAGCACTTAATTTTTCTTACTGGTGAACTCTCCTCAACCACAGCTGAGACCGTGTGAAGGAAAATAGTAAGACAGAAGAGACAGACAAGATCTATGCTACTTAAACCTGCATAGCTGAGACCTGTTCCTGTAGGTGCAGAACAATAGGCTAGCTTCAAGCCTTTGGTTCCCCTTGAAAAGCTCTGAGGAAGGTTCTCCCACCCATCTGGCAATGATATTTGTGGAGGGAGTGACAGGAGACACCGGAAAAAAGGAGTTCTTGCAGAAACATTTTATTCCTTTTAAACCATTCCCATGGCTACATCCAGGCTCAGAGGGGAGTGCAGCATTGGGAAGGTAAAAAGGAATCAGGTCTGTGACAAAAGACAAGAGAAAAGGCAAACATACATGTCCCGAAAGAGAGAAAGACTTTAGCAATGAGGTCAGAGAGATGGAGGGCATTTGTGCAAATACAGATTACATGTGCAATTCATTTAAAGGCAGTGGCATTTTTATCACAAAGAAGAGTTTAATCAAAGTCTCAAGAGATCTGCCATAAAGGAAGCCCTTGCTTTGCTGCCTCGGTTGTATGAAAGAAACACCTGTTACGCACAACAAAAAAAGACAAAACAAACAATAGGTATAGAAGAGAGGCCATGGTTCAAACAATGTGAATTGGAGAAGCACAGTTTTCTCTAAATGAAGGGCTAGAATCCTATCAAATGAACAGCTGGGGAAAGCATAATTCTTCATATTTGAAGGGAAGTTGCACAGATTATTTGATGGCAACAAATACAATATACGTATCTGAGTTCTGCTTCCTAGGCACCGGAAAGGACAGGAATCTCCTCAGATAGCCCTGAGTGGAAGAATAAACTTGCTTGAGCCCAGCCCCAGGAAAAAGATAGCCTGCTTTCAAAAGAACACAATGGACAGTTTTCCTCCCATGAGGCCCTAGCACATTTCTGCTAAGAAGATACCGAGCTCAAACAAAACTCACAAAGACAGAGAGAACTAACTTGTGATTTCAACAATCCACCTTGATACTGAAAGAGGATATAAAAATACCTTAAATTGATGCATTTATTTTTTAAGTAAGAAGTGCAAATATTATTTCCACAGAACAAGTACTTTATGCCAGTAAATCAATTACAATTTGAGTTTCCTTATTTTAGTTATACCAAAAATAATTTCTTAATTGTGCAATAAGAAATAATATAAGAAAAGTAGACTTAAATAGTATCATGAAACTCACAACACAGAAAATTGAAACTCTTCAAAATTGGCATTTCAACTCCACCTTTCATCTCAAGTAAATAGGAAATACCAGAAATACAGAGTAGCTCTAATTCCAGACACTATAACGTATTAACTCCCCAGAACTTTGCTTCATACCACCTCATTTATCAAGTGACTGTGACTGTATCCAGGGAAACTCCTTCTGTCAGAACCAGGTTCTGCAGAAAAACAGAGGCATCCTTTACAGGTGTCGCTCTAGTTAGAGAGCCATCACCACAGAAGGCGAGGAGCTTGAAAGTTTTATTTCCTTCACGTTTTTTAATTTCAAAAAATTTGACTCTGTTTCTGCCCACTTTGTATCTCCGAGTGAACGCATCAGTCTCTCACTGGGAAATACTGCAGCCTTCAACACCTCCATCTAAATTAGGGGTTCTATATATTTGCCATGATTTTAGTTAAAAAGGAACTGTCAAAAGAGCTGAAGAATTCATAAAGCGTTGAAGAATTCACGTCCACAATCAACCATAATTTGATAAGTATTAACAATCTGTGGCACCCACACAGAAAACATCCTGATTCCTTCCTCCCTAAATCCTTGAGCAACATAAGAAGTTCACATACTGTTAATTAATCATGTTTGCAATTTGTGTATGAATCAGGACGGTCTCAACCCATGGATGAAAATATGCACCCATGTGTGTATATAACTATTCAGGTAGCCTGATTTTGCATATAACGTGCAAGTGTATCAATCGATCAGCTATGTTACGTATGTTTACTTGTTCCAAGACTATAAATTCTGATATCTGAGTTAAAGAAACTGGAGATGATTCTTAATTTACACTTAAGTGATTCCTGAGAATGCCAAGAACTTCACACTCACTACCTATAGTGTATATATATATATATAAAAAACACCTCATATATTTTATATATATTTTTTGTATATTTTTTTTATATATGTAAAAAAAACACCTCTCACTGACAGACTGCAGCTCAGTCTCATTTAAACCACAGACACCATTCTACACACAGTCTGAAAGACAACAAAACATACTGTAACCACATACAGCTTCAGAGGGCTAAACACTTAAAGAGGCTTCCATCAAATAGTCAAAGCAAAAGACACCTCAACTAAAAGACCCGTGACTTTTAATTCTATAACTTCACCTCCCATTATGTTGGTAAAACATAAAAAGTGTGGTAAATAAAGAGGAAAAAATTCATTAGTGGTAGCTTGTGATCACAACCAACCTGGTTCCAACTCCAGTGAGGGAAGATAAGGGGAACAAGTAGAGGGCACTGAAAAGAAAGTGCAGACTGCTCAAATAAAACAAAAGCACCCATGTAATCTGTCTCCCTTTCTGAGGAGGACAGCAACAGAAAAAAGTCTTCCCTAATTTGACGGTGACAGACAGAGAAAGAGGAAACAAGATACAGAAGGAGAAGAGCATCATAGTACGGGCTCCTATCCACACAGCCAGATAACTGTTTTCCCCTATTAGCATAGGAGAGCATATCATTTCTCCTGTAATTCAAGTGACATTGGCATTTGTCCCATGCAGACACTCAAGGGTTTAAATGGCGCTGACATGACATTACAGGTCATTGGTATATCAGCACTACGTGCTTTTAGGGCCATCAAAAACACACAGAAACACAGTTTAAATAATGCTACTTTGAATGAAATGTCAAGGACTTAAAAGTTAGGGAATACCAGAATTAAGGTTGTCCACATAATTTTAATTTTCCTTCTTGCGAATGCAGTCTACAATTATATTATCATGTAATTCTGCTCCCCCAGGATACCAGTTTTTATTCAATATGCATGATGGAGATGCTGGAAATAAAATAAAGACACTCATTTAACCTGATTCTGGCACTTCTGACTTTCAAAGGCCTCACTTCATTACCTAACTACAGTATTTCTTTGTATGCAATTTTCACAACACACAAAAGTATAGAAATCTCTTGATCATTTCAGCCTAAATCCATTTTGAATTGCTATCTACAAACAATTTTGTTGAAACGATCCAAATTTCAACTTTAGAATAATTTGCTGAAAACTGTCAATTGTCTTCCAAAGTAGTCAAACTCAGTAAAAACAATGTGGTAATGTTTACATTCTAAATGAGTTTCCCCACTGTGAAATATTTGTAAACTGAGCACTGTGAATAAAAGTTGTCCCATTTAGTTCTTATTACTGCCTTTCTTACAAGTCTTCATTGTATTTTTTATAACTTTCTTTAAGTTTGCCCCAGAACTTAGATTGCTTTTTTTTTTTCCCCTACTTCTGAAGACAAGAAACTCTGACATATAGCTTTTAGCCTCTCCAAAGCATATTTCAAACCCATTTCAATAAAAATCTGAAAATAGTCTTTAAATTTTTTTTACCTGTTATACATTTTATTCAATTTTCTTATGTGGACATTGTCCTAAAATAGATACTAAATACCGTACATGAAATCAAAACTGAAACTTATGAGATCCATAACTCTAGAGTTCATATTTGTTCAGCACAGACTTCCACTAGCCAATTGTAGCTTTCCCTCTCTTTCTCCAAGTCAGGTTTTACTCACATTGCCTTTTCAGCCACTACCCTTCAAGTGATTAAACTATTTCATTTATTGTTCTTACAAATACCAACCATAAGTAACTGTCTTCCACTTTAATTTATACAATACAGTTCTGATAGCTGGCAGAAAGTGAGTTAAAAAAAAAAAAAAAAAAGTATTCCCTAGTCTTTTGTATGCTATTACCACCAATGGTGAGCTCATCTTGTCTCCTGAACTGTGCAGCGTAAGGCATAATCAGAAGGATGTCTCAGGAAAATCCAAGGTAATGAAGACAGTGGTGTTGATTCAGTAGGTGGAACCACACTCTTCCCTATGAATCATTTTGAGCCATTATTCCGGCAAAGCTTGAAGTACTCTGTTTTGAATGAGCTGTCAAAATGAAGCCGTGACCACTTAACATGGCAAGAGATGAATCAGAAAAGCAAAGCATTGCCAGTAGAAACTAAACGCTCCTCAAATTTCTGTCTCTTAATAATGCAGGTATAGGAGCTGGTAGCAACTCCAGAGTACCAAACATCTCTCAAATACAGCCACTCTGATTACAGAAAGAAACATTTCAGACAGAAGAAGCTGAGCAGAATTAGATGCCCTAATGCAGTGTTTAGAATCATAGCATATAGACAACATTCTTCACGCAGCAATATTCCCAGTGTTGTTAGCACAAGAGTTGCAAACCTGGCAACAGTCATGAGAACTCTTTTTGTTTAAGTACTACTAGTGGACATGGGTTAACCCTATACAACCACCTCAGTTCTACAACACGTGTTGCTTGCACAATGTTTACAGAGAGAGCTCTAATATATTACTTCCTATGATGCTTCCTAGGGCAGGTTGCAATATTATCGCCTCCAGTGGACCAGCCGAACCCTGCACTGGCTGTTGCTTCTGTCACGTCCAGAATCAGCACAAGAAAATGTACGCTCACACCTCAGTTCCTGTAGGCCACAATTTGATAATATAATACTATCATCAAACAGTATCACAACAAACGTACCAAAGTTCCATTTTCTATTCATACTATATATCACTGAAAAGCATAACAACACCTAAATAACCCTAAATAACCCATTTCTGATTTCAGTTACAGCTAGGCAATCCCAAATGTATTCTGTAATACTGAAGAGGAAACAAACAAGACCAGAATTTGGCAGTTTCATTATCTTTGGGATCCTTCAGGATGTCACACGATATGTAAACTAAACATTCCTTGGCCAAGAGGAGTGAAACCCCTCAATTTAAAGAAATCACTAGAATTATACTCAGATGTGAATTTTCAAATCTAGGTTTGTTTGGGGGGGGTGTGAGACCCTACAATAAATGCTCTCAAATTATGTTGGTGAGTCATTTTGCAACTGGTGACCCTTATAACAATGTTCTCTCAGAGCCAATGTGATGCCACAGAATGATTTGTCTGTTAAATTGAATCTTTGCCTCCAGATAGATAGATAGATATAAAGTTTATTTTGAAATGTCTCCTAGTGCCTCTGAGTCTGACTGATGTGAGATGTTATTTTGAACATGCCAAAGCATCTGAACGGCTCCAGTCCTTTCTTTTCAGCGTGCATTCCTTGATAAGTGGCAAAGCTTCCCACTTATCAGTCACTCAAAGTGACTGTGGCTGTCAGTTGTGTACAAAGCGCAATCAGTTTGGAAGCAGAGACACCAGCATTTTTCTTCTCAGCTTGAAGCAAACACGTTTTGACTGCTAGTCATTCAATTTTAAAGCATCTTCAATTAGGGGCGGTTGAAGATATAAAGAAAACACATCCTAAACACCTCCGCCAGCCAGCAGTAAAAAATTTATTGTTATCTCCTGCTTTACCTTGCTGCAGAGGCAGCAGTGGCAGCCTTTTTTGGCTGCACAACAAAAGTGCTCATGACTACACACACTCCATATGGCCAAGATCACAGCCATAAAGAGTTCACATTCAGCTTCCCAAGCCACTTATACAAACTGCTGTGGTGCTTTCTGCTCCTGTACCTCTGCTGTGTAAATACCTGCATGGATACATGAACATAGCTCACATAAGCATGCATCCACAACCCCACATATTTTGAACAAAAACGTTCACAAAATGACATGCATGCTCCCTACAACCAATAAAACACTGATAAAAACCAGTAAAAAGACCTCGGAAATACTGACTGGGAAGGAATTAAAAAAAAAAATGGAGTAAGCTGGCAGAAAGGAGTAGCTGATGAGGAAAAGGGTGGGCAGCTGCCTATGAAAGATCAAAGTGTCAGGGAGCTGGAAATGGAAGAAAGGGGTACAAACTGTGGAGTGCCTCAGGGAGATGTTGAAATTGGAAAGTGGGTCTGAAAAAGCCAAGGATTGGTAACACCAAGGATTGGTAACGCTGGAGAAAGCTTCATTGTCAACAAGTGCTGTTTCAATCATCTACCTCAGCACAGGCCAAAAAAACTGGCTTTATCTGATGAAAGCATATGCTTTCAATCCCAATAAATTCAAGTTGTACAAATCTCAAACAGATTCTCCTTGCCTGCACTGGTGCAACTACCCCAGTCAGCAAGTCTGGATTATGTAAGAATGTACAAAAGGCCTGAGACTGAAGAAGATGCCCGCTATAGAGATAATCTTTGGGAGCAGGAACATGGTATACTGGGGGAAAACATTCCTCTGCACATAAATAAGTGTAGTCTTTTATGTGACCTAACTTTTAGGGTAATGGAAGAAAGCAAAGGTTACTCTAAAGCGCATGCATCATATCCTTCAGCAAAACACATACGTTATTTGCTGAACTCCAAAAGCAATTAGCTCATTTCGACTTCTAGCCTAGATTTTTCTTCTCACTCCTCCCTTTCCCTATCTCCTCCTCCAACCTCATCTCCCTTTTCTTCCTTTTTGTTTTGTTTTTCGAATAATTAATTTCCCAGGGGCTTTTCCCTGCTCAAGGGACAGGCAAGTTATTCTGATAACTGATAGGACATCAGCTGCAGAGCTTTTGTGAGAAACAATTGTTTAGCCTCTTTGCCGGCAACCTCGGTTGTTTGGGAAGAGGTTGCAAAGTCATGGGAAAAGCTGCAGTGTGACTCTTTCTTGGGCCTGTCTCACTGAATTCAGTATGCCCGTGTTTATAAGTTGCTGGAAAACAGCTGCTCCTGACACATGATGAATTTGGACAAAATGTCCCCAGACTATCTATGAGCCCAGTCGGTTTGACTGAGAAGTCACAGCTTGTCATATCCACACTTGCAAAAAAAAAAAAAACAAAAAAACAAAAAACAAAAAAAAAAAAACACCACAAGAAAACAAACTGGCTCAGTGGACAGAGCCTGTTCTGAAAACATTTTGAAGCACGAGAAGGAAGATACTTTCTCACAGTTTCCTCCTGAAGAAAGGTCTCATTAAACTCCCACTAATATGAATAAGAGCCTTTTCACTAAGTTCAGTGGGAGCTGGATCAAGCCCTCACTTCAACAGCTTTATTGTCTAGGAAGGAAACCTTTTGTCCTCACCTCTCTCTGATATGCAAAAAGGACTCTAATTACAGAAGAATTAATACTGTTCTGCTGTGCAATGGCTTGCAAAGAGGTCGTAGCACCATGAAGCACTGCTCTGCTGTCACTGACTTCTGAGAAAACCAGAATTCCCAGGCAAATGATGATACAGAAGTAACAGACATTACTAAATCTGTAACCAACCTCTTGCGTAGTGGTTGCTCATTTTTGTGTCTTGAGTGAAGGATTCGTCATCTATGGCCCTTCAAAGCCTCCTAGAGAAATCTAGGTTACAGTCACGTAAGAAGTTAGGAACCAAGAAAGATTTCACAAGTCCTTAAGATTGCGCTGAGGATCTCTACTCTCTACAGGCACAAACCACTCCAAGTATTTAGCTCACACAGTGGCTTTGCTGGAGTTTGCTTTCCAGAAGGACACAGAAAATGAAAGGATGAGTGTGCTGTACAATTTAGAGTGCAAATTTGTTGGAACAGAGAATAAATTTCCAGATTTTCTCATTCAAACAGTCAAGTGTCTTCTTACAACAAGAAGGAGCTACGAGTACTTTTCACAACTAAATTTCATCTGTTACCGTGCTAATGGAAATCTCAAAGTTTTCTCTAACAGAGAGAATGCAACAGGCCTGAATAACAACCAGCCAGCTCCGGGTAAGAGATGATCATTAACCTGAGCAGTTCAAAAGCAACAAGAAGTCTAAATAGCAGAAATTGTCTCCACAGACAACTGTATGCACAAAATTATGGTATCTAAAGCACTCTGGAGGCAGGCCCTCTTACCAGTGTTTTGGAAGGCTGGAATCAAACCAGAGCCTCTTTGTGTTTGGAAAGTTCTGACAATAACAACTGTGTCATTTCTATCTTGGCACGTTAGGCATAAGAAATATTTTTCTGAACTTCTGCGTAACAAAGAAACCAAACCCTTCTTTTCTTCCCCCAAAACTATAGCTAGATTTTGAAAAATAGATTTTGCTACAGCTAACCATCTTGCAGGAAATTCCAAGTGTTCGAGATTTTATTACATTCCAAACTGGAACAACACCTTAAACCTCAGAGTTTAATAAGAATGGGAATATTCTGAATTGGGAACATATCGGCACAGCCAGACTTCTCCATCTACCAATGCAACTCAAGGGGAAAGGGATACTGCCAGCTGACAGTGGATGGGAAAGATGGAAATCTGGATCTACACGCAAACAGGAAGGCCTTACTTGGAGCTGGGAGGACACCCAGGGCAGTTGAGGGATGCCAAAAAGCCAGGAAGCCTGTAATATGAAGAGTCACACAGTCTGGAGGGCGGTGGTGCCCATAGCCCATTTCAGACAAGCTCCCAGAGCCCTGCAGAGCTCAAGGCCCTGCAGGTCTGGTAAGCATTCACCCCAGACTCCAGAGGGCAGAAGCATACCTGCCAAGTGCTACAGGGTGCTGAACTGTCTGCATGCCAATCTGGGTGGCGAGCAGAAGTCACAGCCTGCCCGACAGGCAGAGTGCTGAGGTCACCTTCGTATATTTGCAGCAAAGCTTAGCCAGAATTCACTGGCTCTTCAGTCACATTTCCTAACCAGAGGTTTCCCATCAGAACATCTTCTGACAAGTCTCTGGTTCTGGAGGAACATAGAAATCCTATATTAAAACCCCATGTAATTAAATGATCGCTGTCTGGCAGGACACTTTTCAGATAGCACTCAGTACTTGGGCTAAGTGCATCACCCAGAACTGAAACAAATTAGTAACTGAGTACTGGCACTATTCAACTGTGGCCCAGTGTAGAGACACTGTAAAGTGGCGCTGCTTCTACATGCTGCTTCGAGATCTTAGTTTTACATTATTGGCAACCTGAAGTGTTGCAAGATCTTGAGCTGGGCTCTCCAAAAAAAAATTTTGACTAAAAATCAGAACAGTTTAAAAAACAACATTTGGCCTCCGTTTTGTTTGCCTTCTAATTTTGGAACTTGTAGTGTTTCATGGTTTCAAGTTTTGCCTGGAAATATGAGAGCTAGAAATTTACATTTTGAATAAATGAAAGCTGGCATTTTCGTCATCACATGACTCCAAAAGCTGGGGTTTGAGGAAAAAACATAAAACACTGTCAGGCCTCCCACAAAATTGTGAGATTAGCAATGTTGGTTTTATCACAATTTAGGCTGCAAGGTTGACCTATTTTACCAACCATGCCATACTGAATATGAATTGCCTTATGAATTTTAACAACTGGATTTCATTTATAGTTCAATTAAAGTGACTTTTGTCATTGAGCTTCAAAACTAATCCATCATCAACTTAGGCTAGTTTTTCTCTGAGCAAATGGAAGATGTAAACTGTACCAGGGCCCCAAACTTTGCACCTCGGGGATACCCTTCAAGGCAACAAGACCACCTGTGCTCACTGCCTGTGCTCTGGGACCACCAAAGCACCACAGTAAAGGAACAACTAGCCCTCCTGATAGGACAGCTACAGATGCCCCGACTGATACTCACTGAAGAGCAAGAGCACTACAAAATCACTTGTGGGCTCCCAGAAAAGACTGGAGGTGACACTGTGAGCTCCCCTAAAGCCTTGAAGGACAAAACCAGATTTTGTCCAAGAACTTGCTGAACAGTCAATTGTGTCTACATGCTTTTTCCTCAGCCTGCATATCACCACAGAGCTGTTCTGAAACACAGCCTGAAATCTTCAGGGCTGTTGGTACATGAGAGCAAATGGAACAAAGTTCCAATTTCATTTCTGGTAAAATAATGAGACTGAGGTTTGTAGGGCAGAAGATCCCAAATATTCTGCAGGCAGAAACTACACAGAAAAACAGATCAGAACTGGAGGCATGTGCATGGGCAACTGCATTCCAAAGTGGCAAAAAAAAAAATGTTCAGTCAGAGAAACTCAACCCCCCTCACAAACGAGGTGTAGAACATCTCAACAAATAAATAAATAAATAAAAATTAGAAAAGAAAAAAAAAAGCAGCCAAAAATTATTCTAAAATATCCCAAAACACAAATATAGATCATGTTTTAGCATTATGAGGTTATACAGATTCTTGACTTCAGTCTAATCAGCAACTTTTCTCCCATTTAGCATTACCTTTTACTTAATTCTCTATATGAAGACAACCTGCTAGTCTTCCATGTTAGTGGAACTGCCTTCCAGCTACTTTGAAAGAGAAGGACTTGGAAAAGATGCAATGTCAATTAGACACTTGTGCCAGGTACATTTTTCCAAGCTCAAGTAGCTAACGCATCCTTTCCTCACCAGCAGAGAAGCAATTGAGTTGTACTTCAACTCAGCATTTGCAGTTCTCTAAGGAGGAGAGACACACGGCAATCTCTCCCTGCTTATGCACTGTGTACTGTTGACTATATGCTGGGGTGGGGAGAAAGGGGAATGTTTCCAAGTTAGAGCACTTAGAGAAAAGAGTCATAAATCATGGGGTCAGTCAGGTTGTGCTTTCTTTTAACCTTAGGGTATTATGTTTTCAATACAATATTTCAATAGCTTTTTTCTGTGTAATAATTTATCTGGAATTATGGCAACTCTTACAAGCTTAGAAAAAATTGGCTCAAGTAAAATGAATCCTTTGTCATAAATAGGTTGTGTTCATAACTGCAGTCTAATCATTCAATTGCACATAAGTCAAATAGTTATCCAGACTTTGTAGGAATATTTCCCTGTCAATAAATCTAATGCTATTTAAAAACTCTGGGCCAATGTGACAGCAGCCTGTTAGATTAATTAGGGCAAGGTCAGAAAATCTGAACTCACAGCTACATTCATGTCAGAGTTTTGTTCCACCCACCATAACCTGATTGTAAACTCACCAACCATTTTAAACATGGGCATGCTGGGGTTACTTCATTGTCTCCATTTATATATAAATGTAGACTTCTTCGGGAATTGTTACTTTACTCTGACCACAGTCAACTACACATGCAACTGAGAAGAAATGTACTGTATTGAATTCACTGACAGTGGGGTTTTTAAATTTTTTAAATGATTTTTTTCTTTTAGAGGCTTGACAATAATTGGACTGCAGCCAGGGTCCAAAAGACCACGAGACCATACAGACAGTGGAACTGTCAAGAAGCAGTCAGCATAATCCAAATTTCACCACAAATGGATCATCTCTGTGGGAATGAGAGGACAGTATTGTCTCACTGCCTGTTTAATTCTTGACCTTTATCATGCGACCATCCAAAAGGAGAGTGCCCAAATCTGATGGGCTTTGTGTGAAGTGGACCCTGGAGGTGAAATTCTGACCTTGACAGGGTCAATATTTCATCCAAAATCCCTTGGGACAGGCCTCCAAATCATGTCTTAGGCTTGCAGCTTGTATCAGATGATAGCTAGCTGACTTTCATTTACTTCTGACTTAGGTCAAACTTGGATCAGGGATCAAGAGATGAAAGGCTCTATATCTCATTATCAATAATCAGTGTTCTCCACAACCCTAAAAAAAGACATACTTCATTCTTATCTACAAGACCTTAAAACTTAAAAGGGTTGGGGTCAAATTATGTTACTTCAATTTATTTTTATTCACTGCTTATAAAACAACTTCCTCTATCACTCTCATAGCTAAATACTAAAAACATAAATACTTTTCTTGCTATTGTGGAGGTTCCGCTATTGTTCTTCTTTATGAGCATTACAGACAATGCAATAAAAAAAGAAAAAAAGAAAAAAAAGAAAGAAAAATTTCTCCCAGACACGGTTTTAAAAGAGAAAAAAGAAAAAAAGAAAAAAAAAAAAAAACAGGAAAAAAAGACCTACAAAAACAGAGGTCAAACCTAATCCAGGCCTTCTAGCATCAAAACTCTTTTCAGCAAATCACATCTTGTATATATGTTGCCTTGTAACATAGGAGTGAAACTTCACCAGAAGTTTTTCACAGTTACAAAAGTCCTGATACTGGAAGAGTATCATCTGAAACATTAGCCACTTTTTTGCTAGCACGAAGCTATGCAGCTCCTCTGATTTTGCTGGAATCATGCTTTTGTAAAGCAGCTAAGGATATGGCCTGTAATTTTAGGCAACTAATTCTAAAGCATTTTGGAAGGAAAATCCTGATGTTATTGAACAAACAAGACATAACATCCACTTCCACACTGACTTGCATTGCTCTGTAAATAACTGCATACTTAAGCAGTCAGAGATTCTACCATGACTCTAGATAGCTGTAAATGTCAGACCCCTCCTTTCTTATTTCTTGTAAACCTTCACAGGCAAACTGATTTGCATTATACCAAGAACAAGGCCATGCATATGTACATGCAGAAGAAAAGTACTGAAATATTGCCATGAAAAGAGACCTCCAAATGTGTTAAAGGAAGAAAAAGAAGTTAAATAAAGTTTACTGGTTACACTGCATTAGCACTTTTTTTTCCCCTACCAGGAGTAAACACGTAGATGCCTAGGACCTACACATAGATGCCTACGCTCCTAGAAAGCCCAGTTGCTCTCCAGGATCTAACCAAACTTTAGGCCAGTTTCTCACACACTTACTTCACCTAATGTGTTGGAAGTTTCCTGACTTTCAGGAAACTTCAGGCAATGGGAAGGAGAGACTTGATTACAGATCACTGAAGAGAACTGATTCAGCAAACCCTCAAAAAGAGATTTGGAAGAGAACCACTGCAATCCAATACATTTTAGCAACGTTTTTTGCCACTCCTGATTTAAACCTGAAGAGCACTTTCAGAGGATTTTATCCTGCAAATCCTTGCTCACGCTACCAGCTCCTCTCTCATCTGCTTCCTGATTCCTGTAGGAGTAGTGTTAATCACTCAAGGCCTTCCAGAAACTTTTTTCGCTTAATGACAGGTAACATCATCATGTGTTTCCATAAATAAGATGTAAGCCATCTGCAGAGATCCTTAAAGATACTATGACAATAATGCCCGAGGGAAAACATGAGGGAACAGAAAGGAAGGGGTAACAGGGATATGGGTGGAGATACAGTCTCTGACCTGGATCTGTTGCTGAAGAAGGTTAATTTTGTGTTGCTGCTGCAGGAGTTGCTGCTGTTGTCTTGCAATCTGTGGAGAAATTGCACAGAAGTAATGTGAGATATGCATCATCATTCCTAAAGTTGCTGCATAGCAAACTTCAACCCTGCTTGGTCCTATCAGCTGCTCTGTTAAGCTAAGAAACCTTCAAGTGTGGGTGGCAACAGCCTGAACTACCACTGAGCCAAGGGGCTCATGCTCAGGAGCAATTCATAGCAAACACTGGTGTGAAAGGAAATCTTACAAAAAATGCTGTGATGGATGTTAGGAGGAGGACTGACAAAAATCTCTCCTTTCTCATTACCAGAAGTGGTGCTGCTAAAGTAACAAAGAAAAAAGAAAGAAAGAAAAAAAAAAAAAAGAAAAAAAAAAACGGAGAGAGCATTAATCTGCTCCTCCCTGCTGAAGGAGGAACAACACTGGTAGAGAAGATGGAAAATAGTAGGGGAAGGCAGAAAAGGCAAGTAAGAGGAAGATGGACAGTAAAATTATTTTTATGTTTGGTATCACCTATGCAAGGTTTTCCAAGAGAGGAAATGGGACACTCAGGAGGCACTGGTGTATTTCACTGGTACAGAAACAGACACAAAGAGACCAGAACAGGGTTTGGGATAATGACTGTGACTCTCAGAACTTCAATTGGCATATCAGCAGAAAGGAGCCTAAGGAGCAGAGCCAGACTACATGGCTCTACAATGAACCTGATTCACACAAGTTGATGGGGTAGTTACACACCTCCTCTCAAAGTCATATGTGTTTTCCATAAGGACTTCCATCCTCTCTCTCCGTTGCCTAAATGACTGGGAGTTGTAGCACAGATATATTTTGCATACGGTGAAAGAAAAAGCAGGCAATAATGTAATCAAATCAGAGTTCTTAGAGGATGAACGAAGATAAACCATGATATGTCTCAAACTGAAAAAGCAAACTCTGAAAATTTTCATCTGAGTCATCACAAAAGCTCTGCTCTCATGAATAGCTAGCACAGCAGTACAAACATTAAGGAGTATTGCTATTCTCCTGTGGAATGTGTACACATCTCAGGGTCAGATGGGAACTTATATACACTTACTGGGAGCAATTTTGTGCATTCTTCCTCTTAGATGTTTTCTTTCATTTCTGTTATTAAACTATTAGCATAAGAAACACTCATTCATAGCTAACTCCACATCTAAAAGATTGTTTTCTTTCTAGAGCATCTTTTTAAGCAACCAAACTGATTTTATCAATATATTTTTAAAAGTTTATTTTAATTTCTATGCACATTTTCTCAAATTAAAATAAATCCTAGTTATGCTAATAAAAACCCTGAAGCATTTTTGCCTTTAGTTTTCCATTTTCTTTTTCACTCTTGGGTCGTTCAGTCATCCTGTAGCAGTGATGTCTTTAATAGTTAGGGCAAAGGGAATAGTTCCTGCAGGACGTCTCCTAATGGAAGGATTCTGCCAATTACACCTTCACACCTTCATGCATTTTCTCCATGTAAACAACAGTGTGATACAACTTGGCTGGTTTAACAACTATGCCACTTTTTTTGCTCTATGTGGGATTTCAGGTGTGAGGCCAAAATACAAAGTATTTAAGATAAAGCTTTTAATAGAGAAAAAAATGGAAAAACAGAGTCAGAATATCTGAAGATGTCAGCAGTGCTTTAGAATCTTAAGATTTGTTAGCTAACATACTAATATTGAAGTATGACAACCATGACTGAACACGCAGAGTTCCATGAGTTTCATTACAAGCTGAGATACATGCTCAGACAGATCAAACGCTTCCAGATAAGAGGTACCAGAGTGGACCACTGACAAAATTTTAAAGATGTCCAAGTATTCTCTGTTCAGGTAAAGAAATGGGCATTCATTTCTGTTAAAATTCACATGGTGCAGATTTGTTGGAAAAGTTGTAGTTTTGCATAAAATAAAATGTGTTGGTGTGTTCACAATGGAACTGTTCATGTCCAAAGGCATGTTTACGTTTTCAGTGGAGGGAGTATTTGCAAGAACTGAAAATCAAGCCTCCCGAGTATAGAAGAAAAAAAGTCAAATTTCTTCACTGACTTCATATTGTTCCCCACTTTTTTTCCCACAATTGGCAAAACAATCATTTCATTTGCCTCATTACAACCCAAATGCTACATATTGAACAAATGCTACCTATTGAACACCACTGAATACAAGTAGCACTTGGAGATTTTATAGAAGTAGTGAATTTGCACACTTATTTACACATACTTAAAAGAAAACAAAACAACAACAAAAACTACTGGAAGAGAATACCCCCGAACTGGGATACATATATATCTTTAAAAGACACAGTATCGTATATTGCAAATTAAAGCAGCATTCCAATCTATTTTTGTTCACATTTCTTCATCTAAGAAAACAAATATTAAAGAAAAGAAAAAAAAAAGAGATGAATAATAACCTTAGGAAGTATAAATCTTAAAAGATAATCTGCTGGGGAGACCTTCTAGAAAATGATTTTAAGCTGAAAGCCACCATAATAATCACTCACCTGCTCTTGTTGCTGCTTAGCCAGCTCCATTTGCTGGCGTTGCTTCTCGATCTGTGAGGCAGCCAGTTTCTTCTGTTCATCATGAGCTGCTAGCAGCTGTTCTCGCAAACTGGTCAGCTGATTGATCATACCCATGAGCTGCCTTTCTTTCTCAGCGAGGCTTTCTGGAGTCCCTGGGCATCATATGGTGGAGGGGAAAAAAAAAAATGGAAAGAGAAGAGAGGAAATTTAAAGCTAGTTAGGTTTTGCAGGTTCAGTGTAAGCAAAGTTTTAGCTGAACCAAAGAGCAGCAGCCTACTGCAATTTATGGCACATTATGGCCTGTCCTTTCTCAGGAAAATGAACCATGAAGGATAATTCCACATGCAGACTTTGATCCGGTGTCCCCCTTCTATGTTCTCTCGCCCATTCATCTACTTTCTGCTGTCTTTCTATCAGCTCAAAAGGGAAAAAAAATACTGCCTGCTCTGAGTTTCAAATTTTAAACCTTGTTTACATTTCACAGGGATCAAAATTAACATTTCCAGTTCTCATAAACTACTGAGTTTTCAGCAGAAACTTATAACTAATGTCAATGTTTTGACACTTGCAAAAACTGTAAGGTCCACATTAACCTCCCTTGTATATTTAGTGGGAAGCAGGGGGGTCCCCTTGGGGTGGGACCTCTCTGCCTCCTCGCTGGTACTCCCACAGCACACAGCCACTACATCATTCCCATACATCCTGATGAGGATGAAGTGATAAAGTATTTAAACTGTTAATGATGAGTACTGCTGCCCTCACCATCAATTAATATTTTTAAAGGAAAAAGCCTTGCAGAAACGTATCAGAAAAACTGAGTTAAGTGCAACTCACCATCTCTCATGTTTACTGTCACTGGATGCTTTTTAAAGGAGGACACAGACACAGGAACTGACTAACTTCTATCTCTAAATCATTCAGTAAAAAGCCCTCCTTCCACCCAGAATGACAGTGATTATAAGGGAAGGGAAGAAAAAATTCCAAGAAAAAAAGCTATGAATCACACACTAGAAACAAAAAATGCACTATTAGTATATCTAGTATCACTGTACTACAAATTTAAAAGACCAGAAAGTATGTGTAGCAGCTAATCCACAGATATCTCCAATACCACCACACCCTCTCATATGAGTCAGAGCCACGAAACCTTTTTCAAAAAAGCCTTAGGAAAGGATTAGGACTATCAGTCTCTATGCCTCCTCTGAAAATAATCTGCTTTTTGGGACAACCCTGCCACACAAACCTTTCTAAAATGCAGGAAATGTTCTTCTGCCAATGTCACCAATGCTCTCCAAGAGGAAAAAAAAAAAAAAAAAAAAAAAAAAACCAAAAAGAGAGAGAGAAAATTTGGCGACTACACTAAACATGCTCCTAGCCAACTATCAGTCAGACATGGAAAAGAGCTACTTGTAATAGCTCATTTAGTCTACCCCCCTGCCAGTGCAGAAATGTTCCCTACGATATATTTACTACAGCTTTCAACATTGGATTGAAAAGTCTGAAAGACTGAATCATCTCCTTCATGCTTTGGAAGACTGGTCCACAGCCCTACAGGTGTCACTGTTAGGGTTATTCACTTGATATTTAGTTTTATTTATATTCACTGAATTTCATCTTTGCGCTCCCAAGCAGCATCTCGTTTCCTACTTAAGCAAAATCCTGTAACACATTTCTAGATAATTATATACATTTGGAAAAACACTAAGAATACATATTTTCGTATAAAGCAAATGTAACTTGATTCATTTTTTATTAAGATGTTGGAGATCTAGGTAGAAATATCCCTATTACACAACAGAGGGCTGCAGCAGAACATTCTCTGTAGTAGGAGCTGGAAACTTGAGAGTTGTATGGAAATAGCAATCACAGGATTTAAAACTCTTCTGTTAAAGGCTGGGGGAAATAGAAAAAGGCTAAAATACTAATGCAGACAAAGAAAACACTTTTTTTTTTTTTTTTTAAATTTCAATAATTAGAGAGAATTGCTTTAAGTGATGCACTTGCCACCCGGATGTAGAATTATTTAGCAGTGCTACTGCCACTCTTCTACCCTTCATACATTCTTATCTAGGAAAAAGGGTGCAGTTTCCAGGTTGCACAGCAGAACTACTTGAAAAGGCAGCTCCTTCCTTGCCCTATCAGCTGCTAGCAGTTTACTTCATTGTAATACTCATCTAATGACAATTATCAGTATATTCTCGCAGTACAGCACAGTGTACCACACTGAGATATTTGAAAAAAGAAAATATTTTCTTCTCAACTTTTATGAGGATTCAAGAGTGTGAGGGAGAAGAAAATACAGAGAGAAAGAATATAACAGGTTGCTAGTTATAAACCTTAGTAGGGTTAGAAAAGTGCAATTGCTCTCAAATAATTCATTTGAGAAATGCAGTGATGCACACTGAAGATACGTAGCCAGTACTGGCTCAGCAGTGCATTCTGAGATCCCATAGTAGCTTTCAGATGGGAGTCAAAAAGCACTATGTAAAGCTAAATTAATCCCCCCTACACCTTTGATGGGTGGAAAAACACTTCCATGTGTGTGGACTGACGGACAGATGGGTCACAGAGCTCCTCACAGCAGCAGCAGAAGACACCTCAGTAGTCAGTGCCATCCTCTCCAGCTCCCACATGCAAAAGCTCTCCACGCGCACCCCAGCAGCGACTTGGCACAACCAAGCTGCATGGGCAACCTGCTAGCACAGCTCTTCTGTGATCTCGTTTACCTATGGAGGAGCAAAAGCTGTTTGCTTCCCTGGAACACAATAGCTAGACCTATGCTACAGGAACAAGGGAGAAGGTTTGGGTGAGTAACAAGTAGCTATGGAATGCTGCTGACAGCCAAGCCCAAACTATAGGTGTACCATGGCTGTGCTCCCAAGGAGAAACACAGAGGAGCTGATCTCTTCATTGTTACTATCTTCTGGAGAAAGTTTGAAATGCCCAGAGGGGATGCTTCATGTACTAACTTGGTATGTACAGTACCAAGTCTTTTGGCTTATCAGCTGGAGTGGGAGTAGTCTGACAGAACCACTGTTTTCCTTGAACAATCCGAGACCATTAATAAACTGGAAGGGAGAATTTATCAGTCAGCTTTTAAGAAAATACTTCTTTGGAGAATACTTTCTGGAAAACACAGCTTAGCTATTTTTATGTGATTACTCTACCTTTCCAATATCTTTAATAACATTAAATTGTAATATTGAGTCTTCAAGGTATCTTTCCTTGCAAAGCAAGCACTCAGCCATATTGCCAAACAACCAGCACAATGGAAAAGATCAAAACTACTATCACAGTTTTGAAGGATTTTTTTGCAGATTGCTGGTGGCTTATAGAAGCGTGAAAGTTAAAAAGAAGAAAAGTACTTGAATCAGACTGTCTTATTCATAATGTGAAGCGTTTGATATTTTGCATTTTGTCCTTACTATCTAGCACCTTTTCTGTAATTTCTTTTGTGAAAGGAGCTAACGAAACTGCAGTTTAATAATTGCCATTTATAAATGACTTTGCACAACAAATGAAGACCAAACAATACTCAAAAGTTATATAAGCAATGGTGAACAGCTTGGATCACTACAAGACTATGAGTATGAATTAAAATGCACTACCAAGCACTAGCTGCCATTTTTATGTCCATTTCTCATTGCCGTAAATTATAGGTAGGCAAGAAGAGCATACTTCTGTCCTGTCACCACTCTGTTCTCTCTTTTAGCCTGCATGAGAAGATCCAAACTTTCACCATTTGAAGTGTCCTGGCACTCAAGGGATTTCCATTTTGAAGATTATGCAAGTTACACAGCAAAATGCATCAGCATTTTGAGCAACCACAACAACAGCCATGTGAAAACAGGTGCTTAATAGGTGATGCCCAGGAAGCCACAAGCTATCCCATGCTGCCAACCTGCCAGATCCTTGGAGGTGGTGCAGAGCTCAGCAAGGACAAGTCACAGCCTCAGCAGCTGCCTCTGGCCCCTTTGTCACTACACTAAGAGCTGCCCTCTGCAGCATGGAGCTGGAGTTGGTTCTGGAGTTGCTCTTTGCTCTGCACCACTATTTGTACAACTGCAGCAGTTACACTGCATTGCACTATGACTGGGAGGTAAAACAAGTGCCTATCACTGCAGTGTACAACTTGACAGCAAGTTAGATCACTTCACATAGGTACTGAGCAAGGAGAGTGGCGTATATCAATGGCTGCCTCAATAATTACTCCTAACTACCAGCAGATATGATGAGTATGAGTAGATACTGCACATTTTGTGTTTAACAAACCTTTCACCCACCAGGCCACCCTGCCTTTCAGAGGTTGCTGCAGGCACTTGTTCCATTCTCTCTGTACTCTACCATTGCAATGGCAAAATGGGAGTTTCTCACAACTTAGCAAAATAACAGACAACAGAGCATCACCATACGCACTACAATGGGAATGGCCCAGGAGAAGATGCTTACCAGATGCACCATTCTCTATCACCACAAAAACAAATCCAGAAAGAAGAAAAAAAAAAGTGTTTGTGGATGCAACACCCGCGGCAGATGGCAATAAAAGAAGACTCAAATTAGTGGCATTCTGTATCACCAAACCTAAACTTCATCTCAGATCAACACTATCCATAATAGCGTTTCAGTAGGAAAAGAAATTTACTCAAATGTGAAATAAGCCATTACACATTCTTAGTTCTGATTCACAGTCTCAGACTGGCAGTGACAGTAACATTTTAATAAACATTAGAATGAAGACACCAATATGACCAAATGACACACTTAAAGTGAGAAAACGAACAGGAGAAACCTTGGCATATTCATCCAAAACAGAACCAAAAGGAAAAAAAAAAAAAAAAAAAAAAAGGCAGAGAAACTCCTTTTGCAATCCAAACAGTAAATACTTTATCGTAATTTATTAGACAGAATGAGAATGTAAATGAGAATTTGGGAAAGCCAATATTTTCTTTAACAGGCACTCGAAGCATTTGCTGCGAATGCTGAAGTGATCAGGCTGTTTGCTCGCAGCCAGCCCACAGATCTGCTCGCAGCCACGCAGCTCCCAGCACATTCTACAAGGGGCAAAGACATGGCCAGGCGCTCCCCGATCTCTAAGCCGTGTCTCAATTAAACAGCCAGGAATGTTATCAATCAGAGGCTTCCCCGCACACACACACAGAGTGAAATTCATCCCCCCAGTCAGTTTACTATCAAGGTAATTACGTAAATAGCTTTTGAACTGTCAGCATCTGTCTTTCAAAGAAAAATCAAAGAAAACAATGTGCGAGTAGAAAGCCTGGAAGACACAATAATATTGTATTATGTTCATATCATTAACTATAGTTACAAAAGGAAAAAAAAAATCCTCCTGTATCTACAAAGCTTTGTAGAAGAAAAAAAAATTAAATGGAAATAAGAATATTTTGAAGTACTCCATGTTCAAATAATGATAAGATGTATAATAATAACTAGAGCACACAGTACAGAGCATTTTTTAATTTCAAAGCATTAGCTAATTGATTTTCTTCAAGACTGTCAGCAGGTAGAAAGGTATGCATTACCTTTATGTATGAGAAAACAGAAGCTTTAAGTTTTAGAAAATTGCCTGAAGCCATTCTTAACTTTAGGGACTGTAAGCTGTTCTACTGCTGGCCTCGCTGAAGTCACCAGCATTAAGACTTCAGAAAGGCCACAGATTTCTTTATGCACAGAATATAAATACTTGCATCTTTGCTTGACCCTTGATAGCAGCCAGGGTCCTACCTTAAGGAGCCCTGGGAATGAAGAAATCACTCTAACACTAGCACTCTAACCAAGCAACGGGACTGTGCTGCCAACTTAGCTCTGATGTTGCTCTGATGAACACATAAGTACAGCCCATAAACCAGCTAAAAGCTGAGCCATCTCCAGGCATTTACTGCAGTGATGTATTTTCCAGTGAGATTTTTAAGGCCACAGATGTAACAGTCTCAATACAAAATTGAAGGAGTCGAGAATGATCTCTCTCCAACTGAACAGCCTATTGATGAAGATGTCCTCAGAAGAGTTAAAGTTCTTCTAGCAATAACATTATTGTATCTGAAAAATAAATAAATACATCCAGGCAGCTGTCCATAAAGTGAGTATCTTCTCTTGAGGGTTTTATTCCAGTATCTTTTCTTGAGATTTTCATTCTCATTCCATTATCAACTCTTTGTCTTCCCTCACCCCAATTTTACTTTTGCTCTGTCACATTAGGAATCCAAACGCACTAATATTCCATCCCATAAGAAGATCAGGAAAGTAAAATAGGGAGGCTGCCTCTTCTTCTTCTAATGAAAAGCAAACTAATCTTTGTCACGCTTCCCCTGAAAGACCTACTTAGAACCTGATATTAATTTTAAAGAGGAATATTCTCCCCTTGCTGCACAGGCGGACCTGCTGCTGACGTCACCTGGAGTTGTATATGTGAGGCAATGGAGAGCTCCTGTTACGCGCTTTCGGGAAACGTGGTCTGATAACAGATCTAAGCAGCTGAGGTAAGTTCAGAATTTAAACTCTTCTTTTCTCTGTCTTGCAACAGTAATGTCAGATGTTTATGACCAAGCAATGAGTACTTGAAGTTCTGTATCGATATGGCACTACAGGCGTGTATATCTGTGGGTGGACATGGGCAAATGGACATTTGCACATGTGCAAACTCCCTCGATGTTTCCCTAATCAATACTTCAGGGAGTGTTTTATTAAAGACTGGCACACAGCTTTTCAAGCCAGTAAATCTTGGAGCTGCCAGGATGTAAACATTTAAAAACTGGCATTTTTCATTAAGCATTTAAGCCAACTTTGCTACACAATGACTGCCATCACTTACAGCTACCTACCTTGCTAAATTAAATGACTTCATGTGATTGATATGGGAAGTCAGCTTAATAAAAGAAAACTTTCTGACTGCTTTTTACTCAGCAGGCTGCCACTACCAGAACAAACAAATAAAGAAAAAGCCTAGAATTCAAACCTGTTTGCCTGTACCCACAGATTTATGTAATGAATCTTTTTTGCTTGCAAATAGAAGTCCTTTTTAGAACAGCAAGTTCAAAGGAAGTTACATATTTCATCCTGTGGACAGTCTTAATATTTTAGGTTTCAGTGGAAGACTTTGCAGAATGAATAAAAACAAATGATGAACAATTACCGTATTTTGCCATTACTACCCTCAAGAATTAATATTCTGTGGGAACAAAAACTTAGCTGTCTGCTCTGTAACAGCCCAGGACATTACTATTTCGCAATGCTGGAAAAAGATGTCAGTGAGCATTCTTCATTTGCTGTCATAAAAAGTTTTGGTACAGTAGACTGCAAACAAAGCTTGGTATTCAACCAGGTTAGTAACTTACTGTCAAGGTTATAAAAGGAATAGACAATGTTTGTATTGAGATTATTTCTCAGAGGCTTTTCTTTGTTGGACTGCCTAGACAAGAAGCTAGGACTCAGCTAGAAAAAAAGCATTTGCTAGAAGAATTTTATGCAGTAGCAGTACAAACAGTAAGAAATATGTATGTGTATTTGCTTTATTTTGACAAACTGGTAATTGTAGCTCAGCAACATTCATCTCTATCAGCAAATCTTTGAGGTAATTTTAGTACAAAGAAGAACTGGTTTAATCCCCTTTTGTCATCCAGCACTCTGGATGATGTTTAAATATAGTGGTTTGGCCTCCACATGTTCAAACAAAATAAAGCCACTGGTACTTGCTACTTCAATTAGTTCAATTTTATTCTGTTTTCTCTATTAGTAATACTTTTAAAAATAAAAGTTGTAATTATTCTAAATAGAACCTAATATTTTTCCTGATCAAACTGAGTATCTTTAAGAAAAAAGAAACAACTACCAAAAAAAAAAAAAAAACAAAAAAAAAAACAATCCTGCTTTGTTACAAATTCTCATTTTTTGCATTTTAGATGCTTTCCTCCAGTCCTCCTCTTCCACAGATGCTGCCCCCAACTAAACTCCCATCCTAGGGTCAAACAGGAGCAGCTCCATCCAGTCACAATCTCCATTTCAGACTTTCATTTGGCCTGAATTCTGCGTTGGTGTGGCTCAGTTGGCACTGTCTGCTGTTCTGCAGTCTGAGAGTATCATATTGCAGTGCGATCAACCTCCACTAATTTCAGCAGCTGCCAAATTTCCTCTCGAAACGTAGGTTCCCCTGTGTGCCACTGGGCAGGTTCCCCCTCCAGCACTTTTGAGATATTAGCAAAGGACTAAAGCCCTCTGTCAGCAAATTGCCAACTATTAAACACCCCCCAAAAATACGCACAAAGAAGAAGGTTGCAATAAATATTGAATTTATCACAGTTAAATGCCAACAACCACGCATATCTTACCTCCTTCACTTATGACTTTCTCACCCTCCTTCTCTCCCCACTCCAAATACAATACTACCCACAAAAAAAAAAAAAAAAATGAACACGTCCACATCTGACAGAAGTTTGCAAACATTTTTCAACCATTAATTTGCAAATGCAAAATTTACATAGCTCCCATGAAAGTGTTCGGCTTTCACACATCTCCTGGGGATCTGTGTTTTATTAGTCAAAGGTTTAAACCCAGAGCATTCCCCACGAATAATCTCTCTCCCTTCACTCCCGCTCCTTCCTGTCCACATCTAAATGCAGAATTCTTAGCCTTCTTGCCTTCAGTTTACAGATTATGAGATCCAACATGTCACTCACTGGATTACTGCACATAACCTGAGCACTACTCGAAGCTTACTTGTCTTCAACTTGTCCAGCGTTACTTAAATGGAATTATCCGTCACAATCCATATACCGAATCTGCATAGCCCACTTATCTCAAGATTCTGTGTGTCACCTACCAGATTATCCGTTTTAATCCATACATTGAATCTACATAACATATGTCTTTAATTCACAGGCTCTGACGAGCTATAGTATCACTGAATGGATTATTTCTCTTTATCCATTATTGGCAGTCCTAAGACCATTGACTGCATACTCTCTCGTGCCCCATCTTCCCAACACAGAGTGAGATTAGAGCCTGGGCAAACACGGCCCCATCATCCATCAGACACAGTGGGATGTAATACCTGCGCCGATACTTCATGTTACTTGGAGCACAGGTTCTCCAACAAAACAAGTATCTGTGTTATCATGCATTAAAGATTAGGATTGGTAGGCTAATCTTGCTTTCAATTACACTCATAAATCTGGAGTTACTCTAGTAAAGTCTTTCAGATTTAAGTGGATACAAAGAAGAGCCGAATTTACCCTAAAGACAAACCCTTCGACACTGAGTGCAGAAAACAGTTTGCCAGGCTTGGTTAGGAAGTAACCTGTACAACTGAGAGGGATTTTTAAACAACAAAAAAATCAGGTTCAGGCTTGCCCAGCCTTTCTCGAGAGGTTCAGGCACAATCATTATGAACAATGCCTTCACTTCAACAGCAAACCAACTCCGAAAGATTAGTGACAAAAGTCAGTTCAGTCTTTTGTTCCACACACCTATTCAAAATTAGCTAAGTGGGGTGCATACAAAATACGTATTTATATTTCTTGACAACCCTTGATAAGTGAGAGATGAACAAGATTAGCAGAAGGGCTTTGTGTACACTGGGGAAGTTTTAACGAGATTTCTCCTCATGGCTGAAGCTGTCTCACTCACAGCCATAGCAGCCAGGCCCCAGTGGCAGCCAGGCCGCACATCTCGCTATGTACCCAGGGGCCAGCAGCCATCTCCGAAGTCTGCTCTTGGGCCTTGTCTGAGCAGTGAAACTCAAATTTCACAGTTGTTTCTAACTACGGATATGGCCACTGATAGCAAAGAGCCATCTCTCAGCAGTCCACCCTGCATGCTGCACCTCCTGCAGTCAGTAACATCGCTTTGGAGGAAAGCAACCACTGTCACCTTGCAGTTCCCAAATGGCAGCAGGCTCTGCTGAGAGCAGGGAGGGCTGTAATTCTCCTTTCTGGAGGTGATCAGCCCAAGGGCTGAAGCTCTCTGTGCCTCACTGACCCCAATAAACTGTGTTATCCGTGAACAACCCAGAGGCCTTTTGAGCCCCCTTCTTGAATACGATGGGTATAAATAAGTTTGAACAGACTTTAACCAATTCACTATGTAGTTTTACGGTTTTATCTTAATATACATCCACTCAATTATATGTTTTGTATGCTTTAGTACAACAAAATTTCTTAAGAAATCTCCATTTCCAAACTGATATTACTTAGCCCTATACTGCCTTTCTAAGCAAAACAGTCATTCAAACTAAATGACAGAATCAGTCAAACTAAATTGCAAACTAAATTTCCAGATATTACAGGTTTTTTGTTCAATTTTAAGGGCATTCCCTTTCTGTACCTTTTAAACAACCCCTGAAATGTACTATTACATTTTCTTTTCCTTTAGTACCTCGACATATGTAGATCATTCTAACTAAGACCTTGAAGTTTGTAACTAAGCTTCTGCAGATACTCTTGCTTTTTCCCATTTTACAAGTGTGCAGTTGAAGAAAAGGGGGCTTGAAGTGGCTGCTGAAAGTAACAAAGCAAGTGAAGAGGAAGAGCTAAATACAAAACTAAGGAGTCTGGTGACTGATTCTTACCATCCACAAACTTCCTTATCTTTAATAAAACACTACTGCTTTCTAACTTATAAGAAATAAGAACTAACAGAAAATAAACTCTTCATCTTCCTTTCTCTTAATCTCTACCAGTGAATTAAATTCAATGTCAGTAACACAAACTTGGGCATTAACAATATGTAGTCCAGCACTGAGACCTTAGCACATGACATACTAAAACTCCCCCAGATTTAATGAAAAACACAATGAAATTTTGAACAGTTATGTGGAAAAAACTATTCAGCACATAAGACAGTTGGGCAGTGCAGATTCTAAGTGCTGTCCACATTCCAGGGTGTATTAACAATAAGACACTAGTTGTGCAGTGTTTCCAAATATCACTAATATAGAAATGAAAGAAAAAAATGCAGCTGCCAAGACAAATATAGAGAGAAGTTAATTAAAAATTCACAACTGGAAACCTTATTAACTGCACATTTGTATAGAAGGACAAAAACATTCTCCAGCCTAATATATGTGTGATTGTACACGCATACGTGACTACAAACCAGCTTCACTTGCACACCTTTCATGCTATCTCACTAAATACAGCTGCAATACAGCTGAGCCATTGTTCGTTTGCAGCTCATGGCTGGCGGTGCCATGAAAACCGCATTCCTGGGCACTAAATAATCAGCCTTCGTGACCCCCCAAGAACCTGTAAGTCAAATTCATTTACCCCCAGAGGGCAATGCTCTATTGTATCCTCCCTCCTTTCCAGCCACCTAGGAACAATGGACAATAATTGCAACTGTCACGGCAGTCAGTAGGAAAAATAAACCAGTGCCTGTTTTCACAGCTTACTGCCAAACCTGATCCAAACACCTAATAACCATGCCCCCAACCACAGCACCACAGTTGCACTAAAAAGCGTCAGATGTGAGGCTTTTGAACAGAGCTGCAGAACAATAACTCGACTTGTGTTCAAAATATGAAGCTAAAAAACAAAAATTAAAGCAAAGCAAACTCTTCTTTGAGGCTGTGCTGTTGCTCCCCATCCTCCCCCCGGGCGAGACTGAAAGGACTGCTGAATTTCTTTCGTGCTAGCACAGAGCTGCCTCTGCTGCTTTCAAGTTTAACTTGTGAGGGAGAGGAAGGGAGAAAAAAGATTGCCCTCCAAGAGAACGAGATCACAGGGACGGGGGGAGCAGACTGCTTTGCGGTGCACAGCACTTCTCAGCGCAGCTTCACTGAGTGCAGGGAGAGAGCAGAACCACTGCGTGAACTTCGCCAGCTCCAGCGCAACAAGAGTTAAAGCGGCTCCAGAAATCCTGTGAGAACCACCGAAACACACACCCAAAAGTGGCTATGAAAGCTGCCTCTGTACTTCAGACCTAAAACATTTTGAAGATTCGTCAGTCCATGGCAGCCGATGTTGTTACTTTAAAACAATGTGCTTCCAAACAACAGAAATCCCAGGTACGCCCAGTGGCTACCCTGCTCTGTGCGCCTGGAGAAAATGTGCTCAGTGGGAATGAAGAACTCAGGGTTTGGCCCTCTGTTATAACGATAATATCACAGTCTGTTTGGAGCCGAAGCACCATATTCTATTCTAAAGTTATCCTACATATGTAGTGAATATACATTTTCTGAATTACAGCCTCCTAGGGAGAAGCTAGGGGAAGCAAGTGGCATACTTTCCTACTTGTGTAAGCCAGTGGGCTAGAGCAAACTAACGCTGATGGCTTATTTGTGACAAGCTGGAAGGCACATATAATTAAATTAACACTATCTTTGCACGCTGACCAATGTGTTAGCCTATCAGAGCACGTCATGTTGCAGTCTTTACTGAATACTGCCCACTTCTAGTGCAGAAGGTCCATAAACCAGCACGAGGTCTGGGAGCCTGTCTGAATGAGGATCTCTGCACTGGGAACGTTAGTAAACAAACCAAAAATAATGGAGAGGAATGAAATCTCGTTCAAAACATAAAAGAAGGGTTTGGTTTTAATCTCAATCTACTTCCACATTCCCAAAACAACACTGGCTTGGATTTCAGTACTCTAGATGCACAGTGATAGAAATGGGAGAAGAATCAGACCCAGTGTTTCTTTTCAGAACCACAACGCCTGCTCTGAAAACTGAAATTTTTGACACGCAGGTATTCTGAATCAGTTCCTCATCACAAGCATTCAGGAAGAACTATAAAGATATTAAATTACATGAAAACAAACAACAACAGGTTCCCCAACATGACCTCACGTATATAAAATGGGGAAACATCTTGGCAAAGCAGAGGCTACTGCTGCTGGAGAGTGGTCAAATTCTGTCATTTTCCTTCTGGAGCATGGCGTTAAAAGAACATGCTTTAGCACACAGATGTTGTACGCTGTCTTTCCAAATCTGCGCTGGCTAATTTCGGTACCTAGAGATATCATAACACTAACTTTGGTGGGTTTTGTTTTTTGTTGTTTTTTTTTTTTTCTTTTTTCAGTACATTCAGAAAAGTCAAAAAAATCTTCATCACCAAAACCTGCACAAACATGAACAAGGAATTCTGAGTACCCTCAGATTTCAGAAGCCGAGCGCTGCTACGCTCTGATCCCACACATAAGCCTGCATTTGATAAGCGAATTTACATTTTTTTTCAGTTCAGCTGTAGGATCTATCTTCTTATAACAGAGAATGATACGTGCAACAACGGCTTTATATAAGTTCATTCATCTAGGGCAATGCGACATTGATTCGTGTATTTACGTACAGACGGAGGGCATACACTTTATTTCAGCCTCGAATTACTACGCTTCAAGATGAGGCAAGGGAAGAGGAACAAACAAACAAAGTTGCAAAAAGCCCGTGATAAACGTATATTCATTCTCAGTTCGTTTTAGCACAGAAAGAGCGTTACCTTTTATTTCTCCAAAGTTCCCTGATCCCATGGCAAGAAGCTTGTCTTTCCAGTCCTTTGATAGTAGCTTTTCAATACTGGGAGTTTCTGAGTGAAGGGGGGGAAAAAAAATGTAAGCAAATCAACATGACTGTCTCCACAATAGAACTCATTAAAAGTCTATCTGCTAAAAATAAGGCCAACCCTATTCTGGGCCCCAGTCGTAATGACTTCATCAACAAACTGATAAGAGGGGAGGAAAAAAAAAAATGTGTTTTGTCACCTGCTGTTTCAAAACCATTAGCTTTTTCCTCTCGTGGAACAAAGCCATAGTAATTTCGTATGACAATGGGCACATATAAACCTGCAGTTCATTGTTTTTCAATTTGGTGAACAAGTTGCTGCTTATAATGGATGCCTGTCAATTTCTGAGTGTTAGTCTGTAGTCAAAAAATAATTATGTTGATAAAATGCAGAGTAAAAAGAGAGAGAGAGAGAGAGGGAGAGAGAGGGGAGAGAGAGAAGCAAAGAATTAGCTCCTAAATCTGCTACATGTAATTATATCCCTCTGAGTGTTTACAATTACATCCACTTTATAATGTGTGTTTAAACATCGTGTGGTGGTAAGCATACTGTGGAAAGATTTTCCAGTAGCACGCACATTATAAATAATAATAAAAAGTTGGGTATGAAAAAAAAAAATAAAAAAAAAAAGCCTTAAAAGACTGCAAAATCCAGAGGGAGAAAAGGCATCGCTTAGAATGGAAACCCATTATTTGCTCATTTCAGATTCTATCACTTCCTTTAAAAATAAAATAGACTAAAATATACTCCTTCGGTATTTTCAGCAAAAATGCAGCAAGGGTGTGGACGGGTCTGCTATTTATGTCTGTAACTCTCGTATTCTGACCTCTTTTTGTGTAGAATTTTAATGCATAAGTAAATATAAATGCTAATAAAATTCAGAGGACATTAAACTCAATTCCAAACAATGTAATTGTATATTCTTGTCAGCATTTAGATGGGTACACAATTACAATAGCTTTCAATCCTACGATTAGCACTGCATTCAGTTAGAAAATGGAGTGTACTAAAAGATAAGTGTCCCAGTATGCGCCATCTAAATAACAATACCCACACTTATTATCTGGATCTAAGACATATACTGCTATTCTCCACATTCGTGTTTATGTGTATTTGTATTTGTTCAGGCGTTTGTTTACCCCCTACCAGGAGCATAAAGGGAGTACATGTTAACTTATCAAAGGGACCGTCTGGCCTAGAGACCATACAATTATTAGCAACTGGTTAATTTTCCCCACAGTAAAAACCATTACGGGGAACCTTCATTATCTCGTTTGGCTAATTCTGCCTACTTTCTTCGAGCCCCAACTTCGCGAGCGGCGGTGCGGGAGGGAGGATGCTCAGCAGGCCTCTCCCGAGCGGCAGTCCCACGGGGCAACGACGGAGCCCCACAGCCACCCCATAAAGGGAGCCGCACCGCCAGCATCTCCCGTGCAGCAGTATTCCCCCCCCCTTCGCCCCCCCTCCCGGCGACGTTTTTAAACACGCTGCAACGCTCACTCTCCCGTGTTCCCTATGCAACGGGATGCTTCCCGCTCGGCGGGGAAGGATTCTCCCCTCTAGCAGGAGGGAAGGATTCACGAGGATTCCGAACCACGGCTGCGAGCTCTGGAAGTGCGACGAAATCGGAGCGGATTGCTGTCGGGAGTTGCACTGCGATTCTCATTCCCGTGCGGGGCTGGGGCTGGGGCGGCTGCGCCGCGCTGCAGGCGCTCGCACGCCTATCGCCCAAGTTTGTGCGTCGCCTGTAAACACCCATTTTTTTTCAAAACGTATCTGAGTCAGTCAAATAAACGGTGCCGATTTTTTTTTTTTTTTTTTTTAATCCCGAGCTTTTCACAAATTCTCGAGCAGCGTGTAAACAGGCCAGAGCAAATGCGGTATTTGCAGGAGAGGACTGTCAGTCATGAAAAGCTAACAAACCTTTGCAAAGCAGGAATGCGGCAAGAGAGATCCATTGTGCGCTGACAATAGGCTCCAGAGCCTGTAGGCACCAAAAGCAGCCCGTCTTACTTTTAAGTCTATTGTCAGCCAAGTCCGTGACAAAGCTTTTCCCCTGCGGCTAGACAAAATACTCTCTGTAGCGCGCTCGTCAAGGAACAGAAGTCTTCCGTCTAACTCCCCGCGTTAAAGCAACAGCCGCGCCGGCTGCGAGCGCTCCCGCCGCCCCGGCCAAGCCGCCGCCGCCCGCC
>JAOWBP010000001.1:50000015-50028427 GCA_028571105.1 Tragopan temminckii | reverse complement strand
CTACTTGTGCGACCTGGTGTAGGGAACCTGCTTTGGCAGGGGGGTTGGACTCAATGATCTCTGGAGGTCCCTTCCAATCCCTACGATTCATGTGATTCTGTGATTCTGTGACTTCTTTTTTTTTACAATACCAGAGATCTGTTACTTTTCATGCAGAAGATGAGTACAGAACGAGAACTCATAGAATCACAATGACTGAGGCAATCTGGTCAATCTCCCCATGCTCAAGCAAAGCCATATAGAGCAGGGTGCCTAGGACAATATGCAGATTACAGCTAATATCTCTATAATGAATATAACGATAAATCATCTCACTCTATTGAAGATCTGTTTCAGATAATATTTTTTCATTAATTTTCTTAGCAATAGAGGGTCTTCTACCTTTCTGGTCAGATAGAAACCTCCAAGTGCGCAAGTGGAAGTGATAACACCGTGCAAGTACTAAAGCAGTACATTGCGTGGCTTCTTGGAAGTAGCTAGATTTATGAAAATGATTGTTTGCTTGCAGATGTGCTATAAGTGGCACTGCAAAACCTGTGAGCACAGGTTGGGTGCCATATCCTCACATTTACCATATGACTCACATTGTTTCTGAGCTATGCTAGGCCTCTAACTCCTCAGGTCTGAATTGATGTCTTTTGCTGTCTCTCTCCTGACCTACTGAAAAATTATTATCACTGATAGCTCTTAGAAACTTCCACCCTATTGGCAGTGCCTCACTCTGCCTCTGACTATTGCCCACTGTCTTTTGTTTTTGATTAAATGACATTGAAAGCTGCTAGATAGCACTTGCATACATTGCTTCACACACCTACACAAAAATGTCAGGTTATGCTTTGTGGCAGTTCACTTTTGAGTTGTATCTTATTCCTGTTCAGGTAATAACTCTCTCTCTTTTTTCTTTTTTTCCTCTGATATAATCTAAAAATGTGGCACCCTGCAATGTTATTGGAGATTAAGTTCTTAATTATGAATTTCCTTGCTTTTGTGAGTTTGCCTCAGATCCTTAACATTTTTAATGTCATTTTTATGTGAATTTCCATGCTATTTTAATTCATTAGTCATGGGCTATCATTTTTCGATGTAATTACTGTAATTTCATCAAGTGACATAATTACAGTAAATACTTTGAGTAATTACTATTCATATGGAAAAAGATATCTGGAGGTGTAATAATGTCATATAATAAAATATTTATGATGTGTAAAGACAAATTAAGATGACATATTTACATCACGTAATGGCATGACAGCACTCCATATTTACCTTGGGTGAGGAGAATGACATAAAAATAAGTTTCAGTGACATCATCTTTTGGTAATGATTACAAAGAGTTGTGCAGCATCCAGGTACAGCAAATTCAATAACTTCTGCCTTTTAAAAATAAATAATCTTCCCACACCCCTAGAAATGCCCCTAAAAGCCAGAGGGTTGATCTGTTGCCAGCTGAGGTCAAAGGAAGGATTTATGCTGATGCTGACATCAGATGGCAATGACGGGCCTGGAGATCTTTCTGGGGAAGAACATCTGCCTGCCACTTCTAGCAGCTGCAGGTAGAAGGAAGACATTTTGAGGGAAAACAAAAACTAGCATGAGCAACAGTTTAGAAACCATCCATCCAGTGACAATCGTGTCTATACATATGTTTCTGTCTGTGTCTTTGAGACTATGGAGAAGTAGCTGCGCTAAGAAGCACAATGACAACACTTGCCACATCAAAGCCTTCTGCAATTCAGAAATGCCAGGTTTTATCAATCAAGTTTCAGTGTAAATTTCATCTGCTGGTTCTGATGTGCATGACTGTGCCCAATCAGGGTGTGTCTCATTTCACTGCAGCAGCTCTGCCTTGCCCTGGGGAGCAATGTAGTCAAGGGTTAGGCCTCTCCCTTGTATATTACAGAGAGTGGTTGTGGGGGGATGTAAGAAGAATGGGATCTCACTGGCTGAAAGAATTAAAAAAGTGGATACATGAATTCTCTACCTAGGCTATTCTTACAAAATATTCACAATTTTCCACTAGTTGTGTAGTCCTCATTGTCTATTTGTTAGCCTGGGGCTTAATCTGCCTGGTGGAAAGGCTCGGTGTTTGGCATCAAGTCTGAAAAAAGCAGGCTGGCACTCACAAGCTGCATTAATGATCAGGCAGGTTGAGCCTTATCCATTTGTATCCTTAAAATGAGCAGAGTTATGTGACCTTAGCTTCACTGTGCCTTCATGCTTTTCCTACCCTCTGACCTTCCAGAGATCTGGTGAAGCTAGCAAATCATTAAGAATTCAAACAATACAATAATGTGCCAGTGTGGGTGAATAAATCTGCCTTTGTGGCAGGACTCATGTATTGGGCTGTGAAAACAACACTCAGGGCTGTGAGGGTGAAGGGGAGCGCCAGCTCTGTGCTGAGATCAGTAGGGCTTGTGCTTTGCCGTAACTCAAGGACCCAAGAAGAAAGCAGAGTGAATAATCAAATCATGCAGTTAGAGACTAGAGTATGATGCACAAAGAGGGCTACATAGGTTTGCAAAGATAGTATAATATTTGAAGCTTCTGTAAATTTAAGGATACCCTCACAGTGTCATGTTTAGTGATGTCACACAATCCACACATGCCAGTGTACCTATAGCACATTGATATTTACACAGTATTACTCTGCACTTACTGGACTGCACTTTTTGACTCATTTCTGTGATGACTGCATAGGAGATGACTCCCAACGTAAGTTGGTACAGTGACATAAAACCCATGGAGGCTGAAGGAAGGATAATGAAAGAAGCATTTACTGATTTACTGTAAACTGTAGCAGCATTCATTTCCCTGTATGGGTTACACATGACTTCCCCCTCTCTGCTGGAAGGGGCTGTATCTTGATGGGACTTCAATATAAAGCAATTTCTTTTCCTCTAGATCAGGAAGAAACACTAGAAAATTGGCATTATCCTTTCTGCATCTGTGAATCATTATAAAGCCACCTAGGACTACAACAGAAAGATAAAAGAATAAATTAATCTCTGAGAGCAGCGTAATTCTTCAGGGAACTGGATGAAAATGACAGCGATGCTACACTGTAGATAATCAGTATTTGCTTCATGTTAGCATCAGGTGTCAGCACTATCATTCCCTTTCAAAAGTCAGGTCAACAACAAAAACAACAGCAATTACAAAAACTGAGGATCTCATAGACCCTTAGAGTCTGATAGGTTCTGTTGTGCTGTGGCTTTAACTTGATCAGTCTCAGTGCTGTCATTATGACACAAATACCTAGTGTGCACATGCGCACATGTATCACACGTATATGTCATCTGTGTTTGTATACATTAACAAAACCAGGCCCTTATTATTTCTGGAGAATGAACCACTGGTTGATTTACAAACTTGCAGAGGTTTTGAAAGGTGTTAATAAACTTCAGTGCAGTGTAGACAATATTAAACCACTTGCCAAAGCCCCAGGCTAAATTGGTCTTGTAAAGCTTATACCAGATCCTTGGAACTTGCAGGCAAATCCAAAGACCAAAAAAAAAAAAAAAAAAAAAAAAGAGGAAAAAATTAGAAATCAGATGCTCAAGAGAGAATGTTCTTGCCAGTAACATGACAGAGTCAAGTTAATTCAAAGTGATTCAAACTAGAAAGACGATTTTTTTTTTTTTTTTTTTTAAGGATATTGCTGGCCAGTTCTGCATCCTGAATCTGATTGACATATGATACTACTAGGCTGAATGAAGACATTTTGCACATGTTTTTGCTTCAAAGAGCAATTGCTAGGGGTAACACTGGTTAGTTACAATGTGGAGACATGCCAAACTATTCTGAATGAGAGTGGATTGCTGGCTATCTTGTGCTTCAAGGTTTGTAGGGCTGGGTGGATAATTAAGCATTCTTGACATTGCCATGTGGTCACATAAGCTCAGAGGGCTGGAGAAATTAATGGTGGAAGCTCAGGTTCCTACTGGGTGTGCCGTCCAGATTTGTAAACTGTGATTTCCACTACATGAAGTTGAATGAACTGCACAGTATACTTTATGAGAATGTCTTTGACTATTATTGAAATTTCCCTACAAAAACTAATGTTTTGACATAAATTCTTGACAGAGCTGGTTTGACATTTGCTTTTTTTTACAACTCTCTCTTTTTAGTGCAGCCTTTATATCCACTCACCTACTTTGCCAAGGAGATTTATTCTTTTTTAATCAATCTATACCTTTCACAATGCAGTTTCCACATTTTAAGTTTTTGTTAAGACTTGTTGAATGAAAGATCTTCTGTCCCGGAATGTGTCAATGCATTATTGAAAGTAATAGCAAATTGTCTCATTAATTCTTAACAGCAGCCTGGGTCTGCAGAGCTAAGTTTGAGTGGGTAAAAGCCCTTACATCTCTGGCAGAACTTTTTGTTGTTGTTTGCTTTGTTTTCGATCACCACAGCTGATCCTTTTGGTCATGTTTTAGTAGCTTCACTTTTCTTTAGAATGCAAATTTTGCATTGGATAGTTAAGTTCTAAAGTTCAATGTAAAAAAAAAAAAAAAAAAAAAATCAAACCCCAGACAATTCACTTTAACTTTTCAACTGATTAGCATATACCATGTTTCTTCCCAACTGAGAAAGAAGAATATGAGTTTCTGAATCAGTCACTTTCCTGAGGATTACATGTTGTTAGTAGAGGGAGGAAGAAGGAGAGAACCACTCAAGTACAACAGCTGGCTCTAACTTCACCTGGCAAAACTGCTAATATACAAGACTGGTTAATCTAAATTTCCAGAGCTCAAAATGAACATTTTCAAGTCTGTATGCCTGCCTTTTCCAGCCACTGATTTTACTCTGTATGGAATAACTCAAGCTTTATGTGAATTATGAATCTATATTTTGGGCAAATATCTTCAATCTTATCATAGAATCATAAGATCCTTAGAGTTGGATTGTTACACTGTTTGGGCCCACATTATTCGCGTTTGATCATTCTGTGTATTTGTGCATGCTAGTATTCCCTCTGTTCCTTCACATGGGGTAGTTGAGAGACCCCCACGTGTGGCTGAGGCCAGTTCGTGCCCAGCATCTCCAAGGGATGATTTGCATCAGAGTACAGAATGTGTCAAAACATCATGGCTAAATCTAGAGGGCATGGTGACAGGGCTCATGATGTGACAAGGCAGATCAGCCGATGCTGTGCATGTCTAGACAGTGATCGGTAACAGAGGTAACTAGTGGGGAAGGACAAACAGAGCATGAGGAAACAGAGATACCTCAATATACACACACTACTGATGGCTTGTATCCAGCAGGTTGATCTCTCACAGGTAGGAATGGCCAGGAGCAGGGCAGGCCGCGGTGAGAAGTTTGGACATATGTCAGTGCCTATTCAGGCTGAGCCAACCATTAACTCTAGTTTTCAGTCTTTTCCAAATTGTAGTTTGTTAACTAGCAGCTAGAACTTAGGAAAAAAAATGTCTAACCATCTATTACTGAGTGAAATCAAAGTCAGAGCTGTGTTTCAATAAACTCAAAAATGGCACTGTGTTTCCTTTGTATTGTCTTTTGTGAAGGCATTTGCTTCCAGACTGTATTAACAAAATATGTTGTTTGACAGATATCATCTCTGCAGACAGGTTGCCTAATCTGTTTTATTGACAAATTGACTTATTATTTGATCAACTTGAATATAGTCTTCAAGATATATTTCTATTATAAAAAAGTAGATGGAACAGGGAATAATGTGTTTAGTCCATCATCCTCTTTCAGCTGTCATTTAAACACTGGTGTGTCTGCAGGAAGAGAAAAGAAAAGTTATACAGTTGTTTTGATCATGCTGTCAGAATTGTCTTTATTGTCTGTTGGGGAATTGCCTATGTAATTTCTTCTTCCTTGATACGATAATATATTGACCTCCCTTATTCAGTCAGAAGAAAGTGGGTTATGATGGCTCTACCCACCACCTACATGAAGTTTCATATTCTATCAGCAGAGAAACAAAGCATCTCCGGGAGCCAGAATCACTTATACTTCACTTCCCTTGTGTTTTCTTTCAGTGGGTCCTGGAAACAAAGTGAAGTTACGAGGTTTTCTTCACCAAAGTCAGAAACATTAAAAAAGAAAAAAATTATAGACAGTTAAGTTACATTCTTTTCTTTGGGGAGCTGTTGATCATGTTTATTTTTAAGTCATTAAGTTGTACTTTGGAAGTTTCAAAGACAGGAAGAATAGAAAAATTTTGCAGTCTGTATTGAACTGGTCAACTAGGTAAACACGAGAGCAAGTGAGACCTGCTTGTGTCAGTACCAAACCCTGCTCACCTCTGCCCATGGCGTTCCTATGCCCTCAGCACAGATGTGGCTGTGCGCACCAAGGGCAGAGGAAGACCAGACAGAACTGGACCTACACAAAAGTCAGCTTTGTTTTGGTGTTTGCTTTCAAAACTTATTAACATTAGAAAGAAAAGAATACCTGGAACCAAGACACTTAGAATGTTCCTCCATTTAGTCTGGTAAAATCTTAGTACAATTTGTCCATTTCTAATTGTGCTCACAGTAGGTAGAGCAACTGTATGGAGGGATAATCACAAAAGGCCCTGCTTTGTGTATTTTGATTCCCTCTGGAACCAGAATAATTACAAGCGGTGAAAATCTTACCCCTTCCATGTCAAAAGGAATAGATTTTTCTTTCAGAGAGTGAAAGCTTAAATTGAATTTTTAAAATGTAGATATCCTGTACAAGGCAAAATTATTTTCACCAAGTTTAATTTGGTGGATAAGTATGATAGTAGAAAGAAGTTGAACATGATTTTGAGCCACAAAGTCAGAATTCTTTGATAAAAAGCATCCCAGATTCAAAGCATTTGAGAGTCCAGCCAGGCAGCTCCAGGAGCCCTGAGCTCATCACCTTGGCCTTGGTTCAGCAAAGTCCAGGGCTGCTTAAACGAAATCTGGCTACAGGGAAAGAAAAGCACCAAACCACCCACAATTTGCCCATCTTTGTGGTCTTTTCCTTCCTGTTTTTTTAAGCTGCACACATTGAATGTTGTGATTGCCTGAGAGCTTTTTCCTGTAGCTAATAATACTTTGCACTGCTGTAGCGCCTTTAATCCAAAGATCTCAGAGTGCTTTGCAGGCATTAATGAATTAAGCCTCCTAACACCCCTTTGAAGTAGGTATTATTATGGCAGTCTTGGAGATGGGCTGCGTAATTTTCTGAAGTTGTAGAGCAAGTTTCTGACAGAGTCAGGAATCGCCTGCTGAAGCCCTGCGCCTCTCTGCCCTGCTTCTACCACCGCTCCACTCTCCCCGACTAAGTCTCATAAATCATTTTAATTTTAAATAATTACTTTGATTTACTTACTGTATTTAAGTCATATCTCTGCTAAATACAACAGGAGGCATCGATTTATGCTTGGTGGGTTAGGCATTCACTGCCTGTGAAAGTTGCACTGATAATGTGAAGCTAAACCGACACAAATCCCTGTGTGGGGATGCTCTGGCGGGGGGACAGGAGGGGCTTTGCAGGGCTTAGTTTGAGCCTTGCCATCATGCACACACGCTCAGTCCCGTGCCACTGCACCAGTGCAGCTCCTGTATTTCATAGAACCATAGAATCACAGAGTGGTTTAGGTTGGAAGGGACATAAAACCCATCCAGTTCCTGTGGGCAGTGTTTTCACCCACTAGACCATGTAGAACTGTATTGCTGTGGCATGGTAACCTCCCACTGAATGAGTTGGCCTACACAGTGGGGCAGGGCAGGCTGGGTTCTGCCCCTGGCAACCATTTTGGAGGCACCCAGGGGAGCCTGTAGGTTCACTCTGGCCTTGGCTTTCAGCTCTGAGTGAGGTGGAGGAGAAAAACCCTCGTGCCCCACAGCTGTATGCACTACATCACATTAGTAAGTATATTCAGAAGACTTCCTAGACCCTTTCAGAGCGCGTTTTCCACTGGCTGGCCTCTCAGCCACTGCTTCATTCTCTCCCACACTGCTTTTCTGCAATATTGTTGAATGTATACCAATTGGAGGCTTATCGCTGAGAGCTCCCAAAGTTCTAGCACTGCACTTCCTCACAGGGAACGCGCACTTTTGCGTAACCTTTCATGGCTTCTCCGTGGGGGGGGCTTTTCACTTTCCTACACGCATCTCTCTGTATGTTGCTTTCTTGGTAGGAATGCGCTAATTGTCACACGTCTCTCTTTTTTAAATAGATTAATGCCATAATTATCCTCATTTTCTTCCTTCCTGCTACAGGCAACTGCTGGAATGCTTTAGCATTTTTTTGAAAGGGAAAAAAAAAAAAAAAGAAGAAATAAAAAAAGGAAAAAAAAATCCCACAGCTTGGCTAGGGCAATAATTGTTACCCTCCCAAGTCTAGGCCATGATATCACTTCTAGAAAACCTTTTAAAAATTTCTGTTGGACTTTTAGGGTCTCACTGGTCTTTATTCCAGTTTCACAGTACTTGGCCTTGCCCACTTATGTTAAAAAGCTGTGCACCTCCATCTCAGTGAGAAGGTCCAAGTGCTCACGGACATTCCAGGGCTTGGTGGGCAAGGACACAGGGGGTTTTGTACAGGGTGATGGTTATTAAAAGGGCAAAGAAGCAAAACATCTTGGTTCAAGTAGCAGGTGAAGAGTCAGTAGGTATGCTGAGCATAGAGCATGCTACCCAGCATGGCCATGGTTGTTTCTCTGGCCTGTACGGTAGACAGGTGCTCTCTTTATCACTGTACTGATGTACATGCAAAGGATATGGTGTGAATTTTAGATGTTCTATGATTCTGACAAAGGGATTTTAAGGGGCTAAAGGATGCTGAGCTGAGCTTCCCGTGACAGACTGTAACACAAAGCTGCCAAAACAGATCTCTGGTTTGCCAATGGGCTGCTGTTTTTAAGTGCCATCCTGCTCCCAAGAAGAGTGTGGAGGGCAACCTGGCAAGTAACAGAAGTGTGGGCAGGTTTGTAGGACCTCCATCACCAGGTGCCCCCTTTTGCTTTCCCAAATATTGCCTTTCCCCTTCGGGAAATCTGGAACCATAGAATGGCATCTGTCAAGCCGTAGGCACTCAAGAGTAAGCACCCATCAGAATAACTTACTGTCAAAAACAGGTACAAATTCATTTCATCCCACTTCGTGCCATATGCTGCTGTCAAAACTCCATGAACTGTTTAGGCAGCATGTTGGGACATTATGACTATGAGCAGAGCTATTTTTTTTCCTAGCTTTGTGTCACTGGTGTTTTTAATTGAGCATTTGCTTTGGTCTCTGAACAGGTAAACCTGCAGAAAGCAAACAAGCTGGGAAGGTGGGCATGTGCTGAACCTCTGGATTCAAACCCCTCTGCGTAGGAAGAGCTTTGACTCTGAACTGAAAATTGCTCAGTGAGTGGCACCTGTCATCATAGTTCTGCACTGCATTGTTGAGGAATCAGCTTTTTCTTCTAGTTTAATATTGGTATTTTAAAGACAGGGTGACTTTTTTTTCCTGTGGAAGTTGAAAAGATTGAATTCTGGAATGGACAGGAAAACTGAACCTAAATATATATATATATATATATTTTTTTTTTTTTTTTGCTCCTTGAGCCCAGCTGTTTTGCTCTCCTGGCAACAAAATTAAATAGCATAATCTTCACTACAATAAGTGGGAAACAGAACACAGTATAGGTAAAGAACACATTTGCTGTTTTATTGGTGCCTTGCAGGGCAATAATACTGAAAAAGGGGAATGCAAAAGAAACAAAACAACAACAACAAAAAAAAACCCAACAAAAAATAAAACAAAACAAAAAACCCAGGATGGTGGCAACCCACATTGTATTTTTTTTAAAGAGTACATCAACTCCTGTTTTTTTCATTTATTGTGGCATGAATGATAACATAAAACCAAAACATGAAAATATACAACTTATATTACACTATGTGTTATGAACAAAATATAAATCTATAACTCTATGTTATATTTACATAATTATTTCTTTTATTAAATTTCAAGTGAGATGGTAGGTTGCGCATACTTTGTTTTAAGCTCCAGGCATTTGATTGTCTCTATTTCTTTTCTATTTTCATTTCACTTGTAAAATCCAAAACATTAAAGGAGTAAGAGCTTTAGAGCCAACGGAGCTATATAAATACTGTTTCAGCAAACCAGTGACAAAAACACTGGGGAGTAGAGAAATCAGTCAGTAGAAAAAAATGAACTTGACATGTTCTTCTATCAGGGAAACTGACAAGTTAAGATAAAGTTGAAAAAATGTAAATATAAACCAAGCTAAACATCCAGCCCATGCCCTGTGAATTGAGGATACACTTGAATCCACATCCAGTGAATTACACACATTTCTTTGCAAAATTGAAGATATGATTCTATCAAGAAGTGGGCAGACAAAAATACTTCCTATCTGATAAATCATGCCCTTAAATGCACAGGATATTATGTAGTTGCCATTCATTCTAGCAGATGAATTCTTGCTAAGTAAGGTCTACGTTTCCACGGAGTATAATTATTTTTGATGTTACAAACGTGATGTCAGAGGCTTCTTCGGGGACAATAACAGCTCATCTCTTTGGATTAAAAAGAAAAAGCTCTGAAAATGTGCTGTAAAAAGGTTAAAGACAATTTACTTTCTAAAAAATGATTTAATTAAAGAGAGAGTCTACTGCAGTAACCAAATCTTTGAAATAATGTCTTCGAAGAAAGAATTTCTTCCATATGCATTTGTAATAAGAGGATTTGGTTACAAAACTAATTAAATGCTATAATAATAGCCAGTGTTCTTTTCTGGGGGCCTGATTAATACAGCGGAACGGTTAAATAAAGATGTTAAATGCACTTAAAAATCCTATTTTACTAATATAAGGCATGAATAAATTGAAAAAGGATATACTCTGTGTTATTTAATTGAGCTTAGAAGCAAGTGTCTCAGTTTTTCTCTTCTTTTCCCCTTTTCCCCACTGCTGGTATTGTTCTTCTCTAAGCTAGCGAGCACACTGACGCAAGAGGTTCCCGATGTCAGAGGAGAGCGAGGCCGCCACAACAGAATGGCCTCAATGCGCTTGTAGGTTAATACAAGCCTAACCTCTTCTAACCTGGTTTGCCTACATGCTCTAGGGCACAGAACCCAGGAAAAAAAAAAAAAAAAGAAAGAAACAAGACAAGAAGGTCTATTTTTATGCGTTCTGCTTTTTGTTTGTTTGTTTGTTTTTCTGAGAAATGAAAGAGGGACAAACAGGGCCTCGTCTTCAAATCTGGTCTTCTACTTGAAGGATATATGGGCGCTCATACTTTGGCCCAACAAAACCTTAGCACAGGCACAAGTGTTTTGCTGGTTTGGGACCCCAGAGCCTTTTTTTTTTTTTTTTTTCTTTTCTTTTTTTCATTTTATCATTGTTGCATCAGGCTCAGTATTGAAACGCAGGTGGCGGACAGTTCGCTCCAGCTACCCCTTCAACCCGCCTGACCAAACGCAGGCTCAAGCACAGTCCCTCAGACAGAAATATGCAGATGACAAAACCAGCACTGGTCTGAGCCTTAACCCAGGCCTACACGGTGAGCAACGAGCACAGAACTCATTCTGCTGCCCTGACACCAGCCTTGCTCCAGCACCGGACCGAGATGGGGCCACCTCCAGAGCATCTCCAGAGCATCTCCTGCAGCACTGCCTGTAGCCCAGGGCTGAAATTTGGCCTGGCTGAAGTGAAGGGACCTTTGTCCCATCGACTTCACCAAGGCTGGCTTTCTAGCCCACACATCCAAGGCTTGCTCCAATCATGCTTGCTGCAGTGGCACCTACCTGGAGCTAAAACAAAGTATTCTGGTAGCCCAACGTTACACCATTAAACCAGAGAGTCTCTATAGCGTGGTAGAAATTAAGCATCCAGCAAATGTGAGGTGAACCCACAAGAGTCAGAAGTAATTTGTTCACAAAGACAGGGAACAAATTTAAAAGTTAAAAAAAAAAAAAAAAAAAAAAAAAACAGGAGCAAATATCTGTTTTCACATTGTACATAATAATGATATAAAAACAATTGGCTATTTTTTTATTTTTTTTTTACTTCTTATCTAAACAGAGTGCTTCAAAAAAATTGGCTCTAGATGACTGGTGTAATTAAATAACTAAAATGAGTGATGAGAGAGCAGAAGTTAATTAAGATTGAAAACAACACTCCCATTAATTCACTCCATCATAATAAACATCAGAAGTTGACATGGCTGGGGCCAAAATTAAAATAACAGAAAGAGGAATGGTGTGAGCAGAAGAAGAAGCTATTTGTTTTCATATGTATATATATATATTTATATATATATAAAAAGGCAAGGTGGGGAGGGGTATCCATTTTAAATAGCCTAACAGCTTCATTTGCTGCACTGCCAAATTAGAACAGAATAAAATAAAGTTAAAAAAGGAGGGGGGGAAATAAAATAAATTATACATAATTTACTAATCTGGGAACAGCTGACCATTATTATTATTATTATAATTACCATTACAACACTAGCAAGAAGAGGCAGTTCAACTGAAAAAAAAACCGAAACAAAACCAAAACCAAAACAAAAAAAACACAGTCATAAAACACAAACAAAAAGAACCCTCTCTGACATGGAGGATATGATCAGCTACTCCTAGCATAACTTCAGAGCAAATCTTCTGAGAGAGAGAAAATAGAAAAGAATTTTTGTGAGGCAGAGGTGGACATCAAAAAGGGAAAACAAGGAGAAAAACAAAACAGATGTTGCCGGGTAGAAGTATCACACGTCCAAACTGCTCGTTGGAGTATTGTCCTACTCTTCAATGACATTTGCTTGTTTGCTTTGTGCAAAGTCTGCACAGGTCAAGTTACACTTCAAGTGGTGATCCAGCAGAAAAGACCCCACGTACTCCTCCCCAGCCCCTCCTGCTTCCTGCCACTTCTGCCCTGCATATGGATTAAATGGCTGTTACCACGAGGTCGAAATTTATGTCATGAAATTTGTAAAATCAGCATTGCCGAGTACTGGACATGCTGGTTCTGGCAAAACCTCAGGCTGAGATCTGGCTGGTACTAAGATTCACAAGGCTATTTCCACAAGGCTAAGGGAATGCTGGCAACGAGCCTCTCTGGCAGCAGGGATTTACCAGTGAGCAATACGAAGGTGGTATTAGAAAAGTGACCCAGAAGGCGGCTCTTTTTCTCTGTATGACCCTGGGACTCTGCAGATCTACTGGACAGCTGCTGCTTGAAACCAGAGGTAGCCTTTTTGGTTGGTTGATCGGTTTAGATCTAATGCTTCTGTTTTGCTACATGAATGTGGGTGCTCTCTTTCTAGTGGAAGATGAAAGCACAGAGATGAAAAGAGATTCTGTACTTCACTTGTATTTATGCTCTTCTTCCAAAATAAAGCAGAATACTCAGTTACCTTGTTGAAATTACAACAGGCTAACATATGCTCAGCATTACATTTGTATAAATCCACCTTCTTCGCCCTGACTGCTGTTGCCCAAGGAAGGCAAAGCTGCACAACAACACACCTAGGGGCTCTAGGATGATGCTGGAATTGGGAGACAATTTTTCACCTGTGAGAGGCAGCATCTAGGGAAACTCAGCACCATAAAGGTTTGGGTTCTCTGTTCTCGACTTTGAAAACAAAAATCTCTTCGTAACTATTAGTCTTTGTTCCTACAAAAACATCACACTGATAAAAATGGATTTCTGCAAGTGCAAAGGAGAAAAAAAAAAGCCAGTTAAAAAAAAACAAAAACACAACGCAGTTGCCTTTTGAATCAGAGATCAGTGCTCAGCAGCCCTGTAGGTACGAGTTCATTAACACTGGACATTATGGTAGCCTAATTACACTCAGTGAGAAGTTAACATCTCCAGCTGCCCTGTCGTGTATTGGACAAATCCTATTTTGAACAATCTTTTCTTTATGTCCTATATGCTGCCACTTGAAGTGTAAATGAAAAGCAAAAGCTCCTTGCAGACCAAGTCCTTTGGAGAATGTGGGATTTCATTCTGGAACATGCTTTTTGCTCACAATAGTCCAATATTATTCTTATTAGTACCATAAACACGCACACATGAAAATCCAAGATCATAAAATATTTTTTCTCTAAATTTCTTATGCTCTCTCTCTCTCTCTCTCTTTTTTCACCTGAGAATGGCACCTACAGTTTCCTTTAAAAAGCAAAACCAAAACCAAAAATATAAATCTAATCTCACCAGCTGCTGGTATATCAGGTTCTTCAAGGGATTGTCTAAGATACAACACTGTCCTAACTTGAGATAGAGCGGGAAGAGAAAGGAAACCCAAAGAAAAACAGAAACAGAGACCAACCAAAAAAATAAGCAAATTGGACTAGTTCAGCGCTGTAGTACAAATTTGGCACTTGCTCAAAGACTCAGTATGATGTGCAACTGATGAAGAGAAGTTCTCTCTTGAAAGGAAATAATTGCTTGTTGGGGTTAACAGAAACAGGCTCCCCACTTCCTTCCTTGCCAGCCACGCGCACACACACACACACACACGCTTCAGACCCAGACGTGCCAGGGAGGAGGAGAAGGAGACAGAAGGGGAAAAAGGAATTTTATCTTTTTCTTCTTTCCTGTCAGGTGCATTACCAAAAAAAAAAAAAAAAAAGGAAAAAAAAAGAAAAAAAAAAGAATTATTTCTCTTTAAACTGTAGCACAAAACAACAAAACACATTCACAAGCCACTTGTTGGCACTGTGTACCTGAGTGAGAATTTCTAGAACATTGTAGAACAAACAGCCATAAAGTTTATTTGAAAAAAAAATAATAATAATAAAAGGTCGACGGGTAAGACTTCAGTGCTTGGGTATAGCAGCTGAATTACTGGCATTATTTTACCCATAGCTTATATTATTCTGTTGTTGTTGTCGTTGTCTTTGTTTCCTTTCTTCTGAGCCTTTTTTCTTCTGATGCAGGCTGATGTCTATTAGTCAGCTGATGTCCCAACTAGTTAAGACTAACAGTTAAAGTAACAGTCAGTGTATGAGAAAGTTAATGTGCTTGGCCACTGGTAAGGATAAACCAGATGGGGCTTTATTTATTTTTTCTTTTCTCCTTGAAGTCCTGCAGGTCATGTGATATTTGGACCCTGATCAGTTGGCTTGCCCCGCAATGTGATTTTCACTGTCACTGCCATAGTCCACATCGGGGTCATCCTCTTCCTCATCATACTCATCGTAGATTTCTCCATTGACGTCATCGGTCTGCATCTCTTCCTTGATATGGGGCTCCTCACCTTTGATGCCGTAAGTGCTCTGGATGACGGGCATCCCGGGCTCGGGGCTGCTGGACACACTTGAGTGCTCTGAGGGCAGGTGTGGGGAAGGCATTCCTGCCATGGCGATGGCTCCTGGGTAAACGACACCTGCGGTGGCAATGGGAATCTGTGCTTGTTGCCTGCAATGGAGAAGAAGGAAGAGGAAGTTTGAATACTGGAAGAAGCAGAGAGAGAGCAAATATGACAGCGTTTGGCAACCCCATTAGCACGTGCTCTTGGGCATTCAGAGGGAGCTTCTGGATGGCCCATACATGACAACTCTGGTATCAATACTCCAGATTCACCAACTGATACTCTTGATACGAACACTGAGCCCAAACCAACTTCACTGCTAAGGAAATTCAACCTTTGTGAACATCTGCAGTTGCAACTGAACCACACAGCTTCAGCTTGCCTGCCTGTGATGCAAATTTCTTTACTGCATTGCCAGAAAGAAGCAAGCACCCTTTTAATCATGGACTACCCCAAAAAACATATATTTTGAAAATCTTCTTAAACAATCCCAAGCAGCTGACAGGACTGGAAATAAAAATTTGCTAGCAGGAGAAACGAAGCTAAAGCTAAGTAGCCTGCAAAGCAAAGGGAACTAACATTGGAAGAGGAGAAAGCAAAGGCCTCTCGGTGAGAGTACTCCATGCTAATACATGGACCTGGCCCTTACTAAGGAGAAGGGCAGTGGGCATTCCAGGGCTAACATGGGCTTACAGGATGATCGCTAACGGCCTCCTATTGGAAGGTGACAGTTTTCAAAGTGAATGACACTGGTGAAAAACAGAAACTTTGAAGCAGGGTGGATAAAACTGGGAAAAGCCAGACTTAAAATGGAAGCATGCATTATTTAAAAATAAATAAAAAGCAAGCGAGCAACATGAGCATTTGAGCAAATCCTCTATAAGATGCCTTTATATAGCATCTAAGCCTTGGAAACCTGTCTGCAGCAATGAAAGACGAATTATTCCAGGCCATAGAAATTCCCTTTGCATCAAGAACACTAGCTGTGTTATACCAGTGTTTGTTTCCCTGAGAAGCTTCAGGGTCCCAACAAGCCTAGAGGTTTAAAATTCATGCTCCTTTTGTTTCCTTGCTGCATGAAGTAATTCCATTGCAGTAATACTCTTCAGTACATGCTGCACATTGTAATGTCATCAGCGGTGTGTCCATCTGTACTGAAAAGCCTTGCCACAGGAGACAGGGCAGAGTCTCTTGAGATGAACATTCGTAATTAAGAATGAAACCTTTCCCTGTTCCCCTGCCTGGCTGTGCCCTGGCTGTACAGTAAGCCCTGCACAGTACAGTGATCCTGAAAGACTCTCCTCAGCCAAAGAGCTTTACATTTGTTTGGAATTGCTAGCTGTGTTTTCAGTTACTTCCTGCCTGCCATTCAAGCGAGGCCGCTGTCAGTACAATCATTATTTCCCTGTTGCTGAAACAAGTTTAAGTTGTCTCAGCTGAAGACACAGCTCTTAAAGAAGGTAGCGGATCTAATTTGCATTTTATTCTTAATTCAATAGGAAGGCTTTGTTTTCTGGAGTCAGCATTTCTGTAACAAGATTCAGCACACTTAAATTGCTTTTAATATTTAACAATAGGAATACTTTGCACTTAAATGGTGCTTTTCAGAGTGCTTTCCAAATATTAAATAATTTAAGAATAGCATTTTTCCACTTCCATAGGATGTCCACTCTGGAGGATGAGGTGAGTTTACCACACCACCATTAAAGATGAGGTCATTAAGACATGAAAGCATTAAGTACAAGAGTTGCAAAAAATGCTCAGTCCTTTCCCATTATGCTGTTTTCAGGCAGGTTTTCAGGATGTCCCAGCAGCTCGAACAGCGAGAGCTTTTAAGAAACCCCATCACTTACTTTTGGGTACAATTAGCAGCTGGATTTGTGTTCAGAAGATCAGCCCCAAATGACCTGCACAGGGTGATCCGGCAGATTAGGAACCAAAACCAGGAATGCAGCTGCAGTGCTGGGACTCCCAGAATAAAACACTGACCCCACTGCGGTCACTGGCCGCTTTGTCAGTAGCTCCTACAAAGATTTCACCCCAGATTCTGTGCTCTAATTGCCTCAGTACAAATTATCTCCAGAAATGTCTTGATTTCAATGTCAGCCTTGTTTGGAAAGCTAAATAATATGCAGAGCGTTACAAGGTTAATTTTTTTCCCATGATGAAGCATGCATGTTAACCAGATAAGCAGTGTTCTGGGGGCTCTGCTGCACCTATTCTTTTTCCAGAAAGCACCCCTCCTCTTTTTTTAATCTCTTGATGCCAAATGTTGGCTGACTTCCCTGTGTTTGTTTCAGTGCTTACCATTGGGATCACTGGACCTGCCAGCACCACAGGGTTAAGCAGCTCAAATTTCTCTGCTGAGCGGCTTATTATAACAATGCACACTGTAGCTGTTTAAAACACAGTCTGATGACACTTAACAGTTGCTGGACAGATATTCTCTCCTTTATTGCTACTTCTAGTCATTAACTAGGGAGATGTGCAACTCAGTTCAGTAAATATGATTCCAAATTCAGCCTGAGATGAAACAGAACATAAATTCCATTATTTGTGAGGCTTGTTTTTGTTTTTGCTGCTTTTCCTTTTTAAAAAAAAAAAAATTATTATTTTTTTACCAATTTCTGGAGTGATTACAGAAATATTACAGAACATTTCTGATTTTTTTAATCTGCTTTAGCCAAAACCAAGGAGCATTTGCAGAAGGAAAAGACATGTGAGTTTTCAGGCAGATTTCAGCCTGATCACATCAAGCTGATCAAACTGATCTATTAAGCGTTTATCAGAACCAGTCTTCTTGAAATTTATACTCAGCATAAAGCATTTAGCTTACTGAACTGGAAGACATTCGCTTCCTAGTATGACACATGCCATCGTGATGGACAATGGATGCAACTTCATGCCTGATATGAATTAAGTGAGCCAAGTCTGTATTCCAGCTGAAGTTCAATATGTTCAGCAGTCCTTTTACAGACCACTTGCCACAGGTCATACTGAATGCAAACTAGTATTTTTGGCTTTTGGATCAATAGGCACTACCACAGATTTATTCAGATACAACCTCTGAGGCCCCATAATAAAGTAATATTCACAAGATTTTATTAGAAAACTTACATTTCATTGGAAACTCTTAGGCTTTTTTTTTTTTTTTTTTTCTTTTGCACGATTGGGGTGGAAATGAGACAGTTGGCTGAAGCTGTGAGATGAACATATAGCAGAGCCAACAAAAAAATCCCTAGCTGCCTAACTTCCTCCTGGAATGCACTGTTTGAAAGTATAAGCTTCACATTCCGTTACCAATATATAATGTTCTTGCCAATAAAATATATCATTTACCACAGTGAATTAAGAATTCTCCCTGAAAATGTTTTTTGTTGTTGTTGTTGTTGTTTTTTTTTTATGAAACGAATGGTAGTTTTTAAAGGTCCCATACCCAACATTAAAATACTGCCTCATCTCCTGACGTCTGTTGCGCATGATAGCCTTGTACTCGCCAATGCGTAGTTTTTTGCCATCTACAAGGCAGGTACGCTTCGGCCTTGGCTTGTATTTGTAGTCTGGGTATTTCTCCAGGTGCTGTTTGCTGAGTCGGGCCTGTTCCTCGTAGTATGGCTGCTTCTCTAGGTTTGTCATAGCTTTCCAGCGAGATCCTGTCGCAAAAAAAAAAAAAAAAAAGAACAAGAAATGAGGTTCTGCTCACTCACAAGCACTGAAAGGCAAAGAAGCAAGTAGGTCACTTGGAACAAGATACCGACGGTCATATCGCTTTGGGCTGGGAATCTGTCAGAGCTTCCAGACAAAGGTCAGGTCTTGTTTGCATTTCACTTGTAAAACTCTTGAGTATGGCCATGAGGCAGAGAGAGATGATACTGGAAGCTTTCACTATTTTATGGAAACTTTTCTCTATTATTATGCTTTTTTTTTTTCAGGTAATCAATAAAAGCATCATCCTGATAATGAGCAATCCATGACACTTACTACAAAACTGAGCAGTGTATGTTAGTGAACTGTGAGAAACCCCCTAGGTATGTCAAGTCTACTCTGCTGTGAGTTTCCTTTGGCCACAGCTTTCCCCTCCTGTTACAGGGGAGGCAGCATTCCCAGATGCTGTGATTTGATTGCCATGCTGCACTATGGCTGGATCTACTCTGGATACTTGCATGTCTAACAGCTCAGTCTTTCATAACAAATAACATCTTTCTAGCTGCTACATTTGTGAAAAGCGGAATCAGAATTGATCATAAATAGTATGCTGCTGGGCACAAGAACCTGCAAAGACCCTGAAGCAATGCCTTTAACAGCTATAAGCTATCCCATATGTCTCAGCAGGGTGTTAACTCCAAGACCAAGTCCCGGTGAGCACTGCCAGCTCTAACTTAACAAAGAATTTAGTATGTGTCATGAAGGGAAGAGCACTGGGATACTGGAACACCTCTCCACAGAGCTGCACTATGGCTTGATTGCTGGCAGCCCAGTTTCTGACATTCTGCCTATGCTAATGTGGATATTTGAGCTACGGAAATGATGAAGACTGCATAATTTTTTTCGAATACCTCCTGAAAATTACAAACTAATATTGCTTAAAAGACATAGTATGGGAACAGAAAGTAAAATTTCTTGAATTAGCTATCCTATTTTATTTTTCCATGGACCATAGAAGTGCTTCAGGGTAAGATACATTTCAAAGAACAGGAATGGTCCAAGCTGTGAAACATGTGGCATAGAAGGAAAATTTTACTGGAAAATAGACCACTTTCCTGTTGGGAAAAAAAAAAAAAAAAAAAAAAAAAGTTTGAATAGTTTCTCAATTTAATGGATCCACAATGTCATATGTCATACTTGACTTCCTCTTGTTCTTCATTTCTCATGGTTATTTATACTGCACTTAGCTCATGCTCTTAGTCAGGTCTGTCGTAGCTCACTGTGCCCCCAAGACTCTCAATATAGAGAGCACAGCTATCCCTTCCTTGGGAAGAAGACAGCTTGGTTCCCTCCAAAAAGACCCCCTCAGACCACCAACACACCATTTTCCCCATCATTCTTTGAATCTTTATTTCAAGCTGCAGTCTGAGATTCTGGAGTAAAGGGGCTGGCAGGCTGGCAGTGACCCATGCTGGCATCACACCTGGTGACAAGTGGTGGGAAATCATGGCGTCTTTGTTTGGAGGAGGAGCAGTGGATAGTCCTTTCTTAGCAAACATTCCAGTGGAGTAAAAAATGTCAGTTTTTTTACATATAAGACACAGAGATTCCCCAGCTAGTTTTGGAATGAGAGCCGGTTCATTGTTTCAGCTAACCGTTAATAGCTTATGATCTTTAAGATTCCTTCCAAGCCAAACCATTCTATGGTTCTGTGGTTCCATCTTAATATGAGTGTGAGTAGATGGTTTCTAAGATTTGATCTGAAACTGCTACATGGCACTTGTATGCCATACAAATCCAGAAGCTCAGTATGAACATCCCTGACATGGCACTGTGTTACATGGGGCAGCCAAACTCTGCCTACAGAATTGCGGTCAGCAGCTTTGTCTCCTGCAGAGAAATTATCCCATGTTTTTTCTGGCAGAGGAAGTGACTAGAAAAAGTGACACCAACTTTCCACTTGTAGTGCCTCTTAGATTTTGGGCTAAATGACACAGTGATAAACATGTAGAGACTGCCAAAACACTGAAAACCCATTTATGCTGGTTTAGCGCACAAGATGGAAGTATAGATAGGATTGAATGATGTCAAAAAGTAAGGGCAAAGCTTACATAGCTCTTATAGGAAGATGTCTACTTTCAAATTCTGCCTCTTGGACATCTGCAAACTGGCTTCTTAGCATATGAAGAAAATAACGAATTTTAGTAAAGCCCTCTAACCACAAACATGCCGCAGCCCTGGTGCCTTAAAAAAACAACTCCAGCCCCAGTTCCTGTCGATGAAACAGTTTTTATTTATGAATAACAAAGCTAAAAACCTCACAGATCTTAAACAAATCTTGACATTTGCTTTACATACTGTGAGGGGACCTGCAGCTCAGGGGCTGATTAATAGTTAGGTATATTTTGAGACTGACATAGAGAAAGATAGAAATTAAAATCAGTAGTTGCAAAATTGTCGTGATTTTTTTTTCTGCAGCAGCATAATTCTTGTTTCACCGTGCTATCTCGCTGCAATCCCACACTCACACCTGAACAGACAGATTCCTACCCCTCACGTGAAAAGTTCTGTAAATAGTGGGTGCAGTTAGGCAAACACATAAGTCTTTGCAGGATCGGGGCCATAAAAATTGAAATTTTGATGCATAATATTTGTACATGCAGTTACACATACAATATTTATACATAAATGTCACTCATTATGTTTTTCCTTCCTAAGCTGCAAACTCAATACAACAAAAATCCTGGCAGTCTCACCTCTCTTTCTAGCAAATTTTTAATAGCAGCCTTCTGCAGGGATATCTCCTCTTACTCTGATTTTATTGTTTTTACAAAATACATTTAATATCATTTACGAGTGTGTTTTGAAGTATCATAAATAATTAAACAAACAGCGATGTCAAAATAAATGCGATAATGGGCACATTTTCTGATGATAAACCCTAGGTTTTTACATTCGAGCATTTTCACTTGTTTCCTTACTAATATGCAACATCCAAGCAGCTCTCTAACTGGTCTTAATGAAACCTTTGAAATTCTGAAGAATCTATTACTCTGAGCCTTGCATTTGTAGGCTAAGGTATGAATAAGGATCATCAAACAGGACGCTAAACTGGTTGACAGTACCTTGTGTTTGGACAAAATATATCTGTAATACATTTATCTGCAGTTTTTTATATGTCAATAAACACACACATGCAGGCGCAGGAACCTATGCCAAGTGCCAGCCCAAGCCCAGATAAGGTGTAATTGAAGAATCTTGAAAAAATGCTTCTTTTTAAGGGAAGATTTACACTCGTTGGTGAGCTTTCTGCTCACCATCTGTGTTGGAAAGCTCCGAGTGGGTCAAGTATGCAAGGCTTTTCTCTGTGAGTATGAAAACAAGAGCCCGTCCCCTCCCTACACACATACATAACGACGGGTAGGATTCTCACACAGCTCTCCCCGATCTGGTGCCTGAAGTGTTTAGAAAATAAATGATAAAATCACTAGACTTTGCAGCACCAGCACAAGCTAGGGCAGTTCAGAGCCGTGCCCACGTGAGGCATTTCTGGTGACAGTGAGGACAGCCAGCCACTGAGCAGGGATCAGCAGTACAGACAGACAGACACCCATCTCTGCACACGTGCCTGTGCTTCAGTGGGGCTCATAGCTCTGCCGACTGCCGATTTCAAGCCAAGTTTCTCCAGCGAGAATTTTCAGCTGCTTGTAACACTGCCTAACTTTTAGTCTATGGGACTGACATCTTTCAATCTGGGTATCTGCAGCAGGCTGATTTTACATTTAAAAAATACAGGTATACACACAAGCACGTATACAATGCGTATGTATGCATTACAGGTATGCAAATATGTCTGCATTCACACATAAGAACATCCATGAAAAGATTTCGGAAGGTACTAATTTCCTTCTAATCTCCTTATGTAAGTTTCTCAGTGAAATTAATTAAAATATTTACAAAAATATCTAAACAATGCATTATTAAATTGATAGGGTCCAGCAGACCCATTTTAGCACTTCTTTTAAACAATTTACTAAAAAAAAATCATTATCCACAAGTTTAAGTTGCAATGAACAGATGGATGACAAACGTATGCACAGATGAATTTAGTGACAAATCCGTGTATCTAATTTTTATGCTCAAAACATAATACCACAGTGTCAAACATAATCCCCAGAGAATGTGATTGCTGGGAAGGGCTTCTCCTCTCATTTTACTATAAAAATGACCCTCGATGGGTGACAACCCATCTAAGCCATTCGCGGTGACAGCAAGCTCTCTGACCTCAACGGCAACAGCACTGCTTAAAAAATGGTAAGGAAAAATGGCAGAGTTCTAATAAAGAGCCCCTAGTACTTGTCTGAACTGTAAGTTTTTGTCTGCTCACCCTACGCTAGTTAACAGAGAGCTCCCTGCTGACTTCAAAAGACTGGCCTTTTGCAATTGAGGGAAGACCTTTGCAACATTCCTGCCAGGGAAGAAGGCACTGGGCATCCCTCTATTGCAGAGGAGGAATAAAAAAAAAATCAAACGTGATGCTAGAAGGAAATAGAAACATCATCTCTTCCTACTTTAAACCTTGCTTTTCCCCATATCTGACAGCAAAACAGTAAAGAGTTTGGAGTCAGCTATACTGTCTGTCACCTCAACAGGATCTGTAATGAATTTGCACATTTTACTCCAACTACTGTATATCTAATCAGAAAAAGATGTCCCCATATCTCCCTGATCTAGCGCCAAATAGTAAAAGGTGATTCCTTATGTTAACAATTTCAGCAGAATGGCTTATTAAAACCAGATTTTAGGGTATTATAAAATGCTTAGAAGCCCTTTAAAATGTCAACCAGGATCCCCAGAGACTGCGTAAAATGTCAGCCCAGCTCAAACGCCTGTTTTAAGCAGAATGAATTAGCAGCGTGCTGTCGGAGGTTGTTATCCAAAACAATCAGTTAAGAGGGAAAACATCAAGCTCTCTTTGTACTTTCTATATGAAAAGGGCCATTCAGAATGATCTTGTAGATTTCTGAAGCTGATTATTTAAAAACAGGTTTAACCAGGCCCTCTCTCAATTTAGAAACAGACCAAAACCATTACTGCCCTGTTCTCAGCCTAATCACATCATACACCTGTAACCAGTATAATCCCTTTTAACCAGTATATGGCTATTTTAACATCAACATAAACAATTTACCCTTCAAATCCTGCTCCTAAAACTAATCTAATCATCATGTACTACCCTTTTAATCATGGGTTAATTTCATCATGTCTGCCATCCACAGCCAATGCATTCTGCCTCTCCACGCAATTTTATCTAATTTCCACTTGCATTTTGCTAACTTATTGTAACACCACCCTAATCAAGCTGAACATCAAATCTTTGACCAGACTAAGCTCAGCATATTTACCAGCCCTGCACCTGGTTAATGGTGCCATTTCCATCACGTTACATGTCTCTTGCTGTCTGCAAAACCAGCCAGACATGTAGCCCAGCTAATCAAGGTCCCCGGTTAAGCTTTTACCCACTGGCAGGATGTATGCTTATATTCTGTAACACAGTTTATATCAGTAAAAACGTACCATCTCTGAGTTGGTCACAGATATGTATATATTTTTTTTCTGCAGAAGAGTAATTCACTGGCCTCAAAAATCCCCATTTATTCACCTTCTGTATCATTCAGTGTCTCAAATAAGAGTTACTTCAGACAGAATGTAGTCCTCGGAATTTAAGTAAGAACTGAAAAATTTGAAGACTGTGGCATGAAATTTGGTAGGTGATGCTCATGACAGATACTGCTTGGGATGTGAAGACTAGAGGATATGGAAATTAATTCTGATATTTCTTTTTAGATTTCAGGATTCTTAGAATATTTAGAATAAAAGCAGCTTGTGACAGAGATTGTGCGCTAAGTGAAAATTTAATGTAACAGGAACAAAATAAGAATAATTTAAAACTGTTAGGGTATAAAATAAAAGGATGTATTTTAGGATCTTTTCCCTATGTCCACTGCTTTGAACAGATAGGGCTAAGGCACAAATCAAATAGGGTGGTGTGCTTCTAGTTAGATGAAATACATGGGCAAACACATGATAGCAGTCATTCTGTGCTTGTTCAACAGCTTAATAAAATGAATCCTTTAGTTCACATTTTTGCACCAAAATCCACACCACAAACTGAGTAATTACAAAGATACAAGAGCACTTCAGGTTACGGTCAATATACCTCTCTGGGCAGCACGGTGGCAGTTTGTATAGCTGCTGTCCTTGATGCTGTAGCCAAGAAGCTAAACAGACAAACTAAAGATAGTTATTCAGTTGTGTCAGGTGCCCCACTTTATTCCATCAAAAGTGTTGAGTGACAAGAAACATAAGAAACATAAATGACGTCAAACTTACCTAGTATCTTGCTGATATTGGAGTTGTGCATGTCAGGGAAGGCTTGAAGGATCTTCCTCCGTTCATCTTTAGCCCACACCATGAACGCATTCATTGGGCGCTTGATATGGGGCTCATTACTGCCACGCCCCCTGGATTCCCGATAAATTCTTGATTCTGAAACTCCTGCACTTCCTAAAAAGAGAAAGAAAATCACTCCCAACTTGTGTTTCATTATACAGCTGCTTCTGCCATGAGTAGCCTAAGTGAAGTGCTGCAAACTAAATGAGTCAATGTTCTCAGTGCATTAGTGCTGCTTCTTTTACTTGAAGTAGTACGAAATACCATATATTGTATAATGCCTAATTTTTAGTTTTTCTATTGACTCAGCATCACATAACACAGACTTGATGAAGCGTTCCATTTTTTTCAACATAAAGCATTAGACAGCTTTTTGAAAACATCTTTTACCACTTAATAACTTAAAATCAACACTTATCAGTGTAGATTTTCTTTTTACTTTCTTCCTTTCTTGTTTACAGAATGTGATGTCAACGGTGTGATATAAAGCAACATCAGCTGTTTCCTCTTAATCAAGCCTCTGGCTACCAAGTGGACATTTGAACATCTGTTTTAATGCCTACCTCTCCATAACAACACAAGCAATGGCAGAGAAAGAAAAGAACATTAAGCTGCTTCATCAAACCCAGACAAGTTCCTACAGAGGCAGAGGGTGCACCATCTGAAGATGACCAGGTCTGTAATTCATGGACTTCCTGTGTGATCTTATCCCACACCTACTTGCTTCTTTAATTCATTTTCACCATCAGAAATGCACTTTTGTTTCCTTCTCGAGATGCAGAGCATAGAAAAGGGAAGGCTAAAAATCACCTCCACAGACTTAAAACACCAGGAGATGAATCGTTTTTTCCTGCCATAGCCACATATCACTAACTCCTCACAGACCTCCCAAACACTCGGACTGTTCTCCAGATGACAAAGATACATACACACAACACTAGAAACAAAGAGAAGCCATTTCTACTGACCATCAGAATCTCCACTCATGTTGAAATCCATCATTGCGTGGCTAAACTTCCCGTCTTCACTCTGTTTTACTGCCAGTTGCTGAGTCAGGGTCTCCAGTGTTGTTTTGTCCTACATGGGGAAGATGTCAGGATTTGCATCAGGAAAATCATTAAATACTGTAAATGCAAAGTTTGCGGGTAATTTAAAGGGCTGATAGGGAAGCTGTATAACAATTAATTCACAACAGTTTACTGAGTCAGTTATTCAAAAATACATAATACTATTTTTTTTGGAAGCAGTACAGTTGCAGACTCTCAAGTCTTTTTTAAAACATGCTTATTATCTAGTGATGAGCTAAGTCCGTAGTGTTGAAAAGATTACTTTAGTTGAGCATAATAAAACTGGATGCACATCTGAAGAATACTTCAATTCCCTATGTCCCTGGGACTGCAAAACTGGGCTGGAAATCTAGATTATACACACTCTTGCGCAATATAATAATTGTTTTACTCTAGTTCCCGCCTGAACTCAAAGTGCAGAGACATGGGCAACTTTGCCCCTTTTCCATCTTAAAAGGCAGTGTTTTGAGAAGCAGACACAGGGGAAAAAAGGGAAAACTTTAGATTGAACTTATTCAGGCCTTACGAAAGGGTCAGCCTGGACTGATATGATACTTGTGATACTTGGGCAGTGGTTTGTGTTCCTGTCTGGGCTGTTTACCCAACCTTCCTAACAGCCCGTCCGTCATTCACAAACTCAGAACTATCTGTGAACCCAGGATTGCAACAGGCTAGTGTGTGCTGCCAATTAATCTGTCAGGTTGCAGCGGTGTCTACAGACATTGCCAGAACAAGATGCCAGGGCAATTAATCCCAATGTTCTCTTCAAAATACCTTTCTTCCTTCTGAATTGTTGGACTTTGCAAATACAAAGGTGTTCCATTTTCCAATTGTTTTTGTTTTCCCTGTGCATATTACTCATAAACATTCTATCTTCCTGACAATCATATGTTTAAAAATAAATCTTTCAGGAAAGCAATACTAACATTTCAAAATGTTAGGCACTGTGCCTTTTGCGAAGCTAAGAAAATGACATGATGCTGAATTATAATAAAGTGGCTCCAGTTGAAAAAAAATCTTTTGAGCGTCTTCCTGAAAGAAAGATTGCTGTTTTGTTGATCTGTTCCATACTCGAAGACTGTAAAAGATCAACAAACTAAAAAACTTTCAGATTTCACATGGCAACCAGAGACTTTACAACTATTCTGTGTAGCCTAATAATGTCACTGGATTGTATTACAGAAGAAAACAGAAAAGAGAACAATATGAATACAGAAATGTTTCCCTCAATGTGATGTCCTTGCATCTGCAATTCAAAGAACAGTTCAAATTCACATAAGTCATTTTCCCATTTCAAGATTTTCTTGAGAGATTTTAGAAATGAAGCTAATCTGCTCAACTGGGTACACTCACACTTTAGGGAACATTAGGTTAAATTTCTCTTCCCAAACATTCACTTTCATTACGAATCACTTCTGTGCCCTGTCTATAACCAGATGTATTACCACTGAAACAATGCAAGATGGATTATTGTCTTGGGTTTTGCAGGAAAATCCCATGCGGCTGAGCCAGTCTACCACAAACAAGGGGGGGTTCTGCAACACTTCCTAGGCACAGCAGATCCCGAGAGCCTGGAGAAGCTTGAATAAGCACTCGAACTTTTCCGGTACTTAGCTTTACCAAACTCTTTGGTTTACTGGTTTTAACTTAGCTCTCATTTCCAAAGCAGCCTGCATGCAGATTAAATATCAGGAATCAGTTGACTATCTCATCCAAACGGTTCTATGATGCACATGAACAGTTTTTCCTCAAAAAAAAAGAAAAAAAGAAAAAAAGAAAAAAAGAAAAAAAGAAAAAAAGAAAAAAAGAAGAAAAAAAATTATCCTTAAACTCATAATGATGGAGTTCACAAATGTGTATCTTAGTTATCATTTAAAAATGCTGCCACCAGTCTCAGACGTAAAAGAACATTTCCTCTTGCTTGGTACACCAGTGGGGAAGGGAGCCATTCTGTTGCAGATTTTTCTTGAATCATGTATAAACCTCTTAG
>JAOWBP010000001.1:49989354-49999915 GCA_028571105.1 Tragopan temminckii | reverse complement strand
TCCACATTCAATACTAGACCAGACTGCCCAGGGCCCCATCCAATCTGGCCTTGAACACTTCCAGGGACAGGGCATCCACAACCTTTCTGGGCAGCCTGTTCCAGCACCTCACCACTCTCTGTGTAAAGAATTTCCCCCTGACATCCAACCTAAATCTCCCCTCCCTTAACTTAAAACCATTTCCTCTTGTCCTGCAGTTATCAACCCTTTCAAAGAGTTGATTCCCCTCCTGTTTGCAGGCTCCCGTTAGGTACTGAAAGGCTGCAAAGAGGTCACCCCACAGCCTTCTTTTCTCCAGGCAATTCCCCAGTGGATCTAAGCTCCTGTTTGAATGTAGCCAATATGAAGGTATATCAGAGCTGTTGAATTTCATGCATGGGCAGAAATAACTTGCTCGTTTAACCTTTGGGCCCATTGTGAAACCATAGCCAAGAGATGAAAGAATTGCAGTTAGACCTTTTTGGTGAGCTACACCACTTGGGTGATGGATGCTTGTCTAGGAAGAATTTCCATTCAGTTTAATATATTAAGACCTCACCTCTACCATATATCATTTAAACCTTTTCCTTTTTCATAGCAGTTCATAAGTAGTTCAGAACTTAACTGCATATTGGATCAGATGGGTGTGGTCACATATTTGTCCTATTATTCAATGACAGTGGAAGCTCCCATCATATGTAAAAGATGCCCGAAACTCTTGAAAAAACAGCTTATCTAGGCTGGTAGGAACATGTTGCATCAGACTATAATGTGCCAGATTGTTTCCCAAACTTTTGAAAATGAAGACTCAATGCACTAAAAGAAAAATAATTTTGCTTCTACCGTGTTGCTAAATACACACCCATTTTAATGCATTCATCTTCCATGACCCATTGTTAGCTCTTCATACCCCACAAGGGGATAAGTCTCAGACTTTAGGAAACAATGATGTGTTATGACTCATCTGCTTAAATCTTTATTCATTATTTTCCATCATACATTATATAGTTACTATATATTTTTGCTTGGCATTATTCATAATTGAATAAATAGTAATTTATGATGAGTTAACCCATAAAAATTTCAGCGGTTAAAGTGGCTTTCAGTAGGCATCTGAAACCTACTTAGTGCTATACTAGACAGGAAATCAGGATCTGCAGATTATGTGTATAAAACTAGAACAGTCCTGGTTGCAGCAGGAATGGAAATTTGAAAACCGGTTTGCTAATGTCTCCCACCTACACAGAATACATGTTTCTACATCTTTCCTTCTTACTTTCTTAGGAGCAAGGCGGAGGGAGAAAATATGGAAAGAGAAGATAGGAAAAACTGCAGAATGGGAAAATTGAAAATACAAATACAAAAATACCCCATGAGAAGTATTTTTGGAATTTCAAGTTTGGCCTAACCAAGAAGCCTTAGAAGTGTCAGGCATCAGCCTGTTATTGCAAAAATTCCCGATCAGTCTAAAGAGCATGAAGCTTTATAACTATGAAGAGATCTACATCAGGTTCTGTCCTATTACACTATTTCTGAAATTGTATTTATACTGGAGTTGCAAAAGATATAAATCAATATAGAACTAGACCTGCTTTCTTGATGATAAACCAGTTTTCTGTGATCTTATTGTTGCTGTTGAAAGATTGGAGTGGGTTTCATACCACCCATGCAAACTTTCAGTAAAAAATGAGACTGATTAAATCATAAGACTGTTAGCAACAGCATTTTTACTATGCAAAACAGCACTTTACACTAAATTCTTTATCTTTCTGTAAATGGCTCTAATTTCAATATTCATTAATTATGTGCTTGCCTTTATTCTTAGTGTTCAACACTGTTTTCTTTAGTATCTGCAGGGTCAGAGCTCCAATCTACCCGGAGCAATTATATAGTAAGTTGTTATGCTTCCCATACGTGGATTCACAGCATAGTTTAGACTAGGAGAGACCTCTGTAGTCCATCTAATCCCACACTCTACTCAAATCACTTCCATTTTCAGCAAATTGCTCAGGAGTGTACCTAGCCGAGTTTTGAAGACCTCAAAGGATGGAGATCCTGCAGTGTCTCTGACCAATTTCTCCAGTGGCTATCCACTTCCATCTTGAAAATGTTCTTCCATAAATCTTACAGCAATTTCTCATTGTCCACTTTGTGGCCAGTGGCTCTCATGCTGTCACAGCTGTGAAAAGTCTGGATCATTTTCTGAAATACCTAGGATCAGGAAAATGACTGCAGTAAAAACAGCATAGCTAACTCCTATCTAATTAATCCTGCATGAAAAATAGTGTGATAATCCCTTGAAATCAGCAGCAAAACTTCTGCTGATCTTAGGAAGGCTGAAATTTTGTTCAGCAACATTTGTGGCAAAAATGAATAATTTTGTTTTTCCTTTTTTTTTCTTGTTTATTTGTTTGAATCATAATTTATGAAGCAGCAAAGTAACAGAAATATATGCTGGATTCTGTTTTTTTTTTTTTTTTTTTTTTTGGTTGTTATTTTATTTTGATTCTTTTTCATCATCAGTGCATGTATGAACATGAGTGCAAAAATCAGAAAGAAGCTGATCCAAAATTCAAATCCCCTTCAAGTCTAAGCTGCTAATAGCAGATAGGTGTGTAGAAAGAGGAATTTTTGTCACGAAGTCTCTGACAGAGAATGAATGTGTGTCTTCACATTTTGTTATCATGAATTCCCTCATCATGTTTAAGTGGTCTTGTGCACCAGGCGGGCATCTTTAAACAATAATTTGTGCTGTGGAAAATTAATAAGAGAAAATTACTATATGGTCTGATTCCTATTTTGGCTCTCAAACAAATAAACTATAGAAAAGTTTTGTCCAATCATTGAGCCATTCCCATTGTAAGTGTATGAAATCCCCAGAAGCCTTTCCAGGGGAGAGCACGGTAGGACTACCTTTCTCCTGGAAAGGCAAGGAGCCTCACAAATGTGTAGGACAAGAGGGCTAGGGGTGGGAGGAGGGATGTCCACCAGGAATCCTTCTGAAAGTTCAGTGAGGAGTGTGCAAATAATGCTGCATCTTTCTTCCATCATTCTCCTCAATCAAGGCAAGAAAGTAATTCTTGCTTTTGCATTGTAGCCCAGATAATTTTCCTCTTCGCTTTCTTTACATGCCTGTCCAGATTTTACTGAGAATTTGCTAAGTTTTAATGCTTAAAAAGAAAAAGAAAAACAAACAAACAAAAAAAAAAAAAACCAAATCAAAACAACCAAAAAACCCCTTCCACTGTGCAACTTGAAGGCTCACTTGTAAATCTCTATTCAGCGCACCGTCTGCCTAGCCCTAGCCACAAAACAGAGAAGGGCTGGGAGAAGCATACTTGTTTCTAAGCCCACTCTTATCACAGAGGTCTGATGTCTGAGGTGTTAATCTTCATGTTCTTTTGATCTTGGTAAAGATAATAGGTTGTTTTTCAATATTGTTTCTGGTTCATTAATATGTATGGTATCTGCTACTTTTTCCCCCCAGAAAACGCTTTGAAGAAATCTTTGTAGCCTCTCTTCTGCTGCAGGCCTAACTTTGACTTTTCCACTGTTCATTGTTTTCCTCTGTGTTTTATATTCTCACTCCATTACAGCCATTTGGATGCTGTAGTTAGCACCAAAGCATCATCCTGCTTTCTTTATGCTGAGCAGTATAAAGCAGCAGTACCTTCTTTTGCAACCCTAATTTGTAAAATACGTCCAGACAGCACAGTCCTAGGAATAATGTAGATATCTCAGGAAGTATCACTCTTTATTCACATTGTCTCACTCCAGAAAAGAATCAAAGGTACAGGACCGCAGCAAGTACAAAAGGGCCTGAGACTTCAGCCATAAAGTTGGCCAAGAAAGCCAGATGCCAGCATGAAATGGGGTTTCTGGAGGGTGTATCAGGCCTCTGTGCAGCATACCATATCTCTTGCATGCACAGGGGACTCCAAACAGCATGCAAGGCCGTGCCTGTTTCCCCTGCTACATGGTGTAGGTTCTTCAGGCTCGCTTAGCCTGTGTGGTGTATAACCCCCTATGGCTTCTGCATGTGGCCCTGGCAAAGCAGGTGTCACTGTGCAGGTTAAAATAGGAGACCATCACTGGTAGGCAAATGCATCTTTGGGTATCCATGTTTCTCCCTAAAGCAGTACTGAAGAAACCATTCTGATGTCTGATTGATGTTGTTTCCAGACACATTTAAATATTTGTCATAGTGTACCCTATGAAAGGGTGAGACAATAACCAGTCTTAAATGCTACTTGTGATGAAAAAAAAGCATTAGATCATTTGATTTGTATTTTTCTTTGGAATACACCCTCCTCACCACCCTGTGGGCATCTATACTCTCTTTTGTTGAAGCTGTTTCTGTTAATATGATTTCATGTTTTTTGAGGCATTTCAGTGTTATTGCTGATTTTTTTTTCCCATCTTCTCTTCCCCTGTACCCTCTCCATATTTTTGCGGTATATTTGGCAAGGCTGTGGGTTACACCCATGTTTCATCTTGTTGTTTTTGTCATTTATTCACTGAGTTCAGAGGAAGGTTTTGTTTTTCAGTAAAATCAGGGGACTTTTTGTTTTTTGTCTTTTAATAATTTTATAGTTTTGTTGACTAAAGCACAAGAAAATTGAACGACTTGTCTATGGTCACATAGTGAGTCATTGCTTCTGTCAAAATAAGAATCTGCCTTGAGCTGCCATAGTTTGCATTTCCTTGTTCCAACCATTAGAGAAACACATCTCTTCTGTGAGTTTGTCACAAATCAAAGCTATTTTTTTACATCACCTGTTTCTGTGGCACTGAATAAATTTCAAAGCTATCAACCACCCTGTATGGTAGACAACAGCAATACAAAATCCTGTAATAAAGTAGATGTTATGTCCTGGCTTCCAAAAAGTAAGCTAATAAAGACCAGTGAATCTAGACCATCTTGAGCCAGCTGTGCTCCAGGTCAGGGTTTACTTGAGAGAAAAGTCTGAGACAATGAATGAAGAGGCTCTGAGGGTCAGAAACTTTTGTATTTATTCTAAATTTTCACATCTTTTCACGGCCCAAAATAGTGTGATGTTGGACAGAATTGTTCTCTCCACTCAGACCTGCAGACCAGTCTGTGGAGAGCCCTTTGTGGAGAGGTAGCTTACCTGTGATCAGTGCTTCAGTACTAGTTGTAACAGAAGATAAAAGAGAAACACTGCCTGCAGGAACAGGAGAAACTCTGTAGAAAGAGAGTTTTATATGCTCATATAAACTTATAAAATAAACTGAGAAGAATGTGAAACATTCCCAGTATTCCCACTATTCAATCACATTCCTGGCTGGAAAATCAATCACAGAAAAAATAAGATTATCTTCAAGCAGAGAGGACTATTCAACAAGAGACATTATTTCTCTGAGTAAGCAGCATCTTTTCACTGACCCGCAGAAAATTTGGATCTGTTCAGAGTCCCCCAGCTTTTTTCCAGTGATGGTACTGTTTTTGATACAACCTGATCATGTGTTTGTCCTTCTTTGCTAACTGTCTTAGACTCTCTGGCCCTCACTTGAAAGTGCCAGCTTCTGAGAAACCTGACTCTAGTGAGAATAGCCGTTTTCACTACTGTGGTCCCTTGCTGTTATCTCATAGGGCTGCTGGAGATGTCCACAACAGAGTTGACAGCTCAAACTGGTACGTCTCTCTGCCATTTCCACTAAACTTAGAGATAAATATTTAACAGTGAAAACACACACAGAAGCCCAACAGAAACAAACAAACAAACAAACAAACAAAAACAACAGCTGGAGAAGAATGGTCGTTTTTTACATTCTAAAACATTCAGTCTTCTCCAATAGTCAAATTAATATGTTCTGGTGGAGAAAGTAGTGAAGACAAAGAGATTAGAATATGGCAGGAAATATAATAGAATTATCATGGGCCAAATGAAGGACTAATTTAAGTCTTATTTATAGACTGTTGGTAACATTCAGATTTCACTTCATCTTCTTTAAGCCTTTTACTCACTAATTCTTTGTAAGGAAGACTAATTAAGAAAAGGATCCACTTGGCAACTTATTAGTTTTAAAATCTTTCTTCTTTACAGCTCTAGTCACTATTGCTTCCATAGTCTTTCGGAAATTTTCCATCAGTTTATTGAAGAGACTTCAGTTGCCTCAACTCTTTTTATTTTAGCTCATTTAAATACATCAACCAGTTTCAAGACTTGATAAAGATGAATGCATTTAAGCTTAGAGGCCTCATAAATGTTAGACAAAGGGCTTTTATTTTGACATGATGATGAAGCTGAATTAAAAGAATAACTGGTAACCCTCTGAAAACAGGAATGTGGGAATTTCTGACTGTAATTAATTTTGTATGGGGATTATAATGACTTACATTTACATACAACAAGGAATGCTAAAGAACTGATATGACAGAGTTTCTGTGAGTGTATATTAGTGTGAAGATGTATATGTAATGTAATATTATAATGTGGCAGTCTATACTTTATCATTAAGCTAAAGAGTTTCCATTGTCAAGCACAGAGTTTCCATTGTCTTTATCACTCCTCTGATACCATTAAAGAAACAAATTCTAGCAACAAAATCAGTGGGCAAGCTATGCCCAACATGCACTTTTCCAGCCAAATGTGAGGTCTACTGGAATGGCAGATCCAGTTTTTTATATTACATGTGATAATAGTTGGCTTTTCAGCACCAATCTCAAACTGCTTTGCAAGGCAGATCATTAGTATTGTACCACAGGGAAAACTGAAAATACAGAAGTAGAAGCAGAATCTGGGACTTTGCAAGGCTGAGCTACTGCCTCCTAAAACAGGCTTTCCCTGAGCATAAGTATGCTGGTTGTTTTTGTACTCTCAGGCACCTGAAAGTGAGGAAAAGATGCAATGCTGATTTCAGTATGCTCTCAATTTTCAGAGTTGAAAGATTTTTGGAATAGAAATCATGAAATGTCATTCATGAACAGGGGAAGTGCTGTACACAGTAGATGTCACTTGATGGAGACCTGAATTTATTTATTTATTGATTTAAGGAAATGATGTATGTCTACAGCATTTCAATTAAGCCAAAACAGAATGACAGTGTTCTTTTTCTAAATTTCTTTTAGAAATAAAAGACACCATTTCCTCGGGAAATATATGCTTCTTTTTTTTTTTTTTTTTAATATGAAATCTGCCTAGGATTCACAATATGAAGCAATAATTAGGAGATCTCTTGCCCTGCTAGAAGCCATAATAAGATCATGAAGTCTCACCAAACTTATATGTGAAGGTCTGTACCCTGACAAGCCCAAACTGTATCATAAAGAGACATGAAGTCTGACGTAGTGATGATTTTTTCTGCTTCATAGGCACTTCAAGTGGCTGATGATCCAGTCTTGGCTTGTTGAGCTTGATACAGCCTTACAGAAAGAAGGGATCTGTTTGGGGTCTGAAGAGCATCCTTAAGCTAAGTTGTCTTTGCTAGCATTCATACAATTTGTTAAGCACATAGCACAGTCATTATGGGAACAGTAGCAGTACTGGCCAGCAGCAACCAAAGAAAGGACCGAAAACCAGGAGACATGTTCTGTTTTCTTCGCTGTGCTGCTAACTAGCTGTGTGACTGTTGGCCAACTCTATTATTTTCTCAAAGCTTGATTCTCCTGAAGTGATTGATGAATTTGTCCCATTGTATCTGCACTAATCTCAGTAAAATTACTTCTTACCTCATTTTCTTGGACTTGGACTGGATGATCTTGTAGGTCTTTTCCAACCTTGGTGTTTCTGTGAGTCTGTGATTCTGTGATTCTTTGAGTGTGCATGTGTTTCAGAGCTGTGTCAGTACAGAAGCTAAAGGCATTGCCTACAATGGATTAGGGTGACAAGGGTGCTGAAGAGTAGATGTCTTCTGAAAAACACAACAGCAGAATGGAGCATTAGAATTTCTTCTGTTTGCCATTTGAGTGCTCATTGTTTTTAGCCTTGCCTTCCCAATTCAGAAGTTCAGCGTGTAATGGAAATATAAAAACTTAGGAGGCAGGTTGCAGGACCAGAGTGTGGAGCAGAGCTGACCTTGAATAAGACATGCCAGCTCTGCAGAGAGCATACAAATGTGCTGCACTGTATAATATGCAGAAAGGTCTTGAGGTCTCTTCCTTCCCTTTAAACATCAAAGATGGGATAATGTGTTTTCATCCTTCAACATTAAACATTCTGTTACAGCCCTGGCAAAGGCAAAGAATTGTCTCTGGAATCCACTGCCACGGGAGGTCACGAGGTCAAATAGAATGGATGGGTTTAAAAAAGGAGAGGAATAATTTTGTGACCAGTAATAAAATGTGTAGCTACACATGCTAAAATAATGATAGGGCCATAACCTGAATACAGTGAGAGTCGGGAAGGAATTCCCCTTTACACTACATGGAAACACTGTTCATGTGAGCTGGTGGATTTGAGGGGTGAAAAGGCAGAGTCACCATGTCTGGCGAGAGCAAATAAATAAGCTGTGATAGAGGAGATCACTTCAAATTTCTGAGAATATTGGTCTCAAAGTGGGAGAGCACAAAATAAGAGATCGTAATAAAGTTTTGGGGACCTAAAACATTTTAATAAGAGCTGGGGAACATTTCACAAGAATAGGGTGAACACTGGACTCCTTTTTGCGGATTTACAATAACCTTGAAATGTTTACTGTTGTTTCTAGATGCTTATTAGAAACTGGAAGGTGGAAGTGAAACCTTGGGTTTACTAGTTTTATGAGAATTTGACTTACCTGTGTCATAACCAAGGAAAAGAAGCATGGAAAGTTTATTCTTTCAGAAGAGAACCAAAACAAGATTGAGCTAAGGTGCAACTGCAACATGGAACTGGTGCTGTAGGAGAGTTGTCAGTAAATGGTGTGGCTGTTCTGTTTTGCAGAGCCATGTAGCAGCATACTAAACAAGCAGAGATGGCCCCATTAGGCACGTTGCTGAGTGTGGCCAGGAATGCTTTGCTGCTTGTGGCAAGGTGGTGGCTGTGGGAGTGGGAGCAGCCAAGCCACACTCCAAGTGAAGCTTTACTACTGCTTTCTTTCCAGACTTACTGACACCAACTCTAGCTGCTTTATGCCTTGACATAACAGTGATCACATCTTCTTTTTGTGTTCCAGTCAATACTTCTTCTGTCCAGTGGGATTCAGTACTAGATATTTTATCAATGTGATAATGTTACTATAATTTTAAGACCTTACTTTCTTGGAGGGCTGACTACAAGGGCTGTAACATTCTGTAATTGTTCAGCACACCTGTTTCCAAATACCTCAGTGTGAAACTATTTGTTTTTTCCTGTGAGAAGACTATAGTACAAGTTCTGTTAAGTCTTTGACACCTCGCCAAAAAATACACCATTCATTTAAACTTGAGCATTAAAGGCTCTATTCACACACACAAGAAAGGATTTTTCACACTTTTCCAGTAGAATTTTAAATGGGAATGAGAGTGAATTAAAATTTCACCCAGTCCAGCATTGCAATTGGTACTTATGAGATGATGAATGCGCAGAAGATGGAAATAAATGAATACTGTGTGTTTGATATTACAATATTTCTATATAGCTTTAGAAAAACTGACATGGACATGAGCATAGGACCATGGCCTTGCGTCTCTACCTACTAAATTAAATTTTAGAGATAAATTACTCGAACCACAACAGTGGCTTTCTGTTGTGGTCACACAATGTAATATCCCCCAGTCACAGAGAAGGTTGGACTCTAGTGATTATGGAGCAGCACCAGTGTTTCTACTAAGTGCTAAGCTTGCTGTTCATCTAGCAGTGTCTTCCTTTCACACACCAGGGTTGCCTCAGAAAAATTCAGTGATAAATGAAATTGTCCTTATATACATATTGTTTTTAGATCCTCCCATGCAAAAGATTTCACTTACACATAAGGTGGCTATTAGTGGTAGCAACACTCATAAAGTTATCCAGCCTTTTCAATATTCAATCATGCTGCTTTGTTTTATCACCTCCTGATATAACAGAAGAAAAACTGTATCTGAAAGGATTTCAATTACAGTTTCCTTATGCTGGTGGCCTAAGGACACAAAAGTGGTTAAATACCTGCCTATATTTCCTTTGGCATGAAGAAAAATGTGAGCTAATTGGCTACCAATATTGCTTAATTGCAGGAGTTATTAGTGCAACAGAAGCTAAGCCAGGTTGCATTCAAAATATGCTTGTTAAACACATGTATTTCTTCTGGCTGAGAGGGTGACTACATATATATGATGCATATTTATATGTGCCCTGAAGCTTGTCCTCTCCTACAGGGGAGAGTGTCTTGTAAGCCATTGTAAACCTAGTTACTTCACCCTGGGGGAAATAGTTTTTCCCCTATGTTCAGTAAACATATTGATATTTCAGTCACCTATTGAAGACATCAAAGGTAAAAGGAAGGAGGGACTGCAGATCTTCTGTCTTCTTACAGCATAGACACTTTGCCATTAGATGCATAAAGAGCACAATATATATAGCATCATTTGAGGTGACCTTTCTTTTAGGTTTAGAACAGACAGGGAAAAAAAAGAGAGAGAGGAAGAACAAATATAAAACTTCTTTGGAAAAGTGTTGAGTAT
>JAOWBP010000001.1:49942332-49989254 GCA_028571105.1 Tragopan temminckii | reverse complement strand
AGGTTTAGAACAGACAGGGAAAAAAAAGAGAGAGAGGAAGAACAAATATAAAACTTCTTTGGAAAAGTGTTGAGTATGTATCTCCTTTGCAGTCCATCTTGAGCTTTAAGAATAAAATGGCTTCCCAATTGATTAGAAGTACACTGCATTATATACAAATGAGAAGGAAGTCAGAATCTGACAATTACATACATCTTTCTCTATGCATAAGAAGAATCAGCTCAGGTTGTGATAATGAAATGCAGTTGAATAGTTTTCCCTGATTTGTATAGTGAACAAATTTTTAGAATGATCGTAATAAATATGTGCTAGCAACTAGATTTCATCCTCAGGTGTTAAACAAATTCAGTACACTCCTACACTCTCAAACACTGCAGCATAACCTCACTTAGGATTACGACTGTACCCCAAAATTTCAGCTTATCCTCAGTATAGCTTGAAAACAGTGTAGTTTGTTTGGGTTACAAAGAAAACCATGTAGAATTTAAATTGAATCTAGCCAATGTGAAGTTGAGCTTTAAGGGAGTTTAGAACGTATTTTGCATTTCTGTCTGTGGGGTTTTAGCTCAGATGATCAGTACTTTAAAAATATCTTCATTGATAACAAGGTCATATCTTTTATAAGAAATTAGAGGGATGATCACAGACTTGTATAACATATTGCGCCTAGAGTTTTTTATGATACAAGAAGTTGGGGGAAGGGTGGGTTTGAGACATTGTGCAATTATTTTCTTGACTAACTAAGAAAGAGTCAACCTCATGGAGTAACGAAATTCAGGGGACTTGGAGTAAGGTTTCCAAGAAAGCCCAGCAGTACTAGCACAGCCTGTTTTGAATGGGCTCACTGAACACAGCTGTGGGATGCAGCATTTTTTCAGAACTAATTCTTCCTTTTCCATTTTTACACCCAGGAGAGACTCAGATACTAATAGAAAGTGCATATATTAGGCTCAATGCACGTATTCACTCTGTTCTGCCATATTTTTTAACCCATCTTACACTATCATGAGGTTAGAAAACACAAACCCATTCCAAATCAAATGCATTTCAAATACAAACCCATTCCAAATAGCATGCATTTCACAGCAGTGTTTTCCAGGAGCAGTCCAAACAAATCTCCAGTAGGATGGAAACCATTTAGCAGTGATTAAAGCCAGATTGCATTCTGCAAAAGGGTCCTGTTGCTGCTTCTACAGTGAGAAAGGAAGAGGAAGGCAGAAATCTCTTCTTTATTACACATATCATGGTACAAAACTAAAAATGTTGCTGGAGTTGTTTTCTGATCCTCTTATGCATTCCTCTGTTTTCTAAATCAGTGCAAAAACTGCAACTGGAAAGAATGCAGTTTCCTAAACAAGGAAACAAAACTTTAGATCTTTTATTTGGAAAAAGAAGAAAAAAAAAAAAAAAGAGAGAGAGAAGAAGAAATAAAACTCTTGAACGATTTTGGCATGAAGGTGATGAAAGCTGAAGTCATTTGTTTAGCCCTGGAACAGGTATGGTACTGCTCCAAGAACGTACCTCACTTCTGAGCTGGAAGGACCACCTGTAGGGATTAAAGGGCACTTCAGGACCCAGGTCCATTCAGTCACTGGCATCCCTACTGAGAGTTCCTATGCGGGTACCAGTGAGTGCCAGTCAAACTAGCAATTTCTATGATGTGGACAGACATCCAACAGGGACTTGACTGAGTTAATATTGCTTTAATAAAATTCTTCTGGTATATAAAATTCTACCAACAGCTCACAGTGCACTGTGAGTCTTGATTTGTCTATGGAGAAATGAATGCTAGCACAATAGGAAAAAAGCTGCACTTTGTGGAAAATCTATCCATCTTAGGATCAAATTATTTGCCGTATAACTATATGAGATAAAACACATATACATGCAATGTGCATTTACATGGAAATTGATTATTTTTTATATGGGGAAAGTCATTCTGCCATTAGCAAATGCTGATGCTTTGTGATGAAGTAGAAGACAGAAGAGAAAGTGAAACAATTAGTAGTGCAAATGGGATGAAGAGGATTCTTCTCAAACTCTAAAACAATAAACATGTGCTCAGCAATATGGACTTTGCTTGTCAAAATGGCATTTCATTCTTAGAAAATGCCCTCCTTTTCAGTGACACATCATTCAAAACTATTTTGGCATTCTACCAAGTAGAATAGCCAGTAATTGTAAATAATAGTAGTCATCATTTTCAGGTTCACCTTGTTTAATAAGCAATCATTCCTGTGTCTTGAGGTAATTAATGTGTGCATTATTCTATTCAGTAGAGAAACTGAGGCATACCAGTTGTTGTTCCCAGAGGGAAAAAGTCATGGAACAGAATCAGGGTGTAATGCTAATCCCACTTTGTAATTTTCTTTGAAAAGCATTGATTAAAGTGAGACAATGAGATTTGGGCATTTTGCTGTGACAACACAGAATTGCTTCATATTCCATTGTCCTGAGTGGATGCTGCACTACTTCAATCCCATCACCAAATTTAGCCGTACTCTGAGCTTATGCAACTCCCACAGAAGTCACTGGGAGTTATGGCTGGGCTACACCAGGCCTAGACTTGGCACAGAGAAAGCATTTCTCATGAAAATGAAGCGAACCGATTTTGAGCGAATGCTAAAAATTCCTGGCAAACTTGTGTTTCTCTCCTCCTGCCAAGCATCATCAACATTATTTTTTTGGGTGGATTCAAATCTCTGAGAGCAGAGTTTTCCATTACACATTCCTAATTGTTAAAAATCGGGCCTGTTATAATACTTGAGAACTGGTGTGTTTGGTTGTATTTGTTACCATAACACCAGGGTGAAATACTGCTTCTCTCTCAGCTGGTTCAGCCACAGCATACAGTAGCAGCCGACCTAGCAATGTCAAGGCATTAGAAGAAGGCAAAGCAATCCATAGTCAACAGAATGAATGGAACAATTCACACTGTTGTACATAGATATAGAGGTTAAACCCAAACACATGAAAAAGTGATGCTGGAAGCACTTGGGAACAGCTGGGCCAGATGAATAACTCAATTGGATGCCATGAGGAACAAATTAAACAACTGACTGGAGACCAGGCTGCTCCTGTGACAGACACTTTAATCAGGAAGTCAAAAGCTGATTGACAAGATGAAAAGCTGGATGACATGAAAAATGGAAACAGAAGGAACAACACAAGAAAAGGGCACCCTGGGTCAGCATGCTGACAAAAATAATCAAGTACGACAGGCCATAATCCAATCTTTGAATGTTTGGCATGGTGCTAGTTATGAGAGTCTGCAGCCAAGAGGAAAGAAAACTATTATTAAGTGAAGGAAATTATCTGCCTTTCTAGAGCTCACGCGTATGTGTTCATGAGAGATTCTCTTTCCACCCACAATACATTATAGATATATACTAGGAATAACTTATGTTGAATAATCTGAAATAAAATCAAAATAAATCATTTGCTTAGAAATAAAATAGTTTTGCAACAATATTAAAATAAGTCATTGCTTTTCAAAAATCTACAGCTAAACAAGTGTTGACACTGAGTAGGTGTGAAAAGAAGACAATCAAAGTATATGGGCTTTTATGGGCTTGCTTCTTTTTTTTTTTTTTTTTTTAAGAACTGAATGTAAAGCTCTCTCTTTCAACTTTTCTGCAGGAATATGCTTTGGCTGAGCCTTGAGACTGTCTGTAGCTGGTGCTGTATCTACAAAATGGAAGGAAATTTGAAATGCCCCAATTTTGTACATTTCAGATGTTCTGCACATGCAGTTCAATTACATGCCCCCAGCACAGAGGGGCCACTGTGATAACTGAAAGTATAATTTAGCCTTTCATGGCTCAGCACCTAGTTTGTTAGAAGATAAGCATCCTGAAGTGCCTATCCTGAGCTCATAATTTGATACCTAAAATCATAGCTGCTTTTTCCAGAATTTCTGAATTGATTATGGCAAGGAACAGTTTCCAGGTGTTGGTACTTCTGGAAATCAAGAGCCTTGGGAACTTTGTTTTGCTCCCTCCCCATCTGTAGCAGGTTTGAGCTCTGTGTTTCAGGAACTGTATGAAATGAAATTCTGCTGTAAACAAGACATATCCAGATATGTTTAGACAGGCATGAAAAGAGTATTTGGTGACAATTCCAGCATGTCCTCTTCCAAAACCAGCATGGAGTGAGTTTCCATGGGAAGATGTTGGATCTTGAACCTAGCATCAGAAATGGGGAAGCAGCTGTAGGATTACGTGGGCTTGGCAAGCAGAACTTGTGTACATCGAGTGCTCATATATATTATTGTACACAAACATTTGTGTATGTTGGCAGATGAAGAAGTATTAGCCACAGCAGGACATGCCTTGCTAGGGTCGTTTACTGCAGTTTCAACTTCTTGTCTTTTGTCAAAAGGGCATGATAAATTACCTCCTAATCAAGCTGATGACATAGCTTTTTGTTAGTGAAGTACATCTCCCTCTTTTAAAGAATGGCATTAAAATAAAACTCTCCATCTCAAGCTGAATTTGGGGCACTTTCTGCTAAAAGGATAATTATCAGTACAAAAAAAACCAAAACACCACTACCGAAGACGGGTAAAATGGGAAAATCTAGCTTAGGCATACCGCTTCATTTTCCTATCTGCTTCCTATTTTCTTGCTTGTTTTTGTTTGGAATTTTTGTAACTTTTCTCTAGCTTTCTGCGTCTCTACTTTTCCTTTATTTCCCTCTTGCACACTGTGCTTCTGTTCCAGTGACAGCATGGACCCAGGACCTGGTTTCATCAGTTCCCCATTTGTTTTCCTAAACAACAGCAACAGTCACCAGAATGACAAATCTGCTGATACTAATCTGTGGCAAAGTTGTTGTTTATTGCAAATAGAGTTGTAAAACTTCCTGGAAGTTCCAATACTGCAATTGGAAGAGAAAAAGTGGTGTTCCAGAGTGCGTGGTTGGTTAAATGTTTCTATTTTCTTCCTTTAGCCTGGTCTGCTCTTGCCATCTTACCCGCCTTTGTGATGTTTTTCTTTCAGGCTTCTTATTCTTTCTTTTTGTGTACTGTCTTGCACAGGCAGGGCATGTTGTGCTCTCCTCTGGAATTCTGTATTTGTTCTTTTCTTGTTTTGGTGTTCTCTTACTCAGAGATAAAGGTCAGCCTGACAGGAAGCATGGTATATGCTTGCTGCTGATGTAGGTAGAACTTACGATAAGTGAGCTTTGTTCTTGGTTTAAATTCTGGTAGACAGATGTTTCTGCTTTAAAGAGTCCCACTGTACTTGAGACAAGTTGTTTTCCTTTCCACATGAAGAAATCAAAGAAATTTCCATGTGTATGGGGCTTGAATAAGTTGCTTGCCCCTAGACGTAGATGTCACAGCACATGGCCATCGTGTAGGAGAAAGGACTGTGCTATGTTGTGCTATATCTGCCCTGAACTGAAGGTGAGCAAGGTGAAAAAAGAGTAGAAGGCTCTTGGAAGCAGGGTTTCTCAGTCTGTAACTAATCCTCTTGTGATAAACACAGAAAATCTCTGAACAAAAAGAACATTAAATTATTTTGGCCAAAGGCCTAGCGGTTATATGTTGTAATTAAAAAAAAACTTCATTGGCTGAACAGGGGGCAGAATGTCAAACTCTCCTTTCATATCCTTTTAGAGTTATGAGTCCTTTAGAGTAAAACAGCATGAAATTTGCTTTAAGAAATGTGTATTATACATATGTGTGTGTGCACATATATGTATGAATGTGTGCTTGAGACATAAAATGTTTGAAAAAGGTTTGAAATTCTTTTCTGAAGATGCACATAGGGCTTATTCACAAGAAAGAAGTGCTCCAGACCGTGATGAGTTCAGATTAGGTCAGACAGCTGTTTTTCCCCCATTAAAAAGCGCTCTTTTTTATGGGTGCCACGATCCAGAATTTTTCATTTATGAATAGTTTTATTAAATGAAAGGGAATAATTGCTTAGTGATATTTTAAAGCAGTTTCCAAAAGAAGAGGAAAGTTTTTATTATATTTCAGCTAATAATATACTTACTAAAATGCATGCTTCACATGTTTTTTAAAATACGATGTGTAAACGGATGTGGGTCCAAGGACAATTCTAGTCCAAAATCAAAATCCCTGCAGGAAAAGGGCCAGAGAAGTGACCTGGGAGCCAGGAAACAAACCAGTGCTGAAAGGACACAGAATCTGTGCCCAGCTCAGCTTGTCACTGAGCTTGTGACCAGCAGCATTGCCAGCATGCCACAGGTGTTCACACAATGAGAAGGTGAAAATGTGACCACCAGGGACGCGATGAAGTGTCAGAGCAGCACAACCCTGCACATCTTTCCTTTGATTTACAGGTGTTAGGGGCAGAATCACCAAGTCTAGCTCTGCTGATGTGTAACGACAAAAGTTTAGAAGATCAACATCTGCTGAAGTGAAAAAAGAATGTTATCCTCTGAGAGCAGAGATAAGGTTTAGTATTTTAAGATTTTTTTTTACATTTCAAAAGATAAGTCAGGTTCAGTAGTGAGAGTTAAGCAATGGGCATAAAACTTCTAGTAAAGGAGTTGTTAAAAGCTGAAGTTTTATATAATCGTGCATAATTACAGAAGATGTCTCTCTCTTTCTCTCTCCCCCTCCCTCTCTCTGTCTATCTATAGATCTTTATTAGCATTAGGCAGTGTTGTTAACATTGACCATGAAGGATGTAGGCAGACATATGTTTTTCCGCCCAACAAAACACAGCCGCCTCTTTGTCAGATCGCATTCACAGCAGGGCTGGTTCAGAGCTCTCACGAAGCTCAGACATGAAATAGAACAGTGCGTGCTAGCACAGCTAAGGGAAATATGGGTAGCCATTGTCCAAACTGCAGTTTATTCAAGGTATCATTTTGACAGATTTGTAAAAGAAGTTACACTGCCTGTTTGAAGACACCTAGTGGCCAGACACCCAGAAGTTTTGAGGTTTCACAGTTGCTACCAAAGTCCAGTCCTTGCTTCTGGCTTGGGTTCTCTGGTCTAGATACTCCGGGCAGGAGCACCCACTACTGCTTTCCTTATGAGAATAGGCACTGCACCAGCTGGACTGGGTGTCTGCTGTGTATACCTGAAACCATCATCAACCACTTCTACACCAGACATTCTAGAACTTTCAAAAGATGTAAACTTTCTGATACAGACTACCTTTAGCCAGAGTAAAGTAGGTGCAAGAAAGCAAAACCTGAAGAAAAGTCACTTGCATGGCTTACTGACACAGATAATACAAGATACGTACCCATGAATATGCTTCACCACCTCTGGCCCTGCAACATGACGAGGTTTTCTTTAAGACAGCATTACCAGAGTGCCTCTATTTTCTATAGCAATGCAATATTTGCCCACTGAGGGACCTTGCATTTCATTTTGCATTCTTAATTTGAAGGTCTGCTTTTACTCTGTTAAGTGTTTTGTTCATTTTGCCTGGCCTTTGGCATTTATTTTAAAGCTGTACTCACCACCATATATCTTTGTTCTGCTCTTGTTAGCTATCACAAATGTGTAACAGCTAGTCCACTATCTAAAGGTCTCTCCCTGTTGTCAATCAGTTCCCAGCTTACACATGCATGTAAGTCCATGGTAGGTCAAAGGCTGGATATCTTTCAGACTGACAACCTCATAATATCAACCATGATTCATAAGCTGCATGGTTACAGATACCCCTCCCTAAAACACTGCAACCACTATGAAATAATTTTGAAACTCCTAGCAACGTTATCACTTCAGTTTTCCTCTGAACTCACCCATCTGCTTATTAGCTAGACACAGATCTGCCTAACTTGAGAAATAAAGAAAAGAAGGAAGAATGGTCCAGGATTTAGGATGCTGTTTGACTTGAAAGACGGCTTCAGCAGGTCATTTTGAGTTGGATGCAGAAAAGAATTCAGGTAACACAGAATCCAACTCTTATTTAATGATATTTAATCTGCAGTTCTGCATTAGACTCCCATGCAGCACTGCCTGTACACTATGTGAGGAGAGTTAGATGTTTGAGGATGGGAAACAGAAATGTCAGTTCACAGGGCAAGGCTATCCAGCAGTACCACTGAGCAGGAGCCATTGGGGTGTGGACAACGGCTGACTGCAGCAAGTTCCATCCCTCCTTGACCTGAAGGCACTAGGCACTAAACACGCTCCAGCTCTAGCCACCAGGATGCAGGGGACTACAGGCTTGAAATTCTCCCATCATAAATCTTTCACTTGGGCTGGAATAATTAAACATTAATTGACCAGAGAAAGTGAGAGTGAAAGAATAATAAATTCACAGTCCAGTAATTATGGCACCTCCTGATGAGGAGATCAGGAGAAGGAAGAAATCTGGATCCCAGTCCCACTGTAATGGCTATTTCTCTTTAGTACATGTGCAGATACAATATAGAGTATACTGAGACAATATGATATAACTGAATGATATAGCTATTAGAGCAGTGACAAAACCTAGTTCTCCCCCGTAGGGAGAAAGTTTTCCCCTTAGGGAAAGCTCTAATCACAAGGCAGTGGAGTCATTCACTTGTACTCTCTCTGGTTCAATGAATACTCCATTAGTCCAAGCTCAGTGGAACCACTTCAAAAGAGATTTGCAAAAACCCTCCTTGTGTATATAACATGGTCTCATGCTTAGAGAATATACAATGGGAAATGTGGGTTCAGATCTTCCCAAACACAGAGTACAATTAAATCTTAGCCTAAAGAGTCTTGGTGAATACTTTCAACTGATGTTACGGGTGTTTGGGGAGGAGGTCAGGGCAAGTTTTCTTCTGGACCTTCTTTGGGCGATGTGTGGGAAGGCCAGTTCCAGGAGGAGTGTCCTAAAAGCACATACCAATTCAGTGTTCCGCAGGCAGGAAATGGAGGTGTCCTTCAGCCTCACGGTGGGCCTATTTATGTGGCACTGTGAAAATCTGGGAAGTCCTGGGAAAATCCAAAACAATCTTTTAGATATTTAACAAAGTTGCTGGGAATAACATAGGCATTCTCTGTACCTTTAAACTATGAAAGGACTAGTAGCCAAGGGGGGATTTTGTGGATAGGGACTTTATCATTCAGAGTCAATGAGGCAAGTATTAAGCAGCTAAATGCTGTTGAAAGTCTGCCATTCTGCCATGGATAGACATTAAGTTACCAAACAACTGGTGGCTTTAACAAATTGCCACCATTCACCTGTTTGCTTTTACCCTTTGCCAGTATTGCTACCCTCATTACTTTCTGTGAGCACTTTTTAATCTGAAAGAGAAAATTCATCTTATAGAGCTTAAAATGGTTTCAGATAGTGCAACTCAGACTAAGTGCCACAGGAGTTGTGAAAAACCGGTCAGTCAGTAGCAACTTTGGGGTCTGGCGTGTTTGAGAGGTGTTGGAATGTTGTACTACAACACATCCGAATTAGGAAGACACTGACTGTCTAGAACCTTACTGTACTTCATTTTCAAAACAGTATCATATACCTTTGTTATTTCCTTTACTTTTTGCAGATATGTAGAATAAATGCACTGAGACTCCGACAGCATTAACAGAGACTTTTTTATTGGGAACAACTTTGTGTTTTGTGGAGGCTTGTGTCCTCCATATAGAACAGGTACAACACAGACATCAGTAGGACAAGCTTTCCCTGCCCAGATTTCTACTGAGTCAGAGGTTTAGTGCAGTAATCCCTCCTGAGATGCTAAAAATAGTTTAGTATATTGCTTCTTCTATGAAGATGTCTACTTACAGCCAGCTGAGCTGTGGATGAGTATCTACCAAGACAAGGAACAAGGGAGATGCTTGTTTCTGGTGGGCTCCCAAGAACCACCAAATGATTGAGAGCTGCAGTCACTTTGAATTGCTACCAGTGAAGTTTCCTGGAACAGCTGTTCTGGAAGAACTACTCTTTGTCAATGAGTGATGCTAGAATATGCTTGGCTATTCCAGAATAATGAGTCCACCTGCAATAACTCTAGATCTAAATATAGCAGGGTAGATGAGTAGTCCCAACAGCCCCATGAAGTCAAGTTCCTAAGTGAAAAAAAACACCAAACACCTCTCTCTCTTACTTTGAATAGGCACAGTCTAATTAAAATCAAGAAGCATGTGGTGAGTGATTTCAATGAAGGACCTGGTAGTTTGTATATATTATGGATTAACCTTAGCAAAAATTCTGGCTGATACAGAATGCTTACAGAAAATGTTACTGTTTTAGAGTTCTGCATTATTTTAGGTATTTGCTGTGATTAGTCTTCAGTCTTTCAATGCTAACTGGGACTAGCTGAAACATGGCACAAGGGTGAGATAAGAAATTCTTCAAAGGTAATATGAATGCTAGCTTAATGAGCTGCTTTTGTTTCTATAACTGTAACTTCCCTGTACGAAGGACTGCTTCATTCATGCTCTGCTTAGAGTAGCTCAGTGGGGGAAACTTGTATTTGCGCAAGTCCAAAATTTCAGAAATTGTTTCTGCTTTTGGAGTTCCAGCTTGAGATACATTGGGTCTGATTTTGAAGAAGCTGAGACCCTCACCAGTACCTGCTATCCCGTATGAGTAGTAGGTGCTGAAAACCTCAAGAGGTAATAGATGCTTGAGCTCTTACCTCTGCACATGTCTCTTCTCAAATTACAGCATTGCAAATCTGTTGTAACTACTGAGAATTTTGCAACAATCAGACAATTTAAAGAATTGCTTAATAAAATCAGGCCCAAATTCTATTTTACTTTTCTGTCCAAGGTGTTATGAACACATAAGGAAGATGCAAGTTCTTTGATCCTTGTTCTGAAGACTAATTTCTGATTGCAACAGACTCACCATTTAACTAGGTCAGAGAAAAAGAACAGTACAGAGTTTAGGAGAATGAATATCAAATCTACAGAGGCAGAGAATGTGAGAGGGCAAAGGAAGTGACCTGAAGCGGAATTTTGGCCAGGACAGCTTAAGCTAACAGCCCTTTTCTTATGAAAAAAATACCAGAGGACTTACAATTACCATTGTTGGAAAGAGGATGACATGAGGAAGTGCTCATAATCATAGAATCATAGAATCATAGAATCATAGAATCATAGAATGGCTTGGGATGGAAGGGATCTTTAAGATCACCTGGTTCCAAACCCTTGCGATAGGCAGGGACACCTCTCTCTAACCAAAGCCCCATCCAGCCTGACCTTGAATGCTTTCATGCTTCCAATGCTCACTGGGCAACCTGTTCCAGTGTCTCACCACTCTCAAAAGGTGTAAACTTACACCTTTTCCAAATCAAGGTATACCCATTCCTCCTTGAGCTGAGGGCAGTGGTTCAGCACTGACTCAGGAGTTATGGCATCAGACAGCACTTGGGGCTCTATACGCCAACCTGGCAGACAGTTCTCTCTTGCTTCAAGCTGTAAACAAGAAATATGCATTACTGTGCTTGAAAAGATTTTGCAGAAAATCACAGATAGTGCAGCAGCCATTGGGAATGCAGGTTAACCACAGGATGTGGAACACCAGCTTTGTGGGGCAAAGGTGGCGGGACAGATACTATATTTGAGAAAGGTGTCCATGTAACATTTCCCTCCATTGGTAATTGTCTGACTCTGAATTTGTGACATTTTCATGACATTAGAAATATATCAGAAGTGGAAGACTGGACTGCTAAATGTTTTGATTTTTCAGCTGGGCCAGAGAAGCATTGCTGCCTAGGCTTCCAGAAGAAAAAAACCTAATGCCAAAGTTTTGGCTCAAGAAGTTCCCACTTGTCAACACAGTTAGTTGCTGTATGCCTGTGAAGGATTATTTATGAAAACATCAGTTAAGCAGTTTTAGGACAGCCTAAAAGTTATTTTAGAAGTTCAAGGAGCTTTCTGAACTTGAGAAGCTATACAAGGTTTTTTTTTTTCTTTTCTTTATAATGTAATTTTGGCAATTGATAAGTTCATCAGATAGTATGGTCTCATATAGGCGTTCTTAAACATTTTCTGAGTGAATCACCCCAACCAGACAAAAATGAACAAGCCACTTCCTCCCACAGCAATTGCTTACATTAAAAAGGAACATTAGGAAAGTATTTAGGGTATTTTTAGCTGCCTTTTCATACAGCTTAGAAGCTAGAAAGAAGGAGCACTGTGGTCTAGCTATATAATGCTAGAAGCTGATGTATAGCCATGCAGCTGCAAGTAGGCGGAGGTGGCCAAGCTCCTCAGGCAGGCTTCATCTCTAGTTATTCACCAGCAAAGTAGTTTCCAGGCAGTGAGGCAGCTCATGAGGGAAGCATGAGCACACTGCAGCGGGGGCACAGGGCTGGACCCAGCCTGACCCATTGTGCCTCCTCCCAGCATGAGCATGGGTCTCACCCATGGCTCCCAGAGGAGGAATGGAGTGCCAACTTGCCTCAGCAGCTTTGGAGAGTGTCACTGGGTGCGTTTGGTCATTAGCTGTTGCAGCAGGCCGCAGACGTGGAAGGAGTGGAAAGGAAGTAACAAGCAGCCCAGGGAGAGGGACTGACATGTGGAAATCAAACCCTATAGCCTGAATAAGGATATAGAGCAGGTATGTTTATTAGAGATGCGCATACGCCCTGGTGCAAGGGGGATAGCTGCCTTTAACTTGCATACCATAGAGCAAAAGCTTGGTACAGATACAGGCCAAACTTATACATAATCAATGATTTTCCCAGAATTCACATACATGCGCGTGCATCGTGAGCAGTGGGGGTGTCCTCCTGGTGGTCGTGGGATGAAGGCTCATAGTCTTCCTCACTGTAAACTTCTGACCCTGCAGGAGGGGTAGCCTCCGATCAAGTTCTAACTTGCCTTGTGGACATCTTATCACTTACTTACCAAATGTCCTTGAGCTGTTCTCAAAACTTTTATCTTTGTCCTCCACCCCCACATTGTTGTAATCCCAGCTTGTTGCAATCCTCATCCTTTTAGCAGCCTCTGAACATTTGCTTCTGTAAACTGTCTTTTACCCTTCGTTTATGTGAACCATCTTTTAATCTTCAGGACAATGCAATAGATGTGGCATCTTCAGAACCGGTGAGGAAGGGCAACGGGCTGGAACAAGCCAGTCGTGCTTTTTTTTCCAAGTAAGGCCTAGCTACATATGTCTCCTGTGCAGGTAATTTGGGCTCTGGAAGGTTACTTGTAGCAAAATCATGTTTTAATATCAATATACAGAAGTGATCTGAATATATGCACAGTGAAGAAAAGTTGTCAAGAGATCCTAGAACACATTCCAAAGCCAAGAAACTGATTTACGCATTTATCTGAATTCAGCTATCCAAATCCACATCTTCCCCACCACATTCTCTCTATATTAAAACTGCTGAAAATACCAGAAAGGCGAAAAGGCCCAACAAAAACTGAAAATGCGTATTATACTGGTAAAACATACTTACTGATACTGGAACTGACTTACATGTCCCATAAAGAGATTCATAAGATAGTTTTTCCAACTTTCAGCAGAGTAGCCATGACATCCCTTTAACAAGATGGTGACTTCTTACTGTGTTGTTTCACACGTCTGCATATAGTGGAAAGTACATAAAATTTTAAGTTAGTTTCTAGTTAGTTTCTCATGAGCTCAAAGTGAGAAAACTCAAGGTGATACCAATAGCTCATCCAAAATGTATTAGTCTTTTGTTGTTGTTGTTGTTGTTTTTAAATCTTATGAGTTTCAAGATCAACTCTCTAAGTTGGGGGACGCTAAGGTTGTCTTTTTTGAATGCATAACAGTACTTACAGAAGATGTGTGTTTGCTTCTCTATTCTTCTCAAAGGCAGTACTTCTAACAGCCTGACATTTAATCCACCCACATCAGATGTTCCTGAGAGTATTGTCATGGTTGCTATTTAAGCTTCCTAGAACAGTCCAAGGGATTTTGATTCAAACAAAACTTGCAAGAAATATTACCATATATTAAATCTCCAACATCCTGCACTGTGAGATTAGAGGTACTTCAGGGTCTCCTCACCAGCTTAGCTTCTGAGCTAAGTCAGGATGACACCATCTGGGGGCAAAGTGCTCAAATACATCTGCCCTATTTCTTATGAACAAATATTATAGGACCACTGCTCTGTGACACTTATTCCAGTTTCCATGCAGCATCTGAAAAACTGAAGTGAAGCTTGAAACACTGAGTTTCGTGATAGTCTAGTCATCTACAAGAAGCAAAAAACTATCCCATCCAGAATTTGCAATTGCAGTCTTTTATTCAAATCTTCTATCTTTTTCAAATTAAAAAAAAAAATTAAAAAAAAAAAAACAACAAAAACTGCTTCTCATTCGAAAATGAATGAAGGATGAAAATTCTTGAAGGGCCTACTACAAGTTGTATACAGAGACATTTTGTAGGCTTTTTTACTGGCAGTGGTCCTTGTTGAAGGAAAAGACGGTCTAGTGGTCGCTTTTATATTCAAACAACTACCTTGTTATTGTGAACTCTGACGATGAAGTTATAGGAGTTGATAGATCAACAACTTTTATCAATCTGCACTTCCCTTGCATGGTTGTCTGAAAATGCGATCAGCGTAAATTGGATAGGGAGGGTGGGATCACATATTCCAACAAGTTAAATTTGTCAGCCTGTAATGCACATAAATGGCATAAAATATAATTGCTTTTGAATTTGGGCCCCTTCAGGCTTCATGTTGATTGAAGAAAAAAGAACCAGATGTTTCTTCAGCAGGAATCACAGAGGCAAGATAAATATTCTCTGGTCCATGACATTTTATAGAGTTTCCAAGAGAAACCAATTCATTATTTAATTATTTAATTATTGGGTGTGTTGATCATGTAAAATATAATTGGCCCAGGGCAAATAGCAGTACAACCCTGGGAGCTGGCTGACTGAGCTTGTATAATACACTTTTTGCCAATTTTTTTTTCTGCTGTGAAAACACTGTAAGATGAATTAATGCTACTTAATCCTTCTTCCAGTGTTTCATAAATAAAAAAAGGCCCAAAATACAGACTTTCCTCTTTTCTGATCACCACCTTGCACTAGCAAGTAACTTGGAGACAGAAGAGCTAGTAGCAAGCGTAAATATTGTGATAGGAAACGATAGCTTTGTTTAACTAACATCACTTTGAGGAGAAGACAATCTGTTTAAAACAGTCACATTTAATCCTCAGCTCTGTGAGGAATTCCTCATGGTATGGAGAGAAAAGAATCAGTCCTCCTGTCAACACCAGTGGGGTGGGTCAGGAAAAAAGAACGTGCTACAGGATTTACTGGACACCGGGCAAACCCAGGTGACTGAACTAACTGAACTGAGAAGAATTAACAAAGCTGACATAGAGCTTTTCTTTATGATGTTTTATAAGTAATAGGGAAGAATACTATGTCATTTCTTTAAATCAGCAGCTACTTCTTAAATAATATCTCTTGTGTTCCAAGCTTTCTTCGTGTCTATGGATGTTCCTGCACACACTTTGTGGTAGCTATTTTCTTGTTAAGAGACAGGAAGTAACTGAAATGAGGACTGAAAGAAATTCATGACTCATGCCCTCATGACTCTTCCCTCCTAGCTTGCTTTTGTGCTTGTTCAGCAGCTTCTGACATCTGGGAAAGTCACGTTGCTTCCAAACTGTTTTCTATGATCGTATCATCAGGCAGAGGTGGGGGGGGAGCCCGCTTGTCCAGACAGTGGTGAAGGAAAGCAAAGAGAGAAAACATAAACTGTGATCTCTGCAAAAAGCAATTTCACAATGTTGTGAGTCTTCTTTTCCTTCCTGTTCCTACCCTAGGACTCTGTCTTTTCATGGTCTAAGGACAAATTGTTCTCTCACTTTTCTTCCAGTTTCTTCTCCTGATCCAAAGGTTTTTACTGGATTAGGTTTGCTCTTCAACAAGTAAATGTGCAAAGCCACAACCACTAGAAAAGGAAACAGCAGCAGTCTCTACCAAGAACTGGCTCCTTAACTCCTTCAAAGAAAGACAGAAAGTATTATCTGCATGACTTTGACTTACTCATGCATTCTTGAAATAACGGGTTTGCTGAATTCTGCAGTGCTTAGATGAAAAAACTGCTCTGAAAGTTAGGTATATCTATTGCACCTTGAGCAAACTTGGGAGTTTTTCTCAACAGACTTCAGCCAGGAGTTTGAAAACAGGCGTTAGATCAGCTGGGAGCCAAGATGCCCAATTACAACCTTAGGGCTTGTGTCTGAAATTATAACCCACCCCCCAAAATCTCTGTTTAATACTCATGTTTATACTGGTACTTTTTCCCTAACAGCTGGAGTTATTCCCACAGGTGTCAGTAGTTTAAGACACAAGTTTTCTATGACCTGATTTAGGGGGTTGCTTGCTCAGCAAACCTTGCTTTCCCCACCACTGCTATCTAGGGGTGCACCCCTGGGGCTCAGGGCACCCACAAGTAGGAGGATCTAGCAGAGACCCTGAGCTCCATTTGCGAAACAAGTCCAGCCGCCTTCAGCTAACGCACATTCTTTCTTCCACTTTCTTAGTAACACAGGATCCTCTTGACTGTGAATATGCAAGTAAGATGTTTTCAGTGTAAGCACTCTTTCAGGATACATTAAAAAATGAAGTTCTGCCTTCCACAAGACTGAACTTTGTTTTATGTCTAAAATAGCTTTCATTGGCCATGCAAATAAAGTGTTTCCAGTGTAACAACATTTTCAGAATGTATAAACAAGATGGAAGTCTGCCTTCTAGATGACTGAATTTTATTCCCAACCTAAAATGACTATCATTGACTATATCATCTGCAGCTATATTGAGGAAGGAACTGCTCTCCATTTCACCCTATATATCATCTTACAGTGACATTTTCTTAGCTGGGAATTGCTTGGTGATTTGCCAGCAGACAAATCAGAGCAGGAAAGGGATAAATTGATCACATTCATCCAGCTCTGGAGGTAAAACCCAGATCTCAGCCAGAACTCTGCTCGCATTAAAAACCTGCCTGTCCACCTGGTAAAAATGTGTCTGAGGAGCAAAGCATATGAGAATGGGGTGGAGACAAAAATATAATAATTCATAGTACCCTAGCTAATCTCCCTCCTCAAATTATTGCTCCTGCAGAAGATATTATTTATGAGTTTTGAGCAGCAGTTCATGGCACTGGGCCAATTTTCTTCTTTTCTACATAATACCCTTCCTCAGAAACCTCAAAGAAATGGCACTGAGTTTAACTATCTAAATGCCTTTTTGTTCAACTGGACAGTAGGCACTGGGCCAGATGGAAATAATGGCTGTCTAGAGTAATTTAACTGAAAATGAAAGTTTTTTCCACCAGTTTGAGGATTAAAGAAAGGCATCAGGTTTTAAAACTGTAGGTGTTGTTGCCATTCACAACTAAAAGTTTTTCAATCAGGCTTTGATCACTAAAATTAATTCAATAGGAAGGGCTGTTATTTGAATGAGAATCTTTACCTCAAGCTCTTGCTGCAGTTGGCCAATTTTCTGATATTTCAGACAAATTCAAATGACCATGTTTAATAATTAATGCTTCCAAGAGACTTTGAAAATGTAATTTGTTATTATTAATCCCCTGTACAGTGGGTAAAATGTCTTGTGTCCAAATGACATACAAGTAAATGGAGGAGCAGAGATCAGTGATTTGCATGCAGGCATCTGGTGATGCAGCAGCAGAGAAGTTTCCAGAAAGCAGTAATTCCCAGGCTTTGCAACTATTGATAAGTTTGCTACTACTGGTAGATCTTTAATTACTGTAGATGGCTTCATCATCCCCAGTTTCCAAGTGTGCAGCCAAAGCACCATGCAGGGAAGACAAGTCTAAGGCTGTCAAACAGCCAAGTGGTAGAGACAGGCCAGGAACTGCATACAAGTTTCCCAAATCCCAGTTCAATACTCTGTCATTATTTCTTTTAGAAACTCTTTCAGCTGACAGATTAATATGCTTTTCTGGGAAAGTTCAACCTACTAGATTTGCATGGTCTCAGCAAAACTTTAAATCTTGTGCTTTTACAGTAGTCAGAAGAATGGTGGTTTTCCATTGGTTAAAGGGCTTATTTGCAAAGCAACATATTGGCAATGATAGTTCTAGTTCTTTGCTTTGTGCAGGGTCTTTTTTCCAGGCTCCAGCGCAGTTTTGCTGGTGTGAACTCACCCCAACACAGCTCAGGATTGGGCCGCAACATATTCGGTGAAACAAAATGGTAACAACTACCGAATCAACACTGCTTCGTACTTCAATAAATTAAGCAAGGAATCTATTCAAACTGGGAATTAAAAGAAGCTATTAAAACATTCCCTCTGGTATTTTTATTTTGTTTACTCATGAGACCTGGCTCATTCCCCTCTGATGCACACTGAGTCCATATTTGGAGAACTCTGCATTCAGCATTCTTACACTCAGGCAAATTTTAGATTTTTTTTGTATACACAGTGTGCTTTTCTTATTATTTTTCTTTTTTTTTCTTAAACAATTTAAATCAGAAGGTTGCCCCTTTCATTTCTCTTTCAAAACATGACCAAAAAGGGATCTAACTGTTTTCTTCAATTACTTGAAATGAACATTTCTCTTGTACTTGTTATTGCTTACTGCCCACTGCCTTTCCTCCCACGTCTCCTCTCCAATGAAAAAAGAAGTCTGTGTTGGCCTCAGGCTGCAGCCGGGTGAGGGAATCTTGAAAGTTTGTATCTGATGTAGTTCAAATAAACATCCCTATGCCTTGATTCTTTGCTGCAGCGTTGGCTGACAAAGCTGGACTGTGAGTCTCGGAGGGGTCTCTGGGAGTCTCCTCCCATGTCCAGAACTTCCTGAGAAGATCTCCCATAGCCTCCGTGCAGAGGAAACGAAAGCTAGCTCTCTGGTGGGAATTTTTATACTCTGTTGTACATCTTAAGTAACCTCAGTGGCAGAGCTGTCAATGGCTAGTGCAAACTAGCCATTCTTCACACCCGTTAGAGATACCAGTGCTGGGACTCAATCCCCTCAGTAACATTTTAAAGTTTTCTAAATCCATCACTAACCTCATGTGCTTGGAGATGCTTTACTTTTCACCATTAACCGGAGATCCCAAGATCTAAAATTCCGGGGTTTGCTCAGGCTAGAGGCCTCATCAGATTTGGCTGGTCTGGCCTGGTTATTTCCTTCCTAAATTGAGTTGAATTGGAATGAATGCATATGGACATTCACAGAAAACAGCTGGAGAGGAAAAATGGATGCAGGGCTCAACCACGGAGGCTTCTTTCTCATGAAATGCCATTAAAGGATATGCCCTCCCCCCCTCTCCTTTCATTCCTTGGGTCAGGAGCTAGGGCACTCAGTCCTGGTGTGGCAAACTTATCTTCATTTTTGCTTTTATTCTCAAGCAATTCGAGCCCACAGCTCCCACTTCTAAGGAGAGGTCCCGACATTGCAATCAGAGCCTGTCTTTGGGCAGTTTAAAGACAGTCAAGGAATAATAAGAATAAAAATAACTGAGAAACAGAGAATGCCTCTGAATGAGCATCGTATTATACATATATTCTTATTATAGGAACTAAAAAGAATATTATTATATATGAGAATATAGCCTAAAGGCTAGGACATTTGGATGGAAAGAATAACTCCCTGCTCCCTGGAGTAGTTCTATACTTAATTCAGCAGTAAATTATTATTGAAAAAATGATTATGCAGTCAATAGAGTAGGGATTGGAATCCACAAGCTCCTGTCTCCTTGTCTAAACAGTTGAAATAATTTCCGTCCCTTTCTTATGGTATGACCCAGGGAGTCTTTAAATACAGAAAACAGTAGAGAAAAACTCTAGCCAAGATGGAATTGCTTCGTTTTTCTCATTCTCAAATACACTTTAGTCTGGTGGTCAGAGCTGCCTTTAGAGATCAGAGGGGCTGCAGGTAGCTGTCCTGGCTTTTCCTGCTTTCCCAGTCTAACCGCTAAAGAGAGGAGGCCCTTCATCCTCCTCACTTGTGTTGGATTAGATGGTCTTCCCTGGTTCTTTTTTTGGCAAAGGCAGCCAGAGTGCATACCTAGCTTCACAGCAGGGATCCAGGCTGTGCACTGGGAAGGTGTATTTCCACCTGCTGTGATAACTCCTGCAGGAGTTGATCTGCTATTACTCAAGAAGAAGAAGAATGGTGAGAGGTGCATCTAGCTGTGTTCTTTTTCTGTTCCTTTGAAAATACCACCTACATTTTCCCAGATACTGATGAAAGTTGAATTTGACCTTCAATTTTTTTACCATTTTCCAGCTTAACTTTTTCATTTATAGGGAAGTTTGTACAACTGCTAAAATAAAAGAACTTTAAAAATATATTTATATATTGAGCAAATTTAAGCTGGTAGGTACAGGGGAAGGCTTCATTAAGGCTTCTTAAGAGCAAGCCACCTCCTCCATATTTTTCATGTAAGGTATCACTTCACTTAATCCAAGCAAGGAATGTATGTGTGGTATTTTCAGATGTGCTTTAGTATACTCTGCAGCTCGGACAGTTACAGTCTAGACCAGTAATTTAATTTGGTACTTAAAAATTGTTATTACAGTATTCTGCAGTTGCCTCACAATTTCGTGTATGTTTTCTACTGATGTAGAAGTAAAATGTCTGTAGTTTTCCTATCCTGCAGTTTGGGAGTTGAGGCAGAGATAGTCTGTGGTTTGCCCAGTGTCACAGATGAAGTTTCTGTCAGAGTAAGGCATTAATTCAAGTCTTTTGAGTTTATACTTATCTGTTAAGGCAACATGATCCATTTGCTTTTTCCCTTTTTACATTTTGGTTTTTTTTTTTTTTACTTTCTGTGATTTATAGAAGATCTGATCATTATTCTTTAATTGAGCTTTCTGAATAAATTGATAGGTGTTGTTTCTAGAGCATCTCAAATACAAATTACTCAGAAGAAAAGGAATGGCAAAACAGCATGAAGATACAGGTGTGTCTCCAAAACATGCTGACTGACTATGGAGTACATGAAAAGATGGCGACTGGAAGATGCTTTTATTCAGTGCCTGGTATCTGAAAGTCATGCAGAACAGAAGGGAAGGAATTAGAGAAGGAGGTAAATTCTTGCTGCCACAATCATTCTTTATTTCTTTCTTGTTTAAAGCAGAGCAGGGCTATAAGGAGGAAATTTATGAGTGGAAAAGAGTCTAAATACACAAGCAAAACCTGTTCATTCTGTCTCCCTTCACTTCTTTCTTTCCTCTCTCTTAGAGCAGTTCAGAAAATAACTCTCAGTGCAGACTTTTAGCACAGAATCACACAAGGAAAAGTTTGCTGTATCATCATACTGAATCAGTACAGGACTGAGACTGTCTATTGCCTAATGCCTTTGCCAGGGAAATTTTAATTGGCTTATGTCACAGAGGCTTCCACCCTTCCTCTGACATTATATTTGGATGGACTAAGTTATTTTGCTTTGTTGTTCGTACTATTAGAGCCACATTTCAATTAAGTCTTTGCCTCCATTGTCCCAACTCAATAACTCAGTAAAATCTCTACATTGTTTTAGAACGAATTAGTCTGACCAAAAACTGGTGAAAATTATTCCATCAAGGAAGTGAAATTCACAAAATTGTATGGATGGCCATCAGTGCAAAAGGGACTTCTGTGTTTAGGCACACCTTCCTCCAGTTTCAAGCTATACTAACAAAAGCCCATCACATTTCATGCAGAAAACTACCAGTTTTGCATTTATTTTACTGCGTACACTCTTGTGTGATCACAACATTTCATGTAAATTATGAGGAGCTAAGGTGAGTGCTTCAAACACTTACTTTGTTTTCATTTCTTTTATGCTTTTACAAAGCTGCTTGCACTCATATTTAGAGAATTTCTTAGCTGTGTTGGGATGCAGTAGACATCTACTGGAAACTAAGCTAGACACTTAGTTCCCATGATTTTCAGTGCAAGAAATCCAACTCCTGGCTTGCTCCTTTCCATATACATATAAAATTGGACTGGTGCATCTGAAAATGCTAGCTACTCTCAGGTAAAAATAGACAAGCAGGCAAATTGTTAAAGATCAAAGTATTGTTATGAAATAATATTAAATGAATAATTCCCCCCCACGTAGTCAAGGCTCATTTGGCCAATACTATTCCCTAAATAAACACTGTGAAAATGGAAGTTGTGTAAGGTAAGGACCACTTTTATTTTGTATTTCCGAAGTGCCATATTTCAAACACGATTTCTACCCTTGATGAAGCTCAAAAGTCAGGTTACTACTTTTTCTCTCATTGTGGCTACTGCTACAGGGTCTTCCTGACAACCTCTGAGCAAACTCTCCTGTCTTTCTGAGGGCTCTCTTATGTATTAGAGGACAGTACCAATATACAGCATATACAAGAACTGCTCCAAAAGTTATGCCTCCTATTTTATTATGTTGGCCCATAATGTCAGCATCAGATGTTGGTGACATGACAGTAGAGGTCGAGCATTCCTGCCGACATTCCCTTACTTTATGTTGGCATGTGATGGATGGCAGCAGAGGGCATTCTGGCAAAATAGCATTCAACATAGAAGTACGTGTGAAGCAAATGTGTCACTGAATTCCTCCATGCAGAAATAATCACACCCACTGATATTCATCAACCCTTGATGAACATTTATGGAGACTATAGAGTGGATGTGAGCACAGTGAAGTAGCGGATGGTGTGTTTCACCAGCAGTGATAGCAACAGTGGGTCACCTCTGCTGACGCATGTTTTGAGGAGCCATGGCATGTAGGCTTTTGTTCCTTGCTGGTGAAAATATATAGCTAATGGTCATCACTATGTTCACAGAATCATAGAAAGCTTGGGTTGGAAGGGATCTCAAAGATCACCTAGTTCTAACCCACATGCTTGGGCAGGATTGTTGAAAAATGGTGTTTTGTAGCTAACAATTTGCTCCATTAAATAGTACTTTTGTGCTCTGTGAGTTGAAAATGATGGTGGCAACGTTAGAATATCACAAATTTTGTTCTAAGCAGGTCCCATGAATACTAACACAGGAACAGAAAGAACAAGTTTGCAAGTTTGTCAGAATCTACTGGTCCAATATGAGGCTGAAGGTGACAGTTTCTTGGATTGCATTGTAACTGGTGATAAGATGTGGTGTCAATACTATGAGCTGAGGTCAATAGGCAGTGCATGGAGTGGTGACTTGGGAATTCTCCATTGAAGAAAAAGTTCAAAATGCAGCCCTCAGTGAGTAAAGTGATGTGCACTATCTTTTGGAATAGAATGAAGTGATCCCTCTGGATTTTCTGGGACCCGGACAAACCATCAACTCTGACCATTACATCACAATGTACACAACAAACTGAAGTCCTGAACTTCCAGTCAGGCCAGAGAAGATGTAGTGGAATTCCAAGGTCACAGCCTGAAGCAATACGTGAGCATGTGAGTGCCTGCAGCAGGAGGGTGAAAGGGCTAGAGTCATCCTTTCTCTCTCAGCGATGCTTCTGGGAGTGCAGTCTGAGCCTGCTTGGGTTCCCCTTCCCCCCACCCTTCTCCTGCGGTGCAAGTACAAACGGGAGAAGGCTGCATTCCTCAGCTCGCCCCTTTCTTCAAACTGTTACTGGGAGGGGTGAATTAATTGCTCTTTGATATCTTTTCCTATAGCACCTATTTCTCAAATAAAGGCTCTGTTATTGCCTTTGTTTGCTCTACAGAAGGCAAACTTTCTCTTGCAATAACACCAGTCCCTATACCAGTTTGAAGACTGTGGAGTGCATTTGCCAATCTCGGCTGGACTGTTCAACCACAGCCACCAGATAGTCCGAATTTGGTGCCTTCTGATTTCCACTTATTTGGGCCTATGAAAGATGAACTGGATGGGCAATATTTACCTAGAAATGACACTGTCATTGAAGTTATGTAACACCAGAGGATCACCTCCACTGGTGCAGATTTTTATGAGTGTAGCATGCAGGCTCTTGTTCATGCAAAAAGATGTATAGCTAATGGTGGAGCATATACTGAAAAATTGTGTTTGGAGGCTGAGAATTTGCTCTATTGAGTAGTGTCATTGTTATTTGTATCTGTTGCATTTTCCACGGAAACAAATAGGTGGCATTGTTTTCAAAGTGGCCTAGGTAGAATGTAGATTTGCATGAGAAGATAAAAGAAAAAAAAATCAAATCCCTAATAAGATCACTTACAGAGCTTTATTACAACAGAAAACAGCGATTTCAAAATAAAACTTCAATTAAAAAAATATTCTGTAAATAATACAGTATTTGTATGGGAAATATGCAAAATATCATCATGCAGTTCTTAATCAACCAGAGAACTGTCAGACATACAAAAATAAGTTAATTCTACTGTTAATATTGTTGCTTGTTATAAATATTAATTGAATGCCATTCAACATTAGTTCCATTATTATTTAGTGACTGTTTCAACTCCCCCCCACACCTTTTAAATTGTCAAATAATTGGCTTTCTTCAGCTCATGTCTGTTCTCATAAAGTGAATTAATGTGGAAAAGAAAGAAAAGTTCATATAAAGCAATTGGAAGGACAAATAATTATGTTTCTATACACTCTGCAAGCTTTCCTCTTTTGCCTGAGTTTGATAAACCATGAAGCAACATTTTGGACTCCTGGCCACCCTCAGTCTGAGTCCAATATATGTCATTCTGCACACCTACTGTGCATCATGGATGCTCTGACCAAAATTCATGAAATGCTTGAAGAAAGCTGACAGACTGCCTGTGGGAGCAACTGTCTGGTTTTCTCATTAGCAAGAGCTAAAGGGTCTGTATCGGGACTTTTAGCGTAGTAAAAAGAACTCACTAATTGCTTAATTCTGTAGTTGCTATTTATGTCATTATTTATTAATATTCTAGATTCTGACACTGGGGCAGATTCCAGTCTCAGTTAAATTAATATGTTAACAGAAAATTTTAAAAAGTGGTTTGATTTCGCTATTGTTCTTTAGGGTTTCTTTTAATTAAAACCCAAACCTAGGTCATTATGGGTTTTCTTCCCTGTTATCACAAGTGCATGTTTGCCTTTTGGTGCATACGCAGTATTACATTGTACTGTTGCAGTGCAAATTCCTGCACAAGTACTAATGACAATGTATTGAAATAGAATGTGTGTTTGGTAAATACAAATCCATTTTACAGAAATGAAGATGGATCTACATAGACAGTAGCTATAAGTACTAGAGCCTGCAACACTGAATCAGTGCAGAATCTGGGAAAGAAAGCAGAATACCAGAATTTGTTGTAACCACCCAACACACTGTCTTCATAACTGGACTCCCTTAGTTCCTCAGCAGAAGTAGTCACATAGACAAGACTTGTGCAGTCGTAAACAGCAACACTCTTATTCCAAGGACATGCAAAACCTCATGTTTCTAGATATGTATGTTTTTACAAGGGTCATTGAGAAATCCAGTCATCACTTCGAAAAGTGGATTGCATTTGTATAGCACTGATTCAGTGATACCTAGAATTCTAAGGACCTAATGTGAAGTTCTAAAAGAGACTGGACAAGATAAAAAGAACCCTATTAAAGTCAACTGGTATGAGATGGCACAGGAGTTGTTGCCCTGTCTTCACCCCATGTAACATGCAGATAACATACAAACAAGAAATTGAGCACCATACAGGGGTAACTAGACGAAAACATGGTACTGTTTCTGATGATCTTTTTGCTCCTTACTCCTTTCAGATTCATGAATTGATTTTGCCTTAATTTTATGCATCTGTGAATGGAGGCTGAGGCATATTTACAGCTATAAATAATGAAGCACTTTACATAATTTTTCATTTTAATTCTCTCACCGTTATCAAAAAGTATGTTAGTAGCAAAATAACAAAGGCTAAGGGTCCCCAAGCTCATGAACTGGCTTTTCTAGGAGAGCGAGTGATCACTTTCCATAGTTTCTTTCAGAAATGCTCTGACAGTTAATAATCTTTTCTCATTTTCAGTCCAAAATTATTCAGGCTAGATGATAGCAACTTTTTACTGTATCAGTTTTATCATTTTCCTAACGAGCTCTTCTCCCTCCTAGTGTTTATCCTTAGATGTAGACAAAAAAGGAGTCATTGCCCTCACAGAATTATTTCTCAGTGTAAAAGAATGAAGATCTTAGTCTCAGCTCATACAATGTGCTCTTCATTTTCTTATTTTTCTGTCAGTCCTACCTTGCTTGTGCTTTAGTTCATCTCTGCAGAACTTTGTCAGTCAGATGTGTTCTGTATTCCTGATGGAATCAGAATCACAGAATGGTGTGAATTGGATGGGACCTTGCAGCCCATCCAGTTCCATGCCTTGCCACCGGCAAGGTTGCCACCCACCAGATCAATCTCCCAGGACCCCATCCAGCCTGACACTGAACTCCTTCAGAAATGGGGCATCCACAGCTTATCTGGGCAGCCTGTTCCTATGCCTCACTATGCTGAGTGAAAAATTTCCCCCCTAGCATCTGATCTGTATCTCCCCTTTTAGTTTAAAACCAATCCCCCTTGTCCTATCACTATAAGACTACATAAATAGTTGGTCTTCCTCCTGATTATAAGCTCCTTTTAAGTACTGGAAGGCCATAATGAGGTCTCCCTGGAGCTTTCTCTTCTCCCACCTAAACAAGCCCATTTCCCTCAGCCTATCTTTGTAGAAGAGCCTCATTGCCTCCTCTGATGTCCATAATTCCCTGTCTGTCTTGGAAACTCTTCTCTGCTACATTCAGTGATCTCATTTGTTCATCATCTGTCACCCCTCACATGTTTTAGTCCCAGCCTGCTGGTTTTCTTGCAAGTTAGGATAGGATTTAAGGTGGGAGCAACAACTTCGTTAGGGGGACAGGGAAACAGCAGTGAACTCTTATATGCAATTGTCAAGGCTCAGCACAGACTCTGGCAGAATTGAAAGTGATCAATGTGTGTACTTCTTCAGGACAACACAGACCAAGATATGCCTGGAAAGCTGAGCAAAAGAGAAAGAACAAGGAAATGCCTCTTCCCTTCCTGAGGCAACTCGGGTGGGCCTGGCTGATAGCAGGATCCCCACGCCTGGTCCCTGGTCAGGCATCTGGATGTGCTGGGCGCCTGCATCTTGGGACTGCTCTCAGGCACAGTGTGCTGAGTGTCAGGCTGAGGTCTCTAATCGGAGTCATGAAGAAGAAAGAGTCCAGGAACCAACTCAGAATGTTTTCCTTTGTGGAAATACATCATTTATGTCCATTGCATGTGGCAGGGAGAGGGGAAAAGCCATCATGGGACTGGCATAAAGTGACACAAAACAATAAATAAAAAGCATGTTGATGTACTGAGAAACTATTCTCCCAACTCCCAGTTAAGGACAATGAATTTTTATTTTGCTTGCTGTAGCTCTTTTTATTTCTTCCCATCACACACTTTTTAGCAATATTTGCAAAAACTTTGAAGCAATATTGCTACAAATACATATTTAAGATTTGATTACTCATTCTCATCCACTATCATGTGCCAGACATGCAGCCTACTCTAACAGATTACTGTTCTTAAAGTTGTTACAGGAAGGTTAAATAAAATGCTACTTTTATGACACTGAATATCTTAATGATGTTTTAGCTAAATCATAGGCTGTTTGATGATGCCACAGATGTTCCAGGTATTAAAATCAAACTGACAAAATGTCATCGGTCTTTCACTCTAGCCACCGTATCTCTGATCTTTAAGCACCTATCATTTGTTGTACTGTACTTTAGGAGCCTATCCCTGCCACACCTCCTGCTGTACATTTAAGGACAGAAGGAAAAGTCTAAGCATATCCAGCCTGCTCCAATAGTCAGATCAAAGTCTGAACAGAAGCCACCATAAATCTTGATTTTCCAAGTTCCTGTCCACTGTGATTATTAACCTACCCCTTTCAGTATAGCCTTCTTATCTGATTTATTCCACTTCTGAAGTCTTGGGAGAAGGTATATATATAAAACATACTGTCTGTAGAAAAATTATTAAAAATAAAAGATGTGGCTTCTAAGGTGGCATGAGAAGAGTGACTTCTGTTGCAATCTTTATGTGGGAAAAAGAACACTCAGAAAATGTGAATTAAAGAAGAATTTAGGTTTTGCATCGTTGAGCTTACTCTTTAAAATACGACTAGAGCTGGACAGAGATGTTGAAATGGGTATTTTGATGTGCTCTTGGTGAAATTTTTTTATTTAAATTAAAAGAAAAAGCAGACTGAAATGTTTGCATATCCTTGTGCTTCTTGCAACAGGTGTTCTAGTTCTTTCTGTTGAAAATATAAATTAATGTTTGACTGACACGTGCAAGGTGAAAATGGAATTTCATTTTTAGTTATATAGGTAAGAAATTACAATGCAATTGCTTTAAGGAGTTCGGGGCCTCAAGAAGTTTTGCAGAGTAATTCGAGTATGAAGAAAACCAACTTATTTTAAACATTTTCAAATCTTGATTTTTTTAGTATTGTAATCTATTTTTCAACACACTTGAAATGTTTCAAGAGATGAAAGCATCTCATTTTTAAATCATTCACATTCATATGCCATTCACATCCATATGCCATCTTTTTTTTTTTTTTTTTCCCCAGACTGAAAGGAATGCTGGGCTGAAGCTGACCAGTTACTTAGAAAGCCGTGTTAGGAAGGTACCAATAAAAAAGGATTTCAAAATGATTTCCCATACACTATTTTGAAACAATGAGAACAGGAGCAGAACTATCTATGTAAGTATAGGCTCTAAAGGCACCTGCACTTCAAACCCCTTTCTCTTGACTTACTGGTGTGAAGTAGTCTCAGTATGGTTTAAAAACATGTCCAAATAATTTACTTGCTGGCTTACCATTCAAATATTTGTAATCGATGCGTGGTGCATACTTCTCTTAGGCAAATCATGTAGAAACATACTTTAAATAAAAAGCTGAAAAATGTCTTAGAGAAACATTTTCTAATCGCAGCATAGAAGTTACATCCATGTCTCTCATTAATGTTAATACCAGTTGTGCAGCTAACTCTTCACATGGTACCCATAAGTCTGCTTTCAAGACTCCAAAAAAGAAAACGATGCTTTACTTTTATAGGACTCTTGCCAAATTTAGAGCACTGAAATAGAGCAAGGCCAATCATATTTCATGTTTCAGAGTAGAAGAAAATGGCCTGGGGATGAGATCTTTTCCCCTAAGGTACTGCACTTTCTGCTGCAACATTATGGGTTTCTTTCTCTGAAGTGCTAAGTACTGGAGTGCTGGGCACCACGAAAGCCACAACAGGGAGCTGACAAAAGGGAAATCCACGTCTTCTGAATTTTTGAAGGCTCTTGTTCTGTTGGTTAGCATGGAGAAATAACCCATAAAATCTTTCACTAGCTATGACCAACAGTTCTGAATCACCCAGCACCTGCCTCATTTATGGCCTTGCTTCTGCAAGTTTGGCTAAGTCAGGCCTTCATGTCTCTGTTGAAGCTTCATGTATGTTTATTATCAGTTCATACCTTTAACCAAATGCAAATTACATTGGATAGACAAAGTAAAGTTCTTTTACATTTGCTTATGTCTAAATGTCAGTATGTAATTGATACTTTCTTACTTCATGATTCTCTTAGGATCATTCCTTGGTTTTGGATAGTTTCTCTCCAAAAACAGCAAAAATGATTAGGCACAGTCTGACAGTCCGAAATTTGCAAATGCTCCTGTATGTCTCACAGTACCATTTCTTGTCATTATGCTAGCTTTCTTGGAAAAAATTTGATTTTTTTTTAATATTGATATAATGTCAAAAAGCTTATCAGAATACTGCGTAAAACATATGTCCTTTTTTTTTTTTCCATTGCATTTATGCTCCATTAAACTCCATTGACTGCATGGGAAAGTATCATCTGAACTATCTCAGAGTCTTACTTTGTTCTTGCTGGAAATGTGGGGCAATGTGCCAGCCCCACCACACAGGGGGAGCACACTGTGTCTGCCCTACAGAGCAGGCAGCTGTGGGAAAGGCAACATCTCCACCTGCTAGAAAGTATTAAATGTGTCAGTAGTTGGGCTGTATGTTGCTGAAGGTGATAGCTTCTTCTTGTCTAGTACTTCTCCTGTGAGCACCCTATCTTGGAGCTCAAGTCAGTGGCCTTTTCTAACTTTTCCACGGTGTGTCTATATTACAATCGGTGTGCTTATAAGAATTGTCTAAGTGTTAAACTTGTATAGCCATTTTTCTTGTTATCCAGACTTTTTGCATGAAATTAATACAACTAGCGTATCTTCATATGTAGAGCAGTCTATAATGATTTGGTCTTCTCTTTACAATTTTCGTTTTGAATATCTTTTCCTTTGACTTTTCTGTAGTAATCCATGTTTAAGATAGCTAAAGTTTTGGAGCATTGGTACAAAGCTCCACAGTTCATGAGAGAGAACTTCTGGCTTCTCTGGTTTTATTTGTATTGGTTCCCCATAGAATTTAATGCCCAGAAATCTTGTGAGCTAATGTTAGATCTCACAGTTTTCCCAAACAAATAAAAAAAAATAAAAAACATAAAGGAGGAAAAATGCCATCTTCATTTAACTTTGAAGGGTGATTCGTGGCTTTTTCAGAAGAGGCAAATGAGTGCCTCTTGCAATAGTGCAACAAATATGCATATTCATAATTTCCATTGGAATAACAAAAGGGAGATGAGGTGAAGCAGGAATCCTTTGTTACTAGCAAGAAAATTTTCTCAATTTTCAGGAACTCACACTGCATTATTAACTCGCAAAGATGTAGCAAAGCTGCAGCAAGGACAGATAATAATTTGTACTTAGAGCCTTTCATGCAAGACCATCAAAACAGTTCAGAAAGGCAGGCTTTGTTACTTTCAGAGCACAGATGAGGAAACCGAGGCACATGATTTATGTGGCTTAATCTTGAGTGCAGTATAAACTCTACCATAAACTGAAGAATCTTAGTTTTCTAGTCTACTTAGCATATCTATGTGGCATAACTGTATTTACATGCTGATACTACTGTTACTGAATTTCTAATGTATTATATAATGAATGGGAAATTATCTGTTGAATTATAAACAGTGGATACAATAATAAATGATAGTTAATTATGTGTAATAGATTTGATCATTTATTGCTACAGGATGTCAGTAATAATAATCATTGTAAAAAGCTAATCAACTTCATAGTCTCGCAAAACAAAACATACTAGCTATCTGTTGTTACCTTCCTTTTAAGTTTTGTTATTAATGTTGTATTGTTGTCTTAACATAGAACACAATGAAACCCACAAACCATTCTTTTCAATTTAAAAAATGTCATGTATTCCATGTGGGTACATGAGTATTGAATCATACTGAAGAGTGTAAATTTCGGTTATTTCTCACAATAAAACACTGAAATAAGGAGAAGGAGATGAAAGTAGGGAGAAAAGCAGTAGTAATCATCAATAAGTGAATAAAGCCAAGCTGATAATAATGTGACACGGTACTGGTTTTACACTGGTGGGCAGCAAAGAACCTCTAAGGCACTCTCCCATTCCCAAACCTCAGAAGGACAGTGGGATAAAATATAATGAAAAAGAACCAAAAAAACCAACAACACATGCGTTGAGATAAGGACAGGGGGATGTCTCACCTGTTACCATCATGGGTTAAACAAACTCAGTGTGAGAAAGATTAGTATAATTTATTGCATACTGATAGAGCAGTGAGAACTAAAAGCAATCTGAAAATACCTTGCCCTCACCCACACTCTTCTTCCTCCTTCCCTCAAACGGTACAAGGAAATGTGGGTTGGAATCAGTCTATAATGCCTTGTCTGTGCCTCTCCTTCATGGTCACTCTCTTCTTCTCTTCCACAGCCACCCACAGGATGCTGACCTTCCTGAACTGACTTCTTTAGGTCTCTCTCTGTTTTGCAAACAGAACATCAAATATAATTATATATAGCTAATGTAACTAAAGAAATAATGTGAATTTAGCTATTTTATGCTAAACATCTCCATTTTGCCATAAACACTTGAAAATGAATTGTATGGGAGATCTATGAATCAGACAGCAGCTAACATTGTAGGCCTGCCCTATATTGGCTTCAGTCACCTGATTAAGTAGCTTTTCACTTTAGAGTGTTTAAGTGAAAAATGTATTGGTTACAAAATTTGGACAGTTTTCCCATTTATGATAGAAACCCTATTAAAATTAATCAGTCTTTCCGTTTAAAATAGCCTGATAAAATTTTAAATCATGAAAATGCTATGCTACATTTAAACCATCGTTCAGTTAGCTTATTAATGAGATCAAAAGTTACCACTTTTTTGTGACACTTGATCATTTGAAAGCATGTCAAGAACTTAAATCAAAGACCTTTCAAATACATTTTTATGGAAATAGTCATATTGGAGCCAAAATGAATACCTTTTCTCTAAAACTACCGCATTTATCCAGAAAATAAAATACTGAATGGAACAGGAACTAATTCTTCATCCCAAAGCTGCAAGCGCTCAGCACAATGAATATATGGCCTGAAAGTTATACACAGTTTAATATGGGCACATCTGGTGCACAATTCCTAATCAGGTCTGGTTTTATAAAGAGTTTCAAGTATTCTTTCTCTTACATAGTGCCTTCACTATGACTATCACAATACTAATGCACAGTGGCCATCATTACAGGGATATTAGGTTGTCTCACTATTTATGAGGAGCAATCAGAGAGGACTAATAAAAATCTTCCTAATCAAGTGGTGATAATAACTTTATACCTCATTGTCAAATACCCTCGTTCTGTTATCAGTCTTCTATTTTGTCAAGTCTCTGTGAAAGTCTCACCTTATTCACAATTTAAAATGCATTCAATGCTATGGAAAAAAAATTCTGCTTCACTTTGGAAAGTTCTTTATTTATTGATTAAGCAGCAGCTTAAATGTGCCACTTAAATGTGTCACTTAAGTTAAATGTGTAGAAGTGCCAGACTCGAACCCAGATGACTATTGGTGTTGCATACTGGTGTGAATGGCTTTTAATAAAAGTCCAAAACAGAGGTTAACCTTTTTGGGAGGAGTCATCGGTTTGAAGGTTCAACTGTGAGTGGAGTACCAGTTTGAGAACAGTGAACATCGTTGCACCTGGTATTGGTTATTCTATTGGACTGCTGGGTTGAGAGTGGATTTCCTGGCAGCTGGGGTCCCCTTGGCTTGAGTAACCCCAATCCAAGTGTGTCTTTGTGAGAGAAGTTGGTTCTTTGCATCCCTTTGGTTGTGGCAGGGGCACAGATCACCATACCTAGGTGTTCAGGAGCATGGGATGTTTTTCCTGTCCACTTCCACCATCGGAAGGACCCACAAGGAAGGCTGCAGGGGATGAGCATCCTGGCGGGAGTCCCTCCATAGTTTAGAAGAACCTGCCATTGGGCTCCTAGTGTCAAAAATAAAACGGCTTAAAGAAAAAGTCTGGTCCAGTTTTCAATCCATTGATAAATCTTTACCATTTTCCATCATAACTATGCAGTGAAGCATTATTCATTGTCTGCAGGGCAGTCTGGGATCCTTCGAAGTAGTGCAAAATACCATTTCTGAAAAGGATGACAGAGTGCTTGACTTAAAACAACACATCTGAAGAAACAGTTAGCATTTTAATTCAAACCCCATCAAACTACAAAACGTGCCATCGTTTTGATGAAAACTCATTAAAATCATATGTTCACCTTGGTTTCCTTCTGGAGCACCTTATGAAAAAAACAAACTTTGCAGCTGACTCCTAAAATGCAGGCACGTACCAAAGCCATCTTGTTCAGTACATTTGTTTATCTTGGGTTCGTTGTTTTGTTGCAGAAATATGCTAGACCCTTAATCCCAGTAGGAAACTGAAACTGTGAGAAAGACAAAGTCTGGCTGACCCCCTACAAGAATAAGCAGCAAATCCTGCTGAGAAACAGCAGTAGCAAAAACGGAGGGTATTACCAGAGAGTTTTGACTTGGAGGATGACAACTGTTTAAAAAATGCAGTGACTGAAGGAGTAATTCTTCTACACCCTCCCACTTTGTCTGTATTAAGCATGTAACAAATGGTGAATTGAAATCTATACTGGTAATAGTGTCAATGAGGGATCAGGATTATACATGATACTTCCTCAATTTGTTATGCCTCATTAGCATTGTGGCTTATTGCAGAGAACGACACAGTTCCCAGGCATTCCCTCATGGCCTGTCCTGATGGATAATGGAAATAAAGAAAGGAAAGGCACGGGTGACACAGTGCTCTCACAACATTTATCAGGGGCATAGTTAGTTGGGTTAGGTATGCTTTGCATTCTCCGTTAGAGTCACATATTGATCTGAATTAATAGTCGTGCACTCTTGGTACTTTTCCAAGGAGCAACCCTTTGGAAGGGACTGGTTCTAATGAATACCTATGTTTATTCTCTGAAAAATTATTTACAATGCCAGGAGAAAAAGAAGCAAATTCAGTTCTTTACATCAGACACTCAAACTCTCCTCAGTTTTAGCTCTTCTAGCTGACCTGCTTTTACGGGAGGCAAAATTCTGCAAAATTAGATGGATGTATTTATCTTATCTGAACTTAGACTTTAAGAATAGCTAAATGATTGTTCTAAAAAAATTGTGGTTTTTTTTTCTTTCTCAGTTCACAGTTATAAGTGTTTTCATTTTTGTTGCACATTTTTGTCATATCCTGGCACGTGAGCTAAATAACAGCCACTGTATGAAAATAAAACTCATTTAGGAAGCCTTGATTTCAAACAAAATGAAGAGACTAGTAAGAAGTGAGGGATATAAGCCTTTAATCCAGCAGAATGATGCTGAAAACTAACTTGGTGTATGTTCACAATGTTAATTATGACCAAACTTCTGTCCAAATGAGAACTAAGATTTTCTGACCACCTAAACCACTCTACTTTCCTCCGCAGGAACCATCTCTGCTTTGAAAGCCACCAGGAGGCCTGGCCTTCTCAGGAGAGCACCAGTAGCAGTGAAGTACTTGGCTACCTCTTTCTCCTTCACAGCTGAGATTAATGCCCAATTTTGTGAGCTTTTTTCCTCTTCCTCCTGTTTGTTCCACTGCAAAGTCAGACAGCTTAATATAATGTCCCTTCAAAGAAGCATCGTTCCAGCTGCTGAATCAGCTGGTATGTAGAAATGAAGTCTTCTTTCCTATCTGCCTCCTCTCAGCTGACAAGTGTGCTTGATTGCCTTGTAATGCAATCCTAATTTCATCCTAGTTGCAGTATAGGTGGACTGAGACTTTTATTTGGAGTTGGGCAAACTGTAAAATTGGTTGGTGAAAGTCTTAAGAACTGCTGAAAATAAGGTGTAGAACTGGATTTCACTTGATATTGATTATTGCCAGTAGATCTACAGTTTTATGCTTCTGAGTGGTAAAATGTTGCCTAACGTGACTGTCATAAGCATGATAGCAAACTAAGACAAGATAAGGCAAGGTTTTGCATTTGAGTTCAGTGCTGTTAATGCCAACCCCAAATAGTAGAGAGATACTTTAGTCTCTGCAAATGCACTTTCCCTCCTAGCTCACGTTGTCATGTAGACTATTTTTATTACAAGTTAGAAAGCAAAGAGTTTTAGAAGTAATGAAATTTTATCTGCATTCTCAAGGTTTTTGGGAGAGCCGTAATTTCAAGCTGGTAAGTGTTAAAATGAGTCAGAGGGAAAGAAGGCTAGAAAAAAAAAGATACATAATTAATGCTAGCTACCAGTAGACATCTTGTGAGTGAAAGTGGTAAGCAGTTTTTGCTTTTATCTATAGAGAAGACAAAGAGCAAGGCTGGTGCAAAACCCATTGCAATGGAAACCAAGAAAACTAAAAAAAAATAATAAAATAAACAAAAAATAAACAAATAGACAAAAAAAAACCCTGTTCATCAGCAAGGAGCCTATTAGGAACAGAATGGAAAAAAGTTGCATGTGTGTTACCAGCAGATATATGAGGACTCTGCACACAGGTGAGTCTATAATCCCCTTTTTTGTGTAACGTCTGGAATTTCTCTTGCTGTTTTTGTAGCAAAGAAGAAGGTTGTGGTGTACCCAACTGATACAGGTGAGATCTTGTATACAGTTGTCAGCAAAATCACCTGTTCAATAACTTGCATGAGAAAAGAAAATAAATGATAGTAGGAACTACATGCTTTCTCTGAATTAGCCTTCACTTCAGGGAAAGAGAGGGTTGCTATTTAGGAATAACAGTAGTGAAGAAGGTTAGACCTAGAAGCTTATTTGAAGTCTTATGTGTATTCACTGTCCAGATGTATAAGAGAGGAGATGAACCTCAAATACATGCTCAGACATGTCAGAGAATCTCCGTGTTTTGTGGGAATGATGTTTCATTATGGTGATCTGTATGGGTGAATCTTGAATTGTAAGAGAGGCTCAAGGGTAACAGCCAACCTTTCCATTGTGTATGAGTTTCACTGACACACAGAGAGTTTGAGGTAATTTCAACAGTTCAGCTGATTACTCACGTAAGAATTATAAACCTTTCAACTGTCAACAGTACCTGCAACCCTGAATTTATATGAGGTTATTTTTATTTCTAGGGGAAGAGTATTTGCAGTATTCCCTTTAAGATGCCCTAAAGCAACATTTGAATGTTTGCAGTGTGGGGAACTTCAATTTCTTGGCACCAACCATGCTCTGTGAGTTAGTCTGTCAGCAACCACTCAGTAATTATATAATCTGACCTGCAAAGCCTTTTAAAAAAGGCATTTAAAACAAAATACCTAAGATCAGAAAATGTAGACATTGAAAAGCTTTTATGGTGTTAGAATAATCATTCAAATTATGTTCTAAAAGTAGCAAGTATAGCATTAAATGTATATCTATATATCTTCTTAACCTTTATACAGGCAGCAGGAGCACTGCAAGATAAATTTACATTTCATAGTGTGAAACAAACCATCCCACAAAGATACGATAAATCATCAGAGGAACAACGAGGTGCCATGACACATGCATATGTTTTTCTAGTCACATGAAATGAAGATATGAGGCACACAACCCAATCTCCATCTCAAAGGTTTGTTAACCATAACCAAGCGTGACTGCATAAAGAGCAGCCTCGCTGAAATTTCAAGTATGGATTTTTTTTTTTCCAGCAGTATTTCCCCAACTCTTTTTTTTTATTAATGTGTCTTGGTCAATCCACTAACCTAGTTTTCAAATCGCAATCTTAAGACTTTGTTATATAGGCACAAGGGCAACGTAGACTTACTTCCAGTGATATTTTGATTAGAAGGAGGAAAAAAGGCTGCCATTCCAGCAAAACAAGTTCTGTAAGAGGATTATTCGTTCTGGTTCAACATCATTGACTTGTGCGAACATAGACCAGAAAGAAGTTTGGACAAACAAGTTTGTGGAAACAAATGAAAAAATCCCATAGAAATGTTATTTTGACCAAGAAGTAATTTCCATAAAAGCAAATGAACAAATTCCATGTAAAAAATATTGATTTCCTCTTTTTTTTTTTTTTTTTTTTTTAAGTTTATCATTTTTCCCATAGAAATCCAAACCAACGCATTTCAGTTTGGCTTTGTTTGACCCAAATTAGGGTATGGGGGAGGGGTGTTGAAAACTGAGCCAGATTGTTTTAAATCAACTGACTTGGCATAAAACTACATTTCCTACCAATGCTTTTGCGTTGCCAATCATAACTTCAATTCCCCATCTCTTTTGGGCCAGCCTCCCTAGAAGACCATATATCCTATAAAGTAATAAACGGATTTCACTGACACATGGCTTGTCTATGAGATAATTAATTCTCAGTAAGCAAGGATATGAATTTACAGTGTACTAGCTATGCTGCACTGACTCTCCATATGGACATCCTAATTGCATCGTGGCTTACTCTATCTAAAGAACATTAAGGATATAACTATACAGGCTCATTACTAGGAAGAAAGTGAGGATAAGGGTGTACTACTCTCTATGGCACTAGCTGCTATGCTTGAATTGCCTTGGTGAGCACTCCTTTCTTGGAGTAATGTGACAGAGCCCTGAGTGTCCAAGATGGACTTGCTGTAGACTAATTCTGTAAATTCAGAACCTGAGCTGGCCTCTTCAGGGAATTGTTGATCCATATGATGCATCATACTCCAGATTATGAAGCAGCTTACTTGCTCTGTGCACTTTTAATTCCCTCCTGTGTGGCACCATATGGAAGAGAGACATGTATAGATTCATCCCTTCTCGAGATACAATTCAGTATGCATTCACTGATGAGTATCTCCAGTTTTTCAGAACAGACTGCATGAGGGTCTTGTTCAACACCAATGCTTTGTCCTTGCTGTGGTTTGATTCTTCCAAAATGCCTAACCAGTTCGAACAAACTTCAAATTTATCTGTTCGGGTAATTCCAGCTGGATATCATGTACTAATCTACAATACTCCAGACTTGGCATCTGTTCTGGTTTCCAGCTTTATTTGTTCAGGAAAGTGGCAAGTGCTCATGAGTGCGGTTGGAGGCAAGCACTAATCAGGTTCCTGTCTTTCTTCAGCCTAAACACAGCAGCAGTTCAGACTCACACCATTTGTAGTTGCTACTGAATTAATTCTTTTTTTCATGGCTGCTGTATCAACTGGAAGCCTCATGGAAGGAATTCTTGTGAAGCTGTCAAAAGTGCTGGTTTCTAATCAGGACTAAAATAGCCTGGAGCAGACTTCCAGGCCAGTGAAGCCTGGAGATGCTAGAACTAGGGAGTTCAAAGATGGACTGTCTAGTTGAGGTCTGTGGCCAGGCATGCATAGTGTCCACAGTTACCTCCAGGTCTCCTCCTCCTTTTTTGTTTTCCTCTTCTCTTGCCACTCAAAGGACCATCAAGCTCAAAGCGTGCTTTGCCTTTAGGGGTATTACCCTTTGTTTTGCTTATTGTTGCCTCTTGGAGGCCAAATGGCACAGAAAAGAGAAGAGTTTGTTTTATCTGATGATGGGTCCTTTACTCCACCTATAATTTTCACTACTGCACAATCTTAAAGACTTTCGACAGATTAGGCTGACAGTAGGTAACATATTCTAACCTTACTGGGGAAAGGCATGAGGATAGTGACAGACAACAGCTGAACAGAGTCACATATACAACAGTGATAAACCTAATATTCTTGAAAGATCAGAAAAAAAAGTTCCCAAGATTTTGTTCTTCGTTTCAGAAGTCTAATACTTACAACCTTTGTATTTTTATTTCTAGCCGTACATTGAAATACATTATCCATGTGAGGCAAATGGGAAAATTTCATGCTGAAATGTATCTATAGTGAGGAGCCAGCCTAAACATGGCATCAGACACACACAAAAAAATACAAATTTGCAAGGTGCTTTAAATCTAAAATTAGATCTGAATTTTACACCTCTCTATATATGTATATGTATATACCTGTGTACGTAAGTTCTACTGTCAATTTATGAATAACATAAAACACCATTTCCAAATTTTGGAACAGCAGCCTGGTATTTCAAAATAAAATAAAATTAAAACAGTACCATCACCACCACTACCAAAATAACCCTGGCAAATTCCTCAGCATCAGTTCTCACATTTGGACCACCTAAAGTGTGCAGCGCTACACTGGGGAGACTTGATCAGATGCAGTCATTTGATACAGCAAAGACATCCTGCCAAATCTAAAGTCTTCTAATGTAAGTAAATCCTTTAACTTGAGATGGATTGTAATGTTATGTTGTTTTATGGGAATAATCTACATAGTGAATACTGCACTCAGAAATGAGGGTTTGAAGTGAGAGATTCTCAAATAAATAGAAATATTCTTTTTCTTGCAAAATTTGGCTCTTCAGTTTGTCAGCCCGAGGAGTCTCTAGGAATTAATTCCTGATGCACTTGAAGAAATTTCTGTTCATGATTCATTCATAGAGAAATAAACAGTAAAAACCTTTTTCCACATCAACTTGCAACTCCATTCATATTTATCAACCGGTTCTTAATCCATTTAATCCAGCCAGAGTGCCTGTGAAAAGGAGAGAGGTATGGTGTGAAATGTGACAGCCACCAGAGCAGCAGGAGGAATCTGTTATTTCATACCCATCCTTCCATGTTGCAGTAGTTCTGTGGCTCCCAAGCGTGATGGGGTGGGCGCCTGCACAGAAGCGGTTCCCAGGGAGACGCTGAGGCTCCATTACTGAGGCAGTGCTTGGCACCGTGTCCTCAGGGGAAGGCATGGGGTGGAGAAGCAGAGGGCACAGTGGTTGGCGAGTGTCTAGAGGTAGGAAACGTTTGCTTATATTCTTTATTTTTAACTAAGTGTTACTTCTCCTTTCTTTTACTTTGGAGGTCTAAGAAACTGGCTTTGTCCCTGTTCCTCTACCATGACCTTTACCGTGAAACATCTGTGTGGATCAGTAGGAAGAATGGGTTTGGTGTGAGCAAAGGTCAGCTGTGGATTTTGGATTTTGCAGATGGCGTGCTTTTGAAGCTCTGTATTAACACTGTGTTTGAATCAGTAGCCTCATCTCAAGCTGTAATACTTCTGCACTCAGTTCAGTGCTTTAATGGCATTGCAAGCTACATTCCAGCCTCTTAACCATAATCTATGTTTTCTTGGCACTGAATGTGTGAACAAATTTGGGATTTGGTGGAGTTCTGGGGGGGATGAATTTCATCCTGTAGGAGAGGAAAAACTCTGTGTCATTAATAATGGAAATTCATATTAAATTTGGATGCTTGTAGTGGAATTCTAGATTACGTATCAAATTCTCCTGGCCAGGATGGAAGGGGGGGCAAAGTACTTACTCTCAACCATCCAGGTTTTAGTCACAACCGATAAATGCTAATGGAGTTGATAAATGCTTATCATAACATTACAAGTACATTTAAAGGTACTGGCTGTGTCCCTCTCACAGGTGTGTGTAGTGCAGAGAAAAACTCTTAGCCTTTTTTCACTTGATTTGCCAAATCCCCAGCCCTGCAGCAGGGCTTCCTGCTCTGTGCCTAGCTGCCAGATGGTGCTCTGGGATTCAGCCCCTGCACTGCCTGCTCCTCTCCTCTGTACACTGGATCCCTTTGCTGTCCTATGACCTGTCTAACGTGGAGAAGACACCTGGTTGACTGCACAAAGAGCTTTCCCTCATCCATCAGTTCATGTTGTCCTCCAGCCCTCTGCCATAAAATTGGCCTGTGAAAGGGAACATTGGAAGAAGAAGGACAAAAGCTGGACTACAGTAATCAAAGGAAGGGAAGAAGGAAGAGGTGATGGGAGCAGCCATGGCTCAGCATGCAGGGTGAAGGTAGCTGCACCAAGCAGGAAAAGATGCTTTCTGTCTTTCACCTAATGATAATCCCTCTTGAAGTGCTGAGACTTGAAATTAAAACAGAGACTTCATTTCATGAGTGTGTGTGATGTCTAATGCTGGTTTTATAGAATTACGTGGAAACCTCATGCAAATTTGCCTTTAGGCTTTTCCATGTCCTAACCCAGACAGCTCTTTCCTCCTTTCAGTGCTTAGCAACTTATATCGTACTAAACTACAGAGACAGTGTATTAGTTTACCCAAATTCACTGTCATTTGATGGCATTTTGTTTTACACAGAAGTGAATGATGCAGAGGTGCCAGTGCAAGAAGTCTTACACGCAAACCCCTGCTAGCAGCAGACAGATGGGCAGATTCCAGGTTGTCTTAATTTTTTCAATTAGCTGTTCTAATACAATTCTTCACCAAGTATTTCTGATCTTCAAGGTGTTGCATTTACAAGAAAGCATTAGAGAAAGAGGAGGTATCTTTGCTTACCAGATTAAAGAAACTAATTATGTTGAGGATTTTTTAGTACTTAAAAAAACAAGAAGTGGGTGTTAGTTCTGTGTCATGCTACAAAACATCAACATGGTGACCCCATTTAATTATTTTCTTCATTCACTAAGCTCCTAGATATGCAAGACTTCTTGCATTTCACAGGGACAATGGAATACTCAAAGACAAAAGATGATGTCTAAAAAGAAAATAACTAATTAGATGTCAGAGCTTTATTTTAAAAGTGCTCAGTGGGAAAAACATTGAGGGATTTTACACAGATGCAAAGGCAAACAGGAGGTTTATCCTATTAACTATGTGCTTCTAATCCATATATCCACTCAGAATCTAGCCATTTTATCCATCAGCCAGGCTGGGTTGTATTAAAGAGGGACAAAATCTGAGAATGACGTGGATATTTTTATGTCTTACTGCACCTTTTTTCATATGATGTCATTTTTCTGAGTGAGTAGCTTTCCCAGGATGATTGCTGAAATGAGAATTGGGTACCAGAGTATCAGTCATTCTATATGTCTGCTACAAGTGCTTCTACTTCTATAATGCTGCTGAATTTTTGTTCATAATGCACACAGTTTTCATTGTAGTTCTGAAGCAAAAATGGGGAGGACTAGAAAATAGGAAGGTACCAGTCAGCACCTTTTTAAGCATGCACAACATGTAATGCAAAATGTTGCAGGACACAACTGACTATCTAATATCATTTTAAGGCATAAAATCATGGAACAGTTTTCTTCAGTATTCAAGACGTGGTTATGACAGACACTTATATGCTGGCGAAGTCCCACATATGTTATCAGCAATTCTGCAGCATGGTTATGAGGAAAATTGTTTGCATATTAATTATTACATCAAAAGAATAAAATAGTGTTCCCTGATCCAGAAGACACTTTGGAAGTCACCAAGAAAAGCTCCAAGTGGAGGAAAAACATATAAGGTAAATAGTGTCTTTTTCAGGAAAAAAAAAGAAAAAGGACTGAGGCCCTGCGAAGTGCTGGTTAAGTGTAATACACTTCATGCAGATTCAAAAGTGCAAAATGCTACTAGATAGAAGATGATGACAGATCTTTGCTCTTGTCAGCAGAGAGACAGTAACTGTATCAAGTCATTATCACCCAAGTTGTTACTGTGAAGTGTAAATAAAACAAAAATAGCGACACAGAAGATTGTGAGATTGTTGATCCAGATTCTGGATATTTGGAAACCAGCAACAGAAGACTCAGCTGCGAAACACCTTCATCTTGAGCTGGAAGCTGAATTTAGAGGAGTGCTATGTTTTATCATGAAAAGAGAAATCATCCTGTATCCAGACAGCTTGTGATAAACCCGACAGCGATAATCTAGCACTAAAGACGGTCTAAAGCAGCCAATTCAAAAGAAAAATACCTTCAAGTGGTTTCGAGTAGAACAGCTTTACAGATGAGAGATGACATCAAAGTAGAAACTGTGAAAGAGTTGTTGTCTTCTTGATGATGACAATTCAATCACGGTTCACTAATTATACCTATTTCAGTCGCAGTCTTTCCTGCACAGCGTTAGCAGAAGAAAGATTTAAGACCATCAACCGCAATACTTCACCCACTTGAAGTTCTAGTGCCAAGATTTAGTTTATGTAGTCACCTGCTGAAAGAAATCCATTTACCAAAGCACATTTTGTTGCTATTTATCGTTCAGTCTTTAAGAGGCAATGTGGAGCTTATTTGACTCTGATGCAGCAGATTTCAAACTAAAGAGGCTGATGCAGGCCTTTTTATCTATAAGCTAGAATCAGCCTCAGAGGGAGAGCTGGTACTGTCACCATACGTTGTCTGCTGTGTGTATAGTGTACTGGCTTGTGATTGTGCTGACAGACTTGAGGAGACAGTATGCAGAAAAGATGCATCTCTGTTTTCAGCCTCCGTTCACTAGGTTACAGCAAGAAAGACCCCTGGCTAATGCTTTGAAGAGCAGCAGGATGCCATTACCATTTCTCCTGGTGAAGGACATTGAGTCAGGTGAAGTACTGAAAGCATTGCCGTGCTTGCAGAGCCCGGTTTGGATACTTCCTTTCTCATGTACCAAAACAGCCCCTCAGCACTTTGAAACTACTACTTTGATGCACAAAGACCACTTTGTGCATGTGGACTTCTACATATGTTTGCAAATCCACCACGTAAAAGTTAGTCTTATAATTATTTGCTATTTATTTATTCCGCTCTATCAAAAATTGAAGAAATGAAGAAATAAATGAAGAATTCTTGGTTAAAACTGGTTTTCTAACACTTCTTGGGGGAAAAAAAAACAGTATACAAGATCATCAAGGAGGCAATGAATAACCATACTTGAATTCAAAGATGTAAATGTATTTATTATCAAATCCAGGGCAGTCAGTAGGTGCTATCATGCAGAGATGTAATACAACTTTCTAACGCAGTTCAACTCAAGCATATTTTAAATACATAGACTTCATAGGTACTGAGAAGTTGTTATGAGTACCTTTTCTGTTCTTAAGAATACCTGGATATGCTCAGTTTGTTGGTTGAAAAGCTTCTGTCTATTTGTTAGCTAGCCATCTACCTTGGAAAATACTTCAGATAGGTTGTATATAGCTACTGAAAGCTTACCAAGACACAAGCATACACTCTTTTCAAGGAGAAACTGTATTATTAACTTGTCTTCATAGAAAGATTGTGATCAGTTGTCCCAGCAGAAGTTTTGATAGTTTCAGACATCAGTTAGATGGAAAGGTGTCACTATGATCTCAGGAGAGGTGTGCATCATCTGAGCAGACAGGAATTCATCTTGAAACTTGACTGTTGCTTACATCAGAGAATTAGAGATCAGACAAGTAATGTCATGCCCACGTAGATCTTGTTCCCCGAGAGCTTGCAACGTGGAAAAACTATGAGGAAAAAAAACGTGGTAACTTCAGCTACAGAGGAAAAACAAAATGTGTATCCTGCTGAAACCATCCTCCAGCCATCTGTCTGCGTTTCTGTGAATTGAACAGTTAATATGATATTTGCATGACTTGAGTAACATGTCCTACGATTAGCCCTCCTTGATGGTGCAGGAAGAAACAGAACGGATGCACTTTTTGTGATAACCTGGAAAATACCATAAAAGATCTGAGAGAAACAGCAGAAGAACTAGTTCAGGATTTGATCTTGAAAGCATAAAGCTGGGCACAGTACCCAACAATGGAGAAAACATTTGAATTCATTGCTGAGGACTGGTGATAAAGGAAATTTGTGCAACAAATATTCTCCATTTCCTCTGAAATTTGTTCTCTACACACTCAGTGTTTCAGCTGGTGAGGACAAATCAGACATCATTTCTCAAGACAAACTTCTTTGTACTCCTACTTCAACAGATAACCTAATCTTGACTAATATATGGAATGTGGGTGTGAACTAGTCCCTAGACCCTTTACTTCACTCAGTAAAGCTCAATACAGCACTGTAATAAGTATGCAAAAAAAAAGAGTGCACAAAGTAGTACAGTAGTTTTAGTGATGGGAAACCTAAGAGACTTAAATCACACTCAGAGAGTATAGTTATTAACAGATCTGAGCCTGAAAAATCACACGGTAACCAGATTTCTTCCAGCAATTAAAAAATTCATATGCTGTCTGTCCCTAAAAGTGCAACAAGCAATTTTAGTGAATTTAGTTACCAACATTTCAGTGCCAGCTAGGGTTGAGAATTTTCCAGCCAGCTTCCCCACGTATAGACTATCTTTTCCAAAAGGCACTGTGTGCAAACTCTCAAGCAGGAATTTGGAGATAATATCCTCAGTGGAGCATTGGCCAGACAACTGATGCCAAAGGCAATCTGAATCATCCAAAGCAGTCCTGAAGCTTGGGGAATGGTACTCCACCTGGCCCATGCCACACCGAAGCATGCGTAAGTGGTGAGAATGACCCCACATGCATGGGCTGTGTCAGTAGCAAAGTTGTACCAAAGAAGATTGAAGAAGATCTCCACAAAGGTTCCAACAAGAATTTAAATGAGGAAGATCAATGTTTTGTTGTACAGTACAGCTTGCACTCTTAATGAAAGGAAAAGACTCTCCTCTTTATTCATTACTTTTTTTTCCATGGTTTTATTAAAAATATTCTCAATAATAGATAGGTGAACTCTCACTATGCAAAATAAATTGTAAAGAGACATATAATTGCTGGACAGTCATAAAGAACAAAATTACAGCTACTAAGCTACCAGTCACTGAAGATTACAGTATCTAAATAAAAGTAAATGTGTGTAGATGCCTTCAAAAAGTATTACAATTTGCACCCTTCATGGCAACAGGGACATGACAACAACAAAACTCCTAGCTCTGTTCATAGGCTTATTTAGCAGGGATTTTTTTAAAGGCAATTGCATATTCCTATTTCTTTCAGGAAAAAAATAATTTTTTTTTTTTTTTTTTTTTTTTTTTTTTTTTTTTAACAGTGGTGCAATTCTTAAGGGAGAGAAGTAAGATACCTCAGGAAAGTTTAAATTAAAAGGGATGTCATTTTTTGAAATCTGGATGGATTTCAAAATACATCTTCAACCTGCATCAAAATGAAATGAAGTTATTTTAAATTGAAAATACATACATATTTGTAAGAGGCTGCCATAGGTCCTACAAGCAACATATCTGAGGACAATACTCAGAGCCTGAATTTTGGTGTCCTGTATCCCTAGAAAACACCCCAATAAACAGTACAGTGACTGCTGTCAAGAGGGATTTGGATTTTTTTACCCCCTTCCTCTCCCACTCCTCCTTTTCCTGTATCTTGGACAAAGGAAAACTTCTTATGGGATGCCTTGTTAAAACTCAGGTGGTTTCATTTCCACACTCCCTCATAAGAAAATTTTTTCCATGACTCACATAGTGGTAGTCAAGACTTGGACAGTGCCCAGAGCCAGGTGTCTGAGCTATGCTTTGAAAATCTGGCCCAGCATTTTCAGTACAAGGAAGGTTTGGCTGTAGTTTCATCCACTGCTCATTCAAAACCAACAATAATTTAACTAATGGTATTCTGGAGTCCCCAGTTTTTCAATGAACTTAACACAGACCACTAAATAAATTAGAGGTGATTCCTCCTGGAAGAAGTAATTAAAATATTTCACAAAAACAAATATAGTGAAAAACCATTTTCACATTCTGATGCAGAATCTGAATCCATATTTTTAAATTTCCCCAAAATTTGTGATTTGTGATTTGTTTCTAGCCACTCTGAAGTTTGCCAGATTTGAACTGATAGTCCAGTGATAAGAAAAATATTTGTTCCTTTTAGAACATCCCTGAATTAGGTTGAGCACTAACAGTGATCTCTTATAAAAATTGGAATGGAAATGTAAGACTTCTGTTATATTCCAAAGTAGACAGAGGTTTG
>JAOWBP010000001.1:49877597-49931111 GCA_028571105.1 Tragopan temminckii | reverse complement strand
AGGGCCTTCTGTTCCTCTCAGCAGGGAGTCACCTATGACAACCACCCTTCTGTCCTTCCGGGTGGAGACAGTCTTGAGGTGTGGGGTTGACCGCTTCACCCGAGGCAACCTCAGGGGTGGACCTCCCTCCACACCCTCACTCACCTCTCCCTCGAGTTCCAGGGCCTCAAACCTATTGCACAGAGGCACCTGGCGAGCCTAGGATAGTCAGGATAGGGGATGCCCACTTCGCTGAGCTGGTACCCTTCTCCTCTCTCAAATTATTGCTAGGGGGAGGAGAGGACAGGGGGCTCACTGCAGCACTGTCTGCCTGCCGGTTCTCCTCTACCACCTGTTTGCAAGGCAGCGGGGGATGATGTGCTCCGTGGAGCCTCAGCTGTGTGCAAAGGTCTTGGGGCTGATAGGGACTGGCACCACCAATCAATCTCCCTCTCACATTCCTTTATGGTCCTCAGCCTCTCCAACTCTTCCTTCAGGTCGACCACAAGGCTGAGTAAGTCATTTAGCTGGTCACATCTTATACAAGAGCTGTCTCCATCGCCTTGCACTACAAAGGCCAGGCTCTGGCACTCATCACAGCCAGTGACCTGCGTACTAGCATCTTGTGCTGGGACCTCAGTCTGAGTCTCCACATTCTTCTTGGCTGCAGTCTTCCTTTGCGTGAACATGGGACCTCTGTCTTGGCCTCCACAACTTTTGTGACGGTAGCCTTCCGCCAGGGTGCAGCCATGGCAAACCAGCAGACTCACTAACACTACCAGATAGCCTTAATGGTGTGTGACTGATCAGCCCTGCCCTGCCAGTAGTGCTGGCTCTGCCCTCGCCCTGATGCCGGGTCGTTAAGAGGAGCCCCCACACTTATCTCTCACTTGACAGTGATAACAACCCTCCTTGCTGTGTAGTCGTGTGAATGTGTCTTCTCGTTAAAACAGCCCAAGTGATTCACACACCCCGACTCCCCCTCTCTGTCTCTGGTGGGCAGCAATGCTCTGGAGGCTTTTTCTTGGCAGTGGGTGTGGATGCAGAGCCATTGCCCTGGCAATGCCCACCTCAAGTCAGCTGCTCTCACGAGATTTGCCCACCTGGTCTGTAGTCTCAGGGATCCCTGGATGAGCCCCTCTGTAGCTGGCAATCAGTCACTGAGGTTCTGGCTGGGACAGCTCCAAAGCAGTTAACCTCAGCCATCAAGCTGGTGACGCTCCTGAGCTTTGTGGACGTATTTTTGCAATGTTCTACCAGAGCCTGTCAGATCAGATATTTTTGGACTTCATCTTGGAAAAAATGAACTTAAAGAAATATTATAGTAACCCAGGACAGAAGCCTAAAGCTAAAACAACAGGGAACACTATGGCAAAGAGGCCTTCTAATGGTATATTTTACACTGCTTTATATGGATAATCTTTGGCTGGTAGAGTACAAGAGGAAAAAACTTGACTGAGAGGCATGTACAGAACCAAAGCATGGAATCTCTGTAGAGCTGCTCAGAGGAAAAAAAAAAAAAAAAGAGTTACAAGTAGTTTGGCAAGTGATTGGGCAGTAAAGTCATGGTAAAATTATGTGAGATGATGTCTGGAAGACTGAAGGGAAATCAGCAAGCAAGCTGGGAGAAGCTATGCCCATCCAAAGCAGCAGCACACAAAAGAGACAATGGTACTGGGAAAAATTATAGTATGTTTGAGAGACTGTCTGCTCCTGCTGCATGGAAAATAGTAGCTGTCAGAGCAAGAGATCTGTGCAAGCAGGGTAAAGAGCAGGCGACTGCAAGAATTGTAGCCAGCAAAGATAAACTGACACCTATGGTATAGTGGGAACTACTGAACCAAGCAGTGTGCAGCAGAACAGGAAAAGCTCTGTGCTGATTAAACTGTTCTGCAGTGCAGAAAGAGAGGTAAACATTTTTGGAAATATGCAACAAACTGTATGCACTATCTCCTGGGTACTTCTCAGCTACATTTGTTTAGGAGAGGTCGTCTAGGTTGTCTTTACAGTACCAGGACTGCATTCTTTTCCCACTAAATGCTGATATAGTGGACCCCTGTAGCCCTGGCTTGGACATGGAAGGGGCAAACTGAGTACACACAGAGCAGTGCGCCTGTACCAAGAACAGAGAAAGATGGTAGTGTCTTAAGCAAAGGTACGTGTAGTGGTGCAAATCTGTTGCTTCCATCATGATGTGCTTCTCTTCCTCAATGCTTTTATTAAAAATGAACACACTGTCTACTAGCAAAGGAATGAAGGGAGTATATGCTGCAGTTTTTTCTGAAGTGTTTCTTTGGTATGCAGTGTCACTAACTCAAGCAATCACAGTGCTGCAAGTCAGAACTGGAAGCTGACCCACCTAAAAATTTCAAGGCTAATTTAAAAACGTCATGAGTGTTTCACAGTGTTAGCTCAGGATTTTTGTGTATTTGTCTTCTTTGTGTATAAATTTCAGCATTCTTTTAGATCACACTTGTAGTCTTTTGGTCTATTTAGAGCTAAAAATCTAGCATTAAAAAAAAAAAAAAAAAAAAAAAAAAAAAAAAAAAAAAAAAAAAAAAAAGGAAAGAAAGAAAGCATAGATCTTTGCATCGTTTTCCAGGACGCAGAGCTTGAAGTTTTATATCAAAAGCATTGTGAGAAAAACTTATGCCTTTCCTGGGGATGTCCTGCCTGCTGTGGCCACATTGTGCTGGACACAGCTGCAGGGCAATGCAGAGGTGGCTGGCACACAGCTCTCTGTCCCCTTTGGCTCCCACATCTGCCCCTGGCTGCTTTTCCCCACAAATAGCCAGTCATATCCCCGCTTTGCCTAGTCTTGCCAAGAAAATAACAACACAGCTTCCGAAAACAGATGAGGGGTTATTTTTTTTTTTCTTCTGTTTTACAGTAAGAATGAGTGGACTGAAGTGACTCATACCACTTGTCCCTTGTGTCTGCAGCCATATGGTCCTTGCAGAACATCCTTCTGAGCACCACAAGACCAATGCAATATCGGGCCTGTTTGTCTCTCAGAAGCACTCTTCCTTCTGTGTCCTGGCCAGCACAGGCCCCATTTCTGTTGTCTCCTTGCTCCTTACAGGTCAGTTTTTAACCAGGAGATCCCTTGGCTAGGGTGGCTCTGAGCTCCCCGTGTGACTTCACCAATGGCAGGGACATGCCCTGTAGTCTGGATGTGCAAGATGAGGGATTTGGGGATGCAGACACTATGGGGATGAGCATCCAGACAGCACACCCTCCATGCCTGGGAAGGACGGAGAGCCAGAGGTGTGCTTCTGAGTCACCACGTTCCCTGGACTCCTCTGGGCCTGGCACAGCTTAGTCACCACTGCTTGCCTGGAGCCATGCCCAGCTGCTTTCCCAGCTGCTGGCGGCACCATGCCTGTTTTCCCTGGGAAACCCAAGGGGAAACCTCCTGCCCTTGTGCTGGAGGAGCAATGGCTGTGGGCCCGAGCAGGCCGCACTTTGATTCTGGAGATGCTGGCATCCGCCTACCCGAATCTCAGGCTTCACTCAGGATTACTCCCCTGTATGTGAGACTGAGCCCCACCTCACTACATGGGCCTTCCCTCAAGGGGCACACACAACAGGTGTTGGCAGGGCAGCGGGGGCCTGGCCAGAGCAGCCTGTGTGAGTCCCCCGCATGGACTGTGAAAAACCTATCTCATCAGGAAACTTGTAGTGAGCTGTGGGAGAATTTGGCACTGGAGACTGGCGTGGAAAATATTAACAGCCTGTAAGAAAGTCTGGCTTGTGCTGCTGTGGGGAGATCAGCAACTGGCAGGGATACAATTTATGAAGGAAACTCCTGAGCTGCTCTGTGAGAGGGCCGCTCTGGAACTGTGCATCGAGATGGGAGTTATTGCAAAATAGCGTAAGCTTTTGCGATTGCCCAGAGACGCTGGCCACAGCCAAGTTGCAAAAGAGCACTCCAGTAACTACTTCTGCAGGCCAAAAAAGTCACATTAAAAAAAAAACAAAATAAACCAGGAAAAAAAAAAAAAAAGGGAAGCAAGCTCAGCTCCATAAAGATGGCTTAGAGAGAAAACCCTGTTAGAAATCTGGCACTTACACAGCCATGCTAAATGAAAAACACTGTTCCTCTCCCTCTCCTGCCCTGTTCAGCATGTGCAAAGGACATGGTTTCAAAGGCATTTGGCTTTGGCCTGGTTCTGAAGTCACGTGAAATCTTACTATGATTTTTGAAGGGAAAGCATAGCACATTTTTAGAAAACATCACTCCAAATCATTTGAGCTGTAAACCATCCATTAAAGCTTTCATGGCATCTCTATTCCTTCAAAAGTGACTTTGGTACTGAGAGATGTCTCATTTGCCTACATTTGCTTCTGGACTCCAATTGCGCAGGTCAGCTGAAGTTGACTATGGCAGCGAAACGCCTTCCTTCCCCAGATCCATGGGGGTCACTCTAGTGGAAAGGGCCTTGCAGTCACCCTTACAACATCGTAGTTTGCGTCAAAATGTGTTGAGGCAAGAGGAAGATGATAGCATTTTCCATTAGCACACCAGGCTGCGAGCTGCCATGGATGAGGAGCACGTATCCTGCAGGCTCCTTGGTGGCTGGTGACCTTTGGCAAGGGGTATGTCTGGCAGTGGTGGCAACTGCTTTGGCAGCATCCAGTCCAAAAATAATTGTGATCTGTTTTTTCCTATGATGTGTTGAGGAAGGATATGCTGCTGTAGCTGTTTGAGTCTGACCACCATCATCACGTTGCTTCTAACCAAGGGAGCAATACAGAGTCAGATATTTGAGCTTTTTGAAGAATTTAGTATTGCTTTTACTTTTAGAATCTGACTTAGAACCTTCCGATTTCACTTCTTATTTTCTCTCTCTAAGGTCAAATATTATCAACGTATACAAAATGTATTTATATGTTTGAGTTATTTTCCTTCTTCTGTTCTGTTATACATCTGTTGCAGTTACTAAGGTTTTTGCTGGTTGGAGATGACTTCGTCAATATGAAAGTTTTAATTTATGGATAGTTTGAGATGAGAGGAGTTTTTAAAGTCCTCAAGTGATCCAATGTTTTACGAGTGCTTCATGCACATTAAGTAAATTTGAAAATTAGAAAATGTGAGTAGTAAAGTTAAATGTAAAGACCAACAAGCCAAAACTGTTAACAGGAACGCTGGGACACTGATGAAAAAAACCTGTCTTGCTATAGTCACTTGATGTGCTAATAGGAACTTTAACAGTATTTTCAATACTAGACTAATTAAGATTTTTTTAGGTAATGCTAATAGACATTGAGCCAGAACTTTATTTATCTAAGAAGAACACTGCAGTTATCCAATGTATGGTATGCTCTCCTGACTTCAAATCTGAGACTGAGGGAAGAAATCAAGCCTGAATTGCTGCTGTACCTAGTGAACACTGTGTGCTAGACCAGCTCCTTATAGTTGTTTTACATTTCCCTGGAGCATATATATGCTGTAATCCAGTGATGAGGTGATGTACAGGTACTCATGTCCTCTTTCATTTTGGGTGCAATATATCCTACATTTAAGGGTCTAATTTGCAGAGAAGGAGCATGGTGATAGTATGTGCATCCTGCAATTGATTCCTTGGGAAAATAAACACATAGGTAGATACTTATTTTGCTAACACCTGTGTGGTGAATACATTACAGGCTTCCCAGCAGCTTGGGAGGCTGACTACTGGCTGTAAGCTCTCATGTTTGCAGTGCTGCATGGAGGAGCCAATGTGTGAATGCACCCCAGTCAGCCTTAGTGCAGATTCAGCAAAGTCAGCTCAAACTGTCTTCATCAGCAGATTAAACTAATCTGTGTAATTTAGTGCTGAATGAAATGATAACTGCTCATATATTTCCTACCACCGGATCTGCTGTGGGATTGGTCATCACCAGAAGAATAATGGCAACAAGAAGGTAGGGAGTATTAACATCTTAAGTGTCACTGACATTGATAAATTGTGTCAAGACATAGCCTAAGGAATTTCTGTACAACAGCCATGTGTACTGGTGACCCTCTCTGAAGATACAGAGTTCAATGTGGATTGTGCCATCTGTCTCCTCTACCTGCTACTTTGCACCCTCCTTATATCTGAGGAGCTGTCAGGGATCAGGAACACATTGGTCAGCTTCCTCTGTGCTCTCCTGTGGGCAAGTATATAGATTAGGTAATGCAAATACCTGTTCTTTGCCAGCCACTCTTTTTCATCTGCAGAGAAACTACAGATCATGAAAGTGAAGAAGCATTCTCCATTACTATTAATAGTGAAGACAACTTGTGGTTAAGGATTGAATACTATTTTATTAATTTTGAATGAACTAAGGACCTGTCTGAATGCACTAGCAAATGCTCATACACTTCTTATAATGCATTTTTGTAGATTCAAGGACACTTTAAATAATTGGTTTGGTCCAGTTCACAAGACTGCCACAATCCAGGAGTAAAACATACATATGACTAACACTATACATGTAAATAGTCTACTTGAATTTAAAGGGCATATTTAATTTCTGTGCCCAATCCATTCCAAAGTGGTGCTTATGTTCATTTTCATTCTGGTAATCAGGGGCTAACAGATAACTGTAGCTTGAAGATCAAATCCTAGGATTAATGGTAAAGTCAAGTTATGACTGAATACAATGGGAGAAAGATTGCTTCTTTCAGCAAAATCCACTGAACAACTGAGAATCAGTACTAATTTAGACTTGTTCAAGGGAAACAGGGCGGTAGAAAATAACTCTTGGAAAGAGTGACCATTAGTTTCTCCCATTTAACTTAAATGGCAGGATAAATGAAAGTTCTAAGGTTGAGTTCAAAAAGGCAAACTGAAATAAATGTAGTTTTTGAAATAGATTGTGATGAAAAACTATGGACTTGAATACAGAAGAACTTCAGAATTTCTGTAATCCACACTTCAAAACTTGGTGAAGAATTTGTATCTCAGTGAAAGGGGAAATATCCAACAAAAAATGTACCGAAAATACTAGCATAGAAGAAATAGGCAAAAAAACTAGAAGGACTGAAAAGAATTGAACAGGCAAGAAAAGTATTTCTTTAAAGTTCAGGAGTTGTAATTGTTGGTAAAACAAGAATTGCCACCAGTAAAGCTGCTATGTACTTTGCAAAGAATAGTAGAAAAGCAGGGGTTTTTATTTTGTTTCTTTGGTTTTTTGTTTTTTTTTATTTGTTTTTTTTTTTTTTTTTTTTTTCCTCAGGCCTATAGATAGGAGAAAACTAAGAAAGGAGCAAATATAACTATAATACCATGGGATAGAGAAGAAGAGTGGGGTTACTAAGTTTGCCTTTTGCCATTAGCATAGTAATATTGAATAGAGAAAGCAAAGAGAGGTCAGCTAATAGAAATAAAATATGTAAATGAAAGTGGAAATAATTATCACAGGCAAGGGCAACAACAATGCTCAAAGAGTTTAACTCATTCTAGTGGTATCAGCTAACTTCCACTCCAATACTTTGAAGAAACATTGTCTGGTTTCTGATGTGATGTGGCAGAAACAGCTACCAAGTGAAGATAGTACTGTGTGAGAATAGAATAACTGTACACAAACACGCACACACATAAACTTATACTTGCAGATTTACATACACATATAGGATTACATATAGGTTTGAAATATATGTTTTTAAGAGTTGGAAAAGTATTTGAACAACTATAAACATGCTTCTTTGCCATTAGTTTTGAGTAAGGCTTAAAAGCAAAGTTTGTAAAATACAATAAATATATGGGATAAATGGAAAATAACATAGAATACAACGTGGGCTTACAAAAGATTTGCCATATTAAACTGATAGCTTTCTTTCATAAAATAGCTGGTGTTCTAAACAAAGAGAAAGTGGTATATCCAATTTGTTTGGACTGATATGAAGTACTGCAGTAAGTGATAATGTCTTCATTAAAATTGTTAAATTTTTTTTCTTTTTTTCAACTGGAGAAAGGTAGACTAACAGAAGAACAGTAAACTTAAGAAAAAATAAGGTAAGGAATTCAGTGCACAAGAAATAAAAGGGATAGATGTTGAAGGAAACAATAAATAATCCCAACAAAAAATGTTGCAGTGAAACTTGTTGATGAAAAAAAATGGAAACATCTTACAGCCAGAACAAGGTCTTGAAGGCTACGGTAGCTAGAGAAGGAATAAAGCTGAATACTAGAAAAAGTAAGCTCATACAAGGTGTCCCAGCTGTCATGTGAAGACACCTGTGGATTACAAGCCATCTGTATAAGGAGTTTATGCAAAAGGTAAAAATTGTTTTAACACATAATAAGAGTAGTATTTTCCATAGGAACAGCAAAAGATTTATTCCACAGCTGAGGCTCTGGGGAATCTCAGACTGGAGTGCCTTATGCTCTCTTTTGTCTCTACTGAGGAAAGAGTTACTCAAAGTGGAGCAGGTACACATGGAAACTGAGACCCTGTCTTAAAAGAGCAAAAGATGGTTGTCTGTTTTGCTCAGTTAGATGAAGGCAGAGTCAGAGAGTCATTGAATGGTTTGGTTGGAAGGGACCTTTAAGATTATCTAGTTCCAACCCCCTGCAATAGGCAGAGACATCTCCCTCTAGACCAGATTGCTCAAAGCCCCATCCAGCTTGGCCTTGAATGCCTCCAGGGAGGGGGGCATCCACAGCCTCTCTGGGCAGCCTGCTCCACTGTATCACGACCCTCACTGTAAAGAATTTTTTCCTAATATCTAGTCTAAATCTACCCTTTTCCAGTCTAAAGCCATTCCCCCTTGTCCTGTTACTACTTGCTCTTCTAAGAAGTCCTTTCCCAGCTTTCCTGTAGGCTCCCTTCAAGTACTGGAAAGCTGCTGTAAAGTCCCCCCAGAGGCTTCTCTTCTCCAAGCTGAAGAGTCCTAACTGGACCCACTTCAACAGCTCAGTGTCCTTCTTGTGTTAGGGGCCTCAGAGCTGGACACAGTACTGCAGGTGGGGTCTCATGAGGGCAGAGTCATGATGGTCAGAATCCCCTCCCTCAACCTACTGGTCACACTTCTCTTGATGCAACCCAAGATATGGTTGGCCTTCTGGGCTGCAAGTGCACACTCCTGGCTCATGCTGATTTCTTCATCAACCAACATCCCCAAATCCTTCTTCTCAGGGCTACTCTCAAGCCATTCTCCATCCATCCTGTATTTATCTGTGCTTGGGATTGTCCTGACCCAGATGCAGGACCTTGCATTTGGCCTTGCTGAACTTCATGAGGTTGGCATGCACCCACCTCTCAAGCTCATCCAGATCCCTCTGGATGGTATCCCTTCCCTCTAGCATATCAACTACACCACTCAGCTTGGTGTTATCTGCAAAATTCCTGAGAGTGCACTTGATCCCATTGTCCATATTGCCTACGGATAAGTAAAATAGCACTGGTCCCTGAGGAACACCATTCATCACTGATCTCCACTTGGACATTGTGCTGCTAAGCGCAACTCTCTGAGTATGACCATCCAGCCAACTCCTTTTACAGTGAGTGGTCTATCCACCAAATTCATTTTTTTCCAATTTAGCAACGAGGATGTTGTGCAGGTCAGTGTCAAATGCCCTGCATAAGTCCCGGTAGATGATCTCAGTTGCTCTTCCTTCATCCACTGACGCTCCTACTTCATCATAAAAGGCCACCAAGTTTAGGCACTATTTGTCCTTGGTGAAGCCGTGTTGATTGCCACAAGAAAAAAGAACTGCTTTTAAAATCAAGACATCAGGAAGCCTAATGGCAGGGAGAAAAAGGAATTGTTCAAACAACCGCACAGTGTTAGCTTGCAGACTGTAACACAAACTGACTGTGACTAAGTACTTCATAGAAATGCAAGGAAAACAAGAATGTAAGCACAAAAAGACTTGTATTAATAAAGGCAGGCACCCCAAATTGCTGTGCTGTTGAACAGTTGAATCTAGTGGGACTGGTTGGAGGAGTGAAGGGTAGAGAAATGTCCACTAGCTTTTCACAGATGTCCTGCAGTCTCAGTATCTTTAGAAAAAAGGTTGAATATCTCTCTTGTCTTACAGGCTTTACTTTGAGGAAGCTCTTTTTTGTCCTTTCTCCAAAGTCCTCTGCTATTCTGGTTATGTGAAATAAATAATGTAAAATTCACAGTTTCATTAGGAAAAAAAAGTAGACCTAGATGTGATTTGGTAGATAAAACATGGATGGAGAAATTCCTACATTTTTTGTTGTTTTCATTTAAGATGTAAATATTTTAAGTAGGCGGTTTTGATTTATTTACATTTTTTAATTAAGAGAAAATTACAGATAAAAGATGCTATACCAATCATCTTCCTACAAAAGCAAAATATTGCAATGTAATTAAAAGGACTCCTCAAATTATAATTAGATTTGAAATTTAATTATGACTAGAATACTTCATCCCTATGCACAACTGACACCTTATTGATACATAACCTTTATTGTAATTTTATTACATTTCTACTCAGATCTTAATCTATGGACTAAATAAGATCATCAGATTTCTGTGAAGGCTTAGATTCAGGTGAAGAAAGCAACACAATATTTTCTTCTATATATTAGAATGTAGTTCTTTATTTGCGTATTTCTGTTGGATCAAATGCTTTACTTTTAACTTGGGCTCAACTCTTTCAGTCAGAGAATTGGCCCCTTGTGTTCAATAACTGCAATACTTTGCCTTCAGCTATAAACTGTGAAAAAAGGAACAAATGCCAGCTGAGATGAAACTGGTTTAACTCCTTTTCCACCTAACATTACCACTTGGTTTGCTGCCTCCTGTTGCTAAATCTCATTGTGACGATGTATCTGCATCTGCTCCACACACGTTTTTCTTGCTCAAATTATTTCAAATCCATACAGACCTTCTGTAATCATCTCCATGTATGAGATCTTGAGTTCACTGTCAAATGCATTGCTGGGAAGAGCAATGCAAGCTGTTGAGTAGGCCACTGTCAGGTGCTTTTTTGATTGTTGTCTAATTTTTCTCAGAACTTTGCTTGCATTCTGCTGTTAGCAATTAAAGCAGAAAGAAGGGCCCTGGCAATTTATCAGAGGTCCAGTTTGGACAACTGAAAGTGCAGCATGAAAGAACACCTCTTTTTGCAAGTAAAATAGTCAGACTGAAGGTCACTGGATGTAAGTAGCACCAGAAGGAAAACATGTTGCTCAGTGGAAGACATTATAGTTCTAGCACCTGTCTCTTGTTCTTCATTAACAATTTACAATTTAACACCATTTTCCATCATTATTTGAGTTGACATTTAGTTTAGTTTTATAGAAAAGTGCACTCATTTAAATAGAGGGTGTTGGAAGTGTTTATTGAATAACATGTAGCTATGAATTCTGGAGTAAATACAGATGCATATTCGTTAGACAGCCACCAAAAATCAAAACAGGTCGGTCTATAAAATATGAAATAAAACAGGGATGTTTGATGGGCTGAAATTTATAAGCCTTTCCGCCTCAGTTAACTGTAGTGCCAATTTACAGTACCTAGAGACAGAGACCACAACCAGTCATCTGGTTTGGTTGCAAGTTACATCATGTTCATGGAGTGGTACCTTGGAGATTGCCCTGATATAGACAGATAGAGCTCTGCCAGATGTTAGGGCTACTATAGTCACGAAGACATGGAAATGCAGGCCTCTGCTTGGATAAACACACAAACAGGAGCTGACTGCAGCATATAGATAGTCCTTTCTCATTTGCTTGTGAAAAGGCTTGTACCACTACCTCTAAATTAGTCACTATTTAAATTGAATTTAGTAAGAAAAGACTTCAGCATGTCAAGAAGTAACTAATCAATTGTATAATCTCTATCTAAAGTTAAGTTTATCCACTAGCTTTCTACTGTTACTTCCAGGTGCTGGTAATTCTTATGCCTGCCACAGACAACATTAAGAACTGAATCATCACAGGATTTACAAGACATCAAATGTAATCAAAAATTGTTAATATGATTAGCATGTTGATGCTGTAATAATGTAAAAATCATTTCTTGTCAGGTACTGCACTATTTTGATTTTTCTTTCCTGTGTTTTCAGCATTTTCCTCATCAATTATTTTTCAAAAATACCCGGAGAAAGTTCGACTACTTGAATTATCACCATAAGGAATTTCTACTACAATACTATTATTCCATGTTTCCTACTTAGACTAAACATTTAACAATAAATACCAAGTTTATTTTTTTTTTGTGCAATTGTATGGACCCAATAATTATATACACGTAGGAGAAATACAACTGTTCTCAAAAAAAGATCTGGAAGTCTGTTATCCATTTACAAATTGGAGAGCAGAGGACAAAGTCCACCTCCTGGCAAATCCATGGTAGAATAAGAAGTTCTATTGGCTTCTAGGCACAATCAGAGCACTTAGGATCAGCGCTCTCTTGGGTTACTATTGCAATCTTCTGCTTAGGATCAATGGGAACAGCTGCACCAGTAGTGATAATAACTCTGTACCAGGATATTTAGGAAAACTACCATTTTGGAAAGTAACAGCCTCATATATAGTTGCACAAAGAAAGTTATTAAGTCTGAGTAGAAAGAAACCACAGTTAAATAACCATTAGGTCTTGCAGTGAACCTGCTACGGACCACTGCAGAAATGATTCCAAGGAATACACTACCTGTACTTTGCTCAGGATCAAGAAATAACTCTGCTACCTTTGAAAAATCCTTCAGATAAGTTTGCCTGACTGCAATGGAAAGCCTCTGACATAAAAGGAAATTTGTCCTTCCTTCATCTGTTTTGCCAGAGATGGGTGGGCATCACTCTGCATGAGACTGGAGGTTCCCACAGCTTCAGCTGCTCCCATTTGTTTGCTCCATGTTCAAGACCACCATGTGGAAATAACCTATTTTGAATGTGAGAGGTGGCAGAAGAAGCAGCCGGGGTCTGATTTTAGTGAGAGTCTCATTTAAAGACTGGTAACTTGCCCCTGTGAAAGAATGTCAAAACGTTGAATCTGAGGCACTTTCATGTTACACTTAAGAATGAATTAAAAAGAATTCAAAGCATAAAACCTCACATTGTTGGGTTAACTTGCGGAAAGATGTTGCAATTTACTAGTGTTATTAACTGACACAAGTGAATTCATTTCAATTTTAACATCTCCATTATATCAGTAGTGAATCAGGTTATCAGTTTTCTAGAGAGCTTTAAACTAAGTTCTATACTTTTTTGATTGTCAATATATCATTCAACTTTAGGTACTGATGTAAATCTTTTACACGAAGGACTTATACAAAGTTTACCAGTTGATCACAGAATGCAACTCATGGCTACGCGTGTTAATCTCTTCACACTTTGATTAGTTGTTCTGGCCATCTCAAGTTTTTATTAATCTCTTTCTCACTTAAGTAATCCAGAAAGCAGAAGCAATGCAAATGTAGTTTGGGTGACCAACCACTATAAATATTGAATAGCAAACAGTCAAGAGAAATAATCTCACAAAAAAAATGTAGATCATAGACTGAGGTATTTTTTTTCACAACCTATTTATCAGACAGGATCAAATAACTAACACATTAATGAAAAATCAGTCTGTGGTAATTTGCAAACAGAAAAAAGAGTAACATTTACCAAACATACAGTTTGCAAGAGGGAGTTCTTCCTCCTACCACCAGCGAACATGTTGTTCTGTCCATTTAGCTTGATTGGGCTCAAGGGCTGCAAACTGTTAAATATAGCAGGCCACAGGGCCAACAGGGAATAGTCCTGCCATTTGTTGTCTCATGAAGTGTACCTACATACATGGGAGATGCTAATAGGCATGGGCTAAAGTTGTGGCTAACAGCAGAGCACGCTGGCTGCTGTTTTGTTTCCTGGCAGAGCTGCAGTCTTGGGGATGCAAAGCAATTCACTTCTGATTAACAAGTTGATCCCAATTGCTTGTCAATGCAGGAAGAGGAATTTACTCCTTTTCAACCTGGCTGGTATCACTCACTTCATCTTGCATTCCTCTCTTTCTATATTAAAAAGCATTTTTTTTGAATAGGTAAAAAGAGTTAATGGTTTAATCTCTTATTTTGCCTTCTGCATTCCTTTGTGTTTGATAGCACCTATGTACTTAGCTTCACCTTAGTTTATAAAATGCTCATGAAAATGTCATTTCAGTCATCCATACTACAGTAGGGAAACTGAGTCCACAAAAAAAAAGGGGCCTTACTGCTCTGAGATGGGCAATGAAACCTATATGGCCAGCCCACCTTCCAGTCAGTATGCCAGACATTAGAAACATTACTCTGTGTTTTTATAAATACTTTCCACAATCCCTTCTCAAACCTGCTGCTGAATCTTTATTAAAATATCTACTTTCTAATTTGAGATAACCGACCATTTGAAATGATTCAATAGTAACTCTGTTGTACTGACCTAATTATAACCTATTTGTGTTTTCTCTGTTTTCTCCAAATTGCTCAATTATTAGTGAGCATTCCATTCAAAGATAATGTATTGACCCTATTTTAGTTGTGTTTTTTGGCCTGCTACTTTGCTCTTTTCAAGGTAACCTTGATATTGTTGTAGACATACATTATAATTTTTTATGCTGGAACTATCTATATTGATTTGACTGTGGCCTTTGATCCAATAAATCACAACATATTGCCATCTAAGTTTCCCTCAATTTGGCTGAGTTTAACTACAGTAGAACGGTTCTCTGGCTACATTAGAGAGCAAACACCAGTCATTTTGTTTAATGGTGTTGAATCTGAGGTGAAAATGTTACATGCGAAGTTACCTCAGGAGCTAATTAGAGGGCTTTTACTTTTGCAGTTTTTATTAATGACCTGTCGACACTGTATAGTTCATGAAATATTCTGTACATCTACATGCTGATGATGTGACCTTGTACACAGTAAGAGCACAGATAAGGTATCAGACCTTGACTGTTCTAACTCAGAATTTATGGAGTGATTTTCACAATTTAAAGATACAGTTTTCTGCAGAAATAAATTGGCCCAGAATCTTAGAAAAATATAAAACATGCAATCAGAGGGGTTGTCTCTTATGCTACAAACAGGTCTAGGTGAACTGGTGTGGAAAATAATATTTCCCTCACCTCAGAAAAGAAATCAGCCACTGAAAAAGTCAAAACCATGTTACTCTTCCCCTCAAAGGAAGTACTGTAAGTTTGGAAGGATCTAGACCTTAATGTTTCTAGTGACTGGGGTCCTTCAGATCTGGGAATGTCTCTCAGCCTACTAATAAATATCTAAATATATGCATTATTAAAACCCAGAAATGCAAGGCCCAAGCACATTTGTTTCTCAGGTTTCAAAATGTTCAAATCATTTAATTTTATGCCCAACTTTTAGCTGGGATGGGAATTGTAATGTGGAAACAGCAAAAGAAAGAAACCAGTTCCATGTTGTATATGAACAAGTAATAACAGTTGATGTCCTGCAGATTGCAGGCTGCACTGTTCACTTAGGTAAATTGTGCTGACCAATCTTGTGGCCTTCTATGATGGAGTGACTGCATCAGTTGACAAGAGAAACAGACCAATATCATCTGTCTGAAGTTCTGTAACACTTTTGACATGTTTCCACGTGTCATCCGTATTTCTAGATTGGAGAAAGATAGATTTGAAGGGTGGATTATTCAGTAGATAAGGAATTGGTCGGATGGTTGCAAGTCGACTTGTGGTCAATGGCTCAGGGTCCAGGTGGAGGCTGGTAATGTGTGGCGTCTCGCATGGGTTTGTCCTGGTACTGATGCTTTTTAATATCTTTATCAATTCCCTTGACATAGCTGGATTGAATGTACCCTCAGTAAGTCCGCAGATGATACCAAGCTGAGGGGTGATATGACAGAAGGAAGGGATACCATCCAGAGGGAACTAGACAAGCTGAAGAGGTGGGTCTCCTGTGTAATATGCTTCCCTGAAGCATCTTCAGTGAGCTAACACAACTCAAACAGCAGAGTTAGCATGACAGCAATCTGCTTATGAGAAATTTTAAGAAGACCAAGTAACCAAAGTGTATTTTTGATATTGGTAAGTAGAAATATGAGTAAAGGGGATTGCTGTACCTTTTAACCTTCATACAGATGTTTTTCATGTTGTAACATCTTTTTCTTGCTGCAAACATAGCATTAACCAAAAGTTAGCTACAAATGATCCCTGAGTTTGGTCTGGCTCTGTTTACAATTCCAGATCTAGAAAAGAGCCAACCACATACTCACAAAACATTTTAGTTTAGTTTAGGTTTTGTTTGTTAGTTTAAATGGAATTCACAGTGGCAGTATTCAACCGTACTTTCTGCAGAGGAGATGATGGTTTAGTTTGTCTTCTTGAAAAGTTTGCATTGTTATCATTTTTAGACTGTAATGTTCGAAAAAGATCCTCAATAACAAAAGACACAGTCTTGTGATCTTGGCCTAAGCTGTGTGTACTGTGCAAAAGACTGCTCACCAATTTCACACGTATGTCAAGATCACGTGTTCCTTTATTTCTGTGTCTGTAGAATGATATTTGGAACTTCTAAGCTCATTCTGTGAAACTCACTGGAGACTGGATCATTCTTTAATTCTGCAGGAGATCTTGTTTACACCTCACACAAATCACTTAATCATATCAGGATGACTCCTCTCCTCTTTTGTTCTGCCCTTTTTCCCTCCTCCCCTGCTCCTCCTTTTTTTTTTTTTTTCAGAGGGTGAAAGTCTTGCCTCACTGGATTGCAGAGCAAATTAATTATTTTGTCTCTGAGCATGTTTGAAATTGAACATGCACATGCTTTTTTCCTTAGGCATTAGGAAACTCTGGTTGCATTTGCTAGCTAAACAATTTAAGAAAGTATGTGTTATAATAATACTTTTCAACTAGACTTGTATTCTGAAGACACTTGAGCAATTCTGAGAATTATATTTGATAGCTGCTTGTTCTAGCCTGTATTGCTGATGGAGGGAATTCTTTATTTAAAAACCAATATGCCAGTTCATATCTTCTGCAGCTCATCAAGGGATGAATCATTAACTTTCTCACCTCTCCCTGGCCACTTGGATAATGTATAAAGATTTATACTTTATACTGATTTACACTTTATACTGCTGCAGTCCGGGATTCCTGATGCAGGTAGTTGTGAAGCTTCAACAAGCAGAGGAGAGAGAGATACTGGGCAAAAGTGCGATCAGGTAGAACTTGGGGTATGATGAAATGGAAGCCTAACAACAATTATCTCTTTCTCACTGACAAAAGAACTCTCTTCTAGTATCTCCAAATGATTCAGCAGCTCTTGTTGAGACTTGTCCTCAGCTACTCCCTGCATCCTCTCCAGTATCACAAGTGAAGAAGCGTACATTTATTTATCTGCATAAACTTGGCCGCATCATCTTGTGAGACTTTGGGACTGCAGCTCAACCCCAAATAATGACAACTCCAACAACAACAAAAAAAGTTTTTAAAATTTGTATTTATTTCAGGAACATCATACCTTGTCACATTGGCAGTACCAACTCTAAAGAGCTTTAGTGGGTGAAAAACACACTTCAGCTTCACTTTCTCAGATCTGCTGATACAAAGGAGAAGAAAAAACAAGGGGTAGGGGGAGAAGAGGAATAAAAAAGTTGGGAACATGCTACAGATGCTGAAGAAGAACAGGGAGGGAAAAAATTTCAAAAGGGGGGGGGCAAGGTCCAAATGTATGTCCAATACATGGCCAAAATTACTTGGAGTAGAAAGAAAAACATCAGACCTCTGAACAGTGTGATAATGTGTTAGCACCTCTTGAGAAGCATGCTGCAGCAGGGAGCTCTCATAAGAATGCAGACAGATCAGTCCACATCAGGAACAGTGTTTCTGATTGTTCTCATCACTTTGCTTTTTTGTAGTGCCATGTCTCATTGTTACTCTATGGCAGTAAATCCTACCAGCTCTGTTCTGGGTGAAAACTCTAAGCACTAAAAGGATATATGGGAAAACAAAATAAAACAAAACAAAACGAACAAACAAAAAAACCCCACTACAACAGATTTGCTCCAAAACCAACTCAGTGTTTAACAATCCAGATGCATGAAGAAGATGCAGCGGTCTAAAGTTGCCATGATGACTTGCTGGATACATACTCTTAGCTGTCATAATGTAAATTCATTATCTTAAATCCATTTCACTGAAGTTTAAGTTAGTGCATTTCAACTCGCATGTGCTGTGGCTTAGAACTATGCAAATGACTACTTTGGCTCAGCTAACACGTGGTACTCATTAAGCTGTGGCAATTTGATTACGCATCTGAGCCCAAGACAAGAGATGACATATGGCTGCAGACATAACTGAGGGTATTTCAAGGAAACCAATAGACTGTAATGGTCAGAGTGGTAGACGGTAGTCTCGGCACACTATGAGTTTAACCACTGATGATTTTTTTTAGATTTCACAGAGGAGGAATATTTTAAGAAATTTGAAGAACATTGAAATGGCATTTATTTATGACCATGAAAAGCTTTTGTTTTGAAGACTGTGAGGAAAACCTGTGGAATAAACTATGGAAGTGTTTGTTTGAAATTTTAATAGGCCAGACAGGAGTAAACAACTCATTAATAAAGAAAAGCTGATGGGAAGTATGAGTGAGATCAGCTATGAAGTTCCTTTAAAATAACAAGAAGTAGTTTTGTATTTAATGTAAGAAGGAAAAGAAGCCAACAGAAAAATACGAAAAGAGGAGTGAAATGGTTAACAGAAACAGTCTGGAAAATAATTTTTTGCCAGACATATTTTTAATGGACATGAGAATGATCGCTTTTGTCAAGGCCAGAGAAAAGAATGTAGCAGTAATCAAGATATGCCATCATTAGTGGATAGGAAGAGCTATATATTTGAGCTGTTTTGCAGAAAGAATCTACTAGATAGAGACATAGCCTGAAGGGATGGTTACAGAGAGAGATGCAGGTCTGAGATGAGACCATCTAATAAAAGTTTAAGTTTACAGGTAAAGTATGTGTTTGTATTTGTGCTTCTTGTCCTACAACTCCTAATAAATCTTAGTTTAATATGCAACAGAAATTCTTTCCTGCACAAACCTGAGTTTTGCCCCTGAGGTTTACAAGAAATAGAGCATATGAAAGTTTTTTTCTTCTTTTTTTGTTTCCTTTGTCTTTCTATAATCATCTGCTTCTTCTTTTATCATAAATTAGAAGGATGTTTTCTTTGCTCCCTCTCTTTTAATTTCACATCAGTCATGTTGTATTAATCACAGAATGTACACAGCAATGTTAATTAATGTAAGCATAACCCTCTTAGCTCAGGGTCACCCTTAGGTAGATGCGACTTGTACATGAACTTTGGATTCATTCTTGAAGGACATCTCTTCTCCCATTAAGCTGCCGTGTCACAGGTCTGGCAGGATGCACCAGGCATATGCTCTGCATGTCACATATCAGTTTCTACATGATAAATGCAGTGGGATCAGTGATAACCACAGGCACAAAGGCACGATGTGCTGCAGTTTCTACTTACCAGTTGGAACCACCTGAAGAAACATTCAGACATTGTGTTGCAGGACATGGTTTAGTGGGAAATATTGGTGATAGGTGGGTGGTTGGAGTGAATGATCTTAGAAGTCTTTTCCAGCTTTGGTGATTCTGTAATTCTATGTTTCTATGAAATATTGTCTGTATGAGCAATTAAAATGGTAGTATGTTGATTTTTCTAGCACAAAGCTAGGGTGCAGAGATTCTGGGGGGAATAGGTACAAGAGTGGTTGGAAAGACAGTAGATGTCTTGGGAAGTGGTGTGGAGGTTGCAGGAAGAGTGAAGAGTCCTGGGGGACATATGGATTTGACTGGGGCGTTGGTTGTAGTGAGAGGAGCTGGGGCCAGGTGGATAGCCAAGTTGAAGATTGGCTTTAGCTGACTTCCAGATGGGCGAAAAAGAAATTTTAGAGCATTTTTAAAGAACAACCTTGACACTAAAACTTACTTAGGATCATAATATAGCTGGCAAGGGAGGGTCATTAAACATGCCAGGACCATGGCAGCAGAGCGTGCTGTTGGGATTTCACAGCTGTCAAGATCCCTAGCCGAAAAACAGCCATACTGGGTTTCTGATACACTTCTCAGCACTTTGTGCTCTTGAATTGCTCAGTGTAGATATTTGTGTAGGCACTATTGTAAAGGATTTCATCGATAGTTCTGCAGAATAAATCACCTAGGGTGGCTCACACAGCATACCTTGATCCAAATTCTAGTCCTAGTGACCTGCCTGTGAAGCTCACAGGACAAGGATGTGCTGTGCCCCTTGGTTTGTTATGCTTAACACATATGAGGGGGAAGTCATTAAACACTCAAACCTCAGCTTTCCCTGGCTCTAGGAGCTGAGAACACACGAACATCAGTCTTGGCAGGGAAGTTTGAACAGGATTAGTTTTAGGTAGCACTGCAGACAAGCTCATCTTCCTAGACCTGGGATAAAACCAGCAGAGTGGCCAAAGCGGGAAGTAACTTCAACAAACATGAAAGTGCCATGGAATATTCAACAGTACTGAAAATCGGAAATCTAAGGAACATCCAAAAAGTGCATATTTAAACAGAGCAAAAATTTAGTTCTCTGGAATTTCATCACTGAAAACAGAGGCCTAGAACTGCTACTCAGTATGAATTACTTTGCATTAGTCAGACAAGCAGGATTCCAGTCCATACGGGGGAAAAGCACACTGTAATAACTATTAAAAGGTGTATTTATAGAAATGCATATCTGAAATGCAATAAAAGTCCCAGCACAAATTCAGTAGACAGGTTTCAAACAACAAAAATGTTGTCTGTTGTTTCTGCATTATGTTGAACACTAAAGAAGTCCTAAAACCAGTTAACTTTTTTCTTTTTCTTCCTTTTTATGTTTTAAAAATGACCAAAGAGATCTCTTTGAAAATATATTACCAGAAAGAAAAAAAGAACCTCTTAGAATTAAACCTTTTGTGAGAAGCTTCAGCCTGGAGCAAAATTTAATGGCTGAGCTATAAAGCATTGAAAACTTTCATAAAGGGGTTCATAAAGAAACACCAACTGACCCTGAACCTAAGGAGGTCTAGTAAGCTCCACTGTAATAAACACAGGGTCTAGTTAATTTTCACTTAAGGAATGTATGACATTTGAGTAAGATGTGGTTACTTTATGTTCACTTTCAGCACATATGTCTAATAGATATAAATGACAGTGGGGGCTACTGCAGTCAAGAGGTCTACTGTAAGTTATGGTGACTCCTAAATGAGACTGTAAACTCCTTTGTCCAGGGACTTTGCTTTTTCATGTGTTTGTAGGGTGCCTAGCATGACTGGACAGTGTAGCCCTGTTTATCTACATTTCATACTTCAATACATCCTTTGGACTAGAAACAGACAGTGTGGGATTGTATATGGCTTATTTCTAGAGCAGTTGCACTAAAACATGAGAACTGCTGTTACAGCTGCTTTAACTGCTTTAATGTTCATCCCAGGGGAACTGATGAAATCTATACCCTACTACACCCTTACCTGATTAATTGATTGAGGTTAAACACAAAAATTTTAAAGAATTTTCCATAACTTGGATGAATTAGAAATAGCTGTATACTCACACTCTTTCTAGAAACGCATGTGCTGTCTATACGGAAATAACCTATTCATGTATTTCTCTGTTTAACATAGGCATAAACACATGCAATGTGTGAGGTAAGAATAGGATGCGGAGAAATCCTTCATTATCTCTATTCACCCAGACATCACCTATGCTTTTCTAACACATTTTCTTACACCTCAAGGTGCTCCTGTTGGTGACTTCAGGACTAGTTTTTCATCCAGAAGAGACGCAAAATCTGTTCTAGGTCGTTGCCTCCTCTTGGCCAGCGAGGGATGCTCTTGCACTAACAAGATATCCATGCAGGGACTGTAAATCTCATTCTCTCTTCATCACTACCCTCTCTCCTTCGCCTCTGTCTTCTACCCCTCCAAGCTCACCACTGTTGGCCTTCAGGCTAAATCTCCTAATACAAGTAAGAAAGAGCTTCAAAAAACATCCAGTTTTTCAAGAATCCTACATTTATTTTTAAATTCCTCGTTCCTCTTTGTTCAGAATTTGTCCCAAAAACAGCCAGAAAAGTGAAGGAAAGGCAGATGTTTGTCAAGGCTATATTTAGGAAGCTGTTGCTTAAATTTCAAAATCAGTTATACTTTAACTATGACTGAGAAGCACAAAAAGCATATTCTTTCCTCTACATGTGTTTGCAGAACACTTCTCTTTTCTCCACCTGCAGTAATGATATGCTCCTTTATGCTCTGCCTCTATTTGGTTATCAGTAACGTATTGTGGGTCTAACAATGGCATCTGTTTTCACAATACTTGGTGGAATAATGCCATTCATTCCCGCAGAATCATTGGTTCATAAATGTATTGATGAAAGGTGGGATAGATTTACTCAACTTTTCAGCATAATATTCCTATTGTTCACTGCTAGGGCATGCATAACGAATGGCCTTTAGTGTAAACAGCTCAGCCATTGAGCTTAGTGATTACTGTGAGGGGTCTGTTTGAGGTGGGTATTTCTAGTTCTTTGATATATGACTCATTAAACCCACTCTATGTAAGTATTGTTTACAGTGCTTGCTGTGCTGGTGGCTTGCATCTGAGTACTTGTATTTAATTTGAAAAGTATTTTGCCTACGCTTAGAAGAAGTCCTTAAGTGCCTAAACCACTCTTACATTTTTCATTATAAACCACTGGTGAATGGGTGGGAAGGATCTGGGAGTTCCTTATAACAAGAGAAATGAACTTTGTCTCTTCAGACTTCCCTTTGAACTCCCTAACCTCGTGTCACCAGAAAGCAAACAGTAGGATAATAGTCTCGTCTCAATTTCTCCTGCCTTTTGTCCTCCTCCAGATACAGGGGTTGGCGTTGCTCTTCAGTGATTGCCTTGCTAACAAGAGGCAGAGGTAGGAGAAATAACTCCACATAACTATCATGGCCTAAGTTTATTACATATCCTGAGTTCATATTCCCTTTTGTGCTTTGACTCCTTCACTGAAATGATCTAAATTATAGATTGGCATTTTATTAGTGGGTTGTGATTACATGGGCCCATTGCTTTTACTCAGAATCAAAATGATTTGGATCATGATGGGTCTGTAACAGAAGAATCCATTTAATTGATGCCTTGCTGAAATACACTCCCTTATCTGTGGTGTGATTGCCATGGAGCAGAGCCTGCAGCATTGATTTCATTCTCCCCAATCAATGGGTAAATGGCACACCTAGTCAGTTTAAGTGGCACAATTGTTGTCTATATTTTGTCATGGTGGTTAACAACTATGAATCATTGTCTGCTGCAATAACCTTCTGTTAACTTGGCCTTTACTAGTTTCATGCTTCTACTTTACTTGAGAACAGCTTTAACTTTGACTTTGCTGACACTCTGTTTTCTGAGTTTAAAATGGGGATCAATATCTAGGATAGTGAGTATAATAACAAAGGAATGGTTGGAGATGAAGAGTAGAAATTATCTTCTGACATTTCTAGCTTGGTTTCTCTGTCTTTCCCTGTGGCTACCTTACTAGTATGTTTGATCTTGACATATCTATGTTCTGTACCACCTCCTCTGACCTTGAGTGTGATCCCAAGGCTGGCAGAATGAAGTCCCAGCGGACTCCTTCTACTCGGGAAATCTTTGCAGGAGACAAAGTTTCTGTAGAAATTCCTTTATTCCCTGTTTCAAATAGTACAGTTAGGCACATGAGGGGTGATTCCATCTTCACATCCTTGGAAATACAGTTCTTGGAACAATCTCATCTTCATTTACAGCAGAGAGTCAAATTCTTTGCCTTGGATTGAGACCAGGTCTCTGTCCCATTTTCTCCTCCACACACGTACAGGTTTTGGTGTCACTGAGCTAGAGGCATTGTCAGAGGAAATGAGCCAGAGGAAAGTTTTATTTTGCACCTTACCTTGTTATATCATTCTCTAAAACAAGAAAGATTCTTTCTGCAAGTGTAGAACGCTTCTAATCACTAGATAAAATGGGCATCAAAAAATTGGCTCAAAACATTGTTTAGTGTTTCGTTTTCCTGAATAATGCATATATTTTAGTAAGTTTGACTAGTCACTGATTGTTGTGTTTGTTTCCTAGACTATTTTTCTATAAGCCCTTCTTCATTTTGCTCATATTAAGTGAAAAACTTGGCTCTTTATGACAAGTTCCTCCCTCCATCTCAAACAGTTTTTCCCCTGATACTTTTGGACAACCTTAAGGGTTCCATATAGGAGTTAGATATTATTAATACTATTTTTGTATTGCAGTATGAGCACTTTCATTGTGATGATTTAGTGTTACAACTGCACATAAAAGCCCCTGTTGATGTAACTTGGGAATAACCTGTTGAAACCTTACTTGATAACTCCAATACATCTGACAAATTTGTCAGCATGGATTAATTGTTGTTCAGAATTGTTGGCCATACAGAGCACACCATTGGAGGGAACATCAGATGATAAAGCCTGGAGGGAGGATCTTGTCTTTAAAATAAATTTATGGTTTCCTACCAGAAAATCTACAAACTTCTGAAGCCCTTTCATAAGTTAAAATATACATATCATTGCTAAATTGTGTTACACTTCTGCTGAAGTTAATGTATACTACAGTGTCATTGCTACAAAGGCAGTACTTCTTAACAGGAATGAATGACTTTTTGCAAGGCATCTCCAGCATACGAGCAACAAACAGGACATTGTGGTTTGAATGACAGAGAACCTTTTTGAGACCTGTGAATGAGCACACCAGAGTTGGCTGGGCCACCATATTTACTTGTTATTAATGCTAGAATTTTCTTTTCTTTTTTTTTCTTTTTATTTTCCACTTTACCTGGAGTTCTTTACGGAAAGAGTGGTGAGGTACTGGAACAGGCTGCCCAGAGAGGTTGTGGATGCCCTGTCCCTGGAGGTGTTCAAGGCCAGATTGGATGGAGCCCTGGGCAGCCTGGTCTAGTATTAACTAGTCTAGGATTAAATGGTGAGGCTGGTGGCCCTGCATGTGGCAGGGGGGTTGGAAATTTATGATCCTTGTGGTCCCTTCCAACCCTGGCCATTCTGTGATTCTGTGATTCTGTGTATTCCTAGATTTTCCAGTGTGCAGAGATTTGCATAGTGGTATGAGGTAAGTTTTCAGGTAGCTTCATTTCTACAGAATAACTCTTGAGTGCTTGCTATTTTTATAGCCAGAAATAGTTGAAGCGGGTCAGACAAACATTCTTTTTCTTTCATTTTTCATTGGAATATACCTTAACTCACAGAAACTCAAAGGCTTCCCAGGGGAGAACTGTAAATTCTAGTGATCCTCAGGTAGTATTCTGGCTTGGGTCGCTTTCTGGACTTTTTGTTCTTCTTTTAATTTCACCAGTTCTGTGCTGTGTTCTTTACCAACCTGCCTCTGGGTCAGGAATCTCTGATTTCCCAGGATCTGCAACTCCTTCACATAGGAAAAACACGAGTTTTCACTGCACTTTTTTTTTTTTTTCTAATCTGTGCAGAAAAGAAATCCTACATGAAATAGATTTACTTTTCTCTAGTTATCTTAGATTATTGCTCCTCATAGATATAGTACATGTTTCTTAATGTTGTTGAAACAGAGTTCAGATGCAAAACCACAAATTTATGGATAGTAGCCACAGTACTTAGCTATATAACACCAACACCTAGAGACTTAGCACTTCACTCCTCATCATGTCACAGCCTCAGGATGCACAATAGCAGTCTCTCTTCCAAACTTTGCATGAAAAGTTAAAGGCAGGAATAGGGAGACACCTGGGACAGGCGGACACAACAGATGTTGTAGAATTACTGCGGAGTAAACAATGTATAGAACATGTTTATTACTAATAAATAATGACATAATTGTATTTATTCATTGACTATTTTATAGGCTGTGCTATGCAGTTTTCTCTGGCTTCCAGACTGAAAAATATGTATACGCTAGCCAAAAGTACATCTAGATATTTCTTGTTCATTAGCTATTGTACCCATTTTATTGGAAGGCAAGGCACAGATGTGCAGAATAACTAAGGATCAGAGCACAAAATAGCATCTAAGACTTGCAGTTGCTTGCTCTCACACCAAGATGCACCTCCTCTAAGGACATTTTCTTTGTGATTTTATGTTAAATTGTCAAGGAGCACTCAAGGGAACATACACTGTCAGAGCCTCTCAACAGACAAGCTGCTAGTTCGTTCTGTGGTCATCAGTAAGAAAATGATGAGCTACTGAGCTTCATTCTCTGAGAGTGAATGGGAGGGATATGTCAGTGCCGTCAGTCCCATCACTCTGTGATTTGTTCTGAGTTCAGGATAGGTCCCATATCTATTTTGTGATGGCTAGTAGTGACAAGAGATTGGTGCTTGATAACCTGTGATAAGACTTGAAAACCCTTGGACCTCTTGTAAGTCCTGTATTCCTGATGGGTTTGTGTTCGCAGTTTTCATATATTGCCAGAAAATAGAAATTACCTTGCTTTCCTATACACAATAAATCAGAACTTGTATCTGTGCTGGTTTGTGCCATTCTTCTATTATACTTTTCCATGGCTTTCCCTTTTATTTTTGTTTTGCTACCATCAAATAATATGCAGTCCCATAGCTCTGGCACAGAGAATCTGATGAAAGTGAACATATAAGAAAAATATTAGTGGCTGCACTCTTCATTGCAGAGGTAATGGCCATTGACATTAATGGGAATTATGCATGTGTGGAAGAGGAGTATGGCCCCTTTACTTAATAGAGCCCTTAATATGTTTTAGTGAGCCATGGTGGTGTTCTAAATATCACGAAACCCAAAGGAGACAGAGAAAACAGCTTCTGGCACTGATGAGCTAGATTCATTGCTCTGAGGTGGATGGCTTTTCAGGAATATCCCAGTTTCTTCTTCTCTGGAAATAGTTGTGCATGCATTACATGCTGACATGAAAGAGGAAAGGGTAAAGAGAGTGGACAGAAAATTGGAAAAGGAAATCAAGAGCAATTCAAGTTGTCAGATGTCAGGTTGTCACATAAAAACACAAAATCCAAAATCAAGCATTATACTCACACATGGAGATACATGTAGTTTTACACGTGCAATATTTTTGTCTGCCTTTTATTATAATTCCTGTTCTAGCCCTGCTTTACACTATGTTCTTTTTTTAAGAAAGTAAAATGTGAAAATCTACTGATAAGCCAAAATAATAAAACCTTTATGGCATGTCAGGGCTATTTTTTTATTATTATTTTTTAACCTTGATTGTGTTATAATAGTGAACATATGTATCCTTGGCCTTAATCACCTTGTCGAGTTAAAGCGTATACTCAACTTCATTTACATGACATATGATCTAATGCTGGAGAACAACAATGCCATTGTAGTGCTAATTGAAAACTGTGAGCTGAGAGCCAGAAGAAACCACTGGTCTGATTGCTGAGGGTCCCAGGGAAAGGGATTTATTCCCACACCTGCAGTTGGTCCATAACACTAACATTGTTACCAACATCTGGGTCTAATCAGCACAGAGGCCTTGATATGCTGCTCCTGTGGCACATAAATTTAGCATTATATTCATTTTAAAGGCCCCCTCTTTCAGTTTTTTAAGGACAAGATAGATTCATGGCTCCACAGAGTCTAACAAAGTAGAAACCACAAACAGAGTAAGTTACTGCCAGGTTTCTTAGACCATACCTACCTAGTATATGCCACTTAAATAATGGAATTTTATGCTCAGTTCTGGTTCTCAAAAATGCATCTCTACAGAATGCAAAGTTCAGCTGAAAAACTATATTTAAGGTAAAAAGCAAATACCCTTGGCCAATTTGCATATATCAGTTTTTATTATGACTTCTGAGATACGTCAACCAGAGGAACGGCTGCAGAGCAGGTCGTTCAGGGGAGAAAACTGCTCGGTATGGCTTGGTGCCTGATCCCATGTTGGGGTGAGGCAGCGGTAGCCAGCACCATTCTTTTGGGAGAGGCTGCCACAACCTTTCCCCATGATGCTCCATTTTCGAGCAGAATGGACAGAATTCCTTGCCCACAGTGCAAACTCAAGTTTGCTTTTGCAGATAGTGAAATCAACTAGGGTACCATCTTGCGGATACCTTCCTCATGTGTACAAAATGCAGTGGGAGCACAAAGGCAGGATCCTGCTGCACATCTGTGGGGTCTCAGCTGGGTACTGCATGGTTCCCTCCACGGTTCCCTGCTCCCGTGTGAAAAACCCTTTCACTCTTGGGCTTCAAGAGATGATCTTGTGCAAAGAGCACTGCCTCATCACGAGAAAAACTCCCTTGCAGCTCAGCTTCCCTAGTGTGTATGCTTAAAAAAAGGCAGTGCCTTGGTTTCTCAGTCTTGAAGCTAGATTTCGCACACAGGCAGCTGTGAAGATAAAACCCCATTCATAGAGGTAATCAAAGTATCCAGAGAAAAATGTAAATTGTACAGAGAGAAAAAAAAAAAAAAAAGACACAGGACTGAATGCCAGGTTGCCCAGGCCAAAGAGCAAAATTAAATTCTTCAGTTGTTGAGGATAACCAGTGATTATTTTTGCTAATGCATCCCTTGGCTGTGTCTGTAACTATCTAGTTAACTGGCTGTTCGCCTTCGAATCTTCATATATTTTCCTGAAAAGTCTATACAAACAATGGGACAGACGCAGACACCATTATAGAAGTTCTTTTTTTTTTTTTCCTGATGCTTTTCAGTATCTATGTTTCTTCAATATCCCTAAATGGTGAGTATAATTACACAGAGAAATTTGGTTAGCAGATTCAGAAATTCATGGCTTTTGATTGTACCTCTGGCACTGATCATCTGCAGCAGCAGGCAGTTCATTTAACTGCTGCCTTACTTACCTTCTGTGCCTTTTAGAGATAAATAATGACAAACAGGACTGTTTACCTCGTGTTTTGAGACAGAAAAATGCCACAGAATATAACAGATGCTTCGAACTTTTCCATTGACTAAAGTATAATTATTGCTTGAGCAAAGCATGGAGCTTTGGTCACCCTACTGTCACGAGGAAAATCTGCTTAATGGGAAAACCTGTTTATATTATCATAAAGGCACAAAATGAGTAGATTTGTAATGACCACAGTCTTCTCAATACTAGCAAGGTGGGATGGTGATAGAGAGGAATTTCCTTTTTATTACAAATAACTCCCAGTGGAATTTCTAAACGGAGGAGCTATAACTTAAAAGCAGAAGCTGTCAATGGAGATATTAACACACTGAACCACATTTTGAGATGCCATAAATCAAGGCAGCACTATTAATTTCAGTAGAACTATATTTCAACTCAATGAGAAGAAGCTGCACTCTTCACGATACGACTGCAAAACTGTGGCTTGATTTACCATAGAAAAGTGTTCTGGCAACAGCCGTTGGTTTGGTTGTACAATAGTGTGCTGGCTTTGAAGGATTTGCAGCAGCCAAGGGGGATTTTTAGCACCATGTGCCACCCTACCCACATTCCATTTCCTGGGTGAGCAGTGGGTTTGCTCTTTTCCTTTGCAGTGTCCTGGACCTATTGGCAGCCCTACTGCAAGCTGACCCCACCAAATGTAGCCAGCAGGGCCAGACTGAGCCTTCAAAACGGAACCACAGGGCAGGACTGAGAGATGCTCAGTTTGTACTCTTCCTCACGTATTTTCATTTGCTACCACAAGAACCAATGCCTGCTGTACTATTTTTCTGTATTCCTGACAAGCTTTGTGCATTGCAATACCTGATGTCTAACCATAGCATCCAGATGCAAGAAAACCTCCCACAGAAGGAGGGAAAGGAGGTCCCTTCTTATTGGTGTGAAAAACTCTCCTGCTGTTTTGGCTTTTTAACTCCTATGCATTGTTCTGCTATTGAAAAAGCTACTTAAATGAATTAAATGCTAATTATTGTAATAAGCAACTAGTCAATTTTGATAGGTCTTTTCTCGTAGGTTACTATTACGAATGGAAGGAGTCCAGCAAAGTTAACAAAACAAGAAAGGTCAGAACAATGCAAACTCCTGGTGTGGCTTTATTAACATAACACCTGAGCCATGCAGAGCTATCACATTTGTGTTGAACGTGATTAAAAATGGCATCAGCACAAAGCCAGGTCTTAAAAAGGTATGGCTGCTGCTTGGATTTTGGAGAGTGCTGGCCTGTATTTCAGTATTTCACAGGCACATGATGAAAAGTGTACTGTATCTGACTTTATAACACAGTCTTCAAGATTATGAGGGTGAGACACAGTAGCTGTATAAGAGAAATATAAAAGTATGATGAGACTGCAGAGAAGGCGTCTCAGGTCATTCCATGGTTTTGAATCAAATGCAATTGGTGGCGTGTCACAAGCAGAAATAAGAGTTAAGCTTATGCCGTTGGAATGCCCTGATCATTCAGGCGTGTTTATTTTAATGTGCGAAATGCAAAAATACGATCAAATACAGATATGTTATTATTTTAATCATAATATCTTACTTCATTTTATGTAGTTCTCTCTAATGTGATACCAGCAGATCTAATGAGGTGTTTAGGATTTTTTTTGCATTTCAAAGCATGACCTCCTAAAAATTAGGATATTTCTTTCATCAGGATCATTTTGCTGAAAAACATCCAACTTTTCAAATATTAACATATATTTGATATGAAAATGTACATTGGACATATTAGAACAAATGAAATGTCTTGACTGTAAAACACAGCCATAAAATTTAGAAAAAAAATCACAAAAATTATTCTGATATTTTCTCAAAGCACTTGTGATGGCAATCTACGGCTAAGCCCCAGTTCTGCAAGTTATAAAATGAGAGTCTTCTGTGTGCGGTTATATACCCACATGGTGCTGATTGCAGATCTGAAGACATTCCCCTTAGGTGCTTGCTAGAAACCACGTTTTTTTTCTTCAATAATTGGCTTATCCAAACATTTTTTTCTCCTGTGTATCAGTGACAAACTAGGGTGAGTTTCTGTGACTGTACTTGCTTTTTGCAACTGGTCTAGAAAAGTTAGAGTGAAGGAATATCTGACTGTGTGATGATCCTAAGTTTTCATTTCAGTTATCCAGTATGGCCAGGTCTTCAAAGGCACTGGAAACATTGCAGAAATGTTGGTATTTTGTATGTATCAGCCTTTGAATTAAGAGTCTGCTGCCATCACCTATTTGCCCTTGAAGATCAGAGTCTCAGTTGCACAACTCTGACGAGTCACCTGAAACACATGGCTCAGCTTCTTTACTCCCAGTGAATGACTGAAACATTTTAAGCTTCAAAGTCAGGAACAGGAAGAAAATTAGGAGTGAAGTTTGAATGCCTAAATAAGGCACCCAGCTCTTGATAAATACTGTGAAGTTCAGGCACCCAATTCCTCTACATTTTTGAAAATACTAGCTATCTACTGTTTATTGCAGAATTTTAATCTCCAAACATTAATGCAAAGAAAAACAACTTACAGAAGTTTTGGATGTGAATTTTAAGAGGTATAAATATAAGCCATGTTCATATATTCAAATAAATGTTCAGACAGCTTTTGCAGGTATTTTTCCACTTCCAAACTCTTTGTAAAGAAGATATCTATTACGTTCCTTGTACTTTAATGCCCATTCTATTTCAAAAAATTATAAAATTCTTGCACTACATATCACTATTAAACACAGAAATACTTTTTTCCTGCATATCTCAACAGTTTTTTGAATACAGAAAATGACAAATTGTCTTAATTTGCAGTGTCAGTCTTCTTCAAAATACCACGCTTTCAAACAGAGCAGATGATTAAAGGCTGAAAGACCATAATGAATCAGATCTGCACTATGTGATTTTTGCATTCCTCCCTTAGAATTGTGTGTAATGTATAAATGATGGCTGATCTAATATATTGATAGGAACAGAAGAAAGCAAATGTTTCCATGTGATAATAATTCTTAAATGTGCTTTGCACTACCTCAAAGAGCCCATGCATCAGAGCTTTCATTAGGGTGGATTATAGCAAATGCTGCATGCTTTTATTGCCAGCTTATTACGTAGCAGTTTTACTTGCGTCACAGGCTTAATTACCACATTAAATCATGGTTTCTAAACATCAGTTCACAGCTGGATCTGTCTCTGAAATCATATTATTTTTTCTTCGGTAATGTGACCAATAGCAAAAAGGATTCCTCCTTTTCCCTTTCTAATATAAATTCCAATTTTGTGTCTGTAATGCTATCCCTGCCTCGCGCAGCAACTCACTACTTACAAGAGCACAGAAGGAAAAGTCCTTTTTTCCTTGAATGTGCATATTCCTGGTGGAGCTTAAAAACTTCCATAAATCAATAAAGTAATTGCTGTATAATGACCTATTGTTGGTGAGCGTGCCCAGAATGATGTCATTGGGGGGTAATGGAGCTACTGAATCAAAAAAATGGCAGCTGTTTTCAATTTATTTGAGAGTCAGTTGGACAGAAAATTAAATAAACACATAGACAAGCAGGACAAGGGCAAGTCCTTGCATTATTCTTATGATAGTTTTAATTCAATCGCAGAAGTCAGCAGGCAGCTGATATTGTGGCCCAGAGTTTCAGTAATTGCCTGTCTCCTATCTCAGTCAGACTGCACATGCTCATTTCATCATTTTAAGCTTTTGTGACTTGGATTAAAAAAAAAAAAAAAAAAAAAAAGACCAATGAAACAAAGATGAAACTTCGTTCTTTTTTCTCTCGCCCTCCCCCCGCTTTGCAGCATAGCAGGCTATCTAGGAGATGTATTAATAGAGAGAAATTTTCATTTCTCCATCCATCTGCCTTTATGGGGCTTCTACCCTCTTTTCCCTAGGATCCGAAGGAGAGTTTTCCTTTTTTTTAATCACTCATATGTCCTTTGGGAAGCCCCCTAAAGTTTCATATTCGCTGGGGAGAAAAAACACGCCACCCGGCTTCACACTCTCTTCTCCGCTGTGAATAACAGCTTTGATGTGCTCCTTTGAAGTTCCTGGCTCCAGGCTGCATTAGCACAGCATCAAATGCAGCCTGAGCAGTGCATGTGGAAGCTGGTAGTATGTTGTGTTTGCACACTGGGCCGGGTGGCCACCTAATGCTCCCGTGGCAGCTGAGTGGAAAGGGACGCAACAGCAGGTCTCCATCTCAGCCTACTCTTCTCTTTTGCATGTTCCAATTTCCTACTGACAATGCATTGAGAACACATCAACAACCTTGATGTTTTCCAGTTCTTGCGGCTTCTCAGGGCACCCTTGCACACTTCAGGAGACTTGCTATAGGTCAGAGCATTATAACATCACATCTGACTCTAGTCAGGCACAGGGAAAACTTGGGTTTGCTTCCCTATCTAGTACTTCAGAAAAATATTGCTTGAAATCCTGCTTCATATATTGCTGCATTGAATTAATCAAAATTCATCCTTTGGACACTGAAAGAGGCCAGGATCCATGATCAATTATTTGTCTTACAGTGAGAATTGAAATACATATTTTAAATTATTTGAGCTTTTAGTATGATGATCTTCACATTTTTGAACCAAGTTGTATGTTTTTAAAATCCCTTTTCTTTCTTTACTTACAGATGGATATCTCCCCCAGCCTCTTTTTTCTTTTTCTGTGAATGCAATGCCAGATGTAGAGAAGTTGATGTTTGTCTCCAAGTTGGAGAAGTGCTTTTCTGTATTTGTCATCACAGATCCCTTCAGATCAGACATCTTCTTGATCATCGTAACTGTATTTTATATGCTTCATAATCTCTTGCTGAGCACCTTATGTTATATGTTATGAGGGCTGCTCTGAAAGTAATGCCCCCTATTTTATTATGTTGGCCCATGACATCAGAGGGAGACATTGGAGATAGGGCTGTAGAGGTTGAACCTTCCCACCAACATTCTATTTCATTTTGTTGTTTTGCAACAGCTGGCAGCAAAGGGGCAGTCTGACAAAATGGTGTCTGACATGAAAATGCATATGAAGCAAAGGTATGTTAGTGAATTCCTCCATGTGGAAAAAATGGCATCCACTGACATTCATCGATGCTTGGTGAATATTTATGGAGACCAAACAGTGGATGTGAGCACAGTGAGGTGGTGGGTGGTGTGTTTCAGCAGTGGTAATAACAACAGTGGTCACCTCTGCTGGTGCAGAATTTTATGAGTGTGGCATGCAGGCTCTTGTTCATCAGTGGCAAAAATGCACAGCTAATGGTGGTGATTATGTTGCAAAATGGTGTTTTGTAGCTGAGAATTTGCTCTGTCAAATAGTGCTATTGTGCTCTTTGTAGCTATTGTAGTTTCCACAGAAATAAATAGGAGGCATTACTTTTGGAGCGACCTGCGTACATAATAAATCAATAAATAATAGCAATAATTAAAAGCGTGTTCTGTAGTAGGGAGCTAGATGAAAAATCAGGTTATTCCATTAACCTTTTACCTCTGGAGACCAGAATTTCAAATTTGTGCTAGGTCACCAGAGCAGTTCAGTTGGTCTCTTGTGTATTTTAGTCCACATCACTAATCTCTGCATCATTTCTCACAGTCCCCTGTGATTGACAGCTTTGGTCTGGAAGAATAACAGATCTTTTGCAGCTTGTAAGACTGAGATGCAATGGCAGAGCCAGCACCTCTGCTACTGTGCCTTGTTCGGCTTAGAACCATTTGTAAAAAAAAACCTCCCAATGCCTTTTATCCTCACATACACCATGAATTAATGGCTAACATTTTATATCAGAGTTGTAACTGGTTAAAGCTGTGTAGCTAGGAAGGTGGATTTTTTAATCCTTCTCCACTAGAGTAACTCTCCAAGAAAATTAGGAGTTTATTGAAAGAAAATTAAGGGGGAGTTGATGTCGTGTCATTGTATACCCAATATAGGCAACATATGTGTTAGTGAAGAGCTGTCTATTCCATCAAAGATCTGAGTGATTAGATCATTTAACAAAAAAGTTTGGATTATTATCACTCCTGTCTCCTGTGTTTCCACTTCTTCCTTCCTCAGTGAGTTATTGATGCAACTTTGCTCACTCTGAGAGAATGTGAATATCCAATAAATTGTACACAAAATAAGTAATGAACATCCACAATCAGAAAGTATCAAATGACAAGGGAATTTTTTGTGAATTGCTCTGAGACCCTTTTAAACTCCAGTAAGACAAATTATTAAGTGGAAGCTCAGTTTTAAGGTAGAAGTCCATCTTAAGAATGGAATGTAGCACAAATTTTGGAAGAATGGTTATTATGCTAGGAAATCTGGGTTTGTGCCATCAGCTTGCTTGATTTACAGGAAAAAAAAATTGAAAGTGTGTACTTATTTATTCAACTGAAATCCTAAAGGACTTAATCTATTATTTTGTTAAGAATGGAACAATCTCAAAATTCTGAATTTTCAATGCTATCTACTTTGAACAATAGCTGCTGTCAACTCTCATTCTTTCTTGTCTCTTGACTCTTTGTCCACAAAAATGCCTTGGGTTACTATTCTGTATAGTAGGTGTGACTGCTTGGTTGAAACAAGTTCCTTTTATGGTATTTCAGACAGTAATCCATTAAAATAATATTTTAATTTACCTTCACCTTGTCAGCTACAGGCATGAGCCTTTATGCTTGGTGCTTCCTGAGCTTTAAAAGTTCGTGTGAAGTTTCTTTTTCTTAAATTACTGGAATTATTTGATTTGTTACTGCTTTCATGTAAATTTAGCATCACCATTTCCTGATAAGAAGTGTTCTGAGAAATGTGATAGATAGAAACACTTGTGAAACATCTTGATATTCAAAACAACTGCCGTCTTCTTTTTGTCTGAAGGTCTGACATTCCTCTTCCAAATAAAAGGAGGAGGGTCAAATCAAATTACAATTATTGCACACATCCAATGGTCATAACAAGAGAGAGAAAATATTTTTAGTTGATGCATGCCAAAGATGTTCCAGAGTGGACTGCAAATTTTTGTCCGTTGTTTCATCACTACCAGGATCTCACAGACAACTTCACAGTCTATTCTTTGTGAATACTGAGATTTTCTCTACAATGTATCTGAATCTATATCTTCTGTATCTGAATAGGATTATGCTTTGATTTAAAACTGAAAAATAATTATTAAAATATTATCAGAACTATAACTTCAGTGACTTAACTTCCTATCTTTCATTTCTGTTTCAAAAGTATAAGTGTGACCTAGGCAGACCTTTCAAGGATGTTATTCTACATTTCATGTTGTTGGACATTCTTATGATAGTAGGTACCAATCTTGGTAGACAAAATCAATACAAGTAGTCTCTATGTTTCAATTCTTTGCACTAAACTGCTATCTGGAAGAAAGATCCTGAGCTGTTTATGATGGAAAGAAGTCTAGTTGTGTTGTGGAAGGCTTGAGTAATGGCTCATAGGGATGTGGTAGGAGGAAAAAGTGTTAAGATTCCAATACAAGAGCTGGTAAAAAAAGTAATTCTAGAAGTCAAAAATACTGACTGTGAAGCTCATCTGCTGCACTTCCATAGAAAGTTGTTTTCATAAAGAACTTGTCTCACTCTACAAAAATTCAGTATTTTCATGATACTACCTAGTATGCTTTATATGAAAAAAAGCATCCGTTAGAGGAGGACTTTCTCAGAAGAAAGTTTTCCAGCATTCCTCAAGATGGTCAGGTGCTAGATAATACTGAGCTAAATCTGGAGAAAGGCTTCATAAGTGGCTTTATCAGAATATGTTTTGACCACATTTCTTGTATTGTTCTGTGCTTTGTGATCTGCAGTGCTGAAGGGGAATACACATACCACACTGATTCAGGGGTCAGAATGCATCCATATGCATGAGAGTCATGCTTTTGAAGACTGAGACCAAAGCATTAAACAGGCATCAGAAACCAGCTGAAGATGATGGAAGTCAACTGAAGGTGACGGGAGAACTGCCTTGGCGTAGCTTGTGATGTGGAAAAGGTAGGCAGCATTTTTTCCTTCTTGGAAAAAATAGTGTGTTGTTTTCATTTTCAACTTTGGCTACTACAGTGAAGTTACTGATGGCAGCCCAGCTTAGAGTGAAGTAAGGCAATAGTCTCTCAGGGGTTGGTTTCAAGCCTTCAAGCTCCTCAACTGATTGAAGGTATTCCTGGATATCTGATCTCCAGGCTTAATAAAGATTCAAAAGTTCCATGTGGCTTCCGATTCCCTGGTGGTGGGGGAAGAAGCCTTTTCAGGGAAGACATTATTTTGTAGCTCTTCAGTGCACCTTCATTTCTGAGCAATGTCTGCAGTCTTCTGTAGATCCATCCACATCTGGCTTGTGCCAGCATCCAGACTTGGCTATCAGGCCCCAAGGATTACAGGAACTTGGTAATTAACTTTTTCATAATATTTTTTTCTAGAAAATGGAAGCTGAAATGGAGCAGTAACAAGAAATAGTCTTGGGGTTGTGATCCCCTTTTGAGAAATGATTTGTTCCCTGTAGTAACAAAGGCAGTTGTTCTCTGCTGGCTACTGCCAGACATGGGTGTATAGATGGCAGCCATAATATTTTTCAGCATTTTTCAATATTTTTCAATGCCTCTAAAGCTTTGTCATGGAGCTTATATTCAATCATACATAATGGAGCAGACAATACATTTTGTTTGCAGATGGAATTTTCTTTCCCAATTAGTTCCATATGTATCAACACTTCATACTTGGATCTACCATTTTGCAGTCTAGGTTGATTAACTGGTTCTTTGTGTGCAACAGGTCTTCTGCCTTGACTGTAGAGCAGTGCCTGGTTCATTTTGCCTCCTTTCTGCTACTGTAAGTGCAGTGAGTGTTGGTCCTGCAACTAGCAGTGAAATTTGGAGTGATTTTTATCCTGGCAGACTTCTTTGTACATAATGTTTATTTACTGCAGTTTATCTCCAAATTCTGCTTTTTACCATCGATGCTTATTTTCTTTCCAGGTTAAAAATATGTGCATTTAAACTAAAGTTTCTCTTTAGTTTAAAATTATAAATCCTGCATGTGAGATTTCCCATTTGCTTGTCAGCCTTGCCAACATTTTGCTAAAGAACTTGTGAAAAGTGAATGCTATTTTGCATAAAGACAGGCCTGTTTGCAGAGGGTGGCTCAACAACCAAAGCTGCTCGTGAAGCCTTTTAACAGCAGCTTCATTTTCAACTAAACCTAAAACTGGAAGGAAAGGTACTCCTTCAGGAAAAAAACCCTACCATATAGCTACGAACTCTTTCACTGTCTTGATACAGAATATGCAGCTCAACATCACCAATTTCTATATAATACTAAGCACTGGAAACAAAGGCATGGACACATTTTGGCAGAGCAGTGCTGATGCTGAGGATCTTGCTCTTTCTTTCTCCCTGATCCTCTTTGCAGTTTCTTGTGTGGCCTCTGCCTGGCAGTCCTTATCCTGACCCTACCTGAGACCTCAGCTTCTCTGAACAGCATTTTCCAGTGCACAGCCACTCTCACAGTAAACAAGCTAGAAAGGAATCTGGGACCATCTCTCCTTTCCCATGGCCTCAAGGAATGAAAATGCCACAGCTGTGGAATTATTGTGTGGTAGTGGGAGAGACTGCTTGGAAAAAATCTATTGAGCCAAAATCTACTGATGATGCCAAGGAGACAAGGGTCTTCTAAACATTATAAAAAGATCTCAGAGGAAACTCAGGAAGCCAGAGGCAAGCTTCTGGGATCACTATCCTTGCAGAAAGACTCAGAAATATTTGAATTTCTGACTCAGCTCTCAGGCAGAAGGTGGTGAGGAGTATCTGAATATCTTCCTGCATCTCAGTACTATTTTCATCCAGGTACATATCTATCTGGGGAAGGAGTTTTCCAATAATTTATACATATATTATTGGGAAGCCTCACAAGCAAATACTCAGCACAGTAGCTGCATGCAGCTCAAAAGCAATTGTAATGAAAATGGGGTCCATCCACCGTTTTCAGCAGGCATTTCCTATTGGTCTACAGTATGGGATTTTTCAATTCCTTTCTTGTTCTCTAAGTTCTTCAATTTCTGAGGATTACAATATATCTTTCATCACTCTAAGCGGGTTATACCTGTAAAATTTATTGACCAAATAAAGGTCAATGATAAAGATATATTCGAGGCAAGGAACATTTCAAAAACGGATACCAAGTTATTTCTACGGATAATTACGATAAACTCAAGCACACCATTTAAAGTCTTTAGTTATGTGTTAAAAATAGCCAATTTTCCTTGAAAAATATTTAAGAGCAATGCTCTGTGTAATCACCCCCCCCATATGATACATCATCCTGAAGTTTCAAAAACTCTTTGGTTGAAATTTTAACAGCTCTGCTTAAGAAATGCTAAACAGCAAATACTCTTTCCAGAAATACCATCCACTGTAAACCTGTCAGACTATTACTTAGCTATTAACCTTTCTCGATGAAATTGTAATAGGGCTGTTTAAAAGAATGCTGAATATCAGAAACATTTCACTAATACATAACAGATGGCTACCATATCCAGAAATATTTGTACTGTAAACCAAAGCGCTTAGCAGTTTTACACTGAGAGGTCAAAGATGGGCAGGAAACAGTTTTTCCCATCCCACAAGAATTTTAGTTTTCATATTTTCCTACTCTGATGAATATACAGAATATTAAAGAACCTGGTTTCTCATAATAGAGTAAACAAAGAATAATTTTTCTAAGTTTTTATTTGTTTGCTTTTAAAACCAAGTCCATTACACGCTTATCTAATATATCCCCCATGCACATTACGTAGTCGTTATTTAACACATCTTTTTTGGGTACAAAATCCTGCCCTGATTGGGCTTTGCGTTCAACAGTTAATAGGTTTTCTTTTTCATTTCTGTCTCCTTAACTAAAAACCATTTTCCTACTGGGTTAAAAAAGCAAAAGAAAGTGTTATACCAAAATTGTGACCTAACTGAAATACAGATTCCATATGTCACATACCTTTTATAACTCTCCATGTGTGAGAATAACTGATTTTTCCATCCTGTTTACATGGCTGATTTCACTGTTGGACTTGGTCCTGGGTGTAACCTTTATTTTTAAAGAAATGAAGTTTGGGAAAACGTAGTGCTGCTGATTTCCAACCAGTTATAGGTATGGGGAGGGGGACACACGCGTTTGGAAATCTTGTAAAGATGTGCTTTTTTTTTCATATTCTTTAATATTTATATCCATGCCATTAGTTGGCAATCATGCTTCTATAAAAGGATGGGATATGTTTCCAAACAATGTCTTAGTTTAAAATAGTTGGGCACTTCTCGTGGAATGTAACTTCAGCTGAAAAAAAGTACACTGTGTCTTCCATTTAAGAACAAGTAGACACCCTGCTGAAGGATTATGTAATTGAGCCTGAAGACTTGGATGAAACACAGCACAAGCTATTATCATGCGTATATCTGTAATGTGAGAAAATAGTACATTTTATGATTTATTTTTAATAACGATGAAGCAATATGTTTTCAGAAAATTTTAATTTGGTGCAATGAAGGCAGAAATCTTGTTTTCAAAAAGTGTTTCATCCTTCTATTATGGGAATCTGATGTAGCCAAGATGTTTTAGGAATGACTTTCTGCTACTGGCAGTTTATGTAGAATATTTTTTCTGATTGACAAATACGTGCAGCATTAATGCATCGCCTGCACTGCCTTAAAATTTATGTGGTTACTCTTTATTTATTTTTTAATTGGACTACCATTATAATTTCCCCTCCCCCTATTTTGATCAGGGCTTTCAATTAATTAAAGCAGATTTTCTTATAAATTTTGGTTCTTCTAAAAGAACTATGACTCTTCTCTACCTCTTCTTCATGAGGTGTAAATGCTACATGAAGAGTGAAATTATGACTCGAGATATTGTAGCTTTTCTGTTAATTAAAGACTTAAAATTCAAATGAATATATTTATAAACACATCTACACATTTATATATATGTATGTTTGAATTCATTTGTGTGACTCAAGAAACACAGGGTAAAATTATACATCCTATGTCATACAGTCAGTTTAGTTTTCAACAATAATCCTAAAATGTTCAAATCATATTAAGCCATTTTACATTTCTATGTATTCACTTTGCTTCTGTTTAGTATTTACTTCCTGTGTTGATAATTTGTTGAGGGGATATAAGTTACATTTTTTTCTGAATATTTTGGTATTTTACTTTTTTTTCCAAAAGTTGAATTTTCAGTGACTAGAAACATCAAAAGGGCCTACAGAGAATGACTTTGGAGATTTTAACTAAGAGCGTTCCTTCAGGTGAAAAATCTAGTTTTTACTTCTAAAAAATCTGAAATTTGTCCTGATCTCTAAATCTTTGAATCACAAAATTGCTTTGAACTAGCAAAACAAAGAATATTGTAGCTATAGATTTTTTAGAAGTCTAGATTTTTTTTCCCCAGTAAAAAAAGTGCTATTTAGAGATAATACTTCCTCAGCACTTCCCTGCAACTGGGAGAACTTTTTCAAAATTCCTTCTGATGCAATTTAAAATTAAATTTCAATAGGATATTTTTTTCTCCAGTTACCTTGCAACAGTAAGGACTGTTCTGTACAATCCATCTACTGAAGAAAAGCAGTGGTACAATTTTAAAACTGAAAAGCTCTTTTTTCCTGTTTTTTTATTAGAAGATGCATGTTCGTATTTCATAATAAATGTTCCCCTGGCAGAAATTCTTAGTTCACTTTGATGTATTTTAATCAGCTTTGTTCTCAGTGCTGCACGGTAGCCTTGTCCACACAGACAGGCCAAACAGGGCAGCTGCTTTTCAGTAAGAGTCCAGCAATGATTATTGTGCTGCCTCCTCCAAGAATGTCATGATTCAAAGCCCTCTTGGCTTTTGTTAAAACTGTACCTGGTTTATTTTAGGTAAAACAAGTTATGTTGGTTAGGTAAAAAGAGATAGTATCACTGAAGGAAGCTTCTGTTTTGTTTTTAGCCTGTCTCCCCTTCCATTTTTGGGTGAGATCTTTATGTGTGAGTAGGAAGTACAAGCCTTCTTGGCAACCTCTAAGTTTTACTAACATTTGGGTGTTTTCCACAAAATTACTGTCCTGCAACTTTAGACTTTGACTAACCAAATTCAACTATATTAAATTCTGTACCAATGCTGCCATAATACCTCCCCACCTTACCACTCCCAAATGCATTCTCCTCTAACATTTCCAAATCTCTTCCAATGTAAGCATCCCGCAACCCCCAGGATGTACTTCCCTGGACTTGGCACAGCTGCTGTGTCCCCCCCCCGTCACATTGCCCAGCAGATCTTGGTCACAGCATCCCTCCTCAGACAATTTCTTTTCTCTGAGAGCAACAGAAGATGGCTCCTCTTAGCCGTTACCTACCCTTACCTGAGCACTTCTTTTCTTCCATGAAAGACTACTTAAGCTCTTTTCTATTAGTTTCAAGCTCCAAGAGAACAGCCCATGGCATCTGGAATAGACAAGGAGGGCAGTGTGATTGTGATTGTGATATGTGATTGTGCCCTCAGTGCTTTTAGCAGTTTTCTCATCTATAAAATTGTGTTGCTTCTTTTCTTGCTTTTCTCTCCCAACTTTCTGTTAAGACGCAAGTACACTTTTATGTAGGGAAGTCCTACAATTATTTTCCCTACTTCCCTAGCAAAACTTAATTTTAACACAGCATGCTACATAAAATTGCCAGTAGTCACAGGCTTTTAATCTGATGTTGTAACAGATATTGGTCCTGCTAATTCCAGCTAATTTGCTCTTTGCATGTTTCCAGTATTTATGAGCACAAGGAATGCCATGCTGTGCCTTTCTATCCCAATGGATAAGGCCCTATGCTAAATCCATGCTGGAATACATGTCCCTGTGCTGTATCCTAATTGAATTATTGAGAGGGGTTTCAGCTGTTCGTGGCCAGCCTTGTTACCTATGTTAATCTGGATGGTATCGTAAGAAGGTCTTGAATTCTTGAAAGTAGTTCACTTTTAAGGCAAGTTTTCTTTGTGAATCAGAATGAAGTGCACAATCTCTCTGAAGCAGCCTGGATTGCTAAGTCCTTTTTTTTTTTTTCATGTATATATATATAAATTCTCTCTTATGCTTGCAAGTGCATACACACAGAGATGCTATAAGCTTTTTAAAGTTAATAGGGCCCTTGGCCCTATTTTAAGCCTTCGTCTTGACTAGGCTAATTTGTTTTATTCCGCTTTCCTTCTGCTGTAGTTTGGTGTTTGAATTTAGTTTAAGTGAAGTTTCTTGTGATCATTCTGCATGAAGGGCACCACAGAAGTAACACAAGACTGACTGAACTGATTGAATGAATAAACTCCTCCCTGCTATGTTCTCCTCTTCATTGCTATTTAAAAGGAAGGGAAATGGAGAGCTTTGTAGATCCTATTTGGTCTGCGTATTTTTCTTGTGTACTCTTTCTACTATTTCTTTACTTGAAGAAACAAAATACTGAACTAAGGCAGTTATCATGAAATGTAGCCTATCTGTTGTTGTACAGTTGGTTTTTAAACCAGAAAGAAGCCAGTAAAAATGTACAGGGAGTATTCTTAATGCTTTTTCTCAGGACACCTTTGCAGTAGGTTGCTACAGCCTGATGGAAGAGCACAAAATTGAACAGAGGTCAGTTAAGTCCTCCAGTAGCTCTGTAAGCAACATGAAGATTGTGGCTGGGAAAAGATATTTATCTGCGCCTTTAGACTTCAGCAAACCAACCACAAAAAGCTAAATGGGATGACAGGCAATATGTGCAGTAAGGAGAATAAGAAGTGGACTCTTGCAAGTACCCTAGAGGTAATAAGGAAGTATTAATGTGATTGTAATACTTGAGACCTCACCTGAAATGCTGTATACCTCTCAGGTCATCCACACTGAAGAAGAGCGAACACAGAGCAAGGCAGGTTCAGAAAAGGATCTCCATCCAGGAGGGCAATGGAGAACCTATATTTTGAGAGGATACTAAAAACAACTTTGTCTTTTTTTATGTTTGTTTGTTTTTATTTTCGTTTTTTTTTAACTTAGCAAAGCAATACCTCTAAACACATCAGGAGAGCATATGCCAGGGAGAGGGAAGAACTAGTTGAACTAGATATCAAAACAAAAGATAAAATACATTTAATCAGTAACAAAAAGTGTAGAAAGTCAGAAGGTCCTCAAACATTAAACTACTAAGGTTCTGATCAGCATCTTCAAGAGATGTACTGGAAATAAAAATGGAATTGCTTGTGAAACACAGTTCAGTCAGTCTCTGAATAAGATATGATATGACTGCTTATGATAGTTGGTTGGCTGGTCTTGATGATGCAAGGGATCCCTTCCAATCTTGTGTTAATGCAGACATAAAAAATATATATTTCAAAGACAAATGGTTTCAGTTGGAGTAATAGAACAAATGAGACTTTCATGTCTATTGATAAATTCTTCAATTCTTATCCCTAGAATATGGAAATGTTAAAATTATGGTCAGAATATTATTAACTCCAACTAAAAATTATGTCCAAAATGTTTATGACTAAGTGAGCACCTCTGGACTTCTTCTGGCACACATCATGTGTTGTAGGTTGTTATCTCATCTGAGATCATAAATGGAATGACTCTGAGTGTAGTCTGAGGTTGGATAATGAATGTAGATGATTGCCAAGTGAATCTTTGGCTTGCCTTCTGAATCAGTAATAAGCAAACGTTTGGCTGTACAAATTATATCAATGGATCTGCAAAATCCAAGAAGGTACATTTCCAAATAAAACATAAAATGGACTTCTGTTTTTTGTGGTTACTAAAAATCATGGGGTGCTTGGACATCCTACCAATCTGACTGGGAAATATTATTCTGTGTATATTCCTGTAGTTTCAACTGTAAGGTGAAACTCCTAAGCCAGTGCCTATAAAGTTCTTTTGGTCCAGTGAGGCACTTCTCAGACTTAATAATACCACAAGCACTTGCCTTTAAGAAAAATACTTTTTTTTTGTTGTTTCAGAATACCCCTGGGGCAACTGTGAGTCTGCATTCTGCTTGTGAATCACTTATTCAAACCTTAAGATTTACTGTTAGAAAACTGTTGCATTGCATTGCTAGCACTATTAAGGAATGATTATTTTCTTTTATAAGATGGCTATAATTTGCGATCGGCTGCAGTAGTCAATGATTTCATACATTTAAATATTTTCACTACTTTTTGGTGTAATTATGTGTATCATTTTCGTTGCTGATCTCTTACTTTCTAAATTGAATCATTTATTATTATTATCATTATTATTATTGCTGCTGCTGCTCCTGCTGTGTTTATCACTCCATGCAACTACAGGGCATCTTTGGGATTGTCCATCAACATTGTCCCCTTCATCTGTGCCCTTTCCTACCTTGGTAGGCAGGGCAGTTTTTATTGCTTGGTGCTTTTTGAGTTCTCCATCAGGCTGAGAATAGCTGTAGAAGGAAGAGAAAGACTCAGTTTTTTTCTTCTTTATTGAGCTAAAAAAGAAAGAGAAGGAAAAGTTTCTGGTGTTAATGAACCAAGTCTGTGAGAGTGGAGAATGTTTAATACCTATTTTTAAATCTTCTTTTGCAGGCTACTTGAATCAAGCTTTGCCAAACATACCACTGTTAGAGATATTAGGCTATTGTAATACTAGAGGCCATGGTCAGATGTAAAATTAATTTTCTCTCACCACATCCAAAATAATTTTGTATGATGCATACGTGTATTTTCCCTGCCACAAAGGATGAGGCCAAATCCATGTCTGGCATATTTAATTGCCTCTATTAGATTGCTTTTGTGTGGTCCTCTTTCTGAAGGTGTGGTCACATACCAGTGTTAGTCCTATTTAGACGTGTGCAGAGCTGCAGCCCATAGTGCTTTAATACAGCTAACTATGCTCTTAACCAACATTTGCCACTACACAGTCTCTGGCATTTCAGACTGCCACACAAACATTTGTTAGTTTTCCTCATATTTCTCCAGCACAGATTGTGTTGCAAAGCATATGTGCAGGATCTAACTCAGGAAATGCCTGGTCACACCTGAGGACGACTATGTGCTCTAGGTGATGGGGAGGGGTCCTTCAGGATGACGTACGAGGTACTAATGCAGTACCAAGATTTGAGGCAATTTGTGCTTCTAAGACAATAACAATGATATTTTAGAAATGAATCTGCGGTGCTATATAGTAAGTCTAATGTCTCAGCCAGCATTTAGAAGTATATTGATTTGAAGGACATATATTTCTCATTGAGCAATTTTTTATTAAAAAAAAAAATATATAAATGATTATGATTGAGAAAAGCCTGGTTCTAGAAAGATAATCATGGACCACCCAGGAGTAGTTTCTACAAGGCCCAGTTTAGTAAGGAATGCCAGAATGTTATCTTCTGGGGTTATCAAGGACGAAATTAGTGTACAGCACTAGAGGCTATTTGTTAAGTTAAAACTCCAATAGAAAATGAAAGGGGAAAAAAAGATGGTACATTAATATTATTTTATTTAAACTATGATTCTCCATTGCCTTTGCCAAAATCTTTTATGGAAAGTGCAGTGTTACAAATAAAAACGCAGACAGTAGAAAAAGCCACACTACCATGAGTACACCCATATGGCATGTTGCAGGATAGGCAAATACATAGATTTTACTGAAAAAAAAACACCAACCTCCCACAGAAAGTGAATAATTTAAGTGGCAAAGCTTATACTTCCCGTAAGGACATACGCTGAGGACCAGCTATCCAAACAACAATGTTGCTGTAGATGTTTATGAGGTAGTTGACAGTCATTCTGCACAAATGCTGCTTAAATGGTACTGCAAAGCAGGAATGGAAGTGGCCTTGTAAACTTGCAGAACATTGAAATGGGAGCAGACAGTGAAGAACAGACAGGATTTCTTACTGCTGATTTTTACTTGCAGCCGTGACTTCTTTGCTGAAATTTCACTCACTCTTGTGTTGCAGTAACACTGACAAAGAGACAGAGAGGGTTTATATTATTTTTATTTGGAGCTGAGTAACTTTTTTTGTTTGTGAGTAGAAATGAGTAGAAATTCTGTCATTTATAAGTATAAACAGACTCCAGAGAAAAGGACTATCACATACTGGGATCCCACTAAATAAGCAAGGCTTCTGCCTCTTGCCTTCTTGCCTTCCTGCCCTGTGGGCTAGGAGAAATCATACATAGCTCTCCCTTTGCCCCTGACACCAAGGGATAAGCAAGCTTGCCTTTGCTGTTTAGAGCGATACTCAGCTGGAGATCAAATGCTTCAAAGGAGGCAGGTAGGGAGCCCCATAAGGTGGCCAGGCATGAATGAAGGCCACCTGCCCGAGCTACGGCACAATGCCTCCCCACATGGCCCTTCCACTCCATGTTGACCATGGGTAGTCTCTAAGTACAAACCATCTTGCACCTTCTTGCTCTTGCACCTTGCTGTCTGTTCTCTTGGCCTTGGTCCAGGCTGTGAAATGCACCCAGACCTGCCAGAGCCTTGTTCACCCTTGGAGACCTCAAACCTGGGATGAAATCAGACCTAAATGGTGCATTAGGCCTTGTGCTGGCTCTTCTAGGAGCAATTTCCACCTCCATGGGGGGGACTAATTCAGGCTATTAACTTGTCCTTTATTATACCCTAAGGGCTGTGTAAAGCCACCTGATATTTACCTCCCTACTGTTCCACCAAGCAAACACCTGCCTACGCCAGAAGTGCATAAAGGCAGCTTGTCTGGAGTGCAGCTTGTTGACTAGCAGAGGATGGAGGGAGGATGGAGGGAGAGAGGAAGAAGGGAGGGCAGAGCTGGCTGGCAGGCACTGGGCTGACAAGGAGCCATGCGAGAATCCACCCTGCCCAGTCTGTTCCACATGGGCTGAGGAACAGCTCACCTGCACCCGGCTTTGGTGCTATTTCTTGTCTCCTACAGTTTGCTGTAAGTCAGTGCCTTACAACCTCATCATCTTCCACGAGGGTTGCTCCCAGCCCTCTTTTTGCAGCCTGACAAATGGAGTGTTTAAAAAATTGTTTTATTGGCTTCATGATATATGGTGGCTTTATATTTGTTTTGTTTTATTCTCTTGTGGCCAAACCACACAGGACAGGAGCCTTTGCTCGTCAGGTGGGATCTGAGTGTGCAAGAGTCATTTTCTCTGGAGTCCTCTGTATTTAAAAATGATGGAAGTCATACTTCTAACCATCAGAGCTTATCCAGAAACCTTCCTTTTGAGGTATAAATGTTTCCTGGAAAATTTGCACTCTGCAGCTGAAATGCTGTAGAAATTGTGAATAGCAGAAAACAAGTTTCTTAGGAAACTTTTTGGCAGCTTTAACTACAGCTGTCACTAATGTCTCAGCTATGACATATGGTCCTCTATTACCCCAAGAGCAGGAGTGCTGACACAGTAATAACAGTCTATAAGCACCTGTATCAAACTTCTCATAAACCACGTAGCAATTACCAAACATTATCCAGTAAGTTTTGCAAGATACATTCCTATATAGCCCCAACACCAAATGAAAAAAATCAGAATTCATGAGAAAAAAATCAACCCCCAAACCAGGCTATACCTCTTCAGTCACCATCCAGTTTAAAACATTCATTACAGAGAATATAGCCAGCTCTACAAGAGCACACATAGAACATGCTCCAAGCTGCAATAGCTTGTGCCAAGGTTTTATTACTACCCTGTGCAGAGTTTAAAAAAAAAAAAAAAGAAAGAAAAAAAAAATCTGTAGCAACAAACTCACAGAACATAGGGATCAGTCTCATTAAGGAAGAAAGGGGAACTTTATGAAATATATTTACAGAAAATGGAGAGGAAAGGAAGAAAAGAGTACTGTACCAACTCCACTAGGGAAATAAAAGAGACGACCAGCCTTATACCAGCAGAAAGAAGCATAGAATTACTAGAAAAACAACTATAAAGACATCGTAAATCAAACAGCATAGAGTTTAGAACATCAAAAACGCAGAAATTTTCATCTATTATTAATTATGATAAAAAATTCTATCTCAGAATATTTTACACAGCTGCTGTTGCCAAGAAAATCTACATCTTCTTGAGCTGAGAAACTTTAAAATCAGAAAATCTTTCAGTAGCCAGTAGAGATAGCTTAGATATTAGCACAGTATTTCAATGTCTTCTTTCCATTTTCCTGTCAATTAAAAGTACAAATATGAAATACAGAAACTATTTTAATTTTATTTTGATCCTTTTACAATATTTTACTGAGCCCCAATATCCTGCTGCCTGTTCTGCATGTGTGTGTGCATGTATTATGAAAATCGTCATCTCTCTGAAATTGATTTGTGGCTGTTAATCCATGTGGATTAGTAGTTATAAAAAGTAATTTGCTTATTGTTTTATTTTCCTTCTAGTAATTTTTTTGATGTGGTGAAACATTTTTAAACACAGTGTCAGAGTTAGCACACACCAGATTAGCTGCCTCCTAGAGCTGGTAAGCACCAACTCCAACAGCCAACTTACAATAACAAAATGCTATCATTAGTTTCCTATTAATGTGTACTTACATTTTTATATATATTAAGTGCTGGTTCAGCACTTGGGTCCATAAAGATAGATGCTTGCCTATCTTTTGGACACTTTGCCTTCCTCAGCAGAATTTAGACCAAGGGCAGAACTACACTTTTGTATGGCTTGAGATATCAGCCTCTACAATCAACTACATCTCTTCACATGTTTTGGCCCTCTAAGTTCTTCAGAACAGGAGCCACATCAGTGGTTGTGTACTATAAGTATTGAGAACACTTTTTCTGCATTCTCTGTTCCTTCTCATCTGCAAATCTGAAATAATGACACAGGCACATGGGCGAAACTTCCCATGTTACCATCTCAACGTGTCTCAGTTTAGATCAGTTTCAGTGGTGGGAGATATTCAGGTCTCCATACGCATTCAATGCCTGGCTTCTCCTCAGGGAATAGTTTATAGCCATTAAAGTGACAAATTATAGTTCCTGAAGATTGATTACTTTTTATTTATCTAAATAATAGATAAGGTGTATAAAAAGATTATTACAAACTAACTGGATAAAACAGCATGCTCCATTTGATAGGTGGGAGGAGAATTTTCAGTGAAAATACTGCAAACAGCAATAGCCAAGTCAACTTTCATGGTTAGTATTTATCAACAGTGTAACACATTTGCATCAGTCAGGAAAGTCATCGAAGCTGTTCACTTGGAAGAACTGCCATCTCTTGTTCTTGAGGCAGCAAATGACAACCTAGAAACTGCTTGCAAAGAGCTGAAAGGAAACATTTCAGGCACTGCCTGGAAAACGTGTGACTAAGGCTGTGAGAATAATTGTTTTTTTTCTGCTAGAGTGCCGAACCTAAAAAAGAGGGAGAAAAAATAAGTTAGAGTCAAACCAAATGGAACTTCATTTTTTGTTTTTCTTGCCAAAATGGAAATCTGAAAACATTTATTTAGTGCAAAATGCAAACATACATTCAATTTAATCCAAAACAAAAATGTTCATTTTGAAGCATGAGGAGGAAAAGTAAAAGAAATAAAGTACTGGGATTTGCAATGTTTTCAGAGGAGGCAGTGCTTTTTACCTAGCAGCTCTGTGTGGAATGTTGTGTATACATACATGACCATTATTTGAATGGACCTTGATTCATTATGTGACCTTAGCATAGGGATGGGAAGCCCAGACTATGCTTTTTCAGGGGCAAAAGACCCTTCTCAACTATCTTGGAGCCCAGAACACAGCAGTTAAAAGATAAATTTCTATCCACACCTGATGCAAATCTCCACATCCTGAGAGGATGCCCACTTCACCTGAATACCAGTTCTTGAGAAAGTAAGTCTGACTACCAGTCATGAGGCTAAAAAGCATTTTTCCATTGGTTTCTCTTGCTCTGCCACAGTGACTACTTAGATGTGGAGAAACTACTTAAAACTACTTAATAGTATTTCAGCTTCACAATAAAATGAAACAGCTGTACTGAGAAGGATTTAGAGCCACTTCCCTGCATATCCCGTGGAGCGGTGGCAAAGCAGGTGTAAGAGGAGGACCAAATTCTGTATTGACTCAGTCCAGGGTAGTGTTAGTTCTCAGGTATGTTGGACATGTTCACATGTTCACTGTCTGCAAAGAAAGGAGCTGAATGTACTTTGCAGGTACATGACATCTGCACTGTAAATCCAGCAAACCTGAGAAGTACACCAGGATTTCTCCCCTGCAGTTGCAGTCTGGAATGTGGGAGCTCCAAGGAGGACAAGAGTACACAGTGCTGGTCCTTGACTGAGGATCTGATTCAGCACTCACTGGACGTTCTGCAACCACAGAGTAATCTGGCTTGGAAGTGATCTCTGGGGGGGGGGCTCTACTCCAACCTCCTGCTCAAAGCAGAGCTAGTTCTGAGCTCACACCAGGTTGCTCAAGACTTTACCTTGCTGGGTATTAAAAACCCCTGTTAGAGACTGCACAGTCTCTGGGCAGTCTTGTCTGACTGGGAAAGTGCCCCAGAGGGCAGTGCCCTTGTGGGAAGGAGGTTTCTTCTCATACGTAGACTGAATTTCTCTTGCTTCAGCATGAGTCTATTGATTCTCACCCTTCCACCATATACACCATGTACTTCTGAAGAGATCAGCAATGTCAGTCACCTCTGTGTAGGGATGGATGGGCTGCTATGAGGACTCCAAAAGCCCTATCCCTTTCCCAGGGTGAACCAGAACAACTCCCTCAGCCTCTCATCACAGGGACAGTACTCCAGGCCCCAGCCATCTTGGTGGCCCTATGCTGAGCCTGTGCCGCTTTATCAACACATTGCTTGTACAGACGCCCCTAAAACAGTGTAATATTCTAGATGCTGTCTAATGAGTGCTAAGAAAAGGAGGAAGATCCCTTCCTGCAAGCTAGTGGCCTTGCCCCTGATGATAAGCCTGAGAAGCTCTGAGTGTTCCTACTGCTCACGCTCAGCTCATCACCAGCCAGGGCCTAGCAGCTACTCTGCAGAGCTGATGCCCCGGCAGGCCTGCCCCACTCTGTGTGCTGCTGGGGGCTCTTCCTTCCCACGGATGAGGACTGTCTCCAGTGTTCATTCCCCGGAGCTGAATTTCATGGAGATCCTTTTGGACTCTGCCTCCAGCCTGTCTGAGTATCCCTGGATGCCAGTCCTTACCCTCAAGTTTATTGAGTGTTCCCCCAAATCAGTGCCATCTGCAAGCCCATCACCTTCTCCAGTTCTGTTTTAAAAATATTAAACAAGACAGGTCCCATTGTAGACCTCTGTGGTACTGCATTTGTCACAGGCATCCAGATAAGATATGATCTATTAATCATGACCCTCTGATCCTAAACATCCAATCAGCATTTTACTCATGTAGTTGCTCATCCTTCCAGACTGTGACATTTTAACTTGGATACAAGTGTACTGTAGGAGATAGTGCTTGCAGTCTTGTTATAGCCAAGGTAAAGGATATTCACACCTCTCTCCTTTTATACAGATCCAATCTTTTATCATAGAAAGCGATGGGGTTGATCAAACATTAACTTCTCTTGGTAAATCCGTGCTGACTGAACTTTTGTTTTTTAGCTAGGCAAGATATAGAAAAGTAAGCTGAGAAAAGCAAACTAAACAAAGAGGAGATAAAGAACAAATCTCAAACCTTTTTTCTCTCAATCCATTATCTGACCAAAATGATGTATCTCTCTATTAATTTGAAGACATCTTTTTAATAAAGTATTTCATAGCTGGAAAGAAAAGAACAAAGCATAGGCTACACGACAGATCCTCCAGACAGCTAACAGCCAATGGAATGTATTCTGAGAACTATTATGGTCAACCAAACTCAGCTATGAATTGATAGACATTTCTCTTTTGAAATAAATGTGCCTATAACTGTGGACACAATTTGGCCTTGATATTTCCTAGACCTCAGTTGGCTGAGGAGCTTTGAAAATTGCACTTAGGTGTAAAACAAAGGATGGAGGCACCTCTTTTGATGGTAGTAGGAGGAATGAAGTGTCTGTTATGTGTAACTGCCTACACGTATCTGAGACAGATTTGATATGTGTGCAAGCATATTTTAGCTTTAAGTCCTTAAAGTTTGAGACTAATCTCTTTGTGGAGCCACATTTTCAGGAGAACTCTTTTGCCCCAGCAGTTTTCTTCTGAGAGTTGCACCCTAATTTGTGAGAAAACTTTGCCCTGTGTTCTTGCCTCAGTTTAAAATCGAACCACTTTTTTCTGTTCTCTAGGTAGAGGCTTTGATTGTTGTTGAGATAAAAGCTTTGATTTGTGGATGGGTACTCTTGAAAATACATTCTAAGGTGACAGCTGAAAACTTTGACTCCTGATTGATACCAGGAGCTGGCGGTGTATTTTATACAGAATTGCAGAGTAATGCTGCTTTCCAGAAAAACAAGATAGCCACAGTTCTTCCCTGTGATGACTCTATGACTCCATGATCACTCTGTGACTCTGTGACAACTATGACTCTATGATGACTACAACTCCATGACAACTCCATGAATCTATGACAACCCTATGACAAATCTATGACACCTCTATGATGACACTATGACTCACAAATCACAGAATGGCCCGGGTTGGAAGGGATATCAAGGATCATGAATCTCCAATCCCCCTGCCACATGCAGGGCCATCAACCTCCACATTCAATACTAGACCAGACTGCCCAGGGCCCCATCCAATCTGGCCTTGAACACTTCCAGGGACAGGGCATCC
>JAOWBP010000001.1:49848489-49876947 GCA_028571105.1 Tragopan temminckii | reverse complement strand
TGAGAGGAAAACGGAGAGGGCACTCCCACGATGGACAACGCTGGAGACGGCAATGGAGAGGGTGCTCCTGCGATGGGTGATGCTGGAGATGCAGAAGGAGAGGAAGCTCCCCTGAGTTACGACACTGAAGAGACCAATGGAGAGGGTGCTCCTTCGACTGTCAAGGCTGGAGAAACAGAAGGAGAGGGAGCTCCCGCGATAGGCAATGCTTGAGAACAGAAGGAGAGAGCGCTCCTTCGATGGACGATGCTGGAGATTGCAATGGAGAGTGCTTTCCCGCAAAGGGCAATGCTGGAGAGGCAGCAAGAGACAGCGCTCCCGTGGCACATGAAGGTGAAGAAGCAGGTAGATACACTACCCAACAGACGATGCTGGAGAATCATCAGGACGCAGCGCTCCCCTTACAGATGATGCTGGTTTAGCAGCATCACAATGGGGCGTTTCCTGAATGGATGAGGACATCGAAGCAGGAGGTTGCGTTCCCCCGATGAGTGAAGAGGAAGCTGTAAGCAAGGCTGTGAGGCCCTGAGTCACTTCCTATTCTGGAACTGATTGTTTTAGCAGTAGTCTCGGTGTCATTGTTGTGTCACAATGAGCAACTGTACAGTGGCAGTAATTGTGTTTTCATTAACTAGTTACTTTTCTTCATAATTGGCACTTTTTCCTCTGCAAGAGGACTACTCTGGGCAGATGTCCATCATGGATCCCAGGCCTCTAGATGCCTCTTCTCTTTGTTTCCATTTGTCAGAAATCAAGGCTGAAACAATCTAAGTACTTTTTTTTTTTTTTTTTTGGCCTCTTGTGCCATAGCAGTTCCTTATCCAGTCACCTTAAACTATACACTGTTACACTATTACAGTAGATGGAGATTTGCAGCAAGAGGGAAGCGCACTGATTACAACTATGTTCAGGGTAGATTTGAAGAGCTTCATTCCACTTGGACTTGAAGTTTTACAGAACACTGTTACATATTTGAGACTTCCTTGAAAATCCTCATCCCGGAGAATGGCTTAGCATAGATTTTCTATTAGCTCTTCACCTACATCCTACAGTTCTGCCATACACTCTGGCATCTTCCATTTTAAGTTTTCACTGGAGGGGTTATTTTCTATTTCAAGAAACTGCCTGCCATTACAAATCTGTTTAGCAGCTCAGCTTTTAAGGACTGTGCTTGAGATGCACCTTATTTTGCATTGCTGCTTCTTTCCTACACACAAGGACATCCAGAGCAGCAGAGGTTGGGGCCTAGTGGCCCTGTGCTGCCCTGTAACCCCACAGCTGCTTAGTCTCCCCAGGTGGGATGAACAAGCCAACTGAAAATGCAATAAAACCCATAGGTTGAGATCAGAGCTAAATACCACAACAGTAGAAGAAAACAGCATCAAAAACACAACAGCAACAGTAACCACAACACAATTGCTCACCGACCGATGAGTGCCATAAATTCCAGTGCTTGCCAAACGCTGCCCACCACCACTGCAAGGCCTCACAGCTACTGACCAACTGCCAGAGAGAGGCTGCCTTTGCCCACAGCGTTATAGTGCCATTGTGACATCACAGGATTTGGAACGGTCCCTGACCAATGGCAGCACTGCCCTCAGCCCTGCCCACCTCCTGCTTCTGCCCATCATTGCAGTGGCACCGCCCAAACCAGCAGTTGCGCTTGGCCAGGCTCTGCTTCAATCACCCAGCAGGAACCACACACAGGTGTGGTGTTAGCACCTCTTCAGCTGAATCCAGGACTTTCTCTGCCCCTCAGCCTGTCTTAGGGGCTTTAGCACAGCTTACCTCAGTAGTGCTCCCAGGTGTTGGCTGAAGGCAGGTTGGGAAGGCAGTATTGAAAACATTCTGTTAGTACCCCCTGCTGCTGTTTTGCCTTCACCTGTGGAATTGTGCCTCTGCTGGGTGTTATGCAGTAATTCAGCCTGTTTGTGAGGCCAACAGGAATGCAGTCCTGGTCCCTCAGCAATGTGAGGGATAAAGTACGTAGTGCCTCTCAACCTGAGGAGCGCTGTCTTTCACATCTGCTCTGTGAAGCAGAGAGTCAAAAGTTTTTGAAGCCCATAGACAAAGTTCATAGACATTTGGATCCTAGGGTTTTCCAATCACCTTGAGTAAATAATTGGACCCCGACAGAACTTGATTCTTGATGCCCTTCCTGTGGATGTGAGGAACTCTGTGTGTAATAACCAAACTAAAATTGAGAATCAGAAGCGTGGGATGTGTGTGTCCTTAAATGCCCTCAAATGGATTTTGCTTCATATCATTATGTTTCTACAAAAATAGTGTATATTTATGTGATTTAACTGAACTCATTATTGACTCCCTGTAGATGTAGGATGTGTCTCACTTGGGCAGCTGCCCTGGGCAACCTGACCTGGTGGTGGCAGCCCTGCCTGCTGCAGGGGTTGAAGCTTTGGGGTCCCTTGCAACCTCAGCCTGTCTATGATTCTGTGAAATATACACAGAAAACTTAACTGAATTTCTGTTTACAAGGAAGAAACACCTTTGCATCTGTGTGCTGTCATTAGAGTTCCTGGTGCCAAAGTCCAAACTCTCCCACCCACTGTCACTACTCCCTGGGCAGACCACTAACCCTATGCAATGACAGCAGCAGTTCATGCAGGCAGGCTTGGTGCTAGTCATCAAGGCCTGACTGTGCCAGGTGAGTTCAGGAGTTGACAGAGCATACAGTGGCAGTAGGGTGGATTTTCTGACACATTTTAGGACTAATAACACAGATATATTCTCACTTCAACATACCTCCATGCTCTGTAGCAATTGGACAGATCAATATGATGGGAGAAAGGTGTTTCACCAGAGTACTGCTCAAAGTGTTAGATTTCAGTAGGAAAATCTTTATTCAAAGGGCGGTGAGACACTGACACAGGCTGCCCAGAGAAGCTGTGGATGCCCCATCCCTGGGGGCATTCAAGGATGGGTAGGATGGGGCCCTGATCAGCCTGATCTGGTGGACGGCAATCCTGCCCATGGCAGGGAGTTGGAACTGGCTGGCATTAAGGTTCCTTTCCACTCAAACCATTATATGATTCCATGATTAAGTAGCTTCTATCTGAACACCAATTTGCAGCCAGAATGCTTGAGGTGTGACTTCGGAGAACATTTTCTGGGCCTGTTTCATTTAAGAATCCAGCTCATGACCTCAACATTGCTTCATGATATGAAACTGAGTGCAGCGGGCCCAAAAAGGGGCAACCCTGTTACATGGGGATGCCCTTCAGCCACAGAGTGCTACAGACACACAGAATGTCTCCCAGTGCTTCTCACGAGAGCCAAAGGGAATTTGCTGACAGATGGGGGAACTGCCCACAGTCCTCTCTACTACACTCCTGCTATGCTAAACAACAGCGAATATCTATAGAAACAGCTAAATCAAAATGACTTCAGTTGTATAGCTACAACTATAGTAAAAAAATTAGTAAGTTTTTTCACAAATAATGCTTCAGTAAAGACCTTCAGAAAGTATCTTACATACAACATGTCCTTTGCTGTATATTCTGTGTTGAGGAATGTGTGTGCATATGAACTGAGATCAGGGGACTTAATAATGACATGAAATTCCTGGTTTTCCTCTGAAATCTGATATTGAGTGGAGCTGTGAGCCTCCTCCCAACTCTCAATAGATAGTAGCTGCCAAAGCAATAAATGAGTTTGCTTGGTTTACTAACTTGGTAGACAACCAAAATAATACCCCAAAATGGAGTGGTAAAGGACAAATAGCTGACCTTTGGGCAGGAGGCTCTTTTCAGGCAACATGGCAGTACCCTGTTGGGATGGAGTGAGGAAACTTGCAATGACCCCACATTTTAAAAAATCACTTAAAAAATGTCACCTGTAGGGATCTCAGTGCCTACTCAGTTCAGCCCATCTCAGAGAGATGTTCACATCCTATTATGAGCTGCAATTTTACTTTTCTGTAGGAGGAAGAAGTGCTTATCTAAGGAACAGTAGGATTTCCTGGGGTGTGGTCACCAGCTGTTAGAGAGAAGGAGACACAGCAACAGGGCATCTTCTTGTCTCAGGATACAATAACTTGTTGGTCCTCCAGCTTCTCAAAACAGGAGAAGAGCCATCAGTCTCATTACTAAGCACAAAGAAAAAGACAAATTAAAATAGCATGTTGCTTGGTACTTTTTGCAGTCCCGAAAAACATTCATCTCTTTCTCCACCTTTGCTGTTAAGCACCTCCTGCTACAATTTCTGCTGTCCTTGAATTGGATTTTTCACAATATTGCATGTAAAGAAATTCTGATTTCAGAAATCAAGAGGGTTTGCTTTTGAAGCTAAATCATCAAAACGTATCTTTTTATTCTGACTGGAAGGGTGACCATTTCTATTTCAAATAAGCATGGGCAAAGCATAGAGTTTTTGAGAAGTGAACTTGATAGGGCCAGATCAGGAGTGCAGCTCTCTGCTTCAAGCGTGAGAAGAAAGCAGTGTGTGAATTGTGGGAGCGGAGAAGAAGGAGATGCCATCTGACCTGGCCCTTTCTCCACCATTGCAGTCACCAGCATTCCTTCTCATGAGGAATCCTGGCAAACTAGTGCAGATACATTTTATATCTAAATTTCAAGTCAGCAAGGTCCTGTGGCTGATAGGCAATCCTTTTGCCTTTCTGTTTGGTTCTCCTGCTTTAGCTATTATGTTCTGAGGCTTTATCTTTTTTAAGCAATGCAATAGAAATGATGCAAACAAGCTGGGCACTGGCACACAGTCAATTGTCAGCATACTTGTGCAGAATTAATGTTGATATTCTCTTCAGTGCATTCAGGTTGTCTGGAAGAACTTGGGATCAAATGACACCCTGGAATACTGTTAGAGAGATGATGGAGCAGACAGTCTCTCCTGATACCTTTTTTTTCCTCATTTACTGCACGGGATTTGATTGCAAAGGCTTACACCTGTATGTCAGCAAAGTGGATGGCTGTGACCCAGATGCTGTTACAAAGCAGATTACACCCTGTGTGGGACTCATTCCTAGGCCTCAGTCTAGTCCCTAGAAGAGAAGCCACCATTTCATGTGATGCAGACCCAGCACCACAGAGGAGACTGCATGAAAATCCTGGGGGCAGTTTTACGACAAACTGGAAGTGCAGCACAAAAAAAGCACTGTTTTTAGCCACATATTCTGTGTTGTGGATTTATGAATTTATGAAGTTTCATTTCCAGGGCTAGCAATATCTATTCCTTTACAGGCTGACTGGGTGTCTTCCACCCCGAAATGGATCCAGGCACTGTGAGGATAGGCTTGGTGTAAAGTTGCCCCATTCAGTTCTTCACATGCATCCTCAAGTTTATTTGGACACTGTAGGAAAAATCAGCATTTTTAAAGAGAGAAATCTGCACCTTATAGAGATAAGATCATCCATATTTGCTACATTTCACAATTTTCGCACATGTAAATCCCCTATTTACATTTATCCCATTTAAGTAACACAGGGCAAGGCCACTCCACATTTTGTTGTACCTTTTAATGAAGGAGGTTGTTTCAGAAGAAGTTTAATAAGATGTGTAGAACTGTAGTCTGAAAAATAAGCTGATGGCATAGGGATGATGTGTGCTCAGAAGACTAAAGAGCCTTCCCAGCACTCAGGTACCGGTTGTTGCATATAATAGAGCCAATCATGTGCACCAGCAGTGTTCACTCATAGGTTGAGGATGTACACACTTCCTTTTGCAGAGGTGACCTACATCAGGAGCATCAGATGCCAGTGCCATACAACAGAAGTGCAGACGTAAATCTCTTCTGCAAGTACTGCATCATCACTGCACAGACAACACACTGTGGATGGAGTGTGCCCTGTTTTCTTTTAGTCTGCCCTCTTTCTGATAAGCAAAATACTTAATGAATCTCAGTTTTGCTGCGTGTTCTATGCAGGAGACACTGAAATACACAATGAACTACACTGTGGACTTTTAAAAAATGCATTGCCCAAGGTTGATGTTACTGTGCATAGGCCCAAACAGTACAAGCCCATGTGTCATCATGCATTTTCTTTAGATAGAGTTAGAAAGCAAAATCTCACGCTTTCTATGTCAGAGTTATTGGGAAGGCAGTAGATGTAAATAGAAATTACAAAGACAGGAAGGGTTCTGATGAATCTCAGGGTACTGCAGGAGACCACTTTTTAACCTTGATGAAAGAAAGTGCATTCCCAGACAGCGATGGCTGTCTGGTAGAGTGTCCGACCTGGGATTTTCCCCTACAGACACTGGTGGCAGACAGCTGGTGAGTGTCTGCACCACCTCCTTAGTACCATGCTCATATGTATAACAGCAGGAAACTGTAAAGCATCCCGTATCAGGATAAGCAAGGTTATTCACAGGAAGAAAGAATACTTGCAGCTGCAGAGCAGTTTCTGACAAACAAGTTTCTTCTATCTACATGCAGAAGCTAGAGGCAGTTTACTTGTGTTCCCAAGATAGCATATGCCCTTTCACTCAGGCCAGTTGCTTGTTCAGGCTGTGATTGGTATTTTTCCAGACAGGTGTATCTAGCACTGTGGTTTAATTTCTTTCATCTGAGGTTTCTTACAAAGGAATCATGATGGGTATTAAATCTGTGCCATAACAACAGAGATTTGTATGTGTAATGATGAAGCTACCAGGTCCTGATAGGATTGCAGTAGTCCTGGTAGTAGTTTAATAGCCAGCTCTACTTCTTGCCAACTCTCATTCGTGGATTCCTGCGTACCTTCCAACTTTCCTTCACTTTTACTTCTTACACTCTTTCTCCACCCCATCCAGTCACTCTCTCCTTCTTTTCAGCAGCATATAAGAGCTTGTGGGGGCCTGTGGGGAGTTCTTGAGCTCCAAAACGCAAGTGCAGAAGGTGACTGGGCTGAGATGACAGGACCAATGTTTATCTGTAATGTTGGTAGTGTGCAAAGTTCAGCTGAGATCAGCCATCACTATACCCTAGCCCATTCTCCAGGAGTACCCCAGATTGGACCAGACCTTTCTCTCAAGGCATGAATATTGTGCCGACTGTTTTTTTCATGAATACTTGCACTTTGAAATAGCAATTAAAAAAATCCTTCTCCACCTCCACCTATATCATTTGACAGTTGTGATTGCAGCAAAGCTTTAGCTGAAGCCCAACCACCTCCAGTCTGTGTTAAAGCAGCTCTTAGCTGATTTGGATGGTGCCAGTCTTGACTTGCAGTGTACCTCTGACATCCAGTTGGTACTGGAAACTAATTTTTAAAACCACATCATTTCAAAATTCTGATATTTAAAGTAACACATTATCTATAACTACACATTGAATGGAAACAGGATTTTGTCTACTTTAGTACAAAACATAAAAGTCTCTTCCAGTGAGATTTGATGATGAGGTGCATCAGTAACACTGTTCCCATTTCCAGATGCTCTCTATACTGTCACTCATGGTTACAGGTGTTTTCTGATGTGCCCATTTCTTTAGGTAAGACCATAGTGGCTTTAATTCAGTAGATTTGTATTTGCAGCTTGCAGGCTATGACAAGTGAAACATTAAACAGATGTGATTTAATTTTGAGAATAATTGATACACTACTGGGAAATGTCCCTGTTGTGAACATGTGTTGTCAAATACTCTAACCATTCATATGCCTATAGAAATACCTAATGTGAACTCTCTGTGCAGGAGGGCATTTCTGTGCATACATAAAAGGGAATAAACTGAAAACAGCAGAGAGGATATGCTGGCAGGTGATAACCTCTTTATTTTAATAACACTTATAACGCTTATATCAGATGTATAATCCATAACACACTCATACAACATACACAGCTTTAATCACAGTATATGATTTGGAGGCATGTGTTAGCAATTATGTTATCTCATTAGACTGCAATATAACTTTAGCCACAGTCTGAGTTTGTGAAGGGAAATTTTTTAAGGGAAGAAATTCTGACTCTTAGATGATTCACCTAAGAGAACAGTTGGGTCTCTTTGTTATAATTAACACTATCCCTCCATTTCCTGCCTCATGTACAAAAATAAAGTCTTTCTTTTAAGCACCTCAAGTAGAAGCTAAAGTTATTTCTTATTTTGTAAGGATTGCTGAAAAAAGGATGATGTGGATTTCAGGACAACACATGCAATAACTGTTCTTAAGCTTCTCCTGCAAGACCTTCCGTAAGTCTCCCACAGGAATGTAAAAAACCTGTTGAAAATGTTCAGAAACTTTTAGAAACTTTTATTCTTTCACAGTAGCATCATAAAGATGTTCAGTGATTGTTATCGAGGTGCTAGATCTCTCATTTTTCAGTCTCTTCATGTCATTAAGGAAGGAGAATGTGGTGCTGTGGTTGTACTCTTCAGCGCAGTGCTGCCTGCTAAGAGGATCCTGTGGCTGATGATCGGGTTGTGTTGCTTTATAATCCAATTATAGCAGCACAGATGGGAGTTTCTACATAGGTTGTAAAATGGAATTGGCTGCCGAAAAGAAGACTGACAAAAAGTCCTTCAGGAGGACTTTGTGCTCCATCAGAGCCACATGAGCCCCAGGTTCATATCTGGAAGTCATTCTCATTGGGTACCATATTGTTAGGACTAAGATACATGTGTTAGCATGAAGCCATCTGAAAAAAAAAACACCTACTAACTGCTTATAGTAATACATTGCTTTATGTGTTATTTTACAGCAGTAGGAGACCTCTGCAGTGGTGCTTTAAAGTATAACTGTTAGGATAGTTCTGAATCTTTTACTGTGACCATAAAGAGAGGATCCTCATCTGCATTAAACTGATGTAACTGCTATGTTATTTTATGTCAGCCTTGCCAGATCCCATTCTTCCTACTTACTGGGCATAGAATATTCTCAGAAATGCTTGCTGTATTTTGGGTGTGTGGATCACCCAAAAAGCAAAGAAAAGACCTTCAGAATTGCCAGTGGAGGGGCAGTCAGAGGAGCTGCTAGAGCTGCTGAATGCTTTTCTTCCTGATTCATTTCTTAAAAAATGGTTGTGATTAAGAGAATGCATAATTTCATGAAGACTTTCAGTAGCCAGCTGGGGCCAGGGAGGCTGCATTCCGGAACACACATATGGATTTTTTGTCATGTCTCTGTACTCTGTAATTAAATTTTCATTGAATGGCTGAGTTTGACTATTATAATGCAATCACTTACAGCTCTCGTGTGTAATTCATTAGAACAATAATGAGTTTCAATGAACAGACTTCCCAACAGTGATGAACTCCAAGTGATTTCTATGATAAAAAGTCATTTGAGAGGATGGCAGATGTCAGACAGACCATAGTATTGCTCAATCTCTGTATACACCTGTGTGTATGTAATAAATACATTTCAGGCAAATATTAAACATTATATTTTGCTAGGTCACTGGTAGAAGATTTTCTCTGCTTACCAGAACTTTAAAACAAGAGTTGTCTCAACAGTTATTCTTTACAATGTCTAACATAATCCATATATATGGGCTGGCAAGCCTAAATCCCTGCTGCAATTTTTGATAGACTGGAAGATTTCCACTAACCTTAAAGCCCACTTAATGTATTGTATCCAGATTTCCAGATAACAAAATCTGTCATGGACCCTACAGCTTATGAGACTGACTACCTTGCTTGCAACTTCCCCTAGCTCCAGTATAACTAGCCTCCCACTGGCTTATGCCTGCAGCCTGAGTTGGGGAGCTTCCTGTTTTCCTTCTTATGATCAACTAGTTTCTCCAGTAGCCTTGATACATGGGTTCTGTGTTTCCCCACATTTTGAGAGCTGAGCATCCTGCCAGCTGGGTGAGCAGGAACCAAAAAATTTGTGAAACGTATTTCTTTTTAGATTGCTCCTGCCTTGGGAACACTTTGGATTTTCCAAACTGGGAATCTGTATTTGAAAGAAAAAAGAATAAGAAAAAAAGTGACTTCTGGCTTTTCAGCAATTTTCTTGAGTTGGGAGTTCCATTTTCATGTAATCTCTGTGTGGTTTAATTATTTGTGTCTTGGCAACACAAACATTGGAGAAAATCAAGAACTAAAACTAGAAGAACAATCAAAATTTCTTCATCTGGTGTCCTTTGATTTTGCCCACAAATGTACATACGTACTATTTTGTAAAATAGGTGATGCTGCAAATGGTAATCTCTCTAACATGTTATTAAAGTTCCTCTGAAAAACCCCAAGCTGACAGTTAGGAATGTATCAATTTTTAGATTTTTTTGTGGAAAACGGGAGTTTTGTATTCTGTCTTGACTTGATTCCATTAAAATATAATGAATATTAACCACACAATGGCAGTCTTGGAATGCATAAATCAGTCTTTCTAAGGGATTAGGAAGTCCTGCAAAACTCTGAGAGCAGACAAATGTCTAAGAACATACTTCATTTCAGTTTTCAGTCTATGCTTCAAGATGACAAAGGAAACGCTTGCTGCGTTTGTTCTCATATTTGGAGGCAAAATAAATGATGGATAAAAGCCAGAATGTTGAACCCTATATTTAGAGGGGCTGGATCAGTTCCCTGTGCAAGGATACGTACTCGAGAGATTTAGCTCATGTCCTGAATCAAAACCAAAATGGGCATATTTTCTGATGACAGTTCCAGTTTTCATATTACTTCATTGTGTCCTGTTAATGATTGCTAGCTTTTGGCACAAAATGGATAAACTGCTAATAAGTGAGGGCCTTACTGGGGATCATGTAGAAAAAGGGAATTAAGTTACAGACCATGAGATGAAAGAAAGGAAGTGTTCAAAACAACTTTTTAAACACTACTTTGTCCTTTGAAAAACTGTGCAGTTAGATTTTGGCATGTGTGGTAGAAGTTTCATTCTGCTACTTGAAAAAGGTAACTTTCTAAAACTAGTATTTTTGGTACTGTAGCCAACCTGGGACATTCCTAATTGCATATTCTGACAGATAAAGATGAATTGATCACTGAACTAGATGCAAGCAACTAGGTGCAAGCAATCATGATCTTATTTTACTTGTTTTGTGCAAACAGTATTATATTCTTGGTGCTTTTAAAAGGCCAATTTCCCAAAGCGGAAAACAATCATGAGCAAAATTGAGTGGGAGGAAAAATTTAAACACAAGAATGTGCATGATAGTTAGGAATTGTTTAAGAATGCTTTATTAGATGCCAAAAAAACCCAAACAACAACGACAACAACAACAACAAAAATCCTAGCTCAGCAATCAAGAAAGGTTTCTATTACTGAAAAAAGTCCTGCTGAAGAGGGAAGTAAAGACAGTTGCAAACCCCCTCCGAAAATAAAAACAATTTGAAGCAAGTGAAAAAAAGGGGAAGGAGATCATAGTGAACAAAAAACTGCATTCAAGAAATAAAATCAACTAGTAGAAAGAACGAAATACATCAATAAAGAACACCCATGCCCAAGAGGGTACAAAAAATAGGAAAGCATTCTTTAAAGCGCATGAAGAACAAATTAGATCTCAGTAACATTACATGTACAATATTGGATAAAGTTGACAACATTTTCTGACAATATGTCAGATGTTATGAATGGAGATTATATTTTTTATTTGGAAAGAATCATAAAATGCCTTGGTCTGGAAGGGACCTCAAAGACCATCTCATTCCAACCCCCCGTGCCATGGTCAGGGTTGCCAGCCACTAGATCAGACTGCCAAGGAACCCATCAAGCCTGGCCTAGAACACCTCCAGGGATGGGGCACCACAGCTTCTCTGGGCAGCCTGTGCCAGTGCCTCACCACCCTCTAAGTGAAGAATTTCTTTCTAATATCTAACCTAAATCTTCCCTCTTCTGGTTTACAGTCATTCTCCCTTGTCCTATCACTACCTGCACAAAAATTCAGTCTCTCTCCTGCTTGTAAGCCCCTTTCAAGTACTGGAAAGCTGCAATGAGGTCTCTCTGTAGCCTTCTGTTTTCCAAGCTAAACAATCCAAACTCCCTCAACCTTTCATCATTGGAGCCTTCTGATTATGATATTTTATACAGAATACTATTTTTTCATGATACTGAAATGCCCTCAATTCTTGTAGCTAATAAAAGGAGATTAAACGACAAAGGTTTAAATCAACTGTTTCAAAATCTTCAGAACTAAATAAGTTAATACCAATTCTATGAAATGAATAGGTCAAAAGGTGCATCAAGTTTGTGAACACTGAAATAATCTTTTAAGACAGCAAAATTGCTAGAGTGCTGGAAAAAAGGTAATGCTACTCCAATAATAAAAAATATATGTATAAAATGGGACTACCTAAGCAGGTCAGTTACAATAGGGATCCGGAAAAAAATGTAGAAAAGTTGAAGTGAGCATTGCCATTAAAGAGTGGAATAATGGGTGCCTTATTACTGTCAGAATGATTTTGTATGACAGTACTCTTTCAGATATACCAGATGTTATCTTCGGATAGGATCTCTAATTGTATGTATTAATACATAGCTCTGTTGATATAATTAAAATTATTATAAGTATTTGACATAGTACTGGAAAAAAAAAAACACAGTGAAAATGTACAATTTTTCAATTAAATTGGCTGCATCCATACTGAATTAATTAAAATCAAAAGGAATTATAAAGAGGAATCATTGCTTACAGAAGACATTTTTAAGGTCATATCCGGTTAGGCAGTATCTTTTGTCTAGAAAATGTAAAACAACCCTTGGCTGAAACTATTAGTAATACAAATGTTTATGAAGTGAAAGGCTGTAATGGAAGCAGGTCACCTGTTACACAGAGGTCTGGATTGCTTGATGTAATGGGCACATTTAAACAAACATACCTTTTAACATGGTTAAAAATATGTTCACTTGTCCAAAACTAATGTAAACGATGTTTACATCTTAAGGGTTTGTATGCAAGATGCAACAGCAGTGAGAAGTCCTTAAAATTAATAATTGAATATTAGGTCCTAGTATGAAACTCGAATAAAGAAGACAAAGTGATCTTCAGCTGCTTGTGCAGAAGCTGTGATATTGGAGTAGGAATGTCAAATTTGCATTGTTTTAGGAACTACCGAGACTATTTAAAGGAAATGGTGTGAGGTGGAATGCTGTAAAATGAAAAAAAGAAATCAAAAAGTGGTTTGAAAAGCAGTCCTTTTGGTGAGAGCTTTCAGAAACATAACCTTTTAGTGTATTTGAGACGAGGCAGGGGATGCCTGTTGGCTTTAAGCATGTATATTAGGAAAGGACTTCTAGGAGATACCTGTTTAATCTACTAAAACAAAAGAAAATAACCCAACAAAAGGTACTGTAAAATCCAGTAGTTTTTAAATTCAGACCAAGTAATAAGGACATTTATAAAGTGCAGGGTCAGCTGTTGGAGCACTGTGCGCAAGGATATAATAGTTCTTCGTCACTGGAAGCTTTTCAGTCATGGATGTTTCTATATTTATATAAAAAGTTTACTGAGCAAGTTTCTGAAATCCATGCAATTCCAGAGGTCACGATGATATCTTCTCTCCTTAGAAAAAAAATAAGGAAATTACATTTCAAAGCATTTGACTTTGTTTCAAAGTCTTTTGGAAGACTAATCCCAACAATAATCTTGCACTGATTTGGTTTCAGTGATAAAGCCTTCTCAAAACTCAGCCTCTTTCACCCAAATCTTGATTAACCCAAGTCTGCCTGTAGTTGAAGTCATGTACAAGGACTGTATTTTCTTCTTCCTCTACTATAATTGCTTAGAAAGAGGTATTCTGGAAACCCAGAAGTTATATGGATCATAAAAATCTCAGAGAAGCAATGCATATTCTCATATGAAAATAAATGCTGTTTTTTCTTTTATTTATTTAGTATATCTCTCTCTTGTCTTTAAAATTCCAGTAACAATCACAGCTTTTAGCTTAGAACTTCAACCCACTGAAGCAAGGAAGCTATCAGACAAAATTTCTTTTGAAGATTTTCTTGGTTAGAAGAGGGAAAGAAAAGCAAGACAAAGATTTGTTTGCCTTCTCTCCTGCTATTAAGGAGTTGCTCCAGTTTTGTGATTGCATTAAAAGCTATCTAAGTGGAAAAAGTCACATACGGATTGCTCTAATTGTATGAACCTATAGAGTATGTCTTTGTGTTCCAGCATACAGGTAGTTAAGATAACACTGAAACAACCCATGAGATATTAGGAGTGTGGACAAAGAAGCCTTTTCACGTGTGCCACTGGCCCATTATCCTATAAGGAAAGTGAACATGTCCTTCTTGGTAGAGCTTCACAATAATGGCTAATCTGTTTGCTATCCGAAGGAGCTCACTAAAAGTTTGCTCTGGTGTCCCTGCATAGAGCATAACTGTGTATGGCTGAAACATCCCAGAAAGGCAAAGTTTTTTTTTGCAATACTGTTCTATAAAACACAGCTTGCTCTAGATTGAGAGTGAAGCCAGAGTCAAGTGAAAGAAATCTAATGGTTTAGTGATGAGAATAGAAGTCAGTTTAATACTTTTTCACTCACCATTTTTGTTCTGCAGCAGTATACTTTGAGTTTACTTTCCTTACACAAGTTATGATTTTATCATTATTTGTCCCTGTAGTGCATGTCCGTTATTCTCCTTCTCCACTTCAGTCTTCTGGCTTTCAGTTATTGCCATACTCATTTCAATCTTAGTCTTGCAAGTTAGGCAAGTATTTCATGCTGAATTCAGTGAACATTTGCAAGAAGAGTTGGCCTCCTGCATACTTATTAACATCACCAAGAATTTAAATGACAAACCTGTTAAAGCAACACCCACCTTTTCTCAGGTGGTAAAAGCATCAAAGCCACCTTGCCACTAGGCTTACAGGCAAAGACCACACTTCATCGCTTTGGTAGTCCCTTCTAGTTTCTATGAAGTGAAAGGATCAAAGATGCTTGCATAAAATTAACCACGTGTTCAAACACCTGGTTGAACTGAGCACTTAAATTATGATCAATTACAAGTATTAATTTATCATTTAGTGAAGAGAAAGACTGAACTTTACTAAGAAAAGTCAAGAAATAAGCAACTAAAAAACTTTTTGCACTTAATTATCATAGATGTTGTAAAACCAAAGACTTGGTAACTAAAACTCTGTTTCAGGAATTCCTTCTTTAATTTGTATGTCAAATAGATCTTTTGATAATGTTCAGAGAGCTTTTAAACTATATTATTTTCCTTTCAGGTCAATGTAAGTTTTGCCTAGTGGTCAGCTTTCTAAGCTATTACACTTCCCATTTAAATGTGAACATAAAGATCATTACATTGCAATTGGCACACATCAGGGTTCCCTGGTATTCTACCACCAGTCGAGATTTTAGAGATTTTGAGCCATTCAAGAGTTGAAAAGAAACCCAAAAGAAGTCATTTTATCTAGCTGAAGATAACTGATTTTTTCCACAGGAAAGGTAAATGAAACGTATGTATTTTGCATAATGAAACAGATGACAAACTGGGCAAACTGATCTATTAATGAGCTTCCTGTAAAGCAAGAATGCAGGAGAATGAGTGAGGAGCAGAAGGAATCACTCTGATCTTCAAATTTAACAACCACTCTAATCAAACCATCTTCTACAATATGCGAATTCTTCAACTCCCTCCAGTGGTCAGCACTATTTGAAGTAAAAAAGACATTGTAAGGTTAAAATGTAAACCTCTTTACAAGCCACTTATAAAGGTAAGAAATATTATTATTTGAGGGAAAACTTATTAGTCAGATGTTAAAATGCTGCAATTTAGAGATTACAGTTTGCAATGCTGAGGGAGAGATGCAGTGGTGAATAAGTGAATTAGGTTGATCTAGCAGCAGGGAATACTTCAATTTCTTCCTTTTTTGAGTGTTTGTCTTTATGACAGTTCCTTGCCAATATTCTTTCCTGTAGCTTACCTCCTAAAATGGGGCCAAAGTGTGCTGAAATAAAAGGGTGTCAAATGGGGTTTGAATCAGATCTTTATCCGTTTATCTCATAATCCCATATTGTGGTGAGTGCTCCTGCAGAAAGTTTCCAATGATTTCTTCAGTGTGGAACAATGGAGCATTGTACCTTTCCTCCTGTGAGGGAACTGCAAGATTATCTTCAGTAGGGTGCATGTTCACAATTGCATGGTGAGCATATGGATGTATTTTTGCAAAGACCCCTTTCTTACTGAGCATCTGTACCCAGCTCTGCTGTTTGCAGTGAAGCCAGCTGGAGCTGCGTGCCAACTTTGATCCCTTTGGATTTCAGGCAGAGCTAGCACTTCATCTGACAAACATACACTGGTTTCCAGTTATGGACTTCTCTGCTAGGACCTGGTCTCAGGCTGGGAGCCCACTGTGCTCTGTACTGTACAAATACAAGGTAAATGACAGATATTGCCACAAAGAACTTAAAGGCATACAAATGGCCATGTTACTCCCATTCCTATGGCATCCAAGCAGCAACTAGAAAATAAGACTATCAGCCTGATAAATCTGATACTGCTGACACAGAAGTTAAGTTCAAATACAGGTAGTGCTGTTGTTACTCTGGAAATACAGACAGTAGAGAACTTGCTTTTTTTTTTTTTTTTTTTTTTTTTTTAATTCTACAATGCAGGTAAGTATTGAATAATGAAGAGCCTACAAAAATTAATACCTTCAAAATACTTCCCAGTATGTTGCTACCCAAATCAGCTACTATTCTATTCAAAGAAGCAGTATGAAAAGTAAATACACTGCAAGAAGCAAGCAAGGAAAAAAGAAGTCAGGTAATACTGCTTTTTCCTTTCAGATACATGCTGTGTTGGTTGCTGTTTTCACCCCAGATGTGGCTGTATGAATCCTTCATGAATACAGTCTGAGTTTATTTGGCTGATACCTGGTCTGTATGCTAATGCTTTTATCTCTGTTTTTTTTACACTGATGAAGTCTTCCATACATACTTTGCAATATTTATAGCCCAGAGTCCTCGATGGCACCCAAGGCTGTGCTCTGCTCAGCATGCTCAGGCAGTCAAGAACACTCAGGGTGGCTGAGCAACCACAAAATCTTTTTTCCCATTTTCATGCTAACAATGCTGCTGGAATGAGCAAGAGATGAGCCAGGACTCCAGCAGGGAGCAGAGAGTACCCACTGACCGGGGCAGGAGCCTGAGGAGGTAGGGGGGGGAATACTTCTGGACATCAGTGACAGCAAGGACCAGGTGCCCAGTTGTTTTCTTTGGTGTATCTGTGAAGCAGTGTCAGTAAGATTTTGCCACTGGAAGAACAGCTATACAGTTTATTCCTTGTGTTTAGAAACGAAACATCTGTGCAGGTGGCAGGATGTCTTTCTTTCTAAAACCACCTGCTCTATTGCAGCTTATAGGGTGAGAAAAGAAAAAGGCTTTGCTCATGCATCTTCCCAGAAAAAAATCTTTGGGGCAAGAAAAACCCCATACTGTTGAAATGCTGTGTTCTGTCCTTAGAGCATCTTGAAAGCCAATTAATGCATTTCTTCTTATATAAAGGATAAAGCAAATCTCTCTCTACCTCCTGTGCTAACTCATACATACATATCCTTTAACTCTATCAAGTTAAATATTTAACTTAGAAATTCAGTGTTGAACTGGGCATACTGCTCTGGGGAGTGGCCACATGTGAAATCTGGATATGTTCCTAAGCTTTGTTAAAACAGCACACCTTGCATTTTTTTTTTTTTTTTAGTATAGATATCATGTTCTCTCAGCACGTGCGTATAAAGCCTGAATTAAATTAGAAGTCATTATTAGACAAAGAAGATATAATATAAATAATTTGTAGTATTGCCTGAGACTATACTCCACAGTATTTTGAGGGCCAAATCCTAGAAAAGCAGCTGAAGCATACTAGTCCTTGTTAGTACTCTAATTATTCAGAAGTAATTACTCTATGATTTTTTTTTTTACAAGGTGTTGATAGGTAGTAGTAAGGAAAAAAATGGCAATACAGAAGGACAAAGTATTTCATGTCATTTTTGGTAACTGTTTACATCCAGAAAACGCAGTAATTTTTGCTTTTTGGTCTGTTTTCCATCCAGAAAAAAGAGAAGAAGAAGAAGAAGAAGAAGAAAAAGAAGAAGAAGAAGAAGAAGAAGAAGAAGCAGACTATGAACAGATTATAGTATTTGGATTAATTTTTTCCCCACATTTTTCCTTACTGAAGGGAAAACAACAGCAACAACAATAACAATTTTAGCATTAGAAAACTAAAAATCATTATCTTGCAATAGCTAATAACCAAATATTGAGTCTGTTAATAGTTATCCCTTAGTACGTGCAGTACTTAGACAATAGGCAGTCCTGTGCACCATAGACAGATTGTAACATCTTCAAAAATTGTGAGAGATATGAGGTTAGCTGATTCAGTCCAGGATTCATACTGGTTTTAGGGTGGATTTGGAGAAATACTGTCCATAATTAACATGCACATGGTAACATGGATCATAATTAGCAGAAGTTAGATTGTGTTTAGCCAGCAACATGCTGAGCATCACTTTTCCATACCTATAATAGCAAAGTCATGCTCATGCCATGTGTATTGCCCTTCTACGAAAGGGAAGACATTCCCTTCTCAGATGTCTTTCAGTGTTTACTTCAGAAAACACACACTCATCTAAGCAAATTTCTAAAAAGGACAGCTTATGACTTCCTTTGGATTTTTCTTTATTTCGAGATTCCTTTAAGCTCCTAAGTTTCTACTTCCCACAGAAAACAAGCTGTGTTTGGCCTTTCTTTTTCTTCTTTTTTTTCCTAGAGTGAATTTTATGTCTGCACACTTACACTCAAATATTCTCATTAGAGAATTATTTTTAGAATTATAATACAAATTGAATCTCAGATTGGACTAAGCCTCCAGCATACCTGCATATTAAATGAAATGCCTCTACTTGCAGCACTGCATTTGAATACATCTTATGTTTTGTATGTGTTTAATTTGGCACAGAGAAGACCTTTTTGCTTGAGGGTGAAAGGAAATCAATTTTTACAGTGATTCTTCTATTAAAGACAAACGTATCAGAGGTCATTCTTGATCTGTATGCTGTCATTGTTGATTCATGGGGGATAAGGTAGTTCTTAAGTTGGGGGAGAAATTTTCCATTAGGACTTAATGCAGCAGCTCAAGACATAAAAGCCTGATGTCTTAGTGCACTCTGGGAAAGTGGGGAATTTATGTCATTACAGAATCACAGCAAGGTCTTGGGGGCCTCTGTCACAACAACTTGGTGTCATCTGAGGTAAAATGGAAAGCAATTGTCCAGAGGAAGAACAAAAGAAATGAAACTCTAGTTACCAATCTATACTATTTACGCAAAGACCCAACATTAATGGAAAGTGCAGATGAGGAACTCTGGCTTGCAGTAGAAGTAATTCTATTTTTAAAGTTCAGATTTTTCTTTTTTCTCTTCCATTCTTCTTTAGATCTTCCTGTTTTGTCTTATGCTTGCAGAAAAATGAAAAATAAAAAAGCTTCAATGGCCCTCTCCCATCTGTGGGGAACAGCATGTAGGTCGTAGACCAGGGATCTGTATTACTACATTATTGCTGAATCTCAGCAAAATTAATTAAATAAGTACTTGAAATGAAGTAAATAGCGTAGAACTTGCTACAAGGTTTCTAAGGAGGAAACCCTCCAACTAGCAGTGACTTTGAAGTTTTACTTCTTGTTTTATTATTATTATTATTATTCTGTGTTGATATGCTGGTGTTCTGAGTCAGTGACCTATTTGCAGTCCCTTGAGAATGTCAGAGATCTGAGAATCATTGTTGTGCATGTATTCATTAGGTATGAAAAAAAAAAACTCATTTAATGCAGCAGAACGTCCAATTGTTCCAGATTTTGTTGTTGCTGCTGTTAAGGACAAAGCAGAATAACAATTCAGAACTGGTCAACTTTTGCATTTTATTTTCTGCAGAGAAAAATTAAATGTCTTTTCTGAACAATTCAGAAACCAGAATTATTTTGGTTTTGATGGCAATAGAAGCATATAGACATTAAAAAAAAAAAAAAAATCATACTAGAAGATAATGGATCCAATCCATTTCAAAACTAGAACCATTTCAGGAAAATACAGACTGGACCTAATTATTCCAGATGTTTGTAATAGTATTTGTCAAACTGCTTTGCAAATATTCCATGTTGTACTTATCTGGAAAAGGTTACTAAATACAAGCATACACTATTGTTACTGATATTTCTACTAATTTCCTTGTGGTACAGCTGGCCTCAGAACTCGCTTTATGTTAGGCATAGTGTGTGCATATGTTTATAGACAACACGTGCCCCAAAGGACTTAAAATCTAAGTGGATATAGCAAACAGAAGGAGTGTGATTATCCCTAGAATATAGCTGTAAACATGAGGCACAAAGAAAGCGAGACTCTCCCATGCAAAACAATATGTGAGATCATCACCCACAGTCCTCGAAGGTATTTAGGTATGTGTTCAGCTCATGCTGAGATAAATGGAAATTTGCTGTCATTCAAGTATTTTGGACACTTAAGTAACGGATCCAAGAGCACACAGGAACAGGAAGAGATCTGTGTGCCCTCTATCTTCTATTAACCATGAAGACTTAACCATAGCTCCGTTTGAGCATCCCAGTTTCCAAGCAAGGCCTGATTCTTTGGTTTGAAGCACTTTCAGCCAATTAAGAAAATTTCCTTAAATTTTTCAACTACACGATATGCATCACGATATTTGTATATCTGTCTAGCTTGCTGTCTCCTAACTTCTTTGAATGCACTTATTGCATATGTTGCTCATTAAAAAAAAAAAAAAAAAAAAAATCCCAATTATTCAATGTAAACAAATGAAGAGGAAGTATGGGGTTTCAGTACAATTTACTTGAACAGAAGGTAGGAAACATTAGTATTGATGCATTCCAGGACTTGCTAGCAAAGCACAACTAAATTTAGCAGCCAGAGATATTGATTTGATTAAAAATGGTTTAAGACTTGTAAATGTCACTGGAACTTAGCAAAATGAACATTATTAAATCCTTCTGGTGATGGGGAAAACTAACAAAGGGATTTGCAGTGGTTTCTGTAATTAATTGCTCTGTCATGATTTATATTAACTTACAGTACAACTCCATTAGCTCAGACCTGTCATCTCTGCTCAAGGAACCACCAAGTAATCACTACCACATTAAAGAATAAATTAGTTTTTGGCTTGCAGCCTAGTTGTAGAATGTTTCATTTGTGTCTGCTGTAGACATATGTACCTAATAAAGTTGGGAAGAATGAGTTAAAGTATGTATATATCAATGTCGTCTGACTGTATTTTTGAGATGATATGACCAGCGTTGTTCATTAGGCCTAATGAATCAGTTAATTTCTGTTGCTTGCCTCCTGTTTTGCTGAACACCTTTTGTGAACTATGAAGCAGGAGATGACTGAAAATAGGTAGGTCTCCTGAGATCCTCCTTCGTTCACATTCTGCGGCCTGTGGTTGTAGTAATAACTTCATATGGTTTTTGTTAACACTTCATTACCCCAGACTTGGATAAATTATCCTCCTGCTTCTTCCCCAGTTGCAGACTCATGGGTGAAGCCAAAGTCTTAGCTACTACTTACAGTAGATTATGGGATTTGTGAGGTTCTATCAAATCATCTCTGACTTTGATAGTTTGAAGATGTTTTAAGTGGTGTGTTACAGCTTGCACAAGAAACTTTACATCTTCATATATGCTGTAATGGTCTTTGGAATCTGCATGCTAAGTCTTCAACCAGTATACCAATCACTCTCTCTCTTTTTTTTTCCCTGGGTTGTGGATAATTTTCCTCTACATCCTTGAGGCATTTTGGTGTGTGGCCAGGAAGGCAGCAGTGGCACTTTGAACATGTGTCTGGCTGCTCTACTGAAGTGTCACGTGGTTACACAAGGGTGGTGGGCAGACTTCATGACTTGTGAATGTGCACCATGCATACACCCTCAAAGGGTCTCTCATATCGTTGAAGCTTTTGGTCTTTCAACTAGATACTAAAATTCAAAATGTGTCCATTATTAGCTTCTGTTGTCTGAACTCACACGTTATCCACTCCTTTCAACCAGCAATGGAAGTCACACTGACAGCCTTGCTGTTATTCACCATTTCTTAGAATTTATGGAGTGCTGTGTGGGTCTCCATTCTCCTCTTACTGACCTTAGTGAAAATGTTATCCTTAGGGCCAAAATAAGGACTCGTGTCAAAACAACAAGAAAGACGTGCTTCCTCTACCCATTGACAAATGTGATCAGGTCCTAGATGTTCTTGTAGCTAAGAGAAGGCTGGACCTAGATTGGTCAAGAAGTTTGAACAAGCCTTTAAGCAAGGTGAACCCAAGAGAACTGTCTGAAATAATGTGCAAGCCTATAGTGGAAACACTAATTCACAGCTTGAAACAGTGTCTGAGCACCTGGTAGGAGGGCAGAGGCCATTCAGGAGGGCTCAGGTGTATGCAGTGCAGCTGAGTGACTAGAAGGGGTGGAGCCAGGATCCACCCCTTCCCTGATCTCATTTAAGGACTGGCACTGAAGGTGAGGGCATCTATCTGGAGTAGTTTTCCTTACTAAAGGAAAGCAGCTTCTTTCCTTTAGTTCTGTGCTTTCTGCTGTTAGATCTAAGCAGATCCTCACTCTCTGTGATTTAAGACCTTGTTGCCCTGCCATTTTGTTATGTTTTCCATCGTATTACAGAACCTTAATATGCACAAAATTAGGAGTGGGAGATGAGTCAGTATGATAACCCAAGCAGAGGGAATAAACTGGCCAAACAGCAGAGATGTGGGCTATTAAGTGGGTATTTTGATGAAGTGTCAAGCACACAATTTCCAGCTTGGAGTGATGATACATTCCTCCCATCAGCAGCAACTTAAGGTAGTTACAGCTGTGGTAGGTCAGCTACAGGGCACGCGTACACTTAGAGTGCTTCTAAAATATGCACTGTTTTCACAGGTTTGACTGGACAGTGATTATAGGTAATTTTAAACAATTATATATTTTGTATTAATGGTAGATTCCTAGTGTCCCAGAGAAAAAAACTGAAGCCATGCCTGGCACATTCACAGAAGTGGTCAGAGCACAGATTGTTGTGAGCCCTCCATCTGTTGATCCCAGCAAAAGGACAGGAAGAAGTGTGAGTTTCATACCTCCTTATTACAGAAAAGTCTATGCCACCCCCCACTGTATCCATACATAGCTACAGCAAAACTTTTTTTTTTAAATAGCAAGTTTATCCAGTCTCTTGGCATGATAACTGCTATGGCTTTATTTGAATGCCATAGCACAAGCATTAGGTTCAGTGGCAAGAGACACTGTCATTTTTTTAGTGTCCCAGACTGCTAATCTTTAAATACTGTCATATCCGCCAGCTCTTTTCTACACATGCCATCATGACTGGCAGTGCCAATCTACTATTTATGTGGATTATGTTCAAACCATCTGTTTTAAAATAATAATAATGATCTCTTGAATAGAAATATGTATATTGATGTAAAAGTATGGGGCAGAACTAGAAGAGCATTACAAAATGGATGGACATCAATTTGCAGATGTCTAGGCATGGGATAGATATGTATCTACTAAGTAGTCCGAAGAGAAAAACAGGCCAAGTTCACCTTCCCTCTCCTTCTCCCCAGTATTTCATTGGATGTAACTTGGATCAGAGTTTGTTTCAGTGTTTGCAGACATGCTTTATTTTATTTTTCAGTTCACACCTAGTGGGAGTTATTCAGAGTAGAGCAGTTGGGATCCTAATATCCCCTACAAACTCGCAAAAAGTGCACATCACTATCCAAACTTTGTGGTTTGATCTCACATTTCTTATGCAAGTTTTCAAAACTAGCCACAAAATGAAGTAGTGCTTTTGTACAAACTCAATGAAAAGGGGGAGGTGGAAAATCTCAAGAGACTATCAGTTGTCAGGAGTATGTCCTGAATTCAGTGGGAATAAGAAATCTGTGACAATGGTTTTTCTTTTAAATATCTATCTAAACCTCTAGCTTTAAATCTAGTCTCTAGACTTCTGGCTCAGACCCATCAGAAAATATTTTAGCGCTTCCCTTCCTTGTGCCAGGCAAAATCAGGCACTGTTGTCTAATTTGCATTTCCAGAGAACCTATAACTGCAGTCTCTACAGTGAGTGTTAAAGTGCAGAGACATACAAAACAATTTTTATTATTCATTTTTTTTTTTACAAATCTCAGAAAATATCATGATTGAGTTTAGGTCAGCTCTTATTTTATGTGAACATACTGATTTCTCAAGCCAACATGGATCTTGGCCGTACTTTTCTATTGCAAAAACTAGCTGAACATATTTGCCAAGTTAGTGTCTGATGTGATCATAACAAGCCAAGGGTGAATATTCTCTTAGATACCTTCCATTCACCACAGAACACTTCCTCCTTCAAGTCAAGGACAGCTTTACTTGAAGTGGTCTAAATAATGGCCACAGGCTTTGTGTGTAGTAATTTATAGGCATTTAGGCCATTTGAAGTAGCAGATGTACTAAAGCTTTCCAAGCTGTGTAGCCCATCCTGTTCTGTTGTGGACATTTCTTTTACCCAAGAAGGCTTTCTGCAAGATCAAGTTCCCAGCAGCCTTGGATCATTTTCTATCTTCTTTAAGACCTAGCTTTTTACTCTTGTAACATCGCTGAAGGAAGAGAAGGATGGTAAGAGGACTTCTGTGGGTTTCTAGTACACAGAGGTGAGACATTTTACTTCCCTGTGTTCCTGAGATGTTTCTATTTTGGATAGACAATGACTAGCCAGGTCTTCTCCACTGTCATCAGGGAGGATCCTGCCAAGGACTTCTGCTGTGTAAATGTTGGTGGAGATCATGTGAGACTTCCAACTAAGATCCATGTGATACAAGGCCTTTTGTGCAATTGTTTAGGGCTCTTTTAGATGGGAATATGGCAAATGTCATACGAGTGGCTCTTGTTTTCAACCTTTCATTCAAAACTGTCAGGATTGAAAGTGCAAAAAATAACACTCATGTGAGACACTGAAATGACGGAGGCCATGAGTGTCCAATATTTTGGCTTGCCTGGCCACACAGAGCAAAGAGGAATTGTTTTGGAGTGCATGTATGTTGGTCACTCCAAAAGTAATGCCTCCTATTTATTTCCACAGAAACTACAACAGCTACAATGAGCACGGTAATACTTTGATAGAGCAAATTCTCAGATACAAAAATCAATTCTTCAGCAATGATGGTAGTCGCCATCATTAGCTCTGCATTTTTGCCTGCAAAAGCCTTTTGCTTGTCACAAAAGCCTCCATGTCACACACATCAAACCCAACAGAGGTGACCAGCTGTTGCTGGTGCTGAAATGCACCACTCACCACCTCACTGTGCTCACATTCACTGTTTGGTCTCCATAAATGTTCTGCAGGCATTGATAATTGTCAGTGGGTACCATTTTTTCTGCGTGGAGAAATTCGGTGACACATCTTTGCTTCATACACACTTCCATGTCAGATTGTCCTTCTGCTGCCATCTGTCACAGAACAACAAAATGTACTGGAATATTAGTGGGAAGGTTCAACCTCTACTTCCATACTGCCAACATCTGCCTCTGATGTTGTGGGCCAACATAATGAAATAGGGGGATTACTTTTGGAGCAGTCCTCATAAAATACATAATTTAGATAATGTATATAAGTAACAAAACATTTTTATTTTTTTAATTATTATTAAAACATAAACAAGAAGAGCAACAAAGCCGTAAAAGTAGTGGGATATTTGATCTTGTTTTTGTGAAACTAGCACATCAGTCTGGTCTGATGGCAGTGGTTGCAATTCTTAATGAGTTCTCAGGGTGATTGTCAGAGATTTTTGATTAAATTTTACTTTTCCTGTACTTCATCCTTGAAAACAGTTGTTTGCAAATGTACATACTGCCAAAAAGTAATGACACGAATAAGGTGTGACTGTGAAGGGTGGGATATTTCTCTCTGGTAAAATAGGGGTTATAAAAGTCTGTTAAAGGGACATGACCAGATTTCTGAGTTGAATAATTGCAACTCTGTACACTTAATTTGAAAATTTGCAGATAATGTATTTACTGTTGACTGAAAGTGGAGTTGCAAATATACCAGAAATTGATAATATTTTTGCAATCTTGAAACCTATTCTCAAATTCCTTTATCATAATGGAAAGTGTGGCTGCATATTTTTTGCTGTTCACAGGACTGTGTTTAGCCAGTGTATTAAAATGCATAACATTATGTGCCATAATTTGAGTTAGCACAGCATTGTTCCCTCTCCCTGTTCTGGTTTCAGCCCAGATATGGTTAATAGCCAAATGTTTGGTTGTTGCTGAGTGATGGGCGCATGCTGGCTGCCACTGTAATGGCACAGGGTGGGAGGTGGGCTGCAGTGCAAGCCATGCTGGGCTACATGGAGCCTGGAGGCCATGAGTTGGACATGACTGACTAAACCTACTGATATGTAGGTTGTGCCTTTGAACTCAACCCCTCAGAAGAAGTCTTGGTTTGTGCCTTAGGTCTCTTGTGTCCTTGGAGAAATCCCCACTGCTCCCTCAGTGCTCAGAAAACTCTGTGATAATCATCTGGTTGACCCAAAATATTTTGTCAGTCTTAACAGCAAGAATGAAGAAGTCCTAGTGAAATGTCTATATACACACCTTTTACCTGTTGCTCCAAAAACAAAGGATTTAGTTAATTCTCTGGGACTTTCTGTTGCATTTTTCCTGTCCAGAGTTCTTTGCTGGAGTTTCTCTCTGGTCTTGCCCCAGTTTCAGAAGAGTTAACTGGAAGGGAATAAACAATATGTTGAATTTAGTGTAGCTGGTGATAACATTTCTAAGTGAGTAACCTATGCCTTGTTGGAAGTGTTGCTAGATGGGACTATAGAAAGATTTTGCCCCTTTCATGCATGCTAATACTTGAATCTTTGCAAAAAATACAGTAACAACTAACAGAATGTATAATCTTTGTAAGTTATTACCTCTTTTACATTCAGATTTTAATGTATGTGGGAACTGTTCTTAAAGACAGAATAATTGATATTAATGTTGCTATTATAAATTATTATTCTGCAATCATTACCTTTTAAGAATGGGTTGATGATTTATGCTTTCCATATAAGCAGGGGTTTCCTTAAATGAAAAACAGTCAGTGAAAGTCAATCAGGTTTTGAACATATAAATTTAATCACTCATCACACAGTAACTGATAATCTCACACATAAATATGTCATATTACCTATTCATAGGTGCAAACTACATATGCCAAAAGAAATAGAATCCACACTTGGAGTTTAAAAAATTAATCAAGATTTAAAAAATGCTCCTCAATGTTCCTACATTCCAATAAAACCCTTGGCCATAAACTTATACTGAATCTTTTTCACTCTAGAGATTGCTTATTAATGGAGTTTAATAGTTTTTGTTACTTGATACTGAAATATGTTATAGGTCTTGTGTGCTTCCTATCTTCGAAGAACTCTAACAGCTCTGAAATGAAAACGTTGCCATTTGCCCAGAGCTCTGTCCTACATTTTGGTCTCTTCACAAAATGGCACGTATCTTCACCTTTCTCTTTTTGTTTCATTAAAAAACCTTTATTCCTGAGAAAATCAAAATAATATAATCTCAGTTCATTCCTTCTTCCATCCATACTGCCCCAGCTTTCTCCACCCGTGCTTCATGAGCAGGAACAATCTACAGTCATTAACTAAATACATGAAATGGATCTCATTAAATCATTTCATCTAAATGCGATCTGAGGAGCTCAGCACCCAAAGAGCTTGGGAGATGCGTTGTGCAGTCCTAGGCTAGCAAAGCTAGAAATGATGCACTCAAATGTCTTGCTGCAGAGCATTTTGGAAAGCAACATTACCACCAACAGTGTTAATCATCTTGACAGCACACCACTCCATGGCATCAGCATTGCTTTTGGTGCTAGATTTAGCTCAGTGTCTTATAAAACTTTCTGTTGAACAGTGTAAGTAATCTTACTACTTCATAACTCGAACCATTATTCCATCCTCATTCTAGCATCTAATTTTTTAGGGGCTTGAAAGAGATGTTGCACAGACCCAAGCCATTGCTACCATATTCTATTCCTGAAATATTTTTAAGTACTGAGTAATGTGATTTCTGTGGATGCTTGTAACTTTCAATTGTTTAAAGAACCAGTCTTTAGCCCTTTTGCACTGAGAAGATGGTCTCTGCCAAAAAAGCCTGTCAATTGAATTAGAAAAAACAGACGGGTCAAATGCTTAGATCCCAGCATTTCTAAACTTTGAACTAAACAGGGCACAAAAGCTGTAAATCATGCAGATACTCACAGAGTCACAGAATGGCCTGGGTTGGAAGGGACCTCAAGGATCATGAATCTCCTATCCCCCTGCCACATGCAGGGCCACCAACCTCCACATTTAATACTAGACCAGGTTGCCTGGAGCCCCATCCAGTCTGGCCTTGAACACCTCCAGGGACGCGGCATCCACAACCTCTGTGGGCAGCCTGTTCCCGCACCTCATCACTCTCATAGTAAAGAACTTCCCCCTGACATCCAACCTAAATCTTCCCTCTCTCAACTTAAAACCATTTCCCCTTGTCCTGCAGTT
>JAOWBP010000001.1:49821598-49844339 GCA_028571105.1 Tragopan temminckii | reverse complement strand
GGAGACTCCACAACCTCCCTGGGCAGCCTGTTCCAGCGCTCCGTCACCTCACCGTAAAGAAGTTCTTGCGCACATTTATGCGGAACTTCCTATGCTGCAGTTTTCGACCGTTTCCCCTTGTCCTGTCTCCACACATCGCTGAAAAGACCCAGGAAGGGTCATTCTTTTGGCAGCAGTTTGTTGTTTTTTAACCACTGGTTCCAGAAAAAGTGGAGAAGAGTGATTTTTTATATAGCTAAGATTGCAGAAAAGAATTCAGTCCACCATGAACCAAACTGTGAGTACTGGAGTTTGCTTATTTGGTTTACTTCTCTCCATTCACCAATATGGGTGAATTACCATTCAAACTCTTTATTCTGTTTCTGGAGGTTTAAAGACTTCTCCAAATTGTGGACGATTTTCAGAAAGCCAATAAATGTGTTTCCGCTTCACACTATTAGAAGGAGAGAAACAATGATCCAAGGGCTGGAGTACCTGGCACACTGTGGGAAACCAAGTTTTAGTTCCTTGTTCTGTCTGCCACAGGTTTCTGCATCAGTTCAGGCAAGTTGATTCATTTCTTTGTGATGATGTAGTTTCTGTAAAATTAGAATAATAGTATATACTCAGAATATGTCTATATATTAATCTTGTTCCAGGAGGTGATTGACATTAGCAATACCGAGGCTTAAATTTAAGGTGATTACTAATCTGTTATCTCAAGCCCTATACTGAATTCAGCAAAATTGTCTGGTGCTCTGTGAGTTAATTTCCCCCACTCACAAACATAAGAGAGTGCTTAAAATATGTTATTATTTGGAAGAGAAAGAAGAGAACATCCCAAAACTTGTAAACCAGTGCTAGAAGCTATTGACTTAAATTCAGGTGACCACTCCCTGGTTACTTTCACTCAAAATTAATTGACTTAAAACTCTTAAAACACTTCTACAGTTAGCAGATTTTATGGCTTTTTAACAGAAAGGCCTCTCTGGTCCTTTCCACAATTGCTTCCTGACTCCACAAGCTGGCAGACCAGGGCTCCTCTGATTTCGGGAACTTTTGCTTTGAAGGTGCTTCCTGGGCCTAGTGGTTGCTTGGCTTCCTCCCTTGTGTACTTGCAATGAAGGCTTTGCAGTTGGACCCTAGGGACATATGGGCATCAAACTTCGCCTAAGATGATGTCTGATGGATGTTTCTTCTCTGGATAAGGTCATCTTTGGCAAGTTGTTTAGCTTCTGTCCTTTTTTTCTAAAATGTGACAAAGGTATTCTTTTCACTGTCTTTCACAGAGCTGTGTTAGGGTTTTGAAGATACTCTGCTATCCCTTGATTCTAGAAAATCAAATTACTGTATCATACAGTATTTTAATAAAATTTATGAAATAGCCTCGATAGACTCTGCTTTTAAAATATTAAATATTTCAAAATATTCAGTAGCAATCTCATGAGTGGAAGATGAATTTTCTGAATGTATTTAGTGTTGGTTTAATGTTTTACCCTTCTGACTTCTGTGGGAGCAAAGCTAACATAACAAACTGCTTATGCTAAGAAAAAAAAGAGTTCTTGGATTATGCTACAGTGAAAGATGCTGCATAAAATGTAAGCAAAGTGACTAAGAAGCATGATAGGAGTTTGGTGCAGCATGTAAACTTCAGATATCAACTGAAGAGCTGCTCCTGTTGTACTTGAGAACTTTAATCCTCCGCCCCCAGCTTTGGGACATGGTTCTGAAAAGAAAATTGTTCTTTTTTATTTCCATCCCAGACTCTCCAGCTGCTCTTTGTGGAGCTCCAAGAGCATCTCAACTGAAAGACATTTTTGTAGGTGCTAAAGATTTTAGCTGTCAGTGCAACTTAACAGAATGGAATTACTTTAAAAATATTTCTTAGCCTGACGTAAATTTGCTGTAACTGATCGTGACACTCAAATCTCTGAAGTTATTGTTACTTTCTTCTGCTTTGCTGAAAAGAAGTAACAAGAAAACTGATCGCTGCAGTGTCTAGTCACATTTAAAGGTCATATTTTATTTTGATCCACGCCCTAATGCCAAATAATACAAGCTGAATCACACAAGTTAGAGAGGGAAAACACCTATTAGATAATGGCAGGGCATGACCGTTCCCCTAGTGAATTCTCAAGTGCATTGTCTCATGTAGTTTTAAATTACTCAAGCAATTGAGGTGTCTCTGGGGAGGCTATTCCGCAGTGTAACGTACCTTGCCATTAAGAAATATTTCCTCCTGTTCAGACTAAATTTTTCCTTTGTTTATTCTTATCATATTGCTTCTAGCTCACCCCCTGCTGTTGCTTAACTATTCTTATTCCTATCATGTTTAGTTTTTTCAGACTCCAGTCTACAAATAAACATTCCCCATCCTTGTTTATTGTATGCCCATATGCTTGTCTACTTCTTTCTCTTTTTGTATTATCTAGTAATATGTCGTCTCTTTTTCTCGAACCTCTTTTTGATGTTATGCTCACCAGACTGGAATGGTTATTTAGAAAAAGGCTCATCGGTGCCCTGCACGGATGAATTATCATAGTTTGTGGGGAGATGCTATTTTGACTGATGTTCTCAGTTCTCACTCCCTTAATCACTGCTTAATATAGGGTCTGTTCATTTAACTCTGGTCATGTGCTTAAACATGGGTGTCCAGCCTTTTGGTTTTCTTGGGCTGCAGTTAGTGAAGAGGAATTGTCTTGGGCTGCACACACAAAGTTGCTCCGAAAGTAATGCCTCCTATTTACTTCCATGGAAAATACAATTGATACAAAGAACACAATGACACCATTTGATAGACCAAATTGTCAGCTATAAACTATATTTTTCAACACAGTCATCACTCACTGTGCTCACATCCACTATTTGGTCTTCGTGAGCTTTCAACAAATGTCGATGCATGTCAGTGGGTGCCACTTCTTCAACATGGAGCAATTCAGTTCCACACCTTTGCTTCATACACACATCCACGTCAAACACCTTTTTGTCAGACTGCCCCTCTCCTGCCATCTGCCACACAGCAACAAAATATGACAGAATATTGGTGGGAATGTTCAGTCTCTACTGCCACATCACCAACATCTGTCTCTTGTTATAGGCCAACATGATAAAACAGGAGGCATTGCTTTTGGAATAGCCCTTTTAAAATATACAATGTTATTAATATATAAGAAACAAAGCATTTAAATTTTTAATATTTTTCTTAAAAAATTTTAAAAAAGAGAGGAACAAAACTATAAAACTAGGACATGCGACCTTGCTTTTGTGAAACACGTCAGGATAGCAGTGGTTGCCATTCTTAGTGAGGTCTCAGGGTGTTCATCAGATCTTTCTGATGAAATTTTACTCTTTCTGTGCTTAGTCCTTGAAAACAGTTGTTCACATATGTGTGTACTGCAAAAAAGTGACGATGTAAATAAGGTTTGGTTGTGAAGCGAAGGTTATTTCTCTCTGGTAAGGTGAGGATAATGAAAGTCTGGTAAGGAGACACGATTAGATTTTTGAGTTAATATCAGATTGCAACTCTGTACATTCAATTTGAAAATTCCAAAGTAATATATTCATACTGACCAAAAATAGTATTGCAAACATAGTTGTATGATTTTTTTTTTGAAATCCTGAAACCTATTCTCAAATTCCTTTATCAAAATGGAAAGCACAGCTACACATTCTTCACTGTTCAGGGCACTGTGTTTAGCCAGTGTTACGAAATGCATACAGTGATTTGCCATAACTTGAGTCAGCACTACACAGCACTGCCCTCCCCGTGCCCTGCTTTCAACTGACACAGTGCTAATAGTGCACTGATGGTTTGGCTGTTGCTGAGCAATGGCTGTGTCTGGGACCACTGCGGTGAAGAGCTGCTGCCTTTATAGTGGCGGGGGTGGCCACATTGCCAGCTGTGCTGGGCTGTGTGTGGTCTGTGGGTTGGACGTGCCTATGCTTAAGCATCCTGACACACTGATATTAGGAATATGTGAGGAAGAAGAAGAATAGGTGTTTCAGAGTTCTGTCGGTCAGTGACTCAAACTGTACCATTAAGAAGAAAATGACAGACATCCCCTTCCATTGGAACAAACTCCAGCCATTTAAAACATGAATCAATTGGAATGCTTCAAATGTTCCTCTGGGAGAACTGAGCATTTGATACTCATTAACAATTGAAAAAATATTTGCATGGAGATCTCTGCCATGGTTTGCAAAAAGACTACAAATACTAGGTGGCTGAGTCTTTGCTTGCTGAACTTCCACCTGTTTTCTCAGTCTGGACACCTTGAAGTAATTTAAAGTTCATTTGCCTAAAACCGTCTAAGAGGAGTAGCAGGATTTGGTACCAGATAATCCTGAACTGCCTACACTGCGCAGTGAAGAGCAGTAATAAGCGTGCTTCCATAACTAACAAGGCAGCCTCACTTTGCAGCCCAGCATGGCTGTGCTAGCATGAGCAGAGTAGCTGCACCATGCACAGATTTCTGTGCTGGCCACTTCCTTTTCCAGAAAGCTGTGTTATGCAAGATCAGAACTCTTCACTCCTAAAGACTTTTCAGAGCTCTCCTGCTCCATCTCATTCCCAGGTGGTAATGCACACCTTTAATTCGTTCCCATGAATTATGTAAAATGTTACTGACCTCTAAATTCAGGATAGGAAATCCTGAACTACTCATTGTCGAGATTTAAGAATAGGCTTTGGTTGGCTCCGGAGGTGACAGTTAAAGCTGAAGAGCAGGTTGGGGCTAATTTTTATGAATCTCCTCTTCTGTATTTTTGTTTATAAAGGGTAAGTATTTTTGAATCATATTTCTTAGTTTCTCAGACCTCAGGGAAGATTAGTTCTCAAACAGCTGACTTTTACTCAAGATTTTAAAAGAAAAGAAAAAAAAAAGAGCAACAGAAATAGTATTTTTCCAGCTTTTCTCTTGGGACTTGCAGGACTGCAGGGAGCTGTGGGTGCAGCCCTTGGCAGGAGGTGGGGACTGGACTCAGGGACTCACATCCTTTCTGAGCAGCTCGGCAAGGAAATTCTGCCTTGAGAGCAGGGGTGGGAAAGAGTGGGAAAGGGTATGGAAAAGCATCTATTACTTGTGCTGGAATAAAGATCGTTTTTACTTTTTATCCTCTAATTGGACTCAGGAATGGTCTGGAAAAGTGTTCATTTATAGCAAGAGGTGACCAAGGCTTACAGTTAAAGGAGGGCAAATGTTTCTTCATGAGCTTAAATCCCTAACTGAATGCAGGTACCTTCCCTCGGATCTTCATATATGGTAAAGCTCTTATAAAATATACAGAGTTTTGCTAATTGCTGTGGCTAACTTAGGAAGAGTGTTTCATGACTCTCAACAGCAGTAATTTCAGCTAAAAAACAAAAGTAATCAAGGAGTGGAGGAAGCTCAGGTGAAGTGAACAATCTCTGGATAACTCCACTTTTAGTTTTTGCCAAGCCTTAAGCCTTTCCTAGCTCCTGAAGGTTTTCTTGCCACTGGTTGCTGCTACATTTCAAAATTAAATGGTCTTAAATAATGTTCATGGGCCTGTTTATTGATTCAGGCAGGTATTTCTGTGCTCAGTGCCATTAACTTCAGTAATGTAGTGTAAATGGAGAAGGAATCCACTTTGTTGTCGGCTCTTGGATTTCACTTCACGTACTCTGTGTGCTGTGTGGAAGCTGGATCTAAATTCTGCATCAAGGCCCTCTTGTTCCTGCAGCACCCTGGGGAATCCTGTGATAAAGTGGGAATTCTGTGGCAGCTACAAATAAATTCAGGTTCAGTTCCTTTTTACTGAATTAAATATGTACATGAATAATACAATTGGTACAGTAATCCTTGTAGTTTACATTATCAAATGCAATTTTTTTTGTGTTCCCTACATTTCCAACATGCTACTAAACTTTGTTATGATAATGTATACCTGCACTCTTAAAGTTTTCAGCAGAAAAATTCAAAGCTCTGTGCAAGATACACGTTAGATTTGTTATATCCTGTTTGTGAGAGAATTTATGTTTTAGGTACCTGTCACGTATCCTCTCACTCTCTTTAATTTGCTTTAGACCAAAAACAATGTGTCTGGCCACATGTGAACTGATAAAATACAAATGTTGAAGCTGCAGTATTAAATACCACATCTTGAATCAACAATTTTCTGATTGATCCTGAAGGTAAAAATAATAACATGTCCAGTTATGTGTCAGTATTTCAGTGCTAGATTTAATACTAGTCTGCATTTTGTAATTCTTTCAGATAGCTGATGCAGTGTTGTGCACTTTATAGTACAGCACTGTTATGTGCAATACCACAGGTACCCCAAGTCAGGGCAAACCTCCATCCCAAGAGCAACCCACGCACAGACTAATTTCCTATAGAGAGCTCGTATGGAAAAGAGAGGCAGTGAGAAACGCAGCGACTAGCCCATGGCTTTATAGCTGCAGAGCTGACTATGCGGAGTGCTTTCAGAGTCTTTCAGCATCCAGCGGAGTGACACATCGCTTTTGGAAAAGTTTTCATCCCCACCCACCACTTTTTCATTTTAAGAAAAGGTGACGTCTTTCACAATTACTTAGGGACAGTTCTAGCACGTAATTTGCAGTGGTGAAATTGCAAAAGATGTAGGAATATGCTTGCAAGTTATCAAAGTACCTTTCTCTATTTCCTAGTGGAACAGATACTTAGTATCTACTGAGCCTGGTGGGTGGCCATGTAATTAATCAAATCTTTCCCGGACTTGGTAATGGGGTCTTTCCTTTTCTTTCTGGTTAATAAAGAAATTGGCTGAACTTACAAAAAATTCAGCTGGAGACCTCTGGAGCTGAAAGCACAATTTTGTCTTCCTCTAATGCAAGCATAAGTTTTAAGGAAAAACAAAAGTAGAATGTGTAAGTGCTTTGCCTCAGTCTTTTATAGTGTCAGACTGGTGTCATTCTGGTCTCAGTTCTTATTCTAGGGCAAATTATCCCTGTTAATTGTTCTACATATTCTAGTATCTTGGAAGCTGGAGGTGTAAAGTCAGGTCATGCCCATGGTTCCTCCTTCTCAATATGAATAATATATTTTACGGTGGATTTGATCACACGGAGAGCAGGAAAGCAATATTACTTGGAACTGATATCAGAGTGCCTGCATCAGAGTGCACGTATCACAGGCAGAGCGCTGGGATTCTTGCCCTGGTGTTGCTGTGAGTCACAGTGGTCTGTGCAAGCAGCTGTCTCTCATTTGCATGAGGCAGAAATCTTTATTACCAGGGGCAAATTCATCTCTAGCCTCAGTGGGTGGAACTTCCTATGATTTCAGTAGGAGTGCCCCTTGCCTACACATAGGTCCATTTTCTCCTTGGGGAGGAAATTCTAGCAGAGAGCTTTAAAAGTGTGTGCATGTTTTTTCTTAACAGAGCCTTGTATAACATTTTTACACTCATTTTCTAACATAAAAGATGATGCTAGACAATGATACTGGCAGGACTTGCTTACACAGATGCTATTGGTAGTTAAGATAAACAGTAACACCTAGGATGCCAGATGTTGTGATTCATCCCCAGCGCTTGCCAAACTGTAATTCATACTACATTAGGGGCTACTGGTTATTTATTTTTCATCCCACTAGAAGTCTAATTGACTATTCCTCCATCTCCTTTTCCCCCTCTCCCCCCACTCTTTCTTCCTCTCATTTACTTTTCTTCCACCTGTGTTAGTACTCACTTTGGCCTGAAGCGTGGAGAAATCCCATCGGTCATCCAGGGATCAGGTACCCCAGGCCAGAGTATTCTAGCTTTACTTAATGGTTAGTGATGGCATCCAAATCATTTTCCTAGTGAGAGCTGGGTAGGGGAAGAGCTGAAAACCTTTGCCAAGAAGTACTCTGTGGTGGATACTAAAGTAAGTCAGGTAGCAGATGCCCAATCCAAACTTCAATGGGTAATTAGCTGATTCAATATCCAAAAGAAGCAGGTAATTGTTGTGATTTGTGAATCCTCTGCCAGGGCAGATACTTTACAGCTTGCAGATATTTCTCTAATGAGGGAGAATATCAGGAGCTCTGAGCAGTAAAACACTGTTTTCTTAGTATTCAAAAAGAATGGCTGTTTTTTTCTTTAGGGATGTTCTTGGCATAGACTGTTCTTGTTCTTTTCTTTGTTATTTCTTGGAAGTCTTCTGAAAACTATTGATGCAGTATGCAAATTCAATGCAGGAAATGTAATGTTATATAAGTGTAATTGGCCTTTTATTCAAAGACGTTTTTATTCCTTCTTGCATATTTTACTCCTCCATTTAAAAGAGAGGGAGAGGGAAGGAATGAAGTTTAAACACAATCGTATATTTCTTTGACAAAAAGAAATCAGAGAAAGATGCTATAAAGATCAGACTGTAAAAAGAAATTGAGGAATTAGAGAACCGCTAATAAAAACAAAACTATGGCTATTGCTGGAGACGCGCAGAATGGAGCTGTTTCAGGAAGAAAAGAAATATGTCTCACTCTTGCTGCTGTCCTTGAGCTAGATGTGGAAAGAAGAGAATGGAAAAAAAGCTCCGAAGCCATCTCTCCTCCCTTCTTTTCAGCGTCATTTCATAAGTTGTAGGGGGAGAGGGAGAAACATGGGGAAGGGGGCCAGGAAATCCTAGCAACCAAAATGCTAGTGATGCAAACACCTCTAAAATGGGCGACTGCTAGCAGGAGTTCCAGAGGGCAAGTTCACTGTTCCCTCTCTTGCCAAGTACAGCAGTGGCTGCTCACATTGGCATTGCAAGCCATGCTTTCTTCAATCCCTGGAGCTGAAAGTTCTTGTTTTCAAGTTTACAATGTGTTGATATAAAGAGTTGCCTATGAAGTGTTGGGGAATATAAGAAGTCTCTACTAGTCATTATTGTCTGGGGGCTTTTTTAATACTATCTCAGGCTTTCCTTTTCCTTTCTAAACCTTACTTGGTTTCCTCCAATTCCTCTGTTTCCATGAAGTTCTCCTTCTTGTTTTCTTTGAAAACAAAAGTCTGGACGGAAGTCATCAGTAATTCCACTGAAGTCAATGGACTTTCTTTTATGTAAGAGATCAAATTTCCATTGCTTTTCATCGTCCGTGTCCAATTTGCCCCATTTGTTGCTGTCCACCCCAAACATCACATTCCTGCTGAATTGCTTCTTCCTTCTTTCTCTTTTTTTCCCCTTCCTTTTTTTCTTCTTTTTTTTCTTTTTTCCCCTCTCAGCATTTTCCAATTAGTGTCTCAGCTCACTACTGCCAATGCAACTAGCTGGCAGCTGCTGGTTGCTGCTATGCATCATCAGGAGGAATATTTTATGGCAGAACCAAAGACTGGTCAAAAAGCACATGAAGTCACGACCCTCGTGTGTGCCAGTGACAATGAGGGTGACAGTTATCCGGCCTCCAAAGGCAGTGGGCTTTGAAGGGAAATCCTGGGCCAAAACTGACCTTGCAATTTGACACATCTGGCCCGTAAAATTTCTTTGCCAAGGCCAGTACTTTTAGTTATGAAGCAATAACATATTGTTGTTTTTAACTGCATGGAAAAAGAAACTGAACTACACATCCAGCAAAAATGGACACTGTAGTTATCTTGTACTTTTAACAGCTCCAACTGTACTCATATAAACGTAGCGACAACAGCAGATCTGTAGGCAAATCATTTCGGTTCAGTGTGAATGCTGATTTACAGAGGCTAATGAAAGTTCAGAAGACTGTAACAAAGAATAAAGGAAGAAATGTCTCCTGGAATGACAAAATTGAGATCTGCTCTAAGCCTTTTGAGGTCATGTAAGCAATGTTTGTCACATTTGTCACACCGATAAACCCCTCATGTAATCTTCCAATCTGAATCCTAAATTTTCTTCTAGAACCCCATATTTCACTTATAACCATGCCCTTATATTCTCAACTTGCATAAAAGGACAAAAAGCACAGCACTTCAGTGATTACACAATTATATTTGCGTATTTAATGCAAGTCACTTATCTAGTGCCACGTAAAAAAGAACTAAGTTATTAAGAGACTGGTGGAGTAGAATTAGATTACCTTTGAGAGGATGAATGATCCAAAAGAAAAAAAAAGAAAAAAAAGAAAAAGAAAAAAGATTAGTCTTAGCTAAAATGCTTTACTTGCCCCCAGTCTGCTGCAAGCAAACAAATATTTAACAAAAGCTAATTCTGAGAAAGTGGCCTCTGAGAACAAAGCATTGGAAGCTGTCCTCCATGTTTTCCTGCCTCCTATGCAGAAAGATCTTCCATGTATCACTCAGGGAAGGTTAAAAAATTACTGCATTTTGCCTAAGCGAACAGTCAAGTGATAATAGTACAGAAAATAAACATTTTTAACAGCATTGAAATCTAACTGGACTAAAGAGAAGAGTGCAGATTGAAACCAGGTGTGGATTTAGACTCAGCTGTACTTTTGTCTTCTGATGTGCTCTTGCTCATTGATAAAAGCTTCAGCTTTTCACTTTTTCTATTCAGAGTGGCTGGGAAAGAGAAGTTGTAAATTCACTGCAGCACGATTGACATCTTGAAAGCAAAATGCCTCTGAATTGGTTCTGTTGCTGGGAACTGTGAAATACTTGCAGCATTTAATTCAACCCTGGATTCAGCAAAATAATTTTGAGAAAACAAGTGTAAAATTTTGGGCTTCTTTTTGGTTTTTGGAATGCAGAAAATGAGAAAAAAAAAAGAGGTTTGAATGAAGGCAGGGTGAGCAGAATTAAGGCTTTAAAATGGAATGGGAAAAATAATGGTTCAGGATCCTTTTGGTTGTAATTTACCTGCAAAGTGATTCTTTCCATCAGTAGCCTGTTACATAGAAAACAGATTTCAAACTGTGATCCACAAAAGCACTCTCAGGGCATCAGCAGGCTGGAGCAGCTCCGGAGCAAGCAGTACAATGTGTGTGAGTTCTGCATCTGCGGGGCTCAGGAAGAAGACGACGGATGATAAATCTCACCAACCAGGCTGCATGAGGAAGGGCAGGGGAAGCACTGCCTGCTCCAGCCCTTTGCCTGAGGAGGAGAGAGGTTCTTCAAACAGTTTTTCTTTCTCACTGATTATCACTCCCCACAAAGTGTACGAAGAACCAAGTCAAAACTGTGCTGATGTCATTTTCTTGGTTACAAGCATGGGTCATGTCCACAATGGATACAAACCCAAACCTCATTAAATTGTGTGTCCCCATAATGAAGTCCTCACCTAGTTTCTGAAACATCAGCAGTCTTCCTCGTGTAGATCAAATCTTTGAAGCTGCAGTTCAGCTGATGGATATTTCTGCGTACACAGTTATTATGTGCACGATGAGCATGATTACTGCTTGGATACACTGTTTGCATTTTACAGTGCTATGTGGAGGATTTGCAAAGTCTAGGCTATGTTATGCATAGCAAAAGTCCAAATAAACTTTGCTTTCTTTGTTCCTGAAGAAGAAACTTTGACAATAGAAGAAACAATTGCTTAGAAACAGTATACACTTTCTAAAAGATGTGCTGACCTATGAAAGAATCTATTTTTTAAAGTTTATACTGTTTTTACAACACGTTTGATATTTTATGCAAGCTGTCATCTAATGGAAATAATGACCTCAGGGACATGTGTTTATCTTGGTTTTAGCCCACTTAAAATACACTTAGCCTTTAGCTTTTCCTTAGGCCAAAACCACATCAAATGGGCCAAAGATGGAATAAACACATACATACACTCCTGAGGTCATTATCACTTCATTGTAGTTCTGCAGAAGAAAAGGAAAACAAACTCTGTCTCTTTGCATTACTTCTGAGACACAGCGTGCCCAAGTGATGGTGTATACATCATTTTATAAATGTTTTCTTTTTTGGAATGTGCTTTGCTTCTTTTTTTGCCCCTGCCACATATTAATTGTAAACTCTCTTCTGTTAATGCTTTAAATTAATCTTTAAAACATTGAAGAGCTGATACTGCAGAAATTAGAGCTGTAATTGCCAGAGTACAGCATTAGTAACGGGCATTATCCACAGGCGGAGATTCACGGATGGAAACATTTTAAGAAGAAGAGTTAATATTGAGAATTTACTCCTTCTAGGAACAAAGTCCTGGAATACTGGATTAGTAGGCCATAGGTGATACTGTATTTGTGAAACTGTAAATGAGTTCTGCATTCCAGCACTACCAAGGTATTGCAGACCAGTACAGTAGGTGCTATTGTTAACACTTTTCAAATGATGCTATTCTTAACACTTTTCAAAAAAAAATGGTAATGGTAAGCAAACTGTACTCTGCCACAGAGTGTGGAAAAGCTTACTTTTTTTGTCAAGCCCCTTTTTTACATGAATATCATGTAACTTACTTCTATCACATTTTGATGTAGTGGCGATGGACTACATGAAATAGAAGAAAAAATTGCCTATCCTTTCAGAGATTTGAGTTTATTTTCTAACCTTTAGTTTGTTTTTAATTGAGATTGATTTAGAGGGAGAAAAGAAAGATTCCTCTATGAAGTGTGCACCTTAAAAACAAAATCCCAAATATTTGCTCTTTTGAAATAATTTACAACTTTTTACATCTACTTAATACAATGAGGGCTTCGTTCTAAACCTGAATGGCACTTTGACTCGATGTTGTGAAATAGTTGTTGTTTGTGGAAAGTTTCAGATCTTGTCTCTGCAAAACCATCGGCCAAAATGAATTGCAAAGGGTCTGGGCATAAGAATGCACTTGTGGTTAATTGTATGTAGAAGTGGTATCCTGTTTTGGAGCTTTAGAGGTGGAAATAACATGGTCACTATCTACCCTCATAAGTAGTCGTTGCTCCTCATATATGTTGCATTTTTCATTAAAGAATGAATCCGTAGTGTTGATACTACAATTTCAGACATAGAGGAATTTCCCATTTGTTTAAAAAAATGAGCAGTACATGTTAAATAATGCTATTCAGGTGGAAAAGCACCATAACCTGTCGTACAGTGGAGCAAATAAATAGTTGGTGTAGCACTCTTTTCAGTCCCCACCTTTCCCAGAGAGATGAAAAATGTGGAAAGGGAAGAAATAACCAGCTTTGGGAGCAGAAAAAATAGTACAAGAAAGTGGGTGGTGTTCCCCTACAGCTTATTCCTCAGAGTATTGCAGAATCATGGGTCTGGCTGCTGCCTAGATGGAGCAGCTCCTTCCTTCATGGGCATCCCGTGTGCCCCACCATGACCGTTAGGCTTTGGTTCTCATGTATGTACCCACCACCAGTCTTACTCTCTCTGCTTTCTCACTGTATGGGTCTCAACATCTTCCTCCATCTCCATCTTGCCTCTCTGAGACCTCTCTTGTTGGGTTTCCGGTGGGGTGACAAAAGGACAAGAAGGACCTAGAAGGGAGGAGGAAGGAGAGAACATGGGAGGGGAAGTGGGGACATGGCCTGCAGAGCTGTTTGGAGCTGTGGGAGGGTTTGAAAACGTTTTTACACATTGGACTCATTTTCATTTCCAAAATTCAGTGTTTCTGGCAGCACTTATTTTTAGTTTGGAGTTCTATTTAACAGTTTTTGAGGTTGGGCAGTGTAGTAATTTAGCAGCCCTTATGTGAAGGAGAGAAGGCTGCAGCTTCTGCACCACTTTTAATATTTGTTGGCTATTCGAATTTTGTAGCAAGTCGACATTTAAATGTTCTGTTTTGCTGACACCTTCCCTTTATTTACTTATTTTTAATATATGAAATCATAATACTTGGTGTTTGCTGTGTAGAAAACAGGGATTAGAGTTGAGTTTTCTTTGAAAGTTGGGTTGAACATACCTGCAATGTGGGTGAAAAAAAAATGAGTTTGTAGGTATCTGGAGTGTGCACCTTTTGGAGAGGTGATCAGTACTTCCTTATTTTTAATTATGGTGTACTTCAAAAACAAGTTTTCCTGTAGCATCTTGTTATAAGTGTTTCTGGTCTAAAAGTGAAAGGGAAATAAAAACTGTCATTCTGTAATAAATAAAGGCTCAGCAATAAACCAAATATAGTAGGTAAAATTTTTCAGATGTCAGGATAATTTGGTGACTGATTGCTTCTGAGTGGACAACTTTGATGTGCTGTATTTATCTGAGCCACAAGGCTTGGTTTCTCCAAGAGTTTTGTCCTGAAATAATTTCCATGGTTTTGAGAACATCTCTTTCTTGTCTAAATCTTGATACATTATTTACAGAGAACACATAAAACTTTAAAAGCAGAATATGAAACCACACTTCAATACAATTCTGAAGCTCAACCCAAATAGTTGAATGTATTTACAGGCTAAAAAGCTTGGCATAGTTTTGTGTTGGGTTACACAACTTCCAAGTGAGACCAGGTAATCTTCAGAAGTGGAAAATTAGTGTTCTTCATTACTTTTTAAAATCAAATTCAAAGTAAAACTCTGGAGAATGCAGTTCACTAAAGAACTCACACTGAAGAAAATATTTACACAGTTCCCTGGAATGATCTGAAAGCAGAATTATGCAGAACTGTGTTTGTGAAAAGCTAATGATAGGATCTTTAAAGGCTACCAGGTATATTCCCCTACAGCTAGTGATAAACCCAGAAGACCATTTCTTGCCTTTGTTTCATTATTTGTTTCGGTTTTTCTCTTGACGTATATTTTTTGTGGAAATCATTATTATGTTATCAGTTTTCTTTGATTTCAGTGCTATCTAACAGCTAACCTTTGGGCCATGTCTGTCTTCTCTCAGAGAGCACTCCTCCCCTGTGTTGAAGCATTGCTATGAGCTACATCTAGCACAGGAACAAACAAGTGTAGGCAGGCACAGCAGCACGCTCTGGCAGGACTGCAGAACCTGATAATAGACTAGAGCAGTGTACATCAGTTATCTTGCATAAAGTATTTAACCATAGCTGCAAAGTTATTAGGTAAAAAATCTAGTTTCAGGTCTTGCATAGGAATTTGGTCAGCGGTGCACTCAGGTTTTGGTTTGTGGCCTGTAAGTGAAAATATGATCATAGAAATCATAGAAATCGTAGAATCACCAAGGATGGAAAAGACCCACAAGATTAACCAGTGCAACCATCCACCTGTCACCAGTATTTCCCACTAAGCCATGTCCCTCAACACAACGTCTAAACATTCCTTGGACACCTCCAGGGTCAGTGACTCCACCACCTCCCCGGGCAGCCCATTCCAGCACCTGACCACTATTTTGGAAAAGTAGTATTTCCTAACATACAGCCTGAATCTCCCCTGGTGCAACTTAAGGCCAATCGCTCTAGTCCTGTCACTAGTTACATGAGAGAAGAGGCTGACCCCCAGCTCACTACAACCTGCCTTCAGGCAGTTGTATCGAGCAATAAGGTCTCCCCTGAGCCTCCTCCTCTGCAGACTGAAATAATCTCTTCTTCTTCCCAGATATACTGTTCACTGGTGCACAGAAAGGAGTGAACCTCTGTGAAGAAGATGGATATTACTTTAACTTTTAGGATTTTATGAAAATGAATTTTTATTTCTATGTAATTTTCCACAGGGCAGTCCACATCTTTAATATCTAGATCATCTGGAACCTGTAACCGTCTTAAGAGATGTTGTCAGAGATTCACATGAGGATTTAGCTGTGTGGCCAGTGTAGAGTCAATAGGATCTGTAGAGTTGCATCAGCTTGCTGCTTTGAAAATGTACCCTGTTGTGTTTTAAACTATGCTGTTTCATTACACAGAAATGAAGAGGATTTTTCTGATACCTTATCAAGATAGCAGGCATGGGGTTTTGTGTGTTTTTGTTTTTACTGCATCTTCTTTTGATTAGTTGCCTATTTCTTGTTAAGCAATAATAGGAAAAACATTTCTTCAGCTTTTTTTTTTCTACTTTCTTTCTTTTTTTTTTTTCCCTTTTCCCAGCTTCAGTCTTTTCTGTGTAAGTACAAGAGGGAGAATTTTAAAGATCTGTCCTGTGAAACTGTTATCTCTTTGATTAACATTCGAAGTTCTGCTGCTTGTTTTATCAAATTAATGTAACTTTGAAGAAAGGAAAAAGGAAATACTGATTTGTAATAATAGATTTTAATTAGGAAGAGTGTTTGAGTCTCAGGAGTCTGTCCCATGTGCGTTTTCAGATCTCTCATCTTCCTGGTGTCAGAACTATAATTACCACTCTTACAGATCAACTTGTATTTTGAAGATATCAGAAAATGCATCATGAAAGATTCTTCTTTTTAATTGCATTCCTGTACCCCCTGCTATATGGTTTCTATTACCATCAGTGTTCCTCCACTGCTGTTTCCATGTTTTTACTTCCTTCGTTATAGGTGAGCCTGTCGGGCTACACTGGAAGAGGATCTGTGTTTAAGCCTCTCTGTGTTCTCCCCAGCTTCTAGCAGAATTTAAATTGTTAAACTCTGTGTGCAATGCTCAGCACATATGAGGCATTAGATCAGTACAATCTATCCTCAGCAGCAACAGGAACCATCTGAGGGTATGGAAATCACTGCAGCTTAAATTGAACACTTTGGACCAGGCTGCTCCTTGCCTTCTTTAGAAGTGGCCTGAATGGACAGCCAGTAGGCACCAAAATCCTTTCCCTTTCTTACTGATGCTCAGTGCATCAGGAAGAAAGAGCACAAAAGGAGGGCTGGTGATACCTGACCAGGGAGCAGGAATGAACCAGTAATTCATGGAGTCAAGGGGTTCTGCCTCATTACAGATGAATTACAGGATTTGTTCTCAGTTTCACATCATCTGTTGTGCTTTTGGAGGCACAAAACATGGGTTGCAGTTGCGAAGAAGTGATCCTATTGACTTGCCTGCAGTGTGACTTGATGGTAAGAAGAGTGTGCTGTCTTCACTGCTAGACAGAATCCTACATCCTTAGTGAACCATGTGATGGGAAGGTGGCTGCGTTTACCTCATCAGTTTGCCAACGGCTAAAGAGATCCTTAAAATCTGGCTGAACATCAGAAAATGCTTGCCATCCACTTTCTGAAAGTCAGACTTCTTAGAGTAGCCTTAAGTTGGGCCTGACAAAAGCTATAGAATATTATTATAATATTAGCTACTAGAAAAACTTGAGAGCAGAATTGTTTTTTGCTTTAGTTTCAACAGTCACATGATGCATTTAATAGGAAACTAGGAATGGTACATCTAAGATGAATACAAAGTTTTTACAGTGTTGAATGTAATTATAAATATTTAGATATTATCAGTACTTACAAATGTCTTAGGGAAGATAAGTATAATGACTACACTTCCAGAATATTTTGTTGGAGGAGGGGGTTATTTTTTCTTTGCCTTTTAAAGCCTAGATAATGTCAATGAAATACTCCTGCTGTAATTTCAATATCCAAACAAAATTCAGAAGGAATTTAGTTGTGAACTTCTTTATGATTTTTTTTATTTATTTTTATTTTTATTTTTTTCCTGCTGGAAAGGTAGTTACAGAAGAATCTTATTGAAGTTGTCTATTTTTTCCTAGAAAAAGGAGCTGTGGGCTCAACTCCAGGGAGGAAGGTGATGACTATATATGCCTCACTGGCAGACTCTCTTTGTTGCAGCCCTAACAGTTTGCAGACATCTTTAGAGCATCTCAAAAGGAATAAGCTGAAAGTATAATAGGAGAGATTTAGAAAAGACAGTACAGACTTGCCTTGTTATTTAAGACAGAGGTCATAGTGCATATATTTACATATACAGACTGACTAACCGAAATACACAATTTAAAAAACCTCTTACTAGTCTTACTATTTTCCATGGTTTTTGATTACATGTATTTCTCAGATCCACATCTCTATTGTTCCCTGAGATCAAAGGGGTTATCCTGAGCTCTGCTAAGCATTTGTCTTGCCCACAGTAAACTCCTTAAAAAAATGTTCACCTGTCTTCCTTTTTATTCCTCTTTATTTTTTTATAGTCATCTGATATTCACAAAGCTGCTTATGTGCTTTACTAAGAGTTGCATTCTTCTATCTGGAGGCAAAGTTTGTCTCTTAATTATAACTCCATTTACCTATCACAATAATTAAATAATCCAGAACAGCATCAGTTCTGTATATTTAATACATCAAGTTAAATATCATGTTGAGGAAGATCATTTTTCAATGCAGAGAAAATAAGATATTATGGTTTTCTTAGGTTATTTCTAAAAGCCCATTAAAAGTGCTTAAGAAGTGGCCTATGAAGTTTTAATGTGTTTTATTGATTATTGTAATAAATGTTGCAGATCTTTCATTTGCTTTCATTCTGAAAATCTACATTTGCTATGCCTTAAGCAGCATCACTGAACTGTTAGAACAGTTAGATGTGTTTTGACTAATGCTGACAGTTTTCCTTTCTATCTAGATCAATAAATTTATTGGAATAGCTTTTTCATAAAAAGAGATTTTACTTTTTTTGATTGTTGGATCCAGTATTCATTGGATTTTTCCCTGGAACCTCAGTTAAAAGGGAATAAGGACTACATAGTTTTGTCTTGGTGACGACAGTGATCTCAGACACTCTACCTTGCCTCTAGAAAGCAAACTACACCTTAACTTTTTAAGTGCTGACAATCCTTAAGGGCTTCCTGTTTCCAGTATTTTCTCTTAACCTGCTAAAATAGACAGAAGAGTAGGGAAGGAAATTGTCCATCTAAGTAAATTTAGAACCCTTGCGGGTCAGAGTGAATCAAGTAAAGTACTATTTTTCATGGAAGGAAATATTTAAAAACCTTACTCTAGCAGAAAAGAATGTAAGGAGGATGGGAAATAGCACAACATTTGAATCTTGAGATAAGCTTGTAAGAGGAGATTAAAAAAATAGATAAAATGTCACAGGTAAAGAACAGCAAAAAGAGCATCTGATTTGCATTTTGGAATTGCCATGGGATAATCAATATTGGTTGGCAAGAGTTCATGTATTAGCACGCTCAGCATTTTCATTTGATAAATGAGGAGGGAGAACTGGCTTCAATAGACATGGAAAAGGCTGAGGTACTCAATGAGTTCTTTGCCTCTGTTTTCACTGGCAGTCAGGCTTTTCACACCTTTCATGCCCATGAACTTCTAGGTGGACATCAGGGGAGCAGAAGACCTCCCACTGTAAGAGCAAAGCAAGTCCAAGACTGCCTCATGTGGCTGAAAGTGAACAAGTCTACGGGGCCAGATGACATGCTGAAGTGATTGGCATGCCATATTTGAAAGATAATGGCTGCCAGGTGAAGTCCCTGGTGACTGGAAAAAGGGAAATATCACTTCCATTTTCAAGAAAGGAAGAAAAGAAGACCTGGGAGACTACAGGCCAGTCAGCCTCATGTCTGTGCCTGGAAAGATCATGGAACATATCCTCCTGGAAGAGGTGTTAAGGCACCTCTGAGATGAGGATGTGATCTGAGACAGCCAGCATGGCTTCACCAAGGGCAGATTGTAACTGACCAGCGCTCTTCAACATCTTCATCAGTGACTTAGACAATGAAATTGAGTGCACCCTAAGGAAGTCTGCAAATGACACCAAGCTAAGCAGTGCTGTTGATACACTGGAGGGAAGAGAAGCCATCCAGAGGGACCAGGACAGGCTGGAGAAGTGGGCCCATGTGAACCAGTGAGATTCAACAAGGCCAAGTGCAAGGTGCTGCACTTGGGCCAGGGCAAACCCAGATGTTTTTACAGACTGGATGAAGAACCCTTTGAGAGCAGCCCTATGGAGAAAGACTTGGGGGGTCCTGGTGGACGAGAAGCTGAACATGTGCCAGCAGTGTGTGCTTGCAGCCCGGAAGGCCAGTTGTGTTCTGGGCTGCATTAAAAAAGGGGTGGCCAGCAGGGAGAGGGAGGTGATTGTCCCCCTCTACTCAGCTCCTGTGAGGCCCCATCTGGAGTACTGCATCCAGGCCTGGTGCCCCCAGTAAAGGAAGGATGTGGAGCTCTTGGAATGAGTCCAGAGGAGGACCACTAAGATGATCAGAGAGCTGGAGCACCTCTCCTATGAAAACAGGTTGAGGGAGCTGGGGTTGTATAGCTTGGAGAAGAGAAGGCTTCAGGGAGCCCTCATTCCAGCCTTTCAGTATTTGAGAGGAGCTTATAAGCATGTGGAAGACTGACTTTTTACATGGTCTAATAGTGATAGGACAAGGGAAATGACCTTAAACTGAAAGGGGAGATTTAGGTTAGGTGCTGGGAAGAAATTCTTTACTCAGAAGATGCTGAGGCACTGACACAGGCTGCCCAGAGAAGGGCATGTGGGTGCTCCATTCCTGGAAGTGTTCAAGGCCAGGTAGAATGGGGCTCTGGGCAGCCTGATCTAGTGGTACCTTCCAACCTAAACCACTTTATGATTCTATGATTCATTTGCAATGGTAACTAGAAAGTAGCAGTGACCACGCTGTTTTTCTCTACAAATGTGCTTTGTCTTCTTCCATATATATGGAACAGCATTATGACAAAAAATTATTTACATGTGAACTTCTTAATATGTATTCTTCTGTAAGAATATCTAAATATGATCTTTTTACTAGAATACATCTGCTACTATTCACAATCCTTGGTCAGTGTGTGTAATTACTTATGAGATGGTGATTCAGTTTTCTATGTATCATTTGCAAGTGAATACGTTGCCTATCTATGGAATAATTCCATGAGCTTACCTGAAGTCTGCATCTGGCACACAGGGGAGTTAGTCCACAGACTTCATAGACTTCAGTCAACTTTGCATCATTTTTGGAATGCTAATGAGAGCTATGGAAATATCTATAAATATTTAAGTACGTAAACATATATGAATATATACATCATACATATATGTTTTTTGGGAAGTAATACTGGCTTGCTACCTGAGGATGTTGTACAGATTCCCTTATATGACTTCCCCAGAGAAACAGTTTTTCATAAGTAGGATTATTCAAGTCATTTACTGAACTGAGAATGTAGAATTGCTCAATATAAATTGAAAAATTGGCAGACTGTAGTAGCAATGATCTATGTGCACCTCCAGACAGTGTGGAAGAAATGCACTTTAAATTCTTGGCTTTGGAGGAAGTTGAAGGTTTTAGCTAACATAGAAGCTTGCTTTCAGGAAAAGTTAATTAAAATTCCCTGGATGAACATTACAAAATGGACACTGAACATGTTCATGGCTCCTTGTTGTCTATGTTAGTCTTCGTTCCATTTTCCTTATTTTCAAAGGAAATAATTTTCTTTACAGGTTTGAGCAGATATTCAGTAATATGAACTGCTCAAATAATTTTACATTTTGAGCTGACAAACTATTCTTATTTTGTAATTATCAGTGATGAAAGCAGCTCACCAGAATGTTAATTATCTAAACAGCACCAAGCACTTTAAAAATACCCAACATAGTTGGAGCATAGCCCTTTTAGGTACAAAAATCTGAAGCAGGAAAGAGCCAGGCATGTCTGAAGAGACCAAAACGGAGAACATAAAGAACTTAAAATCTCTTATGAAGGAGAATTGTCCATATTTTCTTAGCAGATTCAGTTGGATTCTGAAGAAATAGAGGAGTGAATTTGGAGAAGAGGAAAGAGTAGTCTTCTCAAACAATTTCAGAGCCTTAATCTTCTGCAAAGGTTACTCTATTAGATCTATGCGTTGTGGCAAATAGACCATCAGATGTGCCTTCACTGAAAGAGTAAATGACTTTGTAAGCAGTAGCACAGTTTGTCTTTTTACTGCAATATTTTCTGACTGCTTTTTTTTATTAACTCCTAAGTTTTCAAATGAGGCATATAAAGTGCTACACTTCCCAACAAAACATTTCTGGAGAAACATTTATTGTGTTGAAAGTCAAAAAGTCTTGAGTCTTTGGGGAAATTTCTGAGATCATCAGTACATCTCCAGGAAGTGGATGTGCATGTCAAATTCCTGAAGTTAAGAAGTATGTTGAATACCAGACGAGTTAATTGCTATGATAAGGCAACATACGTGTTTTATCAAGTATTTCAGAAATAAATGTACTGTTAATATGCAGTGGACTGGATTCTATTCAATTTTCAGTCTTCACTAATAAAAAATGCATTACTTATTTATTAATGCTCTTTTTGGAAGGCTCTTTTTGTCTTCTGTAAAATTTCTTTGCCCATTTACATTTTTTATTGACTGAAAAAATAACCTACTACATTCAACTTAAGGGTTCAGAAACACCTCTTGAGGTCAACAGAATTACAGAAAAAAATGTACTTTCTCCCAGTATAGTGGTAGAGTTTTTGGTATGTGTGTATATGTGTATATATATATATAGTAGTGGAAATGTATATGTAGTATATATATACTATACATATTATATATATATATATATATATGGTAGTGGAAATGTTAAATCACAACTTGAAACAGTGACTGAGCATGTGGGGGGAGGGCAGGGCCAACTCAGGGGAGCTCAGGTGCATGCAATGCACCTGAGTGACCAGAAGGGATGGAGCCAAGATCCACCCCTTCCCAGACCTCATTTAAGGGGTGGCAGTGGAGGCAAGGGTCTCTTGCTGGAGATCTCTGCAAACCTGAAATATTAGAATGGTAAGCAGGCTTTTCCCCTTTGATTCTGTGTCTGCGGCTGCTGTATTTGAGCATATCCTCACTTGCTGTAGTCTAGGACTTTGCTACTCCATTACCATTGCTGCTTTTTCTATTACATACATATATATATAAAACATACACACACCAATATATATATGTGTATGTGTGCGTGCACACGTGTATACATCTATCTATCTATCTATATATACATATACATATCAGTGTTGGTAGGTTATCTAACTTGACTGTATTGATAGTACCTATTTATGGACACATTAAGTAGAGGATACCTATAGTCTGTGAGTTCCTGTAAGTAGCAGGAACATCTTTGTTTGGATATATGCATGTACCATCAAACTATTTT
>JAOWBP010000001.1:49800522-49821498 GCA_028571105.1 Tragopan temminckii | reverse complement strand
ACTAAACTGGTTGCTGATGTATCCAGCATGAGTAGTACCTCCAACTAACTAAAACCATAATTTCCTGAATGAGGGAGAGTTGTGAAAGCTGCTTTGGCAGTATAAAAAGTAACAATTATTTTTTATTAGTTAAAAATATCTATACTTTCAGTATAACTTATCTACAAGTCAATATACAAAATTGCTTTTTCTTTAATATTTTTAAGTCTAAATCTAAAGCACGAACTTAGCTCCATTGCATGCAAAAACTCATAGAGAAACAGAATGACTTTAAGAACATTTATGTAAGCTGTTAAAAATAGGAACTAGTGAAATATTTTATAAGATTTTGAAGAAAGTTAGGAACTTTTTGTTTGTTTGTTAGTTATTACTAGTAGACTTGCTTATTTAATAAAGGAAAAAACTGAGAAGTAAAAGACAGGAAGAGGAGTGGGAATTTATATATGATAGGATTCCATAAGATTGTATATAATGAAGGGAAGTCTTAGAGCCAAATTATTAAACATGTGGTGAGCTGGTGCCTAAGGTTGGAATCAAAGCTTCTGATATGTTCGTATAAACAAAAGTTTCCCCTCACATCCATACAGCTCCCTGTTAGAGTTGGCACAGTGGAAAAACTTTTCTATTCCAGACATCTCAGAAGATATTTGCTCTGTTTTTAGGTATCTGTAATACAAGCAATACAGCATGGGCAAACTGGAGACAGATTAAATTTTATCTATTTTGCACTACACTGAGGCAGCTGTTAGAAATTCTGAAGGTTGTTCTGAAACACTTTGCAGATGAAGTGACAGGTAGGAAAACGTGTACTGAAGAGGTAAAAAATAATAAATGATACAAAGGAGCAAACACATGTTTCTTTACTTGCTCTTTCTCCAGATTCCAGTTCATCTTCCTTTTGATGTTTCCATTTTCCTCTGGTAAATACCTACTTGTAATATATTCTTGCTATACTATTGAAGCATTGAAAGATAAATCTCACAGGAATATTTTATGTGTAAAAATTTTTTGGGTTGTTTTATAACAGTTTGTCTCATATTTCTAATCTATACCTTCTGATTATTGCACTCAAAGCCTTTCATGCAGAATATCAGTGCACATTTTATATGGGATAATCCGACTTTTTGAAGCATAAAATATCAGGCAACAGCTTAGAAGCACAAGGATTTTGAAGATATTCTGTGTGAGTGTGCAAAACAGTGGAAAGGGATAAGGTGATCTTCATGAGAACAATGAAAACTAAGGGTTATAGTGATCTTTTGATAAGGAAGGGGAAAAAAAAACGAACAACAAAGGCCACTTACAACAGAATGTTAATAGCTTCATGTCACTTTAACTCTGACAGCTCTGAAGTGAAAGGGCACTAATCTCTGTTTGTAATGTGCACAACTGAAGAGAAAAAGTAAGTATTCTTACTTAAGTCATGGATAAGCATTAGCAGTCTGAAAATGAAGAGAATGTTCTGTAACTTATTTTAAAGTCAGCAAATACCTTCCCCCAAGCTCTTGGATGATGGGTATTTTTCTTGCTTTTGTAATAGCCCAAGTGATTTAAATGGAACTCTTCTCTCAGGACTGCTGAGTTCACAATTTATTGTTACATGGGGAATGTTAGTATTTACCTGCTCTGAATTTTGAGTGCTAATACTAATGCACACTTCCTAAGGATTACTTGACAATTTCCTAAATACAATTTTGGAATGTCTTTATTTTTCAAAATAAACTTTAAAGCACTATATGGAAACAACTACAAAGAGCACTTTCAATCAGTCACAAAAATTGAAGCTGGTACAAGAACTGTGCTTAGCTAATTGCTTTTCAGATGTTGATTCATAAAAACCTGATTTTGATTTTACATTCAAACCCATGGAAGAATATTCTAAAGATACTGAGACACTCTCTAAAGTTTCCTGCTCAAACTTCATACCTCTCTCTTAAGATTTCTTACAGGAATCTCAAACTTATGTACAGCAGCATATAGGGCAGCTTATTTAAGATCACTGCATGTAAACGAACAAGAACAAACTCCTTGCTCTTCTCCAGTTATGTAGCTACACATAGATATCATGCAAAAGAAAATGCACTATTATTTTATTCACTTAAACCTAAGTAACCACGAGGCACAGTTATATATAGAAGAATAGTACTAGATGCATTGCTGCATATGTATTTAAATCAGGTGATTTGAGACAATAATTTTAATAATAGTAATAGTAATAATAATAATAATAAATTAATATTTATATTATTGTTGTTATTATATTTGGAATAAGTATTTTAAAATTCTCAAGACTCATGATCTTGTTTCACTCTTATCTTGATTATTTTCTTAATCATGTTTTCCTCGTATCCATGACTAACAAACTGCATTCTCATCTACCTCTGAAAGTTGCCTCTGTTCACACATATAAATATAGCTTCAGCAAGAGAACTGTTCATTACATAATATTACATCCTTTGTTCCTTTAATTTATATATTTACCTCTTGACATTTGCAAGTAGTATGTCTCATAAATGTAATCTTCATATTAGGCTTGGCATTTCTTTAATTCTTATGTTATACCTAAATGCATGAGTTTGAAGAGACTGCGTATTCCATAAGTTTATTTTTACTGTGCCAAAAAAGTACATGATACATTTTTTTTTTTTTGTAGCTAAGTAAAATAAAAATAAATTTAAAATTCTTAAAGTGCTCATTTGATAAAAATTCAAATACATAAAAGTCACATTTTATGACATTTCTGAGTTGAATAAAATTGAATAGAACAAGAAAATCAACTTTCCTTAGTTTATGGGGAGGTTGGTTGTTTTTTGACCATCCATTCATTCCTGAACTGTTTCATTGTAAAGACTGAATAACTGATTTTTTTTACAAATTATTGATCTGCAGGAAGAAAAAAAAAAAAAAAAATTGGTTCCATTAACTAATTTCAACGGTTTCAACAATTGTTTACTCAGAGGCTTAGTCAACAACTTCTACCAGTCATAGAATCATAGAATCATTAAGGTTGGAAAAGACCTCTAAGATCACTCTGAACCTTCCCTAGTGAATCTTGAGGCCATTCCCTCTCACCCTGTCACTGTTACCTGGGAGAATTGACTTTGTTTTCTTTGGAACCATTGAAAAATATATACTAGCCCATGTGTTTTTGAAATTATTCAAGTCAGTTATAAGAAATTTAGATGTTCATGAATATCTAATGCAATTTTCATTTCTTCATTTTTTTAATTAAAATTAATTAGGTCTTCTTTAAAATTTAATTTAAAATAAACAATTCTTTAAAATGTTCTATATTTCTTTGGGTCAGACAAACAAGGATCAGAAAAGTTGTTGGCCAGTTTCCACACTGTTTGAATGTTATCTTCTGTTCGACTGTTAGTGAATTTTCCATAGTAGTATTTTCTATTCAAATAATATTTTTACTTTATAAAATGTGACTTTTATTTATCTTCATATGTACGGGTGACTTGAAACTTGTATAATCTTCAGTTACCAGGCACTTATTTGGTATATTTTAGGTCTAAACTGTGTACATTTTATGTTAGTGTTGTTATGTTGATGTGCCAAGGACTATTGAATCAGATACTCTTAAATTCTTATTTCAAAATCTATACACTGTAACACAATGCAACTGGAAAGCATAGTAAGCTGTCAGGAAGAATGCACTCATATTCAAAACAGAAATAGCATTCACTTATATTGATCTTGTGACAATTAACCATGTATAGGGTTAAATTTCAGAAATAAGTTAGATTTTCTTATTTGTTCAGATTTCTTCTTTTTCTTTGAGTCCTACTTTTGTTCATTAGATGCAGTAATATCTCCCTTGCCTGTGACAATTTCCATTAATATCTCGAAAGCAGCTATTAAGTATCATTACAAGAAAAGATTATAGAAGGATACTGCGTACAATAACAGTGAAGATAAAGACAATAGTCACATTTTCATTTATTTCTTTGTTCTAAAGATGTAAATCAAATTTCAGGATCTTTCAAGCATTCTCTCTTTCAAAGCATTCTAAAAAGAACCTTCATCACCAAATAAATTCATCTCTTAGGATTATCTCAACAAAGAAAATACTGCTCCTGTCAGAAATTTTTTTCAGCCTTGTGGCCTCTCAGAAAAATAACTGTCAGGAGAATAAAGAAATTTATTCAACTATATGCTTTTTAAATAGGTTTGGAGGTTTTTGTTTTTGTTGAGTTTTTCTGGGGGGGTGGAGGTGAAGATACGCTTTTAATAAAGCTGTTAGTAGTGCAGAAATGCTTTGAAAGCATTCACCATTAAAAGCCAATTTGTCAAATCATCTAAATATTTGGTCAATCATATTTTAGAAAATTACCTAAACATATATGTGGGAAATTAAGTATATGTAATGGTCACTCTGATTCTCAACACTATGAAAGAAAATTATTAACTCAAAAACTTTCTGTACTGGAAATATTGATAGCCAAGAATCTTCTGAACTAAGATGAGATGTATGTCTTTAAAAACAGCTAACACTTACATGTGAAGTTATTTATTCTTTGTCTGCATTCAAGAACTGAACAATAGGAATTGATTATTGGGTTATTGATGTGCTTTTATACAATCAATTTTGGATGCCATAGGTAAGAGAGTAAGTCCTTTGGAACCACTGGAAACAAATAGTCAACTTATAGAACAACCTATCTTACCTAAAATCAAAAGAATCTTCCAAAGGTACCTGGCTTTCCTAATCAGTTCTACAGGACAAAAACATTTCTCCTCGGATGAAATATAGTGTTCAGAGACAACAGTGCTTCTGAATAATTTCAAGCCTCTGTTCTGTGAACAGGGAATAATTAATGGATACAAAGATAGAAAAATTACATACAAATACTTGTTCCTTATGTAGAAAACATTGCTTCCAGTGTATTTTCAGTATCTTCTTTAAAAAAAAAAAAAAGATAATAATAATAATAACAAAGTATTATCTCAACAAAGCAAAATTTCCACAAAATTGTATTTTTAGAAAATTTGATAAAAGGACGCTATTTTTATGTGTATTGGAAGAAGATACTTGGACATCTTTCAGTTTTTCAAGGTAGAAATACTTGTCTTCAATTAATTCCATGATAACTTGATCTCACCAGGTAAGAGGGAAGTTTGAGTTAAACTATTTCGACAGTTTTTAATTTTGGCTACATTCAGAGTATCATAGGAGTTGGAAGGGACATTTCAATATCATTTAGTCCAGTCCCTCATTAAAACATTTTCCCTACATTAGGCTGCAAAAGAAAGTGTCCAGGAGGGTTTTGAGTATCTCCAGAGAAGGAAACTATACAACTTCTCCAGGCAGCCTGTTCCAACTTCTCCTCGTGTTCATATGGAACTCCCTGTATTGCAGTCTGTGCCCACTGCTCCTTTTTCTATCACTGGGCACTGCTGAAAACAGCCTGGCTTCATCCACTTGTTTCCCACACTTTGTATATTTATAAGTACTGATTAGATTTTCTCATGTCTTCTCTTCTCCAGGCTGAACTGTTCCAGGTCTCTCAGCCTTTCCTCATATGGGAAATGCTCCAGGATATGTTTGTAGCCCTCCGCAGGACTCTCTCTAGAAGTTTCTTCTGCCTTTCTTGAACAGAGGGGCCCACTTCTGGACACAATATTCCAGATGAGGCCTCACCAGGGAAGAGTAGAGGGGGAGGATCACCTTCCTTAACCTGCTTGCCACACTCTTTTTAATGCCCCCCAGGATACCATTGGCCTTCTGACCACCAGGGCACACTGGTGGCTCACGGTCAACCTCTTGTCCACCAGGATACCAAGGCCCTTCTCCCCAGAACTCATTTCCAGCAAGCCACCCCCTAACCTGCACTGGTGCAAGGGTTATTCCTCGCCAAGTACAGGACTTTGCCCTTACTGAACTTCCTAAGATTCCTCTTTGCCCAACTCTCCTGCTTGTCCAGATCTAGCTGAATGGCAGTCACTCCTCCCAGCTTTGTATCATCCGCAAACTTACTGAGGATGCATTGTATCCCTTCATCTATGTTACTGATGAAAATGTCATTATAAGACTGCATCCAGTAGCGACATCTGGGGAATACCACTAGCTATAGGCCTTGAACTAGACTTTGTGCCACTGATCACAGTCCTTTGAGCTCTGCCTGTCAGCCATTCTAAATCCACTTCACTGTCCACTCATCTGTCCCATAATTCCTAAGCTTATCTAAGAGGATGTTATGACAGGCAGTGTCAAAAACCATGCTAATGTCAAGGTAGATAACAACCATTGCTCGCCTCTCATCTACCTGTTTGGTCATGACATCATAAAAGGCTACCTGATTGTTCAAGTGTAATTTAAACTTGTTGAATCTATGTTGATCACTCCTTCTTTTCTTCCACGTGCCAATGATGTCCTGAATAATATGTTCCTACAGCTTCCCAGGAATAAAGGTGAGGCTGACTGGCCTATAGTTTTCTGACTCCTTCTTGCCATTTTTGAAGACTGGAGTCCTCAGACAAGTCTTCTGTTCTCCATGACCTTTCATAGGTGACAGAGAGTAGTTCAGCAACAACTTCTGCTAGCTTCCTCAGCAGTAATGGGCACATTCCATCGAGTCCAATAGCCAAAGGCCCACTCAGACACTATATGACACCACATCATCCTCAAAAGGACAAAGAGAAAATAAGATGTAAAAATAGAAGATGAGGAGGATCACATACAATCACCATCACAGACAATATAGACTCAACTTGGAGAAAATTAATTTATAGCCAATTAGAATAGATCTGGACAGCGTGAAACAAATACAAAAATTGAAATTCCTTGTATTAAAATAACAAAATTAAAACAACATCAGTACAGCCTCCTACTTCCCAAGGTACTATTAGGCAGTAAGATATGCAGGGTATGAACCCCGCTATGGTATTTATGCTGATCATTAAGAAAGGAAAAAAAAAGTGAAAGGAAGAAAAGAGTAGAGACTATGCAAAGAGATAAATTAACATGCAAAGTTGTTTGAGAATGCTATAATTTTATTTATTCTATCACAATTCCATCTCAGTTTTGGAGGCAGATGACCCTTCTGATCTTCACCATTTTCTTCTAACCGAAAATCTGTCAGTGACTAAACTTTGCTCATATAAAATCGATTTTTACTTTCAGTTTGTTTCATTAACTCCCTGCTTTGCAGTCTTTCATGCATATCTTCACATACATGCACATACCTTCTTAACAACTTACTCAACAGTTTTTCTAATACCTGTGTAATTTATAATCTTTCATAGACTTTACAGTCTTAGTATCATAGAAGTGCTAGATTTGAAAGGGACCTTAAAGATCACTGAGCTCCAATCCCCTTGCTGTTGGCAGGGTTGCCAACCAATAAATCAAGCACTAGATCAAGTTGCCCAGGGTCTCATCCAACCTGGCCTTGGCACACCTCACATTTCTGATGTGCTCATTCAAAATACACAAAAAAAGCACTTTTATATCTCCCAGTAATTTAGCGCCCTGAACACATTTCCTGTAAAGGATCCAGGGTTTCAAGAAGATAAATATAACTTTAGCTCTTTTTCTTGGCTGCATAGCACTGCTGTAACTCAGTTATTTGAACTCATACAGCAGAACTTTGTGTGTTTTGTAAGCTTCTGAAACATAGAATTTGGGCATCTCTGTGGTTAGGAACCAAACTGCATGATCTAGTGCTGGACCAGGATACGTCTATTGCTATTAAGCCAGTGTATCAACATCCCTATAGAAAATTGAATCTTGAATTGATTGATAAACTTAAAAATGTTTATCAATTTGGGAAAGTTCAGTTTTTCAATTTATCCTTTGTGTTCACTAAAAAAAAAAAAAAAAAAAAAAAAAAAAGGAAAGAAAAAGGAAAGAAGAAAAAAAACCATTATTTTCCATGGCAGCCTTCTAGATGATTAAAATGCAGTCAGACTGAGAAGGCCAACTTGGGAAATATAACGATAATGACTGCTGGTCTGAGGTTAAATAAGCCAAAGGGTTTCAGTCAGAGCTTCTAGCAATTACTATTAAATCCCTGCACATGAGACATCCAGAATCACTGCCGCTTTTGAAATAAGTCTGTCATGGAGAACTAGACTGCATGTCTTCACTGACATTTACAGTCATATTGTAGCATGTTCCATTCAGAAACTTGATTTGGGGAGGAGTGTTTTCATGAAATTATTAGTAGTGCTTCCTAATTACCAGTTACATGTTTGCTGCATCACCTACAACACATACTTGAAATTATATGCTCAGGTTATACTAAATTTTGTAGTAAAAAAAAAAAAAAAAAGACTGTATTAGTACAAAATTTGTTTTCAGTTGCACTAAAATGAACAAGAATAAATATTTTGTATTCATCAAAGTTACTCAGATTCATGCCAGTGTAAAGGGAGAACAAAGTGTGATTTTGTGTTCGGAGCTTGTTCGCATGCTTCTGCCTGCTATCACAGCATACAAAATGTAAAACCAGAGCATTTCATGGAATACAATCCACTTTTGTTCAAATGTAAAGTAGAATTCTTTGTTGATACAAAGGTGAGCAAATGGTCACTCCAAACATTATAAATATTCATTCAAGCAGCTAAAATAAATTCAGGAGTTGAAATGAAATCCTCCTATTATCATGAAAACTCTGAATTTTTTTATACAAGTCTGTAAGTAATACTTCAGGGAATACAGAGATTTGAAAGCAGGCATTTTCTCAGTCACAAGCATAGACTGCAGATCATCACTGAAAAATCAACTTATGATTGTGGGTTTTTAGGTGTATTGCTCAGGAAGGTTTTTGTTTATTTTCACTGGCCTTCTGTTGTCCTCTGTTATAATTTACAAGTATGCAAGCAATCTTTGTTTAAGAAACTTCAAAACCTATTGGCAATTTCCAACAGTAACACTGTGTGATTTCACTCTTGCATATTGTCTTTAGCAAGTACTTCTAAAGAAAAAGGATTTTCAAATTCACATGAAAGGAGATGCTGATTACAATATGCTGTGTCTGATGATAGCGTTCAACTTAGCTGTGTTCCCCTTTGGACTGTCAGCACAGGTGTTCCTTTGTTAGTATGGTCTTTTCCAAATGTTTTAGCTCTTTGACAGAGATAACGTGTCTGGAAGCAGATTTTGCTGCTGGGAATGACGCTGCTTTTCAAGGTTAAACACAATTCTTTTTATGTAAATGCATTTGTGAATAAGGAAAAAATAGCATGCAAGCCACAGGTGAAAAGGAAAAGGTGGGTCAGAATGGAGGAACTTTACTCCTTTAGCAATAATCATTATACTTCATACACTTTGCTCCATCAGGTATCACCTTTTCTCTAGAATGATACATAGTGCAAAAATTAAAACTCAAATTTGTATGAGTCTTCAGGCAAATAAATGAAACAGAATTATTCATAGAACAGCTAAGGAATCTGTTTCATGTCATATCAGTCTAAATTTTAGTCCAGAAACCTGTAGCAGAAATGTATGGTAACTATGAAGAGAACGGCAATAACATTCCCACAAACCTAAAGTAACAAACATATCCACAAAAGAATAGGACCTACAAAATGTGTTCTTTTACTGAGCCTTTTTACCCAAGTGTTATTACCTGGTGTATACATAAGAACAAAATGGCATAATGCAGTGTCCTTTATTCCAGGTACAGGGAGAGAATGTAAAAAAACATGTTAGGTGACACCATGAAACACATTCAAATCAAGTCTAGTAGTTTTTCTTATGACTAGGGATGAGATGTAATCCAGTGCAGCTACGTATTTTTTTAAGGTATTCTTTTGAAAAATTGCAATATTTAAAAAAAAAAAAAAAAAACTATAAATCATAAATTCATGTATCAACTGTGTAATTTCCATGTAAACCAAAGACTGCTAACTCCATTAGTATCATCTCTATGGCTGTTTTCAAAACAATTGCATTCAAATATTACTTTACAGAATCAAGCATTAACAGAAATAAATAGCCACTTTATCTTGAGATAAGTCCAGTTTGTAAATACCTCATCTAAATAATAATCAAAATACTATTTATGCAACTTTTTGTAAGAAGGCTTTCTTTTCTGAGAATAAGAAAGCTGACTGCTGCTTTTTCTGCTACAGTAAACATCAAACATTTCAGCTTCTTGCTTGTTTTTTTTTTTCTTCTGCATCACACAGGGAAACATGGAGATAAGAAAATCAAGCAGGCAGGAAATACTGTACTTGCCAGAATTTTGTTTTCCACTGACGAATTTTTCATTTTAGGACAAGCACTGCTCCCTGCATAACCAAGGCTAGTAAGGCCAAAAGAAAAGATGGAAATGAAAGCTATCCTCAACACTGACCATGCTACCTCTGCTATTGGCTTGAGGGGCTGCTCTTTGGTGGCGCCATCTAGGGCATCTCAAGGACACCACACAAGTTCTGCAAGCTGGCACGCGTATCCTCAAAGGCAAGACCGGGACCCATAAACACCTTCTGTCCACACACAGACACTGTTCCCATTTATTTTCTGTCTCTGTTCCAGTTTCTCTCATAGAAAATCTTCTAGGGGGATGATGCTTTCCCTTATATCGATTCAGTTTGCATGACTGTGTAAAAAGTTATCAGGGGAGGTAGAGAGACCAGGGACTTTATGGCATAAAAAGGAGAAGAAGGGGCATGCCCTGGCTGAGTTTGTGATCTGGAAGCAAATGGACATGGAAAACAGAACAAGTCAGGACCCTGAACTTTAGAAGAGTGAATTTTCAGCTGTTTAGGAATAATTGAATAAGATTCTCCAGGGAAACTGTCTTAAGAGACAAAGGAGTGGAGCAAAATTGGCAATGCTTGAAGGATGCCTTTCTGAAAGCACAAGAGCTCTCCATCTCCCGACATAAGAAATCAAGCTAAGGAGGCAGGAAACCAGTATGACTGGACAAGGATCTGCTAGTCAAACTGAAGGAAAAGAAGGACAAGTACAGGCAATGGAGGCAAGGACGTGCCTGTGAAGAACACAGGAATGCCATACAGACATGCAGAGATGGGATCAGGAAAAGCAAGGTGCATGTGGAACTGAACTTGGTGAGGTACACTGGTCAGAAGAGACAGACAAAGGAGATCATACCTCCTGTGATAAAAGAGAATGGAGAACTAGCTGAGGTACACAATAATATCTTTGCCTCAGTTTTCACAATCAGGCATCCACATCCTTCATGCCCCTGAAACTTTAGGAGGAGTTTGGGGAAGTAAAATCTCTCCAACTGTATGATAAGGGAACATCTGAGACCACCTGATGAGACTGAACCTGCACAAGTCTGTGGGGCCAGATAACAAGCATAACAGGTTCTAAAGGAGTCAGCTGATGTAGTGGCCATGACACTCTCTATCATGTTTTAAAAGTAATGGCTATCAGGCAAAGTTTTCCAGTGAATGAAAAAAGGAAAAAACACTCTTTTTTTTTTTTTTTTTTTTTTAAGTAGAAAGAAAGACCTGGGGAACCAGAGGGTGGTGAGCCTCACGCTTGTGCTGGGGGAGATCATGGAGCAGATGTGTAAGAAATGTTAAAGCACATGAAGAGGTGATCTAAGATAGCCAGCATGGCTTCACCAAAGACAGATTGTGCCTGACCAATCTGGTGGCCTTCTATAGTGGAATAATGGCATCAGTTGTCAAAGGAAAGGCAACTCATGTCTTCAAATTGGACTTCTTGAAAGACTTTTGGTGTCACGCCACCTGATCTGTAAATTGGAGAGGTATGGATTTGAAGGCTGGACTACCTGCTGCATGAAGAATTGGTTGCATAGCTGCAGTCAGAGGGTTGTGGTTGGTAGTTCTGTGTCTAGGTGAAGGCCATTCATGAGTGATGTCCCTCAGGGATTCATCTTGGGATTGGTGCTCTTCAATATCTTTAATAATGACCTAGATAGTCAGATCAAGTACACCCTCAGCAGATTTTCAGATGACACTACACTAAGTGGTAGAGCTGATACAATGGAAGGAAAGGATACTATCCAGAGGGACCTGAACACGCTTGGAAAGTGGGCATGTGCAAACTTAATGCAGTTCAACAAGGCCAAGTGCAAGTCCAACTGGACTGGGAAAAACTCAGGTATGTTTACAGACTTGGAGAAGAACTCCTTGAGAGCAGCCCTGAAGAAAAGGATTTGGGTGTTCTGGTGAACAAAAAGATAGACATGAGCGTGCAGTACGTGTTTGCAGCTCAGAATGCTAACAGTATCCTGAGCTGCATCAAAAAGGAGGTGGATAGCAAAGCAAGAGAGGTGATTGTTCCCCTTTGCTTTGCCTTCACGAGATTCCCTCTAGAGTATTGTGTCCAGCCTTGGGGCCTCCAGCACAAGAAAGAAATTGAGCTGCTGAAGAGGGGGCAGAGGAGGGCCACAAAGGTGATCAGAGGGCTCAAGAACCTCTCCTGTGAAGAAAGTCTGAGGGAGCTGGTCCTGTTTAGCCTGGAGAACAGATGGATTTGGAGAGACCTAGTTGCGTCCTTCCAATACTTATAACAGGAGGGAGACTGACTTTTTACATGGTCTAATATTGATACAACAAGGTGGAATGGCTTTAACCTAAACGTGGGTATACATAGATCTCAGGAAATTTCTTATTTGTTGGATGGTGAGGTTCTGGAACAGGCTGCCCAGCGAAGTTGTGGGTGCCCTGTCTCAGGAGATGCTCAAGGACAGATTTGATAAAGCCCTAGGTTACCTGATCTAGTGGCTGACAACCCTGCCCATAGTAGGGGTTTGGAGCTGAATGATGTTTGTGGCCTTTCCAACCCAAGCCATTCTATGACTCTATGATTCTATGATGCTTTACAGAAGGTGAAGGATGATTATAATGAAAAAATCTCTAAAAAGATTGAGAATCTGTATCTGTTCCTTAAGATACTCTGGTCTACTCTGATGTAGGAAGAACTACAGCCTCCAGAATGTTCCAACACCCTCCTGGCATCTTTACTTTATTGTTCTATATAGTTATATAATTATTCCCTTAATAGTTCTTCTTCCCTATATAATTATTTAAAATGTTTCTAATGTTTCACAGTCACTCTGTGGTTATCACAAAACACAGATAGAAAAGCAATTAATTTTCCCACTTTCATTATCACGTTCACGCCAGATCAGAACTCCCTGAGAAACACTTTTTCACATGTGGATGGTCGTACGTCCCTCTTCCCAATTCCATGCATGTAGTGGTTATGGTATGCTCAAGGCCAAAAGAAAGGAATCATGAAAATCTGTTTTCTTGAGTTAGATATTCCCTCCTTTCCCCACTCCGCTAAAGAAAAAACAGCCACTTTTTGTTGAGCTTTTTCATTTCATAGTTCCAGTTTATTGAAATTTGTTACGGAAAACTTTGTTTCACTGCAGAGTTTTTTCACATATAAAGAGAATATGACAGAACAGAATTCAACTTAATCCTCTCTTCTCTCTTTAATATTTATAACTTTATGATTCTTGGTGTTATATAATTAATTTGCTATGAATAATATTAACTTCTCTCTTGATGCTGATGATTTTACCAAGTGGTAAAAAGCTAGTTGCTTTGACACTGGAGTTCTCTCTCTGAACTTCATACTGTGCATTGTTCTTCTGTGGAAGAGGGCAATGGAGCTGACTGCAATTGCCTATCCTTACTCACTAGACTGATTTTGAAGCCTGATATTTCTTTTTCATTTCCTGGAATATTTCAGCATTAAAAAGAAAGATTTTTGTTAAGTGAAAAGAGATTTCAGATGTTTCACTTTCTCTTCTGCCTTGCAGAAGAGTATAAGTGAAGTAAAGATGATCATCCTTCAAAAATAAGAAATTTTGAAGTATCAGAACATAAACAGAAATATCCCGTTTGGCTATTTTCCTTTAAAAATCATCAGGAATTCTGTTTAGCCCCTTATTTAATGTGATCTTAGCAACAATTCAGATGAATAATTGGACCTGAAATTTGTTTAAGTGTACAAAATACTAGTAAAAAAAAAAAAGCTGATATACACAGTAACAATTATGCTGAAGTAACATGAAATTATATTTGATTTAAGGTATCGACATCTCAATAGGGCTGTACATTTTTTAAAATACATTGGCATGATAGAACAGAAGCTGAGAATTACTAATTGCAAGAAATAATACTTTATGCCTGCATGCACGTGTGATGATTGTTAAAAGAGATCTCACGTATCCCTTGCTTTCCTAAGATATTGTTTTAGCCTGAGTTAAACGCAGTATCTAATTGCCAATTGCAATGCATTATGTTTATATAATATGATACTTATTTTTTCCACTTGAGCAGATAGAGTAGGTATCTATTTATATTATCATAATGTTTGAGTCAGTAGAGGCTGATTAGTTACAGTGAAAACCAACAAAAGAATATGAATCTCCTGAATAAAAATCGGCATGTTTGTGCAATGTGAATGCAAACAGGCTTACAAGAAGGGAAAATATTAAAGTCCTGGTATTCTTTAGCCTATTTAAACCAATAAACTGTAAAATGTGAAATTCATCCAAGTTTGTCTTTTTTTCCCTTCCCAGATAACTGATGATCTTGGCATTGCTTAGCAATAAATAGACACAGAGATACAGCCCTTAGCTGAACAGAGTGTGTTATTTCATTTTGCAAGGTACACATAAAGTGCATCCCTGTTACCACATTTGATAGAGTTCATTTGGGTGAAGAGGCTCTGCTTTGGATGAGCTGTGTATTCCACTAATGAGTATTTTCTATATATTGCTTCTTATGAAGAACTGACAGCCTTGTAATAATCTGTTTTGACAGTATTTTCCTAGAAATATTGTGTTAAATATTTTTAGACATGAGGGATCATGGACATATGGATATAGTGGTGTGTGCCTTTCTAATTATATGCATTATACAATTTGCCATTGTTGGAGACTGTTGTACTATCTTTCATTCATTTAATAATGCTTTTGCAAATTGGCAGATAGCATTTGGGCTAAAATACACACGGGGTTTTTGCAGGAATAAAACATGCTCTGCCTTTTCTCTAGTGTAGAGCAATTTGTCAAGTAATTAGCCAACCTAATTAAATTTTTGTAGCACTAATCAAACGAATATGCTAAAATTTTCTTTGCACAGCCAGTTTGCTGTCTGCTTGCATTTAACTTGATGGTTTGAAAGAGGCCCTACTATGTCTGCCACTCCACTTAATCACCTCATTTGCATTTTATATTGGTAAATTAAATTAAGCACCAGTGGCTTTTAGTATGATTGACTATGGTCAGGGCTGTTCAGATGGGACTTTTTCACAGAAAATTAGGCACATTTTAATATAAGTGAGTCTGTGCTTTCAGCTTTCAGCAAACTACATTCACTCAGCTAATTAAAAGTGCTTGTTGCTTTTTGCCAATGTATGATAGATTTATCCAGCTGGTGTGTCCATTTTCTTTTGCATAATTTCTTGATGGAAGTTTTTTATCTTTATACATAATAAGATTGTCTAAACAACACTTCAAACCAATTTGAAAGAACTATATAAATAATATTTTGCAGAAGCTATTTACTTTGAAAGAAATACACTTGCTGCTCAGCAAACTGATTAGGCTATATATCTGTTTTTACATCCTTCTAGAGTATAATCCTTGACACCAGGAAATTTTCAGCTTTCACTGACCAAGAACACATCCCTTTGACAAAATCATGGTGAAAAGATGCTGACGAGTACCCCTAACCTTTCTCTCGTGGTGCAGAGTTTGATCCTCCTGCAGAGCAGGTCACAATTCTAACCCAAACTCTTACAGATGAAATTGCTTATAGAATAAATTTATTAAATCTATAATGTATAAGTGTTCTTTCATTGTTTATTATCTCAAAGAATACTTTTCCATACGTAAAGCATTGCCTGCAATGGGAATGGATATTTTTCAGGGAGTCTGAAACAAATGTAAAAATGCATTGCCTGAAGAGTTGAAGTTCATATATGTGCCAACAGCCATAAAATAGAAAAGCTAACATATTTCAAAAAAAATATGTCAAGCTTTCATCAGATTCTGGGAAGAGATTGACTGTCTCTAAATTGGCAGTACAACAGCAAATAACAAAATGAAGGATTAGAAGATGTGACCTCCTTTTCGTAACAGAACTGGGTTCCTTGTGTATATATGCCCATAATTCTGTCGTAAAAGGACTGATATTACAAAAAAAATCATGCTGCTGACTGAGACTTGACATGAAACAATGTAGGTGACAAAAAGATCATTTTATTCTCAGCCAGTAAAATATTTGGTACCATCCAAAATTACCTGGCCTCAGAGTGCTTTCAAAAGGAAAAGCACGCATTGATGGGGTGGTAGAGAGCCATTGGTTTGGCCAGAAGTATGAAGGTTGTGATGGAAAGACCAAGTCTGCATTTTCTTTAGACATTTGATAAACATGATTGGCAGCAGGTGAGGTAAGAAATGAAAGATTCAGCTGCGGAAACCTCAATGAATTTGTCAGACAATTGAACAAAAATTTTAACATAAAATGCAAGAGGTTTATACATGGATCTAAAGCAAAATTCTGCCCTCCAAATGGCAAGACTTTTTGCTGAGGTAGCTGCAGACTGCTCAGACAGTTCTGTCAATAGAACTGTGACAGAAGTAATTTAAGAGAGGGAAAGAGGGCAATCTTAAACTGTCGTAGCTATTTGTTAAGTAAGCATGTGTCTAAATCTTTAGTCATGCAATTAGTCTCATTGATCCGGACTAAAGACTCACATAAAGAAGACTGAATTTTTTGCATCAGGTACTTTTGGATGAATTTTTTTTTTGGGGGGGGGGGGGGAGAAAGAATAGTGTTAAAAGTAATATGATGGAAAGAATAGAAGAGAATGGTAGAAATATAGGAAAAACTTTTTTTTTTTTTTAATGTTCAGGTAAATACAATACAATAATGCACCTAACTATAGTGCTCTAAAAGAGGGACGCATTTAAAAATGGGATTTGCATCCATCATTATTAGAGTCTGCACAGTGCTACACATTAAACTTCTTGAGGACTTTCAGAAGATTTATCTGTAACCATTCTTCTGCAATCCTCAAATTATTAGAAATTAAGGACCGTATCATATCACTGTCCCTAATGTGGGAAAGTATCCTTGGTCATGGAAATAGCGATTTAGCTGTAGAAATTATGAAGTGGGGAAAAAAAATTAAAACCCATATAGGTCTCAGAAGAGAAGCTCAAGCTGAGCCCTTGGCACACAGTGTACAAATATGACAGATGTCTAACTACTGTAATGCAGCTAAATTAAACATAGTCAGAACCTCTTTGCTCTCAGCTCATAGAGATTATCATGATAAGAACTTGGTTTGTTCTGGCTAAACCTATTTCAGTCCAAAAGGCAGTGGTTAATGCATTGTGTATTTTGGTACTGGGATGAAATAAAGAAAGTTATGCTATATCTTGTAGGTACAGCTTATTTACCCGAGGTGATAGGATGAATTCCCTTTTCTAAATCTTACTGTGCCTCAACTGATTTGATAGTAAATGGTCTCTTTTTTACAGTTCATCAAGATCTTTGTTTTTAATATGGCATAGTGGCACAATATAGTTCAAAGGGGCATTCTGATTTATATTTATCAATTATATTCTCATTTATGTGTGCAAATGCTCTCATTTCAAAAATCCTCAGAGGTGTTCAACCACCTTGTAACAATTAAAGAAGAATGCAGATGCACAAAATCAATTTATTAAATGTTCTGAATTTGATGTTTCACTCTCGGGCCTTTTCATTTTGTTTTAATGAATTTAAACTCAATGAAATATTATGTTCAGAATGTTAGTAGTCTAGTTACACTCAAGAATATATCCTGAACATCCAGTGCAACTGAATATCATGTTGATATAAAATTAAGATTAAATAGAGCATATTATCATTAGCTAACAATGCTGTATTATCCCATGAACTTAAAAACAAACAAACAAACAAACAAACAACAACAAAAAAAAACCTGTATATTCTTTCCCACTTTCATATTCCAAAGTAACAATTCTGGCATTCACCTCTCGGTGAATGTTTCCCATCTCAAACAAAAAAAATAAATAAACAATTGCATCACATAATTTCTACGACTGTAAAGAAGTCACAAAGAATTTGTGACCCTCTATTGTTATTTTTATTGATTTAATCAGGAAATGTCAACATACGATATTTTTACCAGATAACACACTTCCTCAGTCTATTAATACAGAATCTGTATTAATTTGAAAACTTACCTAAAAATCTCTTTTATTTTGTGCCAGTTCCTGTAGATGAGAATCCAATTCAGTAGCCTTTCTTCATAAAATCTACTAGAGTTTAAGCCCTGATCCTTGTGTCCCAAATTTACTATAAGCATAGAAATGAGCTACAAATACTTTCTGCATAATAATATGACATTTATTGCAAGTCTCTGCTACTAAACTCATATGTTAGAGTTAAGAAGACAGATTTCCATCTCTTAGCATAATTTGGAAGAAATAAGGATCTCTCTGAATTTGGTCTCATTTGCTGGCATTAATTTCCACTTATCCAGTTACTCATTTAATATGAATTGTGAACTCTTCAGGAACTTTAAAGTGCAGCCCTGTTGACTTCAACACAAGCTTATTCTGCATCAGATTAACAGATCAAGCATTCAGTGAGAGCCAGCTGACAACTGGAAATTTGCTTCCTGTTCCCCATTATTCCCATGAAAATAACCTTCTAGTACAGTTTTCTGTAGTGATTTCTACCCCTCCTCTCAGCTGAGGATATGCTTGTCTGTTTTGGAGAGCCTTTTGAGTTTACGATGAGAAGAAAGAGTTTAAATCTTAAAATGCTGAAGTTTTCTCCCTCTCTTTCCCTATAATCTGTTTCTGTCATCTGTCAATGTGGAATCTAAGTTCAGCTCTCTGCCATTCAGTAAATTATTATTTCACAGTTACCATACAACAGAAAGTTTGTGTTTGTAAAATACCATAGGTCAAAGTCCTGAAAAGCCAGAACAGCTTCAGTTAAACGGTATAACAAATATCTTCTAAGTTTGCTGTATTATCCTCAAGGTTTAAATGTCCACCACTGTGGCAGTAAAAGACAATTTGACTGTTAACTGTAGCAGTTGTATGTGCCTGGATATTTCAGTGCCTGGAGGAGAAAGCTTTCAGAAATATATCCTCTCTTTTTCATTATAAAAGTCTACACTCAGAAACTTAAAAATGATAGGCATGTTATTCATCAGAGTGAGGTTCTGTTTCCTTGTAGAAAACTATGTGTTCTTATCAAGTTTTTTGGTCTCCTATCTTTGTGTCTCCCATTCAGGAAGAAACATTTCTTCCAATATCTGTTGAGGAAAGGACTGCTTTTATTTTTTTTTTTAATATAAATTTTATGCTGCAATATTTATTCGGATTTACATCTGCAGTTCAGTATGTAGTGTGTAATTGCTCATACAGTTGCATGTGTCTAAACTGCCAATTCCCTTTTGCAGAAGTGATGTAACTTTCTGAAAATGCCCGCCTGGAAGTCACAATACATATTGCATAGCATCCTGAGCTACACTTAACACTCAATCAGAATAAAAAAGGAGGAATTTACACAAAGCAACAAGAAGTGACTCCTATATGCCAAATGGCATGGTTTAAAATGTATGTGTGTTGCAGCAGGCTCTAAGCTGTGTCAGCTGATCACACACAAACAGCAGCCACAGTAAGCAGCTGCTGTCAGACCTAAACAATAGCATTTCAAGCAGTTTATTTAACTGAATTAATTCTGCAAGAGACAACAGGTTTCTTCCTATTGTTAGAGGCTAGCAATGAAGCAGAACGTCCGGCATGTCTCTTAGTAGTGAGGTTGTTTGGTCTCTTTGTGTGGTATTTATAGCGTGGTCTGGTTAATGTCAGTCTTCACTTTATTGGTATTCTCTTAAATCCTGAAATTTTACCCAGACTTTTACTAATAAACCAAATCTTCTCATAGAAGTGATGTATATTTTCCAGAAGGTCCCATGAAAACTTTCAAATCTTTTCTAACTGTGTGTGGCTTCATTTCATTCCAACTCCTTGTATGTACTATAGTCTTTTTCTTTTTTCTTCCTGATATTTCTTCTACTGGGGACATATTCTTTTATGCACATATTTTTAAATGTGTTTTAATTCCGTAGCCATTTTTTTTATAACAGCCTTTCATAGACAGACTTCTTGCATCATGTAGAGATAATAATGCAAGGATCAAGCACAATATTCTCATAAACTAGAGTAAAATGTGCCCACAATATCATTTATTAGATGGGAAAGCATAGCTGCATTGATTATATATCTATATATATACATACCTAATTGATATGCTTAATATTTTAATTTCTGGAAATAAATGAATTTAACTCAAAGACAGGCTAAGGCACAGCCCACTTCCACTTGGCAAAACTAACTTTAAAAGTCACAGCCAGTTCTTAAGCTGATTGTAAAAAATGTTCTCAGCAAACTTAGTTGTTTAGTTCTACCAGAAATTTATCAGTAAGTGATTCCATCTCTCCCTTAATTCTCGGGCAGTTCTCCTATGGTCAGTACACCAAAAATGGCAGTTACTGAGTCAACAGAATTCCCCAAATTTTGCACTTTTTTGTACAAGGAAAATTACACAAAATTTGTCTGAAATATCAAACAAACCTTAGCCAGTAACAGTAATCTGAAAAAAAAAAAAAAATTATTTTGAATCATGGAATAACCAATCTTGGAAAAGATCTCTAAGATCATCCAGTCAAACTATCCACCTACTACCAATATTTCTCCATTAAACCATTTCCCTTAGTACTATATCTAAACATTTCTTGAACGCTTCCAGGAATGATGACTTATCCACCTGCCTATGTAGCCCATTCCAGGGCTTTCAGAGAATAAATTTTTCCTAATATCCAACCTGAATCTCCCCTGGCACAACTTCAGGCCATTTCCTCTAGTCCTATCACTAGTTATGTGGGAAAAGAAGACGACTCCCATCTCACTACAACTTCCCTTCTGGTAACTGTAGAGGGCAATAAGATCTCCCCTTAGCCCCCCC
>JAOWBP010000001.1:49740837-49779791 GCA_028571105.1 Tragopan temminckii | reverse complement strand
ACAAAAAGGATCTTCCCAACAGTGAGGTTTTAGCACTGTAAATCCTAGGAAAAGAAGTTAATTTGGTTTCAAGAGCCTGCAGACATCAACATTACCTACAGGACAGCTTGACACACCATTGCACATCAGGAGCATTCCTAACAGGCAGAATCCTCCCTGATTCCTATTCAGAATCTGGGTCCGGTCTGGCCCCACAGAAAACTGCCTCACCATTTGTCACACTCTCTCCCCATCTCCTCTCTCAGGGCACACTTTTCCTGAATGACAGACAGTGCAAGATTGTGCAGCGACAGCTGGAGTTTGACGGGGGCGTTGCCTACGGCATAGACTGCCTGCTGATGGACCCCAGCCTGGGGGGCCGCTGCGACAGCTTCTTCACCGTGGACATCATGGTTAGTCCATCTGTTTCGGTCATACTATCATTCACCAAAGACGCAGCCCATGGGCCAAACCCTGCCTGCAGAAGGACGTTGGTCAGTGCTCTCAGCTGGTTTGGCACTAGCGAGGTTAGGTTCCATCACTTCAGGTTGCCTTCACCTGTGCTTTGTTTCTATCACACTTGTTGGAGACAGGCTCTTGGCCTCTCACATTTCTTGCTTTCATAGAAATAACACTCAACACACCTGAACTGGCACAGTTAGCATGGATGAAGTTTCTTCCATGAACTTCAACATGTCCTACAGTCAGGAAGCTGTGAAACCCACCAGTCTTCAGATGTTCGCAGCACATGCAGGGCACACTTGCACTGCCGGAAAGGGCCACTTTAGCTTCCAGATAGAGATGGAGGTTTTATGAGATTCATCACTGACCTAAAATACCCTACTGGTGGCATTTTTCAGAGAGTGGACATTTGGTGCTAGAAGAGGACAAAGTGAAGGTGATGAAACACAAATTTCCTATTAGGCTTGGGCACCTTTGCATCCAGCTTTGCTCCCCAGATTGTGATTTTGCTTCTGAAACTCTTGTTAATTTCATTATTTCCAAACCAAAACATTTTAAAATGGTTTAAAGATCAGATTTACTTTAGCTTAATTCAAAACATATTAAAAAAAATCACTTAGAAGTAAATAAAATTTCATGTAATCATTCTAAAAACATCTTGGAATTCATATTTCAGTCAGGAAACCAACAACTTTGCATAGTCCATCTGCTTCAGTTACCTTTTGTTTCTTTATTTTGTTAATTGAAATGGATGTCATTCCCCCAGAATGCCTGTGCTTCCCAAGAAGTAATCAATTACCAATACTTCAAATTATACACCCAGATCTGATGCGCCCAATGTGAATATTTTTTTAAAGAACATCCACCATCTCATTTTCTTACTTGTTTAGATCAGGAGTAGATTTCTTCTGGGACAACCATTCGTTTCTTGCATTTCATGGCAATAAATCAATGCAACTATTTTGTTGTTATTCTCTCCTTTCTCCAAAGCTATATTCTGTTTCAAGCATGATAAACCCACGTTCTTTTCTGCTCATATTTACTGCTCATACAAAACAGACACTTTCTGTCTGCTCAAAATAGCCTTTTGTTGCCAGTATGCTTATTTTTCTTTCCATTTTATACAACAGGGGTACTGTGCTAGCTGCTTCAGTGGTGCCAAATGCCCTCCAGGGACAAAACCAAAGGTAATACATTAAAATCTTGCATTTAAGCAGCCTAACTTGCTCATCTCTGTAATTCACACACACAAACTGGAATAAGTTGCTTGGCAAAAAGAGGGAAAACTCAACGGTGAAACCATAGTCTTATATGATAACATAAAGCTGTCTGAAGGCATGCTGGGCATGGGATGACTGTTGGTCTCACATGGCATGTCTTGTAGCAAGTGCTTCTGATCAGTCCCTACCTCATTAGCCAAGCTTAGCAAGCTGTGTGGGAAAAATGAAGGCTTCTTACATCATATTTTAACTCAATGCGTATCAGAAACGGTGATTAAAAAATAATCAAACCTCCACATAGCACTCATCTTCCTATGTTTTCTACCTCTCTGCACTGCCGTGCACGATGCCCAGGAAGGGATCTACCGGTGCACATATGATTCCTATGGGCTACGGAGGGATGGCTGCCGCAGGAACTGCTCCATGGTCATCCACACAGCCAAGTGCTGCAAGGGGTACTTCGGGCCCGACTGCCAAGGTAGGGCAACACCCAGTGAGAAGGACAGGAGGGCCAGTGCCTTCTGAGGCTGGAAGGGCGCACAGCACTTTTCTGACAGGATTTGTAGAAGCACCTCGGGGATCTCAGAGCATGAAATTTGCTGTCAAAGCTGTCATAGCTGCTTGTACAAACCCAAACAGAGATTCATTTACAGGCATTATTTTTGTTCAAGATTTTACAAAACAATTAATAATGAACAGTGGCAATGAATAAACATGCGCTTGAGCTCAATATCCACTTTTTAAATTATTATTTTCTCGTTCCCTTTTTTTTAACCTTTCAGCTTGCCCAGGAGGTCCAGAGACACCATGCAATAGCCATGGCTACTGTGACGATGGCTACACTGGGACAGGAGAGTGCCACTGCTACAGTGGCTTCAACGGGACTTCATGTGAGCTGTGCTTGCCAGGCAGATATGGCTCCAGCTGCAGGCGTATGTCTATGTTTCATTTCCATACTACTGCCCACCTCAAGTCTGAACCATTTTGTCTATGATGTGGTTTTGAGCAAACAAAAAAAATGCTTTCTCCTTTCAACACTAGCATTTCTCTTGAGCATCTCCTCATGCAGAGGGATGATGCAAGGTCTCAAAAGGGAGGAAAAGGCAGTGAGGACAGAGGTGTTCTTAGTTTTCTGTGCAGACCTCCTATTTTTGCATGGTATGTAAGTGACTTGGAATGGAATCAGAGCCTCAGTCATCAAGGTGTATCAACTACAGCACTGCTTTCCCTCTCATTCTCATACAGGACTGGTCAGTATTTTAGTCAGCAAAATGGCTCCTCAGGGATCACAGGAGGCCAAGGCCATGCACTGCACTGCTTTTGCAAAAGAGAAGAAAAAGGAAACAGAGTTGAAATCAGTTTGTGAAGAGGGATGGCAGCCAAGAAACTGCTCATATATCCACTTGGCTGTGGTTTTAAATGTAACTTAGGTGAAAACAGGATCAGCAACATCCCTTAAACTTAAATGTCTTCCCAACATAAAGCCTTCAGATTAGAAGTTTCAATGTTAACTCTTCCATTCCAACTGTGTACACCTGCAGCACTCACAAGGCACATAGGGTTGAAGGTCAGAAGCTGTGTATCTTTAGGATTAAAGTAACACATCTTGCTTAGGAATACTCACATGACCAGCTTATCCATCTTACAGCACATTGTAGCACAAACTCTATGAGAATTGCTTTTCTGAAACTCAGACTGTGGTACCTAACAGGAAAAAAAAGTCTTACAGCCACTTCTTTTCAATACGTACTTATGTTGAGTAAGAACCAGGTAACCAAACTAAATGGAAGAAAGCCAAAGGGAGAAATTCCTTTACAGCAGAAACAGGTTTTCACAGAATCGAAGTCTGACCAAATCTCACATCATTACCCTCTTTAAACAAAAATGTTTGAGAAAGAGAAATAAGGCAAGAAAGGATGGTTCTTCATTACATTATAAAACAGAGAGCTATCAATAATTTTTTAAGACAGACTCAGTATATAGGTTATTACAGCATCAAAAGAGCAGAGAAAAACATCACCTATAGATTAAAGGAAGCTCTAGGGCACAATGGGTAATATGCCATAAATAAAAGGAAGTCATAAGCAAAAATACATAAAACCTAAAAAAGACATCACATGTAACTTATCCATATTTTACAGCATAGCTTACTTACCTCATATTTGACTTCCTTAATCAGACTGACCTTCTCCTGCACAGCAACCAAACTGTTTCTTCCCCCAAGCCACAGTGCTCTCCAGCTGAGGGCTTCCCTACAACTTGAAGCTGTTTCTTATTAGGACAGGATCAGGCTGAGTCTTCACCTCAGCCATTAGCTCCTTCCTGCTGTAGTTCTGTGAGAGGTTTTCTACTCCTATCACTATGCAGGTCAATATTCATTTTCAAAGGCACATTGAACTAATGCTAGTTCTACAGCCATAAGATCACGGGATAATTCATGTTGCAAGGGATGTAAAGAGGTCTTGAGTCCAACCCATGCCCCAAGCAGGGTCAACTCTAAGCTCAGATCATGCAGTTCAGAGTAGAACTGAAAGGACTTGAGAACCTCTGAGAATGGGGGCTGTCCAACCACCCTGGGCAGTCAGGTCCTCTGCATGACTCAGCTCATGGTGAAAAACTGTGAGGTCAAACTTAGCTAAGTTATTTCTAGGTAATAATGTACCTAAACTGAGAGTCTAAGGAAGGCCTCTCTATGGAAATATCTTCTGCTTTCCCAGCGGCAACTCTGTAAATGATCTTTGTGCATTTCTTTTGCAGCCTGTGAATGCAAGAACAACGGGCAGTGTGAGGAAGGATATTCAGGGACAGGACGATGTTTCTGTGAGACGGGATGGACTGGCCGGCTCTGTGAAAACAAGCTGGGTATCTGCCTCTGCTCCCTGAACCCTGTTACTTGGAGATAGGTGCTGACAGCATTCACAACTCAACAGGGGGGTTGCATAGACAAGAGTGAAAAAATGCTGATAATGCCAGAAGCTCTCGCTGGAGACTAAGGGAGTCCCAAAAGCAGCATCCCTAACGCTGCTCCAGACTGTGAGCAAATCCCTTCACCTCCCTGTCTCCCCTCCATGAGATGGGAATATGAGTGCTTCCCTCCCTGGAAGGTACTACCAAAGAGTTAATCAGTCATAAAAAAATTTTACAAGTTTTCTGGTTAGCAAGACGTGTATGAGGGTGTTCCTATCTATATGAAGCAAGAGTATTGCAATGCAAATACCATCTACATCCCAGCTATTTTGCCTTCCCCACAGCCTTGCCACCAATGTGTTCCCCAAGCTGCTCTGCCAACGCTGTCTGCATGGAGAACAACACATGCCAGTGCAAGCCACTTTACAATGGGGATGGAATCACGTGCACAGGTGAGCTCTCTCTCACAGTATTGCACTTTCAGGATCACCTTCACTGGCTCTAGGCAAGGCAGCTCCCCAGTAGCATCACTGCAGTAACAGTCGCTTTCAAGCCAGGTTTCTCGCATCCTCCAAATTCACCTTGGATGGAGCAGAGTCCCCTAAAGGCAGCTCTTCTGGGCTGCCAAGAGACAAAGCAGGATCTCTGGGTGTTGGTGCTATGTCTCTTAAAGCAAGGATGTCTGCTAAGGGCTTCAGAGCCCTAAGGGATCGCTATTGTGCAACTGTAGGAGTGCCTCAGGAAACTAAAATAGTATTTTTACCCAAAGAGATGTTCTAGTATTTTTAATGTGCCTTAGAAAAACAAACTGGATACGATTTGCCTTTGAGAGGAACAAACCCTTTAAAAGCAAACTTTACTCATGCATTTTCTTTTCCTTGCACAGCTGTAGACCTCTGCAAACAAAACAATGGTGGGTGCCACAAGGCAGCCAACTGCACACAGTTTGGGGTGAAGATCTTCTGCAACTGTCAGAAGGGATACAAAGGAGACGGCTTCACATGCCTTCCTATAAACCCTTGTGCCGATGGGTTCAATGGAGGCTGCCATGAACATGCTATTTGCACTGTCATAGGGCCTGTAAGTTGAATGATTTGGGTCTTCATAGGGAAGTTTGAGACACTTCTTCCTGATGCCAACAAGTCTTCTTCCCAGCTGGATCACACTCTCTGCCTCTCAGAGCCCTCTGTTTCCCAGAACAATTATTATGTGACTCCAGTCTACTTTCCATGTCCATTTTGGCATCCTTTCAGATGAGGGCTGAGGAAAAGGGTGCTACAGTAGATAAAATGTTTTGCATGCATAGTTTGTCTGTCCTCTTTTTTAGCTCTCCCTTCTTGGCTATCCCTATTTGCAATAGAAGTTTGGCAGCATGAAACTGTGTGTATATTGGTGTCTAAACCTAGGGACAGTTGGGAAAATAACATCACTTTTTGGTTGATCAGACCCTTAGATAGCTCCTGCAGCCACGTGATTCTTGGCACGAAAGATCAAAGCTTGGGGAAAACTTGTGGCAGTGATCTGATCCAGCATTTGTCTTGGTGCTTTTGGGATCATCCGTCTGTTCCATTTTGGTGGTTTGCCTGATGTGTCTTCCAGGAACTATCTAGAAGAGCCTCGCTGCTAATCCATTCCATCTGCTAACCATCACAGACCCTGGTTGTGTCAGCTTCCTCGGTTTATAGTTCCCAGTTTATTACGATCAGTGGACTGCTAAATTCCTTTCATGTTTCCACGCTGTCATTTAGATATAATTTTGATTGGTGTGTCATCTGCTTGTCTGAATTACATGTCATATAATTCCCCAACGCATGTTATTAGTTTTGTGGATGGAATTATGCCTTGGCATTTATTTAGCAAAACACCTAGGTACGTGCATAAATGTTTTGCCTAAAAGAAGAAACAACAGTGTGACAGTTTGCAGTCTGTTGAATCACGGTTGTTAGTAGCAACTTTTCTGTTTGCCCATTCCTGGCTGCATCAAGTGACATTTTTCCAACAGTTCAGTATGTTGTGTGAAATACCGCTTTTATGTCAGTGAAATACTTGGCTTGACTTTTTTATTCTTCCCCCAACCAGGACAAACGCAAGTGCGACTGTAAAAACAACTACATTGGTGATGGGCTGAACTGCTCAGTGATGCAACTTCCTCTTGACCGCTGCTTGCAGGACAACGGGCAGTGCCACCCTGATGCAGACTGCACCGATCTCCACTTCCAAGGTGAGGATGGCACACCATAGGACAGGAAGGTCCTTGTCCCCGTGCCACTGCACTGATGTCAGTGGGTCTGGCCTGGATCCTTGTGTCTGTAAGATCCCCTGTCCTCTACCTATGTCCACTGGAAACAATGAGATGTAAGTACAACTCAGCTTAGAACATGAAATACTTAGCAGTACTGGGTTTATGAAGCAACAGATGAAGGCATTCCAAGAAGAAATATTACCCACGATTTCCTGTCTGTCCTAACTATATTTCATAAAAGTCACAGATATTCCCTATTGCACAGTTGATTTTTAATCCAGAAATGGAAGCCCCATCAGGAAGAGCTGGTCCCTCTCTCTTTGCAGACACGACAGTTGGAGTTTTCCATTTACGGTCCCCCCAGGGGCAGTACAAAATGACTTACGAGAAGGCAAAGGAAGCCTGTGCCAACGAGTCAGCCACCATCGCCACATACAACCAGCTGCTGTACGCACAGAAGGTGATGTAGGCTCGCTGAAGGAGGAGTCCCTGGTGTGGATTTAGCCACAGTGTAAATGGAGAGGGAGGAGCAAGGGGGTTACTCAATGCCAATAAGTTTTGTGTTCTAACCATTCTTCCCCTCTGCCACCCCAGGATATGTTTGGCTGGGAGCAGTTTTCAGACCGGTTATGGGGCTCATGCCTGCTCATACAGCACTGAAAACAATTCTGTTGCCAAATTTTTGTTTCCAGTTTTCCAGAGAATAAAGTCAGACTTGCAGAGTGTTTTCATGAGAGTTGCAATTGTTAGCTCTTCTATAAGAACTGTACGAGTTAGATCTATGTTTAGATTTCATTATTTTTATTAATGTAATGCTCTAGGATTACTGTTAATTTAGCAGAGCCATTTCCATGCTCTTTTCCTGGAGTGTGATGTAGACAACACATGGTTGAGGTCAGTGGGATAAGTATCATCACACCTCAGATTTGTAAAACTTATTTTCAGTAAGGTGAGCCAGACTGTGCCATTCTGGCTCCTTCCCATCTGCAGAAGGAAGGAAGGAAGGAAGATGCTTGTGGCTGAGAGACATTTTTCACAAAATATGAGGCTGGACCACAGCCAGACTCCTTCTGCAGCAACAGAAAGGCTGGAAGGGCAGGGAGCAGCAAAATCAGGGCAGGCTGCAAGGCAGGGAGTTCACTCAGATTCCCAAAAGTGGGCTGGGGAGTGTCAGATGCTGTCCCTGTTCATCGGCAGCTCTGGCCCCACAACCCAGCTCTCCCTGTGTTCTCTCCCTCATGGCCTTGCAGGCGCGGTACCACCTGTGTGCAGCCGGCTGGCTGGATGGCCAAAGGGTGGGCTACCCTACTGCCTTCTCATCACCAAACTGTGGCGCCGGGTACGTCGGCATCGTGGACTACGGGAGAAGGGTCAACCTGAGTGAAACATGGGATGTCTTCTGCTACAGGGAAAAAGGTGAGAATGGACATCTCAGCCTCGCTGCAAAAGGGGGTAGCAGCCCTATTTTGAGTACTTTTGGCAGCCAAGAACAAGGAGAACCAAAATTGCCTAGAAAAGGGCACTGGCCCACATAGCTGTCTGTGTTTGTGCATTCCAGAGGTGAACTGCACCTGCAGGCCAGGCTACGTGGGGGACGGCTCCTCCTGCAGTGGGAACCTGCTGCAAGTGCTGATGTCCTTCCCCACACTCACAAACTTCCTGGAGGTACGGCCTGTCACGGGCACAGGAATAACCGGGCTGTCCCAGCACCCAAACACTGTCATAGATTCATAGAACCACCAAGGTTGAAAAAGACCTCCAAGATCATCCAGTTCAACTATCCACCTACCACCAATATTTCCCCACTAAACTATGTCCCTTAGTACCTTAGTACTGACTGTTGTCCACAGCCAGTGTAGGGGACAGAAAGCGAAGCCTCTTTATTGTTATTCATATGACATCTTTTTATCTCGCAATTGCCTTTCACTAAAGCTGAATTTTGTTTCTGCCCAGAAAATCATGGCTTACTCCAACAGCTCTCGGAAAGGGAGAGCATTCCTGCGGTACCTCACCGACCTGTCAGTGCATGCCACACTCTTTGCTCCAAATGATAGTGGACTAAGGGAAAATCAGGCAAGGATGTTTTCCCTTTTCTTTCTTCATTTTAATAGTACTTTCTAAACAGACACTCATGGGTTTCTCTATCTTGATGCAATCTCAATTAAAAAACAGTCTTTGTATGGCACGATTTCTTTGTAATCCCATATAGCTTGAACTGTGCTTCTGGAAGAGTTAATTTCACACTCTCTGCTTTCCTTCTGTAGTCAGGAATACTAAGTTACTGAAAGTCTGTCACCCCAGAGAATCTGCTATCAGGGATTTTAGTCATCCAGCTGTAAAGGTGTCTGACATGAAATCTCCCCTGGCTTCATTGAGCTAGGTTATTCAAAGAAAGCAGTACTTTTGATATTTCTTGCAAATGCTTTAAAGAAGGCTAGTCCTAGCTTCATTCCTGTGCCTGTCCTTTTTTCCTTCCTTCCATGAAACATTGCCTCCAACAGCTGAAGTGCGACCCCAGCCACGGAGATGAGGTCAGGACTTCCCCACCTGTCCCAGAGTAATAAGCCACTCAGGTATAAGGCTTCACACTTGTTAAAAGCAGCACACAAGAGATTTCAATTCCTATGAGTTTAAGCTCTGCCTTGCATCAGGCTACTTTGAGTATCTACAAGGCTCATCACTTCAGGTCCCAAGAGAGTAAAACCCTTTGTGCCAGCACAGCCAAGATGTAGCCTGCAGCAGCCGAAGGCCAGCAGGGTTGGAGGATCCTCCCCACTGTTCGCATGCAGGTTTCCCAATAGATCCTGTCCTGTACTGCACTTGCTGAAACATTAATAGCAGAGAGGAAAAAGGTTACAGGCACTCTGGCTGAAGGTAAATCCAGTGGATTAAAGGGACTGATTAACATTCCTTGTATTTCTTTCTGATTTTTAGACACTTTCCAGTCGAGACATTGAGTATCATTTATCTAATGCCAGTATCATGTTTTATGAAGACTTGACCAATGGAACCACTCTCCTGACTCGTCTTGGGGAAAAACTTCTAATTACAGACAACAGGGGAAAAGAATACCAAGCTCCTTCCACTGAACAGGTACCTTTGTAAGAAATCCCCAGCTTTTTCTCTCTCATCCTGTACCCTCTAATCAGCTAACGTGCTAATCTGGAGAGCAACACTGTGAGGTTACAGCCAGCAACAATTAGAGGCTGAACTGAGAAGATTGGTGCTCCTGGGGTAGGCAGAGCTGGGACTGGAGCATGTCCAAAGAAGGACAGTAGAGCTTTCTGGAGCACAAGTCTTATGGGGAGAAGCTGAGGAAACTGGGATCGTTCAGTCTGAAGACGAGGAGCTCAGGAGGGAACTTATTGCTCTCTACAACGACCTGAAAGGAGGTTGTAGTGAAGTGAGGATTGGCCTCTTCTCCCAAGTGAGAGTGACAGGACAAAAGGTAATGGCCTCACATTACTCCAGGGGAGATTTAGGTTGAATATTAGGTTGGATCTCTCCTCCAAAAGAGTGGTGCTGCAGTGGCACAGGCTGCCCAGGGAGGTGGTGGAGTCACCATCCCTGGGGGTCTTCCAGAACTGTGTGGATGTAGCACTGAGGGACATGGTCAGTGGGCATGGTGGGGATGGGCTGGTGGTTGGACTGAATGACCTTAGAGATCTTTTCCAGCTGTAATGATTTTATGATTCCATGATTATGATAACAGCTGGCAAACTGCGAACGTACACATCTGCAAGCAGCCATACTCCAACATGCACAGCTCAAAGGATGCAGCTCAGACTGCCTGAAGGCATTGCAGCATGGGGATACAGCCCTGGGTCAACCCTTCTTTCAGACAGGCAGAGTTACAGGAGGGAACAGAGCAAGGGCAGCAGCTTATCATTAAAGACACTTGCATTCGTGAAGTTTGTTGGTAACTTTCCAGTAGAGGGAGGAGAAAAAAAGAAAGAAAGAAAGAAAGAAAGAAAGAAAGAAAAGCCTGCAGGCAATATAGAGGGTAAGGATGAAGACTGTTCCACATGTGGGAGAGCCATGACAAGCCTGGGATCATCCTAAGCAGATGTCCAGTGGGGCAGTGGTGTGAGCCCACCAGTGATTTCTCTCAGTGTGTCAGTATCTGACACAGTAGCTGGAGAAATAAGTTCCCAAAGCAGGAGGGCCAGAACTCAGATCTCATTGTTCTCTCTCCTGGTAGACCGAGACCAGATATGTGGATGGAAGTGCTATTGTTGAGTGGGATATAATTGCTTCCAATGGGATCATCCATGTCATTTCAGAGCCTCTGAAGGCTCCGCCAGCACCTGTAAGTACGTAGGGACTTCTGGGGCAGTGGGAGGTGGCTGTGGCTTATATCCCAAATTAATTTCTGATATTCATATATTCCCAGTTTCCCCCCATATATACAGTTTCAGTTTAAAAGGTTATATTGAAAGAAATTCAGAGGGTAAGAACAAAGTGCTAGTGAAGCTTGTTCTTCCCATTTTTTTTCCAATTCAGTTCAATCTCTTCAGCTGTTTTGCACTCATCCAAGCTTTTATAAAGATCCCTTTGAATTTTCCCAAAAGCATCTTTCAAGCTTCTGGGGAAAACTTGTTACTGTTGGTTTTTGCACTTCCTCCTTTCCAAAACAAAGTGTTTTGAAAACTCAGATTATTTTTTTGCACACATAAATTCCTGCCATGGTTCCAGTTATCCCATCCGTGAGGAAGAGCAGCCAAGCCTAACCCAACAGCACATGGCAAAGCAACGCAGTGCAGAAAGGGCTGCTCTCAATTCCTTTGGGCCCTTTCACTCGATTCAAAATAACACACCATTTCTGTCAGTCCATAGCATCACAGTGATAATACTGTACATATTATTTTCTTCATAACTCAAATGCAGGAGGGCAACCAAAGATTTTCTAATATTTAGCTATACAACTGCACTATACTTCAGTGCAGAGTGTATAGTCAGGACAATTAAGGGATTGTTTTTGCCAGGGTATATGTAGAAACCCTTTCTCTAAGGAGAAGGCCACAGAGGCATCATAGAGAAAAGCCAGAGTAACTATATAGGACTCTCTTCCCCACTGGCGACACCTCTTCATTCCTAGGATTACCAGCAAAGAGCACAGTGGTTGGGAAACTACATCCTGAGCACCCTAGAACCTTCAGACAAAATTATCACCAGCACAAAACCAGCAGTTCCCTTCAGGACTGCAGTTTGTATCAGGCTACAGGGCTGCAGAAGGCAAACCACCAACCCAGTTTGGAAACATTCTTCCCATATAGGTTAAATCCAGATTACGTGCAAATTTCTTTCAGCTCTTTGCCTAGGAATTTATTAAGAAGTTATGCATATGCATAACACAGTCTATTCTGGATATTTCAAAACACAAACGAGTTGAAGCTGTACCAAAACCATTGTCCAGTGTGTAGCACCCAAGTTGTAGTTTGCAGTTATTATCAGAAGGTCGTATTCAAAGGTCTCTGGGGATCACGTAGTGGGGAACTCCACCACAAAAGCAGCTGAGGACTTCAGGTGTAGCTCAGGGAGACATCACAGTGCTGGGGTGCTGGCAGGCAATCAGTGCACACCCCATAGCTCACCCTGTCCACACTTCCAGGCTCATCTCCACGCCAGTACGGGGACAGGGATATTCTTTGGCATCTGCCTGGTTATTGGAGTCGTGGCCTTCATCGGATACTCATACCTCCGATTCAGGAAGAAAAGCACAGGCTTCCAGCACTTCAAGGTAAGAGGCAGAGGAGTGCAAGGCGAGCACTCCGCGCTTCCCAGACCCACTGCGCTTCCCTGATCTCACAGGCTCCAAGTTATCCATACATTTCATTAAGCCAGAAACATTGCAGATCACTTTACACTTGAACTGCTCACACTGACACATGACAAAGGCTCCCACATTTGGCTTGGGAACTCGGTTACTTTGCCTGCTGCACCACGCTGTGGGGCACCACCAGGGCTCCTGCTCTCACTGACACTACCAACAGCAAGGCCTGGCCAAAAGCTTACATCCGAACAGCACCAGTGCAAAAGGCCTTGTCTCCAGAAATGCCAGCTTTACGGAAGCAGATCAGCTGAACCACTTAGAAGTGAACTTACTCTCTTCCCCTCCCTTTCACAGCACTGCTAATAGTTTTATAGCTCTGGAGGTTCAGAAATTTGGTAGGGAAAAAAGGCTGGATTGAGAGACAAGCAAATCAGAGCAGATTGAGAAGTATAAATTCTTATACTGATGTGCTCTTGTGCTTGCTTTCTCTTTGTTAGCCTCACAGAGCATCTTGATGATGCAGAATCAGCCATAGAAGCCAAGCTATCCAGAGACAAGGAAGTACAACAAAAAAAGTGTTACAAAATCAATCCCAAAGAAAGCAGTCAGAAACTCCCTCCTATTCTAACTTCCGTATATGTATAGTATTCCAGAAATAAAAAAGTAGCCATGAACCAGAGGAAATGCTTGTATTTTTATATCACAGCAGCGAGCACACTTAAGAACAAGCATGTACTTTTCATGCTAGGCACAATGCCAGTGCAGTACTTCCTGTCCTGTTCTTCACAGTGACTTAAGAAGGGGGGAAAATGTTTGAACATTAAGTGATCCAAGACAACACGACACCCAGTGCAGAGTTCATGCCTGGAGAAACAGACTTAGACCATAAAGCCAGTTCATTCACAGCACTGCACTAGCCAGTAGAGAAGGTTAAGTGCCCCACTTAGGGCACCATAGGAGGAGGATGAATTTTAAGATCATCTGTGTTATTTTACGTAGTCAAAAGATGACACTGATGTAACATCACTGGACAAGCCCCAGGCTTCAAATATCACCAACCCCTCATACGAAAGTTCTTCTGCACTGACTCCATCAGAACCTACTTACGATCTTTTCTCAGTAAGTGTAATTTTATTTTGGAACACAACTAAGATCATAGTAAGAGGGGTGATCTTATAAAGGAAAAAAATCCACTTGGAAAAAGTTTGGAAAAAATATCGTGGAAATTCCTGGCTTTCCTATCTCAGCCCTGCCAGGAATGGGGTAGCCTCACTTGGAGCTAAAATGAGGCTATGGTCTACAGCTCTGTCTCAAGTAGGGCAAGAGGTAATAGCCTTAAGTCACTCCAGAGGAGGTTCAGGTTGGATATTAGGAAACATTTCTTCTGTGAAACAGCGGTGCTGCAGTAGCACAGGCTGCCCAGGGAGGTGGTGGAGTCACGTCCCTGGAGGTGTTCCAGAGCCACGTGGATGTGGCACTGAGGGACGTGGGCAGTGGGCATGGTGGGGTTGAGTCAAGATGATCTTGGAGGTCTTTTCCAGCCCTAGTGATTCTACAATTCTAAGTAATGACTAGTGAGGCTGCAGCTGCTTTCAAAGAGAGCCAAACTAAATTGGACTGGTGCTGTGACATGTCTATACAAACTTAAAAGCCTTTCAGTTTTGTCTTCCCTTCTCTTTGCTGCAAATGCAGCTGAGTCTCATACTGGCACTCTGTACAGTGTCTGAGATGCAGTGAGAAGGGGGTGGGAAACAAGAGAAGGAAAATCTGGGTAAGACCGAATCATCTAGATAGCCTCAGTGGCCCGATTTAGCAAGACTCTCATGTATACACAGCAACTAAAGAGCAGAGTAGTCTTTTTGCATGCAGTAAAAATGCTTATTCAGTGCAAAAATGGCAGTTGCAAACTTCCATCTATGTGGATAAATTTTCCAAAAATATGAGTTTCACATGCACGATGTTAGTCTGATTTGTTTTCCCTTCTGTTTTTATAGGATTCAGATGACCAGCAGCTTGTGATGAGTGGCCCTTATGATCAGAATTAAAGACTCAGCTTGGCATTAGTCAATTATAGAATACATTTCTATTGACATTTACTGGGGGGGCAGGGGGGAGAACCACAGCACCTACAACTGTCAGGGAATAAAATCTCATTATAAATTAAAAACCAAAGCATAAGAGTACAGCCTTGTTTAACACGCAGTCTGTAGGATTTGCAAAGTTAGCAACCTCAGAAACACTGGCTGAGAAATATCAACTCTGAGTGCTAAAATGCTAAAGTGAGGCTCAACTCTCCAGCTGTCCAAGAGAAAAGAGGCACTTATTTCTCTACAAAAAGCATGGGACTTTCACTGGCCTATCTCCCTGCTTTTATTCTTCGTACAGGATTTTAAATTGCCTCAAACACACAAGGCTGGTATCCTAAATTTGTTACTACTCCATCTCTGCCTTTGCTTTGGCTCAGTTGCAACAACAGCCAGCTGCTATGAAACAGAACATGTGTTAAATCCATAGTTTTAAACAAAACAAACAAACAGTTTTTGGTTGGATTTTTTTTTTCTTTTTTTTTTTTTTTCTTTGGTGCCAGTGTCCTTTCCTGTAAGAACTGCAACATCTGCCTCAGTTGTCTGCTCCAGTGTTTCCAGCTTTCCTGAGTTTGGTTTATATCTCGTGTCACTCTACAAAGGGCAATATTAAGCATAGCTGTACTTCTTGCTAAAGTTGCTATACGAAAGTATTAAAATAGAAACATGTTTGTACTTGAGCCACTTTTGTGATAAAGTAGCCAACAAAGATGGATGTACCTTGCTACTCTGCAACCACATTCAGATCTTCAGGTCTGACAGAAGACATCTGCTTCTTTACACACGCTGCCATTCAGCCAGTGCTGTAACAGCAGCTGCTATTTTCACCTTAAAGTGAATCAACCTCAAGTTTGACTGACAGAAACTACAAAACAGCAAGGAAAGGAGGATGCTATCGCTCAACAGCAGTAATGTTCACCTGCATCATATTTGCTACATGTGGGAAGGACAAGGGGAAAGACAGCACTGCAGGGACACATTCATCCCCTCTGAGAATATCCTCAGGGTACCTCCTGTCAAAATAAGCCAGGGCTGATGACAGCTATCAAGGACAGCCAGGGGAACCTCATGTGTAAATATATGACTGAATGAAGGCCACGGACTGATTTCCCTAGGATTTGCTCTTGCTCCTATAGACATGTCTTCTTGAACTTCCCTAGAGATACTAAAAAAAAAAAAAAATTAAGACACACCCATAAAATACACACATTTAAGGGAGTATTCCTTAGCCAGTTTTGCAGCAATGTAATTCATGTTCTTTCCTCCTCCCACATTACCAAAAAAATTAACACTCATAGGGACCAGAAGATAAAGTTCAAGCATTTATTTTTGTAGTAATCATTAAATATTCTCATCACAAAATGTTTCCACAGTTCATTAAACTCTTCTTTTACCAGACTATTGATTCTCTTTGAGTTTTTGATAGAACAGAAAAAAAAAATTATTCTTACTTCAGTGTTCCAACAAACTGTACTCCCAAAACAAAATAGAAACAGACATTGTCCTTTCAATGCACTCAAAAATCTTTGAAGTCAGTAATGAAGGGTTCAAATAAATAATGCAGAGAACATAGAGGTATACAGCTCCAGTTCTTTGAAATCATTATAAAAATGCAAGACATTTTTAAAAGACTAACATTCTAGCAGTGAAAAATAAATACTACATTTTAGGACTCCCACTTAAATTCAAATTGTATATAGTTTTAAAAGAACGTAACTCTCCATAATTATTTTTTTGTCATGCAGTGCTGTTTATTTCAAGAAGTCATGCAATATAAACAAGGTTTATTTCAGCTAGCTGTTGTCAGGTAGCTTTGTACAGACATTGGATGGATTTCTAAGGTAAGAGAAGAGACAGTTGTCTTGAAACAAAATGGGCAGTGCGTGGCTAACATCATCCAACCGTTCCTGGGCATCATGAGAAAACTGGGCAAACAAACTGACTCCTGGCCAGATTCCAAGGAATCGACATCAGAGCTATAACCAAAGCATTATTAAATTCAATAATGCAGAATTGAGTAACAGTACTATTAACTGCTGGTAGCAAGATGAAGAACATACATTTTTTTGTTTTAATTTGAACAGTGCATTGAGATTTCTGGAACGAGAAAGGTGCTATATCGAGTAACACCAAGTTCACTTCTAGCTGAGCATGATGATGAGGAACCCAAGGCAAACTTCCAGCCCCAGAGCTCAGCTCACAGAACAGCTTGTATTATCAAACTGTGCTAAATCTCTTGCACAGCCCCACCAACACCTGTGCTGATAATGTCTAACTCTGCAAAATCATCTTTTCTCTTTCCCCAGAACAGCAGGACTGTCAGATGAGCTCCCTCATTTCAGGTACGCTCATCTGTTTAAACACACACTTTAGGAGTATTGCATGTCAAGTTTGAAACAGGAGCACAAGAAAACCACGAACAGAAAATCCACAAGCACATCTCCAGGCTTTCAGACTGATTTCAAGCATACAGGAAAACTGCATACGAAATTGTGCAGGCTAGATTAAAATACATTCATTACTTTGCAAATATGCTTTTAAAAAACATTCAAGATATCACACCTTGAATTCAGCACAGATCTGTATACATAAGACCGGTTAAAAACAAACAGGAAAACTTTTGGTCACCAAAAGTTTGTCTACCTGACAATCATGATAGGAAACAAATGATGTCCTAAAATGAAAGATACCAAACTCTATGTGTATTTTGTTAACTGTCATGCTTTTAGCAAAATTTTTTAATTAAAATTTGAAAGCCATTAAATCACTTATACGCTTTCTAAGATGACTGGAGCAGGAAGCACCACTTAAGAAAACAAAATAGAAAAAAAGAAAGCTTTCTTTTGGATGCAGAGAAAAGAAAGCATCCCAATTTAAAAACAACTATATAGCAGTTCTATAAAGTGCCTGTTTGAGGAAACACATCAACAGATGTTTTCCTTGTGCAAAATAGAGATTTTCAGCTCAAATCTTTGGAACATTTGTGCCACCCAAAGTTTGTGTTCATGCCTTCCTTCCAATTTTAGTAATTCAATAAAACTTCTCACCTGCACAGTCAAAATTGTTTCGTTTGATACAAATTGCCCATCACCCCCAGTTCAGCTCTGGGGGTTTCAGCTAAAAAAATGGCACCAGTTAACTCTGGATTTCTTTTTCTTTCTTTATATACTTCTCCCCCTCCTCCCCCCCTCAATTCATTTACCTATTGTGCGTATGTACTATTGAATGCAGACGCCCGTTACTGAAGGCTACGTGAAATACATTCTCTCCAAGGGAGCTCCTAAACTGCATTGTATGCCACTGTAAGACACTTAGAAATGTAAAAAGCAGCATTTTGGATTGATCTGAAGTCTGATGGAATTCCGCTTTCACTTTGAAATGCATCCTGCTAGACCTCCTGAAATGGCTTTATTATCACAGAGTGGATATTTAGTTTGTTTAAAAACTAAGAAACATGTCTAAAAACAAACAGAAGGAAGCTGAAGCAGCCCAAGCTTCCCACTACTGTCAGGCTTAGGCTCAGGTCCACATACAGCCAAGCACAGACATAGAGGCAGGAAAAGAGCCCATCCACCTGAGCATGTCTGTATGGCAGCCATCACAGTGCAGCAGAGATGCACACACATACCATACCATCAGTTACAGGTAACATGCTGGCTACAGCAACACAAAGTTAAAATGCTTACACCATCTGTCTAAATCTCACCATAAACTAGCTAGTAACTGCATATCACTGCATTACTAATACTGGATTTATGCTTTTGAGTGCCAAGAGCTATTGCAGACTGCAGCTAGAGATCTGAAGGGACAGCACAGCTCTCTCTAAATCACGTAGCTGTAGATCCAAGTTTCAGATCAACAAAGGCAACCACCCTTGAATGTCAGCCCTTCCTCCCACTCAGCCCACAACTATTTCGACAGTCCAGCATATCCTCTGTGTGTAAGAACACAGGTTTCGCATCTCTGAGCAGGAAGAGAGAAAATAAGTACAATGCTTATGAGAACAAGCATGAATTACATCTAAATCAAGGTAATGATTTAAGTGACTTAAAATACATCTATTTAAAAAAAAAATAAAATTAGCCCATTTTAGAGAGAACAAGGCAAGTGCTTATTTGACCTGAACTGTCTCTTGCAGGAAGGGTATTCTGAATGTACCAGTGCACAGCTGGTCTGACCAGCCAGGAAGTTCATGCTGCAAAGGAGTCCTTCTTGGATAAAATGTGTAATCAGGCTCATAGTTCAAGAGACAACTCAGTGATGCCATGTAGATATCTGCAAATCTAGAGAGACGTCTGAGGAAGTAAGTGGGATTCTCATCTGTTCTGAATAAGCTTCCAAATTGTGCGTTGAAGAAATTCCTGTTCATTTCCCTGTCCCCCAAAAGAGAAAACAAAGAATGAAAGGAACACACTTGCACACATCTCTTTACACCAACTAGTTTCCAGAATCTGAAGCAAGCAGTTCCTATAATCTGTCATCCGTGTTACTCTTGCCATTTTGCTTCAAGCCACTTAGATGCACAGTGTAAGAAGTGTTTGCATCTCTTGCACATACATGGCCCAGAAACAGTCACCACAGTAGTGAAAAGAACAGCTCTGACACAGAGCTTGCTGGAGCTCAAGAAGCATTTGGGCAGTGCTTTCAGACACATGGTCTGATTTTTGGGTGGTCCTGTGTAGAGCCAGGAGTTGGACTCTATCCTTGTGGGTCCCTTCCAACTCAGGATATTCTATGATTCATATTTCTCCCAATAAAAGCAGTGGGAAGTTACTTCCTCAGAAAGATGGCATCTCAAGCTTTCATTTTTAGAGGTAGTGATTTTATCTAAACCCTAATGGCATCTATTTATCCCAGAGATAAAAGACTAAAAAATAAAGTTTAGCTTAACGTACACAAAAAACTTAACAGGAGTTAATTTGAAGATGAGTTTAATAATCTCCAGCAAGCTTTACTCCTATTTCATTTACTTTCAAATTCTAGATAAACCTGTGCAAGACATCCCATCAAACTCTTTGCTACCACGAAGAATACTGCAAATAGTTTAACTCCTCTTTCTTACCTCATCTCCTTTCTTTCCTTCTTCCATTCTTCTAAAATCATTTGTGAATCAGGATCACGGTGAACCTGAAATGTGATGACAGGTAACAAAGGACACCCTCATCAATGAACGTGTCCATTAATACACCCTTATCAACTAATAGGACAAGAGCAATGGTTCCGAGATCACTATACAGAAGTTACCATGTTTTAATCAACTGAAAGCAGAAATCAATCCAGAGCAACCAGTGGAAAAAGGTATTAAGATTATGAAAAAACTCTTATCGTTTCAAGTAACTACATTTATCTGTAGTTGAACTGTGAAACTTCAGTGAGACAGAAGGTACTTACAACATTAATATCCAGCATTTAGAAACTTGGCTGGATCCCTTCAGCTATACAGAACTGATTACACAAACACAGAACAAACCTGCATGTGTTCCAGTAATCCTGTCAGAGTTTGCAGCCAGGTCATGGTTTGAATGTACTTCTCTGTGTTCATGATTTTAATCTCTGATCGTAACTCTGGGATAATCGCACCAGTGCGCCAGCCATGCTTCAGGGTCAAATCCTATTTACCAAGAAGAATTAAAGATGCAATTAGAAAGAAAAAATAACACTCACATCTACTTAAACACTGAAGAATTTGAGCATTCTTTATTCCAAAGGGTATTAACTTAAATTAATTCCTTCTTCTGCATAAGCAGACATTAAACTGCAGAATCTAATTGTGCCAATATGCAATAGGTTTTAATTTTAGAGTATGTTCCAAATCTCACATTTTCAGAGAGAAAGAAAAAATGAGTAGCCGCATATAAACACTAATTCATTAGGTTTAAAGGAAACAGTAGGAAATTCTTCCTACAGATGAGCTCTCTGTTGCTGTCGGAAGCATCTAGGGGAAACTGTATGTTTCCAGCTATTCAAGTTTCTTCTGATGATTGCAACGTGAGACAACTGCTACCTGGCACAATGGAAAAAGGAGCACAAAGAGCACACCAGCCTTCTTCCTTTGACTCTGAGCCCTCTGAAATACTCAGGCTTACTTTTCTATTTAAAAGCAGACTGGGACAAAAATATTTACATCTGCTGCTGAAACATGTTATCACCACATTGCTGGCGCTCATATTTGTAAAGGTATTTATATGCAATCAATTATAGAAGAGTTAAGTGATGGTAATTTATTTTGATGTGACAGCAAGCAGTATATTTGCTGGTAAGATACCAAGAAGACATCTGGAGAACAGGTCTGCAAACCTCACAAGATCTTGGGAAGAATGTCAGCTTACCATTAGTGACAGAAGGATTGCCACCTATAATTCAAAACACAACTTCATTCAGTTCTTATTATACTTAGTAGCAAGTGTCATCCAAATCAGCTATATTCTGTACAGTGAGATGTCCATGTTTACTTTCTACTACATCTGACACAATCAGTATCTGGATCATGAGTACAAACTTCATCCCCCTTAGTGGTAGGACAAGGGGGATTGGGTTTAAGTTCAAGGAAAGAAGGTGTAGGTTGGGTGTCAGGGAGAATTTCTTCACAGACAGAGTGGTGAGGTGCTGGAACAGGCTGGCCAGAGAGGCTGTGGATGCCCTGGCGGTATTCAGGACCAGATTGGATGGGGCCCTGGGCAGAATTAGATATGGAGGTTGGTGGCCCTGCCTGTGGCAGGAGGGTTGGAACTCAATGATCCTTGGGGTCCCTTCCAAACCAAGCCATTCTATGATTCTATGAATCCCTGGGCTGTAAGCAAGTTAAATGCTACAAGTCAAGTGGAAAGCACGATCAGCCTTCCATGGCACTAGTTTTCTCTAATGAAAGAAAAGCAAAATGGCTTACTACCAACTCAGATTTTGTTGTATTCAGAAACTTCTCATTAAAGAGCATTCTACTGAATAATTGTGGAAGAGAAGAGCACAAACACATTCAGCCTTCATCCTGTTTCATGAGAGTAAGCTACTTACTGCCAAGTCACTGTAGATGTGATCACCAAAGTAGAGCACCTTAGAGCCCCTCCAACCAGTCAGCTTCAGAAATTCGTACAAGTTGCCCTACAAAAGCAACACAGACATTGTGACAGCGTGCAACTTGCACTGTCACAGGCAAGAGAAAGGAATTCAGTATGCACTTAAAAATATTTCTATATCAAGGGTCTTGCCCTCAGTTTATGGATTATGAATCCCAAATTTCACATGCCATTTCATACTTTTACTTTTCATATGCAGTTTAAGAGGCAAGTAAACAGCAGAGATACGATACCAATAATCAACTCAAACTACTTAAATTATTAATATAACCATAAAAACCATTTCCAAGTCTTTGTGATAGCTGAAGACGTTTGGGACTCTAGGAAATTGGTATTAAATCTGAACTGAAAGTGTGGGAAGTCACTGGAAGTGTACCTGTTTGTAGATCTGGCCTTTCTGCAGTTTGTGGATTTTGTCCCAAAGCAACACTCCCCTTTCATTCACCTTCCGAAACGGTCTAGAGTAGAATTATACACATTTGTTACGCTGTTGTGAAGTGTGATAGAATTCCTACAAGATTTCTACAAGTATTCCGGTATGAAAAATGCTCATTTTTCAAAAGGAAAACACACTTCATAGCAACTGAATATTTCGTAAGAGAAAAAGCAAAGCTGTAAAACTTCAGCTTTAGCCAGGTGAATATTTCTATGCAGTATGCTGATGACATCTATAAGAGTTTAAGAACAACTGTTGAACTAAGGCAGGGAATCAGCCTCCCTAGACAGAGGAGGGAAAGTGTCAGTGATCTGCCATTAAGGAAAGAATGCAAAAAAGAATGAAAATATTTAAAAACTTGCCCAGTATCTCGCTTTGTACAACTGAATGACTGAAGAAGGCAGCACTGAACTAAGGGCTGGAAGGACAGCAATATTAGCTTTGAAATTAAATGGAAAACAGAGCAAAGGAGAAAAAAAAATCCCATTTCTATCTCATTTTCAAAGTTGTAAGTACGTATAAAGGAATAAATCTTTTTCAAGTGTCAGAAATGCTTACACATTACAAATGAGCTTACTTAACTGAATAAGCAGTCCAAATATTACAGCCTGTCAGCCAGCCTGCCCTTTAAATACAAAACAAAACCACAAGCAATAAAAACATTTCCAGATTGAATGTAGCTTCTGAAATGTACCAACAGCTCCCAAGTTTAGAGGAACATTTAACCAAACTACACGTTAAGGTGTAAAAAACAGCCTCTGTGGCTAACAGTCCAGGAGGTTAGACTTCTATTAGCTACTGGAACTTTCTCAGATAAGAAATGGTAATATTTGGACATCAAAAAGGGGTGCTCCTGTATTTTGTAATGACCTTAAAAGAGGATTTCATGAAATACAACTTTATTTTACATTGCATCCAAGTCAAAATACATGCTTTATAGCCTTATAGCTGCTTGAAACTGTCTTTACTAAATACCCACCTTCGCTTATCATTGAAGAAGTTTGGCTTATCAGCCTGTACAATGACCACATCAAAGAGATCCCTCCAGTCCTTGCCAACTATGAACCTCATGCCTTTGTCCCTAAAAAGAGCAGAGGGTTATTAACAGCCAAGTGTAACAAAAATGCAACTGTTATTAGTACAATATAATAAATTACACTCAGTCTCACTCCCCATCCTTTATAAATTGATAGCCGAACAGAAAATGACTTCACTTACACAAAGCTGCTGGGACTGTTTGTGATAAGAAACATCTTCTTGCCATGATCAGCCAGCTTAGCTAATACTGCACGAGTTTGTTCAGCATAACAGATATATTTCTCTGTGAGAATTAAGGAAAAAATGTCAATTTCAAGTTTCAAGAGAACAGTTTTCTGTGTTCAACCAAGGGTTCCAAGTGTGAGGCTATACTTAATAGAGGCACTCTAGATAAGTGGTAACACCTCTTTCAAGCTTTAAAATTTAGAAATTGCAATCTTAAATAATGTATTGATCATTCTGGCTTCCTTATCAGTGGAAAAAAAGCCTTGACAGATGATGTCATTAGTACTTACCAATATCTGCTTCAATTGCTCTATACATTATTCCTTTGATGTGGACATCCCTGATTGAATCCTGTCAGGAAATCAACAGAGCATTGAAGAACTGAAAGAGCTTTTCAAGTATGAAAAATTGCATAGCAATAATTTGCTTTTATAACAATTGCATTCCCTGAATTACCTTTTCAGCTTCACAGAAATGCCATGTGGTATTCATTACGCATACACCACCACTAGACAAAGTAAGCTTGTTCTTCTAGAAACTCCTTCGTACTTTCAGGAAGTATGAAATGGGCTTGTAACAACTGTGACAGAGAGCTCAGAAGGGTAAGGGAGGTGGGGGGAGTTGGGGTGAAAGCCCTGTGCAGAAGCCAAGGCGTCAATCACAGCTTTCTGATGCCCTGTGGAACAAAACACATCCCTTTCCTTGGGCAAGGGGAAGCTGTAATTCAGCCTTCAAATTATCATCACTCCCTAATGCCCTGATTTAAAAAAAAACAAAAACAAAACAAAACAACAAAAAAAAAAAAAAAACTGAACAGGCAAATGAAGCTAAATCCTTAAGCAAAGGACTAAAAGGAGCTCTGAGGGCATTTATTTGGCATCTCTTCTGAGCTGGCTTTGCACCAGAATGCTTTGTTTAGGACAGTGACACCGCCATATTGGTGCTTACACTATGTATAGCCCACAAATTCTTTAAGAAGTCACTTAGGCAGCTTCAAAGAAGCTGGTAATGCTGAACAGTTAAATGTATGGAAGTTTCTACAAATGTTTCAACAGAAGCCATCAAAACTAGCTTTCTGACTACGTAACTGTAGGCAGGAAGAAAAATTAGGAGGAGATGGAAGGAACTTCTCCATTGGAGAAGTTAGAAGTTCAGCATTCAGGTCTATCACATACACTTAACTACACATAAGAGGCCTCAAGAAGAGGCTACAAGAAGGGTTTGGATGGCAAGATCACATAGTCAAAAATCATCAAGTTGGGAGTGGCCTTTGCTATTCTTAAGTATTCAGAACACAACTTTAGGTTCCCTGTAGGGTACATAGAAATCAAGACAGTCAAGTTGTTCTAATCATTATTACCATACTTTTTTGGAGGAGGAATAGGTAAACAGGCAAGAAGAGATATGCCGAAAGCAAAAGACATGCTAATAAAGATACAGAGGCAGCACTGATAGACATTCCATGGATTTCCCCATAGCCTCTTACAATTCCTGCTAGCAAGAAAAGTACAATAATAAGCAAAGGAATCTTTACTGACACATGAGAGCTTCTTTACTTTCCTCTTAGCCACCCCCCAAACCTATAGAAAAAATAACTACCACGGAACATGACTTTTAAAACAAATTGCCAAATTACTGCTTTTTTTTCCCCAAGGCTTACAATCGTTGTGCTGAAGTTTATAGTCTTATAGCAATAACTCTACTCTATACAAAACCTAGAGTTGAGGCATTTCACTGGAATTAATGCAGCAAGATGAGCCTTGTGAGATGCTCACAGACAAAACACACAGATGTATAGCTTTACCTAAATCTTCAAAGTTAGTACCTTGACATCTTTGTACAGATGAACGGGCTCATAGTCTATGTTGTTTTTCAGAAAATACTCATTCACACAAGAAAGGAGCGTCATCTCTGGCAAGGAAAATATATCCATGAATTGCTTCATTGTATTTCCTTGTGAGCTCTACAAATTAAAAAAAAAGAAAAATGGTCTGACATTGATTCTCAAATTGGAACACTTCGATTAATAGAAAAAATTCAGATTAATTGCAAATACTCAGCCTTTGCTACCACTCTTCTCACTGTATTAGGATTCTTTTTGAATAAATAGACTTTCAATAAAGTAACTGATGAAAACACTGGCTTTATTCTGAAAATTTACCATGAAGAACCACTGCTTTAAGAACAATATTTTATCTCAGAAGCACATAGAAGAGTGTTCGCAGCTAAGTCAAAAGAAGTATTTAGAGACCTCTTTGTTGGATGTCTACAATTCTACAAGCAAGCAGTACTGTTACGGGGCAGGGGAGAAGGGAATGTCTTTTTTGTTTGTGTTTTGTTAACTAGGACTGCAAAACAATTTGCCTTCCTGAAAAGAGATAGAATGCTGTATCTACAATAACTAGTGTAAGAACAGACATCCACTCCACAAAAGTTGTAACTATAGTTAATTTTCATTTAAGTAGAGGATCTCACTGTACAGGAAAAAATATTTAAGAGGGTAAAACAACAAGGTATCTTTCTTCAAAACAGCACACTGGTCAGGACTACAGAATAGTTGAGGCTAGAATGGATCTCTGGATCCAACCCACTGCCCAAACAGGAACAGCTACAGCAGGTTGCCCAAGACCACAGCCAAGAGGCTTAGGAAGATGTCCAAGGAAATGACTCCATAATCTATCTGGGCAACATGTAACAGTGCTTAGTCACACTCACACTTAAAAGAAAAGAAGTGTTTCCTGATGTTCAGAGGGAACCACTTGTGTCTAAGTTTGTCCTGTTACCCTCCTTTTCAAGATCAACAGAAGAATAGTGCTGAAGACCAAGGTACCCTATACAGAGTTCCAGGCTGATATTCAGAACTGGTGCAGCTGCTCCAGAGACCACAAGTGAGTTACACGGGAATTTTAAGTTGAAGGTAAGGCATCAGACATGGTTCACTTCCCAGCCTTTATCAGACTTGCTGTGCAACTAAGTCACTTGACTGTTCAATATTCTACTTCTGTACGTATGACTGGGCAAGGGAACAGTAAAAAGAAATTAATGCAAGTAGTAGAAAATGGGTATTTGCCACATCAGAGAGAAAGCTTTTTATCTAACACTATAAGTCAACCAGTTATTGAGGAAAATATAACAGTAGGAAAAAGAAAATGCAAACCCTATGCCACTCCATTAAAAAAAAAAAAAAAGAAGATAATTCCATTTGTAAACAGCAGCAGTTAATATTTTTACCTTTCCATAAAAGTCACTCATTTGTTCCAAGGGAACATGGGAACCATCATACATTGCAATGACTTCCTCATCTGGGACAACACTGAGGCCTCTGGAGAACAACAAAAGGTTCAAAAGTCACACTAAAATTCTGAAGTAATTACCGATTAAAAATCCATCAGATTAGCACTTAAATCTGGAGCTTACTGAAATACCAATGTCATAGGAACACATTAGTCTAAGTTAAAACAGCATCACTCCTTACAGAAGAAGTAACATTTTAACAGGCTGACGCATGCCAAAGGCATTCCAAATTTAAGTCTCCTACTTTCTAAAGAGGAACTAAAGAGGAAAAAAGGCTAATTAGTTGCCATTGAAATTCTGCCTCAAGGGTTTGTAGAAAGTAGTTAGACCTTCCAACTCCTTAAAGTAGTTCCTCACTCTGCTTTTGTTTCTTAAAGCACTGATGATGTGATAGTGTGAGTGTGTAAACCAGACTATTCTACATTATGACCTTGAAGACTGAAGGAAAGAAGAACACACACAATCTGTAAGTAAGAGTTTAAGCTGTATCAGTAGTTTAGTTTCCCAAAATTTAAAATTATTTGAAGGATTGTTGACAAGTTATTAAAATACAGAACAATAACAAACAGAAAAAAGACATATCACCAGATTTTCTCTGTCAACTAGACTAAAATACTAATGGTTCCACGTTTTGGGATTGGGTTGGTATTTCTATTGTTTTTAATTATTTATAGTGTCAAATATCTCGTGTTGAAGCACCTAAAACACTGAATAAATACAATAATCCTCATCAGAAGACATGTAAGTAGAGGGGGAGGACAGGGAGGCTTTGCTTAAAACTGAAGAACACAGAAGTCAGATAATTTGGTCCTTTGCTCCAAGTCTACTTATGTTTGTGGGTTGTTTTGTTTTTTCTCCTGCAGCCTTGTAAGCAAGATAGTTGATTTCAGTGACTCCTTTTCTTGGTCTCACTCCAAAGTGTTTAAACAACTGAATAAGCCAGTGTTGCCATTATTAGAGTTCATATTAGGCTTGCAGAAGAAGGGCATGACACATAAGCTGCTGTGGTAGCAGAGGTCCAGGTCAACCAGCCCCCGTACTGCTCTTTTCAACACTACATTCACTTACATATAGCTCCATGCTACTGCTGGTAAAACTACAGCACTCAAGTTAGTACTGTACAAGACCAAAGCAGTTATCTACATTACAAAATACATATATTAAATATATTCAGTGTCATCTACTCCACATCAAGAAACAGAAAGAAATGTAACAAAATTGTTAAATGTACACTAAGCAATACTACCAGATTGACTCAGGTTTTACTCTGCAGACAGCTATGCCAAATATTACTTAAGTACTGCTAAGAAAAGCACTCTTTTAAATAAGGAACTGTTTAAGTGCAAATCAAGAGAGAAGACAAACATTTGCAAAAATCCAGAGAGGAGAGAAGACTTTTGGTAAAACAATACATCAGTTTTTCCAAAAAATCCATAGTCTTGACAAAGTTCACAGTCTAGCTGTATGACTAAGTTTATTTTATTTCACTCAAAACACAGTACTAAAAGCATGATAGCTCATCTAAAGTAGAGCTTCCATTGCTGCTCTTGGAAATGTGCATTATTAAAACAGTACCAGAATTGCTCAGAAGCTCTCAGTGCAAGATCTCACACTTGGGCAAGTCCTACTATTTTCAGCAGTATAATTGGCCAACAAATACACACAGCACATATGAGGTTAAAGCTAAAGAACTACAGAGCTTTGCTGTCATTTGCTGACTATCTATGCTGGTACATAAGAGAAAGGTAATTTTATTTTAAAACTAAGAAAGTATATGAGTGAAATGATAGTTTTCACTCACTCTCACAAAGACTCAAGTACCAAGACATGTGGCTAAGAAGTCTGTCCAGAATTGCTTTGGGAGTGAAAGGCAACACATTAACTCTTCAGGAAATCTCAACATCTCTTTGGAATCTTCTTTATCAGTCATTATGTGCTGGCTCTAGGCTGATATTGCTAATGTAGGGCTTAAAAAAAGAAACAGCAACAGGTCAACTGTTGAAATATACAGCACGAATAGGTCACAAGCAAATGGTGTGAAGCTGCATTACGATTTCGATGATGATGCATACAGAACACAGACTGTTTGGCAGCTTTACATAGCTACTACATTGTCAGTATCAGCCTCATCAGCTGGACCATGACATCTTGTTTCCTTTTTATGAATGAATCGTGTACCTACCTGTCCAGCTGGCAAAACAAGAAGTAACAAGTGCACCATCATTTCATGCAACTATACACACTTACACACTAGCCCTCAAAGTAAATCACCTCATGGCTGCATTGTCTTCTAGTCCCAAAGGAAAACTTTTTGTCCAGTGAAATGAAGAAACGTACCCAGGCTTGTTGATTAAATACGGCATTAAGTGTAGCATTCACATTAATCAAGCATGTACTGCTTTATCAATGCAAGGCATGCTAAAGACTCTCATAGCAAAAATTACTTACACTAAGACCGTGCTATGCAAGAAAGCACAGCACAGAGACTGCCAATGGGACTTGAACTCAGCACATTCACTGAGCATCACTGTGTGTGTCACACTATGTGGACACAAAGCGGTTGTGCTTTGACTACATTACACTTGCAGAATGATGTGTCTAAACTTGAAAGCTCTGTGCAAATACAGCAAGACCTTTCAAGCGTATCTGCAGCCGTGCTAAGGACATGCTAACGGGCACCCTGCAGCAACTGTTTACATTGAAAGCACCAGTGGAGAAGTCAGTGTATTTTTAGATGTCTTTCAGCACAATTTAACAGCCGGAAACAAAGTGACTCAGCACTATGTGACCAACCAGCTTGCCAGCATCACCAGCTTTGGGCTACAAAAATTAGGTGTACTGTACTGAGCTAGTAAATGTGTGCTATATACACAGAGGCGCAAAGAAGCCCCTCCAGTAAGACTGCAGTACTCATTCATGCTTGTGCTTTTTCAGTGCACTGTTCCTGATAGGGGTCAAGGCATGCATTAATAAAGGCAACTACAAGATTCAAAAACAAGAGTATACTTGGTTTCTTATTAATACAGGCAATAATTTTATACCTACCTGTACACTGTTCCTAGCTGTATATAATGAAAAGCATCAATCTTCATTAATAACGCCTTGCAAGAAAAAAAAGTCAACATTAACTGCATGTCAACTATCTGAAATTGAACTCTTAAAAAAAAAAAAAAAAGAGAGCAATTTTATCTGTAACCATTCTGGTTCCAGACCAACTGAGCACCTTCCCTTCAACCACTGTTATTGCTTCCAAAATACTTTATCAATGATTTCAAAATACTTTATTAATTATTTCAGCCTAGGGCCTGCAAAAGTCACCAAACACCCAGTGTCCTGAACTTAGTCATGAAGAAGTATCTTTTTCTAATAACAGCAGCGTACTTCATTCTGCTGTGCTCTTCTCCCCACAAAACACCCAGAACACTTTTTACATAAGATAAAAAAAAAAAAAAAAATCAAGCTCAAACAAAAGGAAAACATTTAACAAAATCCTTACACAACACAGAATGAGAGATTAGAAGACTTCAGAGACTCATTCATTTTCTTTGGCTAGGTTTTCAGCACTATGTAACTCTTAACAAAGATACTTATACATACCCGGTGCACATCATAATGAAGTCCTCTTATTGCAAAATTCGGATCATAATCATACTTCCTTATTTCTGCAGGATACTAAGAGAAGAGAAAATAAAATTGATTTTAAATTATTTTAAGAAGAAAACCTAAAAAACTGTTTCTGCATAATTTGAAAAGCCTATGGTTTATCTGCTTCTCGTTCCTGCTAGTCATTAGTAGTGCTTTTAAATAAGTTGATGAGACCCACAGGAACATACAGACAGTGTGAGACAAGCCAATATTTTAAACCCAAGTCAAGCACAGCACTTGAACATCCACCTTTTAATTAACTGTGAACATTAGTCTTCTGATCAAAGAGATTTTAAAAGATCCAACCATGAAAATAAACTAAATTAAAATTTGAACTGTTGAATTATCTTGTATTCTGAATTTTTCCCACAAAATAAGCTTAGGAACACAGAATACCTTGAGTTGGAAGAGACCTATAAGGAACATTGAGTCCAACCCCTCAGTCCACCCCAAAAATCAGACCATACATCTGAGAGTGTCGTCCAGGTGCTTCCTGAACTCTGACAGGATAAACTGAAGACAGCTCAGTCTATGAATTCAAGATGCTCAATCTCATCCTAACAAAAATTTCTGAAGACATTTGAGATCAGCAATTTCAAACTATGGCACCATTCTTCCCAGGCACAGGATTGGAGTGTACAATAACATCAGACTTTCTAAAATGTTTGCTGGCTCTTAAGACTATAAGGCTTTAAGAGTACAGCTACCATTAGTTATGCCTTTCCACTTGCAGGGGACTTCAAAAAAGCAAAGTTGGTAAGAGTGCAGACCCCAGGAATTTCACATAGCATGTGTTACTGCCAGACCCAGCTGCTGATCAGCACGACATGCCAGGCCCATAGACACTTTGCACCCAGTCAGTGGTTTAATAGAACAGTGCAATTCAACAAAGGCTTAAAATCACCTTCTCCAAACATTCACCATGCTACATCTTAAAAAAGATACACCTGAACAGCGATAGCATTAACACCAGACTTGCATCTGTGGAGCCAGCACCTCCCAGGGTACATCACAGATCAGATCCCAAAGCAAGGATGGTGCTGAACACCATCCAAGTGAATCACTTTAGAAGAGCATCACAGTGACCCAATCGTACTACTCCTGGAGGTTGCTTCACTGCAGATACAGACTTGCTTTTCCAGAAAACCATGTACTGATAAAAAAAAATAAGCAGTACTCATCCATTTTTATTAAGTTTCCTCATCTCTTTCTTATCTACAGCATAGACGGGAAAACAATTAATATCAGTAGCCTGGAGGGGGCACATTCACATATGCTCACTTTTTTTTTTAATGGGGAAGAGTTATGTTCTGTATCATGCATTCTTTCTGCAGGTGGTTTATAAAGAGTATAGGTAGAATATACCACCGATCAAAATGGTCCACTTTCAGTTGATTGTGATTTTATCATACTTTAAACATAGAATAGGCATGAAAAAACTACATGTCAGGCAAGTGCCTTAAGCTAGGCGTTATGTCCTTTTGGTTTCAAAAGGAAAAATCTTTCAGTCATTTCTTCCAATGCTTAAGAAAACTCATTTCTTTGATTAACCACCTGAAAGGTGATTCTTTGTTTCCTTTTCACACACTACAGACCTCATAGAACTTGATGCACCTCAGGCACACCCTCCACTTTTCTACAGAGCCTCCATACATAATACAGCTGGCTTACAAGCCTGAGGGGAAAAAAAAAACATAAGTCGTGCAGCCTCAATAGAGGCGCAAGCTATTTTTAAAGCAGTAAAATTCCAATTTTTCCAACAAATTTTTAATCTGTGCAGAAGAGAACTTGCTCTTCAACTGCTGCAGATAGGCACCTATAATTAAAGAAAACAGTCCTGTGCTTGGTATGAGCACAATCCTTCTCTGAGCTTCTCAACTGCCATCCCTACTATTGGTTCCAGAGAACACTGATTTCAAAAAAGAATTGAAAGCCTAAAGACTGTTTCTGAAAACGTGCAGAACCGGACAGGAAACATGAAGCAAAACAAGAGAAGGGGAAAAAAAACACAGGAGAGGATATGGACTGTGATCAACTAAAGACTACAGTGTACTGCAAGTGCCTAAAGTGGACGCACCAAGAATAAGCAAGGAAATTTGACTTTTTCAAGTTTCTGCATGCTTGACTTTACTACTTCAATTTATTTTGAAGAAGGCTGTCTTTTGCACATGTGCCAGTACATGCAAGCAAAAGACTAAGTCCAACCTGGCACACAAATTAAAGCCTCCTTACAAGCCAAACAAAATAATGATAAAAATAGCACTGTTTGCTTATCCCTTCACCACTACTTTTGGTAGAGGTAATATATATTATATGGACTAACCAGCAGTCTGAAAAAGGTGGCACAATACATTGGGGAACACACAAAGTCAAGAACAAGAGCTTACATTCCACACTTGCTGCCAACCATGAGATAAGCATTAAATTCATATTTATTCTTTCAAGCACACTTGAAAATTCCACATCTCCTACCATGTCTTTTGCAGTTTTTGAGTAATCGCCTTACACTGCCATGACCAAAATTGGTCATCTTCCATGCTATGACAATTATAATCGACAGTGCTAACATTAGGAAAAACTTCCAGATAATATCAAGAAAATCATTAAGGAATTGGTATTAACAAAAAGTGTTGTCCCTCAAACTCCAAAAGATTATGTGGATGTGGCTCTGGGCAGCCTGGTCTGGTGGCTGGCGACCCTGCACACAGCAGGGGGGTTGAAACTAGATGATCATTGTGGTCCTTTTCAACCCAGGCCATTCTGTGATTCCATGATTATACATTTCAATAAGCTGTCTCAGAAGGCAATTGGAGCTTCACTCACTGCATCGTGAGAGATTCTTACTGAAACAACAAACAGTAATAGCTTTACTACCTGAATCCATTCCAATAATAAAAACTGAGTAACGTTTTTATTGTCCCCTTACTGCTACTGTAAAGGCCCTTTCAAGAACCAAGTCACTTTACTAAAGTGCATTTATTCATTCCACAGAAATTGCTACCAAAGCATGCCAAAATTTTAGGGGGATCAAATTGTGTATGCTTGTAGTGCCTGTGAAGTTTTGTTTGTTCTTGCAGAGATATTTATAGATTATTTATATATAGCTCCTAACCTTTGGATTGAAACATGAATGGATGGTGTTATTCTACTTTCAAGCTTAGTTTGTATAAAATATACATGCAGTTTTATTAATTTAGCCTGTAGATTTCTTCCTTTTATTTTCCTGCAATTCCTACGCTGCAGTTATTTATGCTTCCTCCAGTCCACACTTGCTTTAGACCTTTTCCCTCCAATACTTTCAGTTTTCCCTGCAACCTATCTGTATCTCCTTCCTTCCTTCCTTCCATACAGCAGCATTTCCCATGCCCAACCCACCTCTAAGCTGCCTGGATGTTGACCTGTCACCTGTGGTGACTGATACAAACACAGCCCTTGATAGCAGCAAACATACACTCCCTCTTAGGGGACCACTGAGCTGAGCACTTATTCGGGTCTCTTACATCCAACCTCTGGTTACAGTGCCACTGCACACACTGCCTTTATGTAAGTGGGCTGAAATGCTGGAAGCATAGAAAGGCACACAGCACAATCACAGACCTCATACGAAGACAGGCTGAAAATATTCTGCATGGAAATTCACCGCTGCACTCACAGAAATGCATAAAACAGTGAAAATAACTTGAAAGTTTCTTATATTTTGGGGTGACTCCAATAACTGACAATCAGGTAAAAAAAAAGCTATTGCTACCACCAAGTGAAAAATAAAAATAATAACAAAAAAAAAAAAAAAAACCAAAGAAGAAAACAAAATATTCCTTGACTGCTGCCAGACTGTGCTCTGCTCAAAACTGCAGCTGAGAATAAATCAGGACTTCTGTGGTTTGTATGTTAGCTGTTGTACGAATATGTGTTACGAAGGAGCCAAGTCAGGGCTGAAGCATGAGAAGATGAGTTATAGCTCCCTCAACTAGAAATGACCCGTTGCACTCTTCAATCATAAAATTATTGTAATCCCAATAATTTTACTTACCCTATGCTCGTTAATAAGAAGATCTCGTGCAGCATTGAAGATCAAAGTGTGCAGATGTTTAGAATAAAAGACCAACGTGTAGTCATAATCAAAGCCATAGATTTCAATATCTGACAGGCTCATTTCATTGTTTGAAAAAATAGCATCCGGGTTCAGCATGTTACTCATAATTGAAGGAACTAATTCTGGAAACAGAGGAGAGGGAAAAAGTTGTAACAGCCTCACAGTTTCGGTAAGAAAACCATTAGCAATTTCTAAATACAGATAAATGAAGATGGAATCTATTAAAGTGATTCACACTAATGTATCATCTAACTCTCAGCAAAATGATGCTATTGAAAATGCTATCCCCACTGTGTCATTGACTCACCATTTTTATTCGAAGGCTTTCCTCAAACAGATCAAGTGAAACAGAAGACGTGTTTCCAGATCATGCTTAACATAGAACCCCAGAATCAATACACAATGTTTTTGCAAACTCCATTAATTCATTTTTATTTAATAGTTTCTTTGAAAATTCATGTTGGAGTTTGAGGAGTGGAGGGTTGTTATCACTGTTATCCTGAGAGCTTTGTCTTCTCTCATTATTTGGTCCAGGCTCGGGCCCAAAAGCAGAACTACCACTGTTTTAACCAGACGTTGTTAAAATTTTTGCTTGACCATATCAAGGCTACCATGTTACTCTATTTCTATCCATACGGATGTATAGGTTGGATGTCAGGAACAATTTCTTCTTGGGAGAAGTGGTGCTGCAGTGGCACAGGCTGCCCAGGGAGGTGGTGGAGTCTCCATCCCTGGAGGTAGGTGCTCCAGAACCGTGTGGATGTGGCATTGAGGGACATGGTCAGTGGGCATGGTGGGGATGGGATGGTGGTTGGACTAGCTAATCTTAATGGTCTTTTCTAACATCAATGATTCTATGATTCTATATATGCATAGTTTAAGTGATTGCCACACTTTCTTAAAACAGTTTAATAAGCATAGCAATGCATGCTTACCTTTCAGCAAGCCAGAAACTGAAAATACTCTGCTTATTCTCTTCACACATACTTGATGTGTGTAAACTGCTTCAACTTTTAAGGGCACATTTCTCTTCATGTTTACTCGAAAAGCAGACTGAGAAAGAAGACCCTTTACACCGAGCCATAACTCTAAGGCCAACACCACAGTCATCATTCAAGATGTTTGTATTTCTTCATTTATTTCTTCTTTAAAAACTTGGAAGAACAGCTTCCAGAGGTTGTTATCTCACTAAAAGCAAGTCCCCCTTCCTTTCCTTCCTGTATACTACATAATCCAGCCTTTGCTACTAGTGGGGGAAAAAAGTGAGCTTTCATCATAAAGCTGCACTTGGAAGGGTGACTTTGAAGGAAACATGCCTGGTTATTTTCTACATATAGGTGTAGAAGGAGGGACTCCAGCTCTGAGGACACACAGACTACGTGCTCCACCACGAGAGGAAACCAAAGCAGTGAGACAGGCAGGCATGGCCATTGCAGATCTTTTAGAAACATAATGCTTCTATTTTGAAAAATCTGACCAACCCACAGGAAGGGAAAGAGCTTTTCTTTCATAAAAGCAATGTGTTAGATCACTGCACAGCTAATAGGCAGATGCTACAAGGAATTTAGAGATGGCCGATATTTCAGTAATCTGAAACCATTCAGACACACACCTGCTATTCACTGAGACAGAAAGCAGTTTCACCAGGTTTCCCTCCAAGTTTCATATGAAGTGCAGCATCTCATTCACTGAGTAAGATAGCAGGAAGTTGCCACGGTGAAGCTGACGTGCAAAGCTACATCCTTCATAAACAATCACTGGGGGGATTTAACAAAATAAGCCTCAACCAAAACATTACCTTCTACTGCCTCCAGTCATCACTCATGAAAATAACTGTCATGCTGTAGATAATTGTCATGCTCAGTTGAGGTGAGGAAAAAAAAAAAAAAATCAAGTGCAATTTGACACACTACTATTAAAACAAACACTCTTATTCTACAAAAGAGGTCATTTAATTCCCTGAAGTCCTAACTTGAGTTTTAAGTGAACTTCCAAAGTGATGTCATTTAAACTATAACATAGGAATGGGTGTTGTACTTTTTCCCAAACACCAATTGTGGAGCCTGGTGAGACGACACATTTCAAGCAGATATTTCACACACATCAAAAAACAAAAAAAAAATCCACCACACATTAACCAGCAGCTGCCTGAAAAACAACATCAAGAACAGCTATTGGGTATTCCAGCTTGCAGACAAAACCTATAGAACTTGGATCAAAAAAGTCAAGACAGGTTAGTCATCTTATCATCCCAATGAAACAAAAATGCCGGATACCTGAAGCCATTTGGCAATTCAAGCAGTAACAAAGTATTCTGACTGACTCTAAAAGCACTCACCTCCCCTGCCACTGGCCCACACCCACCCAGCACCTGCCTCTTCCCTTAATGCTGCCCTACACTCTGACCTCAGTTCTAAAGTATTGTAGGGTGTGGGTTGGGAAGTAAAGATAACTCCAAAAGCAGGAAAGGAAAAAAAGAAAGACTCAAAATAAAAAGCAATCTCTTTCCTCTTCTTTTCCCTTATCCCATTGTCCCAAGTCTACAGTACCTTTCAGACATCTGCAGCACTGGTCTTATTTCACTGCTGCAACACTGCCCATTTTATTTGCACCCAGACCAAAGACATCACCAGAGCTCATGGCACAGGATTCTCAGGTTGTCTTATGTTACAAATTTTGTTTGTTTCCCTTCTGCAAAAGGCAAAGCATGCAAGACTATGGCAATATTCAGATAAGTGCTGCTTTCCTGCTTGACAGCACTGAAACAACCTACCTCTGTAATATCCAAGCAGCTTCATAACACTAAGCATCCGAACAAGGATGGGAGCAAACTATATTTCAGGGAATCATAGAATGATTCGGGTAGGAAGGAACCTTAAAGCCCACTCAGTTCCAGCCCCTGCCATGGGCAGGGCTGCTCCCCAGCAGCTCAGGCTGCCCAGGGCCCCATCCAACCTGGCCTTGAGTGCCTCCAGGGATGGGGCACCCACAGCTCCTCTGGGCAGTGCCTCGCCACCCAAATTTTGCCTTTGTATGACGACTTCTGCAGCCTGTCAGACAGCAATCAAGCAGTGAGTCCTAGGGCATGGCATTCCAGAGGACCCAAAGCAGCAGTCCCGCAGCCCCAAGCAGAAAGTATTCAGTTTGCACGACACCCTAGGCTACCTCTGGGACAACCTCACCCAAAGATACTGCTCCAGTACTTTCAGATCTGGCTGCACCTATGACAACCAATTCTACCTTTGTACGACGACTTCTGCAGCCTGCCAGACAGCAACCAAGCAGTGAGCCCTAGGGCAGGGCACCAACACACGGGCACAGAATTCCACGGATTTCCGTGGAACTGAGGCATTTGCGCAGCCCTAACTTTCCGTCCAGCAGGGCAGAACTTCCTTACGTTCATCCTCACACTCTAAACAACCGCCTGGCGTCACTGACACAGCATTAGCATTTTACTTCACGGTGCTTTTAATGGGGCTGCAGGCAAGATGAAGAAAGCCCAGCAAAAACTTCCCAACGTCACAACTTCTCCGTGAGACAAGCCCACCGCAGCGGGCACCTCACGCTGCCGGACTCCCTTCCTGCAGCCGCTTTCCGGCACACAACGCCCCGGCCAGCAGCAGCCCTACTCGGAGAGCGCACCCCGGCACGACAGCTGCCGGCTCACCATCGGCCCAGCTGCCGGGCTTCGGTCGCTTCTGCTCGGAGCGCCCCCCGCCCCGTGCCCCGCTCACCCTTGGTAACCCGCTTGGCCTCCTTGTAGCGCGACCACAAGTAGCTCCTCATATCAGCGGGCGGCTGCCGCCGCTCCCGCTGCGGGGCTACGGTACAATACGGAGCGGCGACGACAGCGGGCAGGCCCCGGCCCCTCCGTCTGCAGCCCGACCGCCCCACCGCCAGAGCAGACCGCGCCACCACAGCCATGATCCGCAAGCGGCGCGCCGCCGCCGCCGGCTGAAGTCACTTCCTCGGGCTCCGCCCCGGGGCCGTGCCGAGGCGGGAGGCGGGCCCGACCCGGCGGCAGGTAGTGCCGGCCGCCCCGCCTGCCCGCCCCACAGACGCAGCGGGAGGCGCTACCGCCTCACGGAACAGCTGCGGAGCGGCGGGAGCGAGCGGCTCTCTGCAGACGCAAGCGTTCTGTCAGCGGTGCTGAACTGGGAACGCGCAATGCGAATAACGCCATAGGAACCCACAGAGCTGCTCGGAGGCGCCCACTGACAGCGGTAGGCTGGCAGCTCTACTCGTGTCTGTTATCACATGTAAAGGAAAAAACAGGTAAGGCGTGGAAGGAAAGCAGACTCCAAGAGGTCCACTAGCTCTCCCCACGGACTTAACCAGCGGTGGGGCTGACACGCAATTGGAATCCATGTGCTACACGGGGCACACCTGAGGTGGCTTGTTTAACCGCCAGTTTTGCCTGCTGGAAAGCGTCCTGTTCCGTTCTCCCGCAGTCCCATCATCTTAACAGCCAAGTCGGCACACT
>JAOWBP010000001.1:49728869-49740737 GCA_028571105.1 Tragopan temminckii | reverse complement strand
GAACCTGCTTTGGCAGGGGAGTTGGACTCGATGATCTCTGAGGTCCCTTCCAACCCCTATGATTCTGTGATTCTGTGAAATAGGGATGTTTCAGGGAACACAGTAAAAAGTAAGGGGAAAGTTGCAGAAATAACACAAAGACGATGGTGATATTCTCAGTGAAATTATAAAGAAGACCTAGGCAAGTAAACTGGACAGGGCAGACTTCACTTCCAACTCAAACAATTCCATTATACTATGATTAATATATCTTAATTCTGACATTTCTTATGAGAACAGGTGAGTCCAATTAATTACTATTTGGTTTTGAGTGTGAATGGCTAGGGCGTGCAGCACCAAAGTTTTCAGTTCTTAAAAAAAAAAAAAATAATAGCAGTGTGAAAGTCAGAGTGCTGATGTGAATGCATTAATGTCTTCTATCTTTTCCTGAGAGAAAAGAGGTAGTGATGGGGCCCTGCCAATCTACAGTACCTGCAGAAGTTATCTCTCAAGATGTAGGTACAGAGCTGATATAAGCATATCATTTATGTCTTATGTCCTATTTCAAAAAACAAGTGAAGCATTCAACAAATGCAAGTTTCAGTAATTTCCCTGTGATTTTGGAGCCTACATTTATAATCCGATTTAAAAATTTCACCCACTGAAGGAAAAGTAGACCCAAAGGTGCTGTGAATGCAGTGGACATAAGAGGGTGAGGTCTCCTTCCTTCTAAGCAAGCGTCAACAACCACCTACCTTCCATCTCAAAGAGCAGAGTAAATGCAGGTGAGCACATAGGTGAAACTGCAACTAGACACTCAGATTTTGAGTCAAATTCTGAAAAGCTGTATGGACTTCATTGTGGAGGAAGACAGGAGTTCTTTTTTGGATCTGCTCAAATCACAGTGCTTCAGTTAAGAGCTTTGCACAGCCAAGGGCAAGGTCTGTTGCACATTGCACCAGGCACCCAGCTCTAGCAGAATGATGCTTCTTTCATTGCAGGAAAAGAGCAAAAGTGGGATAGCAGGTGACCACTAATCTTTAGCCATAAGGTTGTTGTTTTTTTTTTGTTTTTTTTTTCCTTTAATGATGCATTTTGTCAAAAGCTGATTCTGGACAGCTAAATATGTGTTATCTTATTACTGCCGTCTATTAGGATTGCTGTTGTTCTTATGTTTTCCTGCCTTTTGTGGTCAATGACTCAATAACAGTGCTAAAGCTTAAATAACTTTCATTTTCAATCCTCTAATAAATGATCTTATTTAAAAACAAGCTTTCCATAACATTCATCAATATCAGTGGGAAGAATAACTATGACCTTTTCAGGAAAGGCAGAATAAAAATGGAAAAAACGATTCCAGGCAGCTCATCTTTCACAAATCCAGGTCAATTAATGTATTTGCACTTGCAGGAATTGTCTTTTGGCCCAGTTTATCTAGTGTTTAATTTTAGATAGAGTCTTTCTCTCTTCCATTAATTTGTTTTTCCTACTGCTTTACTCTTCCTTTGTACATCATCCTCTCTGTGGTTTCCTGTACCTATCCTTCACCTGCTCATTGTACGGACTTTTTTTTTTCTTCCGTGAACTGTTTCACCCTTCAATTGCCATAGAAGCAGCAAAAGCTCATATGGAAGTTTTAAACCTTTGCTATAGGAGAGCTTTAAAACTGTGTATAAAAATAAACTGATAGAAAGGTAATGTTTTCTTTAAGGTGGAGGGCTTCTTCTGCAGTAGCACTGCCAAAAAGGAAACAAACAAACAAACAAGGTCGTATTTTTCCATTCCTCTTATTTCCTTAGTGCCACCAGAAATAAATTTTCTTAAACCCTATTGCTAGAGAGATCAAGAATTCGAAATCAAAGATCAAAACAAAGCTGGCAGTAGGTACAGCCTAGTGTTTGCCTAACAAAATCCAGCTGTGACTTAACAATGCTGCACTTCCTAAACAGTTGCTTTCCATTTAAATTGAGCATTTGCCATGGGTTGTAGAATTCTCTTTCTTTTTTTTCCTGCCCACCAACACACCTTGAACAACTTTCTGTCAGGGTACCCCATGATTAATAATCCTTCGCAAGCAGACTAAGATAAGTACAGTTCTAGATTCATCAGCTGATGGATGTGTTTTTAAACATGACAGAGAAAAAAAAAATCACATTAAGCTGTCATGAGTAGTTAGAGAGCAGGAAAGTCATATGCGGAAACACCCAGCAGCTAGGCAAGCACCCATAGAAATGATTTCCTCTTTTCTTCAGCCAACTGACAGCAGGAAAAAAAGACTCAGCCCTGTTTTCAGTGTTTTCTTTCATTTAGAAATATGAATGTTAATCAGAAGGCTTATAGACGAATCAATAGACAATGTCTATCAGAGCCCTAATTAGCATACATAACCCAGCAATTCTGTCTTCACAGGAGAAGCTGCTTTCTACACTGTTTTGAGAATCATGTAGTAAGGAGACTCAGTGGATATTTCCAATGTGCCTCTTAGCTCTCTTTGGGTTAGAGGGGGTTTTCCAGGGAGGCTTTAAGGATCTGAACGGAGGCTTTAAGCATGAACAGAGAGCTTCCCCATATTTCTGAGTAACTTCCAACTCCGTTACACCCATCTGATCTCAACCACAAGGCTCAATCCTGTTTTAAACCAACAGCCATTTTCCCTTTGCACCAGCAAAGAATTTCTTCTTTCCCAGACCACCCATTGTCTGGTTCAAATCCTCTCTCAGCAAAGATGAGCCTCCTCTCCCCTGGCTCCTAGACAGAGTATAGTTGTGCTGTTCGGGACTGTTTCTGAACTGCTCAATGACCTGAGGTGTTCAACTTTGTGCTATAGTCATGCTATAGTCAGGACTAGACTCCCTGAAAATAAGTTGCCTCCCATGATGAAAGATTTAACTTCAACTCACTCAAAAATGCATCATCATTCACTTTGGTTTCTCTTATAGATCTAATGCAGTACTCCTCAGAGAGAGTTCACTCCTAGCCCACTCTGTCAAGATTTAACTAAAATACAGAGCTTACTGCTGCCTAAAGAAATAACAAGACATTTTTACAGCTCTACTCCTCTAGAGGTACAGACTGCTTGAAAGTGCACAATGATGCATATTTAAGGTCTCCCATATTTCTGGAGAATTTCACCAATTTGCTATTTTCTCAATTGTTTTTATTCCTGGTACAATGTTAGTTGGGGAATTCACTCTTCTTGCAGGAACTCTGCTTTATTCACTCTACCTCCTAACATTCAGGAACATGAGCTTCACAGCACCCATACTTTTGTCTAAAAAGTATCCTCAAAGGACTCTAAAATACCAGAATATGTTTTCCCCTCTTGCCATAGTGCACGTTCTGAGGTAGAGGCCATCTTTCCCTATGTGCAATTCTTAAAGCAGAGAGGGAATAATCAACTTCATTGTCAACATCAAGTTCAAATTCAGTGTCTGACAGAGGGGTTATCTCTACTCTGCAGTCAATGGTTGCAGGTAACCATGGACTTTGCAGCTAACTCTGCTAATTCAGGAACTGAAACACACTGCACTTCAGCAGAACAAAATAGAGTGCAAATCACAAAGCTCTCTCAGAAGCAGGATAACCAATCATTTCTTCTCTCGTGCTGCAACCATGCTCTTACAGCTATATGCTTGCTAAAGCTACACAGCAGTAGTAATTGTTAGTTGGCTGAGAGGCATCTCAGCATTCATACCATTTCATAGCAGTTTAGCCATACTAAACATCGTATTAGCAAGACTTCTCAGCCACCTATTTATTAAATCTCTATTTCCAATCTTTCAGAAAGAAAATCCTAAATGTATTTTTAAAAAGCTTTTTAAAATGCCCCATTGACTTTCCAGTGGGATTCTGTTGCAAAACAGATTGTCATTCTTGAAATAAAAGCTCTATGATAACACATATACTTCAGCAGGAGATTGCTGAAGGTGATTCAATTTCAGCATTTCTTGACTCTTAACGTATTTTTCACAATGTTAATGTTCTCAGCATAATTTGATGTGGCATTTTAAAACAGCTTACGTGAAATTAGGAACAGAAGTGTAAACCCCAGAGGCAGAGGTACAATTATATGGGGAGCCATATCTTTAAGACTGTATCATACACAACTTCTCCAATAAAACTTTATGAGCAAAGTGTTGAATGTGAGATAACACAGAACAGTAAATTTCCTTTCATCGCTGTCTCGTATCAGTCTGGCAGCAGTACTCCACAAGCCTTTGTTCACAGGGACCACATCCTCCTTTGAAGTCACAAAATCTAGCCCCAGATATACAGTTCTCAGATATACAGTTCTTCTTCCCCATTTTCTTCTTTATTCTCTCCACTCCTTACTTCTTCTCCGACTGCTCTCCTGTCCTGTCTCTTCTCCTGTATGTCTCTGGGACTGAGGATGGGTATCAGAGCAGGCTGGCTTGTTTCAGCATCACAGCACCTTTGGAAGAGATCTTGCAGAAATATCACCCAGCAGGAAATGAAGAAGGCAGCAAGAAGATGAAGGACACAACTTCTAGTCCAGAAGCTCTTGGCCCCATTTTGCTCTCACTGAAGTCAGGATTATACCAAGTGACATTGGTGGCTCCTCTATAAGACTCTAGCACATTCAATTAACAGAAATAATTCCATGATAAGCAAGAATATTTCCTGCCGGTTTGCCTTTTAACTAGAACTTTTCCCTGCCAACTTCATGCCAGTCTTCATGTTCTATCATGTTACTAACACACATTTCCTTGGACACTTGATGGTAGTCAGTGCAACATACACTCCACGTTCTTAGTTCACTCCTGCTTGTATGTCTAGTTTCATCAGCTCAAAGGTTATGAATACAAATGTGGTTAATATAATTTATATTGTTTTCCAGTTTTAAGTCAGATTAGACTCTATATGGTAACAGCCATATTCAATTCTGTAGGTTTCAGCCAGTAGTCCCTTTGCTCATAGGGTTGTACACAAGTGAGGATAGAAGTGAGCACACAGCTTTTCCCAAACTGTATTAATTTTTTTATCAGCAAAGCAAATGCAGACATGTTCTACATTCAGCTTGTAAGCAATAAAGGATTCCCTTTTCAAAAAGTTCTCAAGACTAAGTATACACAGGCAGGTTTAAGTAACAGTGCGATTTTCTGGTAGATTAGCTGTATTTGAAAAAGTATAGAGCATTTTAAAAGCATTCTTCAGTGAAATGCATCCAACTTGTCAAAAGTATGTTTTTACAGGCTTTGCAGTTGGTAAACTATGTAGTTCACTCATAAAATTCATCTTTACATCTGTGTTAGTTACTGAAATAAAGAGAACAAAAATTTATCTAACGTTTTGCTAATATCCTAAAACTAAGGTGTTTTTTTTTTTCATTAATGCTTCAATCTTTATTTCTAAATTTTGCATGAAATGGGCATACAGATGGTCCTATAAACTTTCTTATAAGAAAACTATTGCTACCTGACATAACTTAGTTCTAGACCATTCTTATGGGTGAGAATAAGGAAAAGAAGCAAATTTCTTCTAAACAATGGACTACCACACTTATATCTAATCCCACTCTTGTCTGTGCTAAACCAGGACAATAACTATAGCCAATAGGATGACATGGGGTCAAACCTGTTTGAAATCTGAATGAAGACCACACACTTATCATCCTTTAGAAACACTAATACCATTTTGCTGTTGTTTTACCTAATTAGGCTTTCCTTTCTGGTTTTCACATTCTAGCATAAGACTAACACACACAGATTCATGAATTTAAGCTGGAATTAAACAAAAATAACCCTATAAATGGTTCTATCCAAGAGTAAATCAGGAAGTTATAAGTTCTCTGATGCCATTTTCTTCAAGAATATATAGTTACTAAAATTGTATTTTTGATGTATAACTACTGTTATAAAAATTCCTGATCTGGTTCTTTGGTCACTGCTTAGTAAGCCTAAAATCTCTCTCAGACTGACGAAGGCAAGAACAGTTCCCTCAGTCTATGGCAGCCAAATGACATAGTAATTGACTCAATAGAAGGGATACCCTTTGAAAGCTTGTAGACTTCAAGGATACAGAGGTCATTTGGACATGCGGCAAGTGAAAAAGGAAAAGAATAATTTAAAGAATAATACATCATCCAGAAAGGGAACAAAGTCAGAAGACGAGGAAAGCAGATCCCTATTCTGTACTTACTGAGATCTAAGAATCGTATCATAGAATCACAGAATGGCTTGGGTTGGAAGAGACCTCTGAAGCTCTGGGTAATGCTATATTTTGAGGTTACGACGCAATTCATTAAGTGGTACATAATTAGTGTGTTTCACTTGTTTTAACATATGTTTTTCTGGAGTGACTTTTGAAGCCATTCTCTATATATTTTTCATTTTGATGTTGAAATTCAAGTGAAAAATGCTAATGGAAAACATTCCCCTATGGTCAAATGTTTCCCTGTTTCATTCGAACTATCTTTTAGAACATTATTTGTATTTTTTCCTGGTTACATTTTCTGATTTTTTCTAATTAGCTTTATATTTCATTTCACTATTCTTTTCCCTTTCAAATACTGTAGCTCATATCACACAGATTCCTTCTGCAGCCTCAGATGAGAGTTTATCACGTTCTTCAACTGCTTATAGTTCATTTTAAATCATAGCTTTGTCCTCTTCAGTTTGAGATAAAAATCCTTAAAATCAAAGGCTGCTAGTTAGAAGCACATACATTTGAAGTCTTTGGTTTTCCTTTCATTTCTGTGAGCCTCAGATGAGCCTGTACAACCCCCTCTGCTCATTTATAACCACAAAAAAGAGATTCCCTTTCATTTAACAGAACCATAACTACTCATGTAAAAAAGAAAATTTTTATACGCGGTGTTAGGGCGTTACAGTTATTTAATGATCCTGTAGGCTCATTATGTGCCTCTTCTGAGACCCCTGCTGAGGTGTGGAGCTGGGCCGGCCTACACTAAGCAACTGGCCTGCTCCAACCCAGCTGAACCACAGCCTGCAGAAGGCACAGCTGGAAAACATGCCACCCGAGCGCTGCACAGTGCCAAGCTAAGCACGAGTCGGGGGAAAAGCTGCCAGAGCCGTGGGGCTGAGCAGCAGCCAGTCTGGTCGTGCCTGTGGTGGCATCCAAGCTGTCACTGCCACATGGCGCCTGGGCTGGCCTACAGGAGGCCAAGGAGGGGCATTTGGTATTCTGTGTGGAAGATGGCATTTGCCTGTGTGTGGGGAATGAAGGAGAAATGGTGTTTCTATGGGTCCTGTGAGTCTTTTATTTCATTCAGCGCTCTGCTGCCGCACAGCGTGAGCTGACTGAGCCCTAGCAGAGGTTAACGAGCACGACAGCCATCATTTGTGAGGAGTGGGAAAGAGCCATGTGCTGCACCAGCTTCTTTTCAAGGCTCCTGATTTTTTTTTTTGTCTTCACACTGGCACAAGGGCAAGCACACAGCGTAACTTGTCTTGAAGAGCTTGGCAGAGTGCTCCTGGCCTGGCAGATCTCATGAAGTCAAATAAAGTAATCTGTACATTGTTTATTCCTTCGCTTGGGTGACTTTTGAGTTGGGAAGAAAGGGGGCTGAGGGGGAGAAAGACTTCTGGATTTGGGGCCCTGTTACCATTCATACCATAAGCATCTTGCTTTGGACAAACTAACCTAAATTATCTATTGAAATCCCACCTGTTAAGCAGAAATTATTTTTTTGAGACAGCTCCCTCTCCCCCCAAACCTCCTCCCCTTTTTTGAGGCTGTCATTGCATAGATTTATTCTATTCAGCACTCACATTAGCAGATGTGAATGAGGGAATCTGACTGAGCCTGTCAAGGCAAAGAAAGCCATGAAAGAGAAGAGAGAAGAAACATTACACAGCAATAATAGCAGCCACAATGGAAATATGCTGGCATGAAAACAATTAATGCAATCAGTGCTTTAAGTTCACGGCTTACCCCTAAACCAAGTAGCCCCTAGAAACATGAAACACTGGAAGCTGATCGCAGTGTAAGGACAAACCCTGAGCCATGGAGAAAAGTGCAAGGAAAAAAGCTCTGCTGAGTGCACAAGGCTGCTGGAGGCAAGAAATTTAGCAAGCAGCTACTTTGCCACAAGCTGCTCTGGCTGACTCGTGCTGTGCCTTGATTGACCGGAGACAGGAAAGGCAATGTACTGACAGACTTCATCTCATCCATGTCAGCCAACCCCTGCAACAGCATAACTAAGTGTGAGGCCCATCCAGAGCAGCTTTCCCCTCCTTTGCAGATGTGAAGATCCAAAATATAATCCTTCCCAATTGAAGGAAAAGCCAAAACCCCAAAAAGGTTTGAAAACGATTAGCAAAGCTGTGTCCTTACTTTTGTGATGGTAAAGGTCAACCGAAGTATATTTTTTTATTAGGTCAAGAGCACCAATGCAAAAAATAAAAAATTGTATATATATATATAACTTAGAGAAGGTTGAACTGGGCAGTTCCAAGAAATTGTCTTTTCCTGAAAACAGTTTTTGTTGGGATTAAATCCAGGAAAGGAAAAAGAAAAACAAAAATTGTGGAAGTTTCTAACTACCCAATTGTAAGCACAACACAATTAACTTCAAATACTTCAGCCAGCACTAATTCTTCTCTGAAGTCACACAAGAAAAGTATCATAGTATGACACTGTCACAGCAGAAGTGCTTCATTCCCACAGCTCACATCACTAATGACCAGTGATACCAGAGTCACAGAACCACAGAATGGTGGAGGTTGGAAATGATCACTTGTGATCATATAGTCCCAGCTGAAACAAAAATAAAAGGAATCAGTATGGGATTACTATCTTAAATGGCAACAGGTATAAAATCAGATTAAAATTCATTACCTAATTTGGATAACTTTTCCGTTTCAGTTTAATGCTTGACAAAAAAAAAGAGACAGTGGAAGTTTTCCCTTTTGAGGTATTATGATGTAGAAACAGAAAGCCCTGCTGTTGATATCAGTCATCAGATATATGACCACCTAAACCACTAAGCATCTCCTGCAGGGCAGAGACTAGGCATGCTGCAGGAAGGAGCTGCCAAGGCTCCCTCCCAGCACTACCAACAATTCATCTACTCATCTCCTCAATGTCCAGGAGCACCCTGAGGTAGGCAGTGGATTTTACCCTTTGCAGCAACGTGATTTAGTGTATTCTCCACAGCCTCAGTTATAGGGACTTTCTTCAACATGCTGCACACTTATAGCAGCACTTCAACACAACTGCCACTAGATCTCCCATTTGGTATGTACTTGTATGGAATTTTTCAAGAGGGCATCCAGTGAACTTAGCTGGTCCTCTTGCTTTTTTCTCACATCATTTTCTTTTAAAAGAATGTATTAATCTGAATGAAAAGCTGAATAGTTACCAAAAAAAAAAAAAAAGTTTTTTGTTTTGTTTTGTTTATTTATGAAGGATCTTTTCTTATTTTCTAAAATTACATCTGCATGTATTCTCTGGTAGGTTTTTAGGTGTCTTCCTGTACTACACAATTTTATTTGCAGTTTTTTTCCTTTTAATGCAGTAATAAAACAGAACCACGATATGCATATCTATCTCCTCATATACATAGAAATGATCCCTCAAAACTCTAAGAAGATTTATCAAGATCTTTTATCTTTCTTTCACTTTAAAATCACCTCTTTCCTTTGTGGTTATGAATAAGGCTTCTTTCTTTTTTCCCGTTCTTGTAAAGTCTAGGGTAGCCATCAGTCACTGCTGTAGGTCACAAACTTGATATGCACTGAGGTCATACATCACTGTCAGAAGGCAGCTACTGTATCATTAAGTAGGCCTCCATCCATACTAATGCAGCAACACCTACAAAAGGATATGAAACACCCACTTCACCTGAAAATTCTAAATGCACAGTTGTTTTCCAGGAGAGTCCTCAGTAAGTCTTTTGTCCTTCGCATTACCCAGAAGTGATACTCATCTCCTGTTGTTGTCTACAGGAGCCCTAGTACTCCAGGCCAGCCACTGCCAGCACTGTGTGTGAAGATCTTCAGGGGCATCATTGCTTTGCCATCCTAGGTCTGATCCAAGAAATATTTAGTGAAGACACAGAAAGGGGTAGTGAGGTGGCAGGAACATAGAAAATCTACCCCTGAAGAACAAGAGCTAAACAACAGTTTCACAGTTACAGAAAATGAATGTGCTGCAAGTCAGTGCAAACATTCAGTTCAAGCAAAAGCTCAGCTTATTAGGAGAAGGCTTGCTGAATGCCAAAAAATACACCAGGTACTGGGTGCTGTCTCAGAGTTAAGTCCAAGAGTCAGACTTTGTACACAATGCAATTAGTTTACATTTCAAATTTTAATTTCAAAACAAACAAACAAACAAACACCAGCCTATATATAAATCATCCAGTTACCTTATTGCTGTGCATCGTATGAAGTTCTTAAGGCAGTACTTAAGACATACAAAGGAGCATATTTTCTCCATTGCTTTTTTGTTCAAAATAGAGCAAGCAACATAAACAAGATGTTATAAACCCTCTATGCTAATTAGATTATTATTAGAACGTGTAACTTCTCACTAGTTGACAAAAAAAGCAGAGAAAATTAGGAGAGCTGCAGCAAGCCATGGTGTTCGCCAGCTCCCTATTATGACAGGGTGTAAATAGAGGTTGGACTCATGCTTCAGCCTGCAAGGAGGTCACATCAAACTGCTCTCACCCCACAGGCAAGGTGAAAACAAGACCACACATACAAAGAGGAATTGAGCTTCAGTTGGCATGACTGGAACCAATGCCAGTCAAAGAGTTCATTGAATAGTTCAATCATTTATCTTGACAGGATATGATTCTTTTCAGACTCCTTCTACCACTCAGGCGCAGTCAGCTCCTTTAAATTCTGACACAGTATTTAATAGATCTAATGATCCACATGAATATTTAATCTAGAAAATTAACTTTTGATAAGAGTGGCTGATATACCTTCTTACAGCATATTGTGTTTATTAAATACTACAGTAACTGATCTCTGATGAAAACAGAATGTTAGCATTTAGGGACAGACTCCACTACTTCTTTTCAAATTAAAGTTTTGAGAGAGATTTATAGTGGTCCATATCACAAAGTTTGTCAGAGTATGAATCTGATGTCTTTAATGCCAAAACACATAACTCTGTCACTTGAGAGGAAGTAGCAGTGCCAGTGGACCTCACATTCAGCATTTTTTTTATGAGTTCGTGTTGCTTAGTCTGAGTTCTAAGCCTATAATTATTGTTGAATTTTCAAATTAATTAATTACATGATTGCCCTGTTTGTATATCTCTACATAGGAATAACTACCCATTTAACAGAGAAGATTTAGATAGCTGAAATGTAACCACAGCATGTCCTAGTTTTCATCCAGCTCCAACAGTGGGATTTCCAAGTTTCAAAAGTCTTTCCACAAGAGGGCTGTACGGAGGTAAAAGCTCGAAAGTTTGTAATAGGATTTCTTCTCAGATCCATGCTTACTTTCCTGCCTCAACCAAGACTTTAAACACCCTTTCAAAACTGCATCATAGCTGTACACCTTTCTGTGTTTCACAATTGATTTAAGGGGCATGGACTAACACTAATTATTTTTGTACTCCCACTTATCACATCTCTAAGGCAAGTGGACACAAAACCACTGTTTTATAACCAACTTCTGATATGTTTGTCCTTTTTCTTACCACAGTCTACTAAACAGAGCTGGGGTTGCCACATGCACAGCTCCACTTTCTCCCCCCACACCAATCTATCACTACCAAACCATCACGTTTATAACATATATTTTGCCCTTGAGGATCACAGAGCACTCCAATGGGATGAGGCTGCTGAGGAGAGGTATTGAACTCATTAATGATGAACACTCTCCAACACAAGAATAGGGGAAAGAAGCAGATTTTAGAAGTTGTGCGGGGGGGGGGGGGGGGGGGGGG
>JAOWBP010000001.1:49708539-49728859 GCA_028571105.1 Tragopan temminckii | reverse complement strand
CCCCCCCCCAAAAAAAAAAAAAAAATCTAAAAAAAAATGTCAGCAACAGAGATGAGCTGGGTGAGGACACGTCCCCCAGGGTGGCAATGGGGTGAGAACTGGAGCACAGGGAGCTGCCAGGGCCAGTAACAAGCAAGGGTCTCTTCAGGCTTTGAAACAAAAACAAGGTGCTTGCAAGAATGCAGATGCCCATGCATGCATGGTTTCTCTGTGGTTCTCACAATTTCCATTGCGTGAAGGGCACCCAAATGTGTTGTGATCTTCTGTATACACGTCTTCTGCTTCACTCACAGTTGAGTTATCAATGATACAATGATACGTCCTAAGCTTTAACGAGGTAAAGAAAACAAATTCCAACCCCCTTCTGAAGTCAGCAATAACCACAATCGAGAATATTCAGAACATCTCAACAAAGGACTCTACATGACCAAGAGCTTAAGAGACAAAGCATCTCTTAAGAGACAGCGGATCTATCACGTGAAGGGCAATTACAGACAAGCAGTCCATAGCACTTGCTGACAAATAATAATTTAGGAAATGGAGAATAAAATACACCCTACCTGGTATTGTAAACTGTAGTTTCACCAAGGGATTTTCATGGTGTTATTAAGTTTGAAAGACAAGCTCAAGTGGCTGAAATAATAGAAAGAATAAAATACAACTTCCACAGTGTTATGTCTCAAAGTACACTTTCTTGCGTGTAATATAAAGAGTAGTCTCACTCCAAATGCATCTGAGATTTTCTACTTCATGTTCTGCAGCTGATATTTGCAGCTCTGTGCAGGTATCTAATTTCCATCCAATCTAAAACATTACACTGGGGGTAGCATGAGGTTATAGCAACAAGCCAGTCAAAAAACAAATTATTCAAAGACTGCTCAAAATAATACTGTAATTCTATCTAGTGTGCAATCTTTGCTTTCTAAGGATAGAGTAATATGCTGCTCACTGGACAGACTTTTCAAAAAGAAAAAAAAAAACAAAAACAACACACCACAGTTTCTGTAGTCTTACTCAACTCTAAAGAAATATATGTTTTACTTTATCACTAGCATATTATTCTTAATTCTGCAGTACCAAATAACTGGACACTTCTAAATTATTTGCTTCAAAGGGGAAAAAATCAGTAGCAGGCTAATTCTGCACAAACATTTTGCTTTGGATAAAGAAATTATTGATGAAATTTAAAGTATATTATGTCAAGATGATGACATATCTGAGAAGCTTGTCCAAGTAACTGATATCATAGAATCATAGAATACTTAGAGTTGGAAGACACTTTGAGGATCATCTTGTCCAACTTTTCTGCTGTGAAAAGGTACACACACAGATAGATCTGTTCATCTATTTGTGCTGCCTGATCCATCCTCGCCTTGAAAGCCTCCAGCATCAACCACATCTCTGGGCAACCTATTCCACTGCCTCATCACCCTCATTGTAAAAGACTTTTTCCTCATATCCAATCTAAATCTCCTCTCTTTGAGCTTGAAACCACTTCCCCTTGTTCTATCACCACAGACCCTGCTAAAGAATCTGTCCTCTTCTTTCCTGTTGCTCCCTTTTAGATTTTGAAAGGCCACTATCAGGATATATAATATCAGGATACATAGGATATATATTGCTATCAGAATATACAACAGGTTTTCTTGTGCATCAATTGCAAGATGCATAAGAACTCAGACCTACACCCATTTATGAGATCCATACAGTTGGGGTGCAGAGCCCTTTGCAAATGTCTCTGAAAGAAACCCAGTGGTTATGGAATGGTTCTTCCAGAGAATTATTACCTGAATAAAGGACAGGAAAAAAAGGAAAGGAACAGATTTTGCCAATTTCTCATCTTAGGGAGAATATTTTTTGACGAAGTGAATAAATCTGATTGCAGGGATAGATTTTAAATCAGTATTTCCTCTTCTTGAAAAAGACCCAGAAGCTTGTGGCTACCTCTCTGAAACATCAGATCAGTGTTCAAGAGCAAGCTTAAAAGCATGTTCAATGTTAACAATTTTAAGGAGAATTGAGAACAAAACAGAAAAAAAATACTGTTATGAAGACATACAAATCTACAAAGCACAGTCATCATGAATGCTGTAGGCAGGTTGGTGCAACCCATTTCCAGAGCAAGTGATGGAGATCTTAAAGAGGTTTCAGGAAGGAAGGAGGAGAAACTAAATAAACTGTAAACCTTGCATCTCAAATAGAAGTAACAGAGGCAGAGGGATATGATATGATTTCACAAAGTCATAAGAGTCTGCTAGCTGTTTCTCACACCCCAACAGTTAGGGACACCCAACAATGGTGTGTGACAGCAACTTTGAAATAAAAGTGGTGGGTTTTAACACAGCACATAACTACATTGTGGAAGTCATTACCACAAGATGCTATGGAGACAAAAGTAAGAACATGAAACAGGTAAAAATAGCTGGTTACAAGTGGAAGTCAATGGAAATATTTTAGAAATATTATTCTACATTTTTCTTGGGTTTTTTTGTACTTTTCTCTTAGACATTCAGCAGTACGCACTGTCAGAAAGAGGATACCAGACTACATGAGTCTTTGTACTTGGTGTGGTTATTGCTTTGCTCCTGCATATTCATATACATTAAGGGTTAAATGCAGAATTCTGTTCTCACTCAGTTTTGCCAAGAACAAGGATTTGGGCATTTTGTCTCTTAAGCACTGTGACAGGTATTAGTTAAATCCGACTTTCTAAGGGACACAGTGCTTAAAACTTGTACTGCTGTCCTATCATCAGCATAATCTCCTTCTCCTATGTTTTTCTTGAAGTATGATAGTAACTGAAGAACCTCTGTTAAAGAATTCATCCTCACTTTTCAATCATATCTCCTCTACTTAACAGCAAACTGGAAACTTTTCTCAATAATTGCATTCATTCTAAGTTTTTGTATGGCACATCCACCAGCGTATGAAAAGAGCTGCATTGTATCAATCCTGAATTAACAACAGTACACTTAAGTGCAAACTATAGCTGCTATTCTGTTTTTTGCAAAAATTTTATTTAAAGGAGCTCAAATACTAAGTAAATATAAAGGGAAACCACATACATGAAACACAAAAATTCAAGGTTGATAATACACATTGCTTTGTGGAAAGAATTTCCAGAAGGAGTCAGCTTTTATGACTAGACTAAGATGCTATTTACTCACCTAAATAATTATTAGAGGTTTTCAAAGGAGCTCAGTGCTCAGTGTACTGAAATCTTTTGAAAACCTGGTCATAATAGCCACAATGGGAACTGAGCTCTTTTGAAAAACTACTCACAGCTGAAAGTGCCAAACCAGTGAGGGCTGGATTTCAGACAGGAAACTTGCATCATAACATCTCTTGAAATACCCAGCGGTGGCTGATGGGAGTAGACAAGCATCTAGACTCTGTCTGCATCACATGAACAACCAGTTGTGATTTTTCCATTACAGTGATTTCCCAGTAGGTATCTTGCATTCCAAAAAATCCTTTTCTGAGAGAAGATACTGATTTTGAAATATTGGTTTGATTTTCCTTCAGAATATAATTTTCACAATCTGCAGCTATGAGCACGTTCTTCTCAGCTGGTGAATCCACAGAAACTACTAGGGAACAGAAAGGAAATCCATGAATTAAAAATCACACATCTGTAGAATTTTGTCAAGTGGGAACTTGTGAAGGAGACATCTGTGGTCATCCTATGCCCAGCCCTGAGTAGTTCCATAAGCTCTGCATCTCTTCATGCTTTCTGTTTTCAGTGGCGTTCTCATGCTCTAGGGTTGCATTTCAGCAGTCCAAGACCATTTTGAATTCCTCCTGACATCCCGTGTGGCTGCCAGCTGCTGTTCCAGTGGGCCACAGCACTCACCAATCTTGAAAATCTGAGGATATCTAAAGAGGCACTAGATGCATGTGTCTAGGTACCTGAATTGCTCAAAATCAGCAGATTCTGGGACAAGCTGCTACTTCTCTGAGGAGTCCAGGGTGACAGGCAGATGTTTGAGCCAATAAGCAAGATATAAAGCTGAAAAAAATGTACATATTTTTTTTCTGCAGTGCAATTTCTTCAAATTGAAGAATTCAAGCAAAAAAAAAAAAAAAAAGACTCAAAATCTAAGTATTTTCTACAAGAAATATAAGGTTTCTACTTGCTGCACATTTTTTTGCTTCTGTCATGATTTAATCACTGCCATTTTCATTCTCCAGATACTTCCAAATCCTTCTATGTCCTTCATGGGATGGGAGATCAGAATCAAAAACCATAGTCAGAATAATATCCCGCTGAGACATATCATAGCAAAGCAAACTGAGAACTTCTGTTACTAAAATATTCAGGCCATATATTGAATTACCTTTTTGATCTTCTCCTGTTAAGAAGAGATCCTTCCTCTCAAGAGGTTAAACCAGCATTTAAAGTTTTGTTAACTTTAACTTATCAATGCTATCAAAGGGAAGTTCATGAGGTGACATCACAGTGTTCGTCTGTAATGTCATTTCCTCCACCTGATGCCTGAAGTTTTAATGCAATTTTACATATGCAAGCCAAGATTTAAAAATAAATATATAAACAAAAAGAAATTGAAGCTTTGGCCTACAGAATGCTATTACCTGTCATTGCATAACTACACACTATCAGTCATAAGAGAGGTGCTCCAGCCCTTTGAACATCTTCATGGCCCTCATGATTACATCTCCAAAAGCCAGAAAGTAGCCTTTCTACTTCTGAAATTTGAAAATAAGCCAAACACTCAAAAACTAGAAAATTTCTCATTTATAAACTCTCCATAACCTGTTTTTTCTCTCTTCAGGTGCATGCTTTATGTTACAGTCGCCAGTTGCTGAACTGAATAATCCTTTTGGGGGAGAACATTTACATCTGGTCTCTTCCTACTTCTAATCTGTCAACTTCTCTATCAGAACTATCAGAACTATTGCCGTTTTCTTTTTGTATAGTGGACATATGCTAAACTTTAAACATCTTTGAAGATGAGGATGAGGCGAGGTGCCTGCTCGTAACTTACGAGTGAAGTGAAAGCATTTCTGTATTTTATTTCAACACACTAAGAAAACAGAAAACCTTTCTGGCACAGCTTAGTCTTCAGTATGCAAGGTGTAAAGCAGATTCTTTCAGATGGGACTTCAGTCGATGCTCCTGTGCAGCTGAAATTACCACACACAGCACCTACACGCTGGGTGGGAGCTAGGGGATGGGAACAGCCACTCCAGGTTCTCAGTGCTGGAGACGCAGTGCAGGTGCCTGGATGCATCTTCTCCACTCTGCATCTAAACGAATCCCTCCCAGCCTCTGCATTCTATACAGACCACGTCCATTTAATGCCGTCCTCGTCGTTTTTGCACCCACGAGCCCTGGAGCTGCTCCTAGGACCTCAGCTGTGGCATTTATTAGTTCCCCGCGTCCGCAGGAGCCGTAGCCTGGGCTCTGCTGCCCCCTGGTGGCGCCGCGGGGACTTTCCCGCCATCTCACGTCGTCGAGGTGCAGCGGGCCAGGCTGAGGGGCTGCTGTGGGATCTGTTTTTTCTCACCCACACAGCACATAGCAGATCCGCGTAGCCTGATATAAACCACCGCCGGTTTATATATCGCAGCACGAAGGCGAGGAGAGATAACGCTGTGTTATCCCATTTGTGGAAATCATGCTGGCTTGTTTTCTGCGTGATTTTCTTTTCCAAACAAATCTTAATATGTCTTTCCTCACACCAGATAACGGGCTGAAATCAATTCATTCCAGCCATAAACACACACGTTTGGATAATGCTATAAAGGCTGCATTTAAAAGAAAGGGGGGAAAAAAACTGAGCAAAGGTTGATTGTTCCTTATCGTTACCTGCAATTCAATTCTATTACTAGTAAATTATTAACTATATTAAGCTAACTTCATCTGACTGTTCAAAACAAAGGCATTACTATGAAAGCATACAAGCTAGATGTAGGCCAAAATAATACTGAACTCTGCATTGTCTGGAGCAAGGAAGGAAGTCAGCAGGTAATAAAACCACAGTAATAACACAGCCTCTGCTGCTTCCCCCAGCAGCATGAATTCCCTCACACTACAATGCTTGGGATTTCCAAACACCCCTAGCTCTAATAGCCAACTGCTAAGGTCCAAAAGTTACATGCTGTGCTCTGTCCTGCTTGTCTGTTGTGGGCCGGAGAAACCCACAACATTTGTCTCACCATTTGCCTGATCCATACTCCATGTAGCTCTGTCCACTCCAAATTCGGGAATCTCAGGGTTTTCCTGGTATTTTGGCCTTTCACTCAGCAGCTTTAACAGAAATACAAGACGTGTAGAAACAGCCCTAGTCTCTCTCCTGTTCGAATGTTTAGAAATTGCAAAATAGTTTTGACTGAGATTTGCCATTAAGACGCGCTTGAGCCACATTCTCATGTTGTTGAAGATCAGTATATGTTCCCAGTTTCCAGTTTCACAGAATCATAGAATGATTTGGGTTGGAAGAAACCTTAAAGAATACCCAGTTCCAACTCCCTGCTATGGGCAGTGATGCCACCCACTAGATCAGGAGTCCATCCAACCTGGCCTTGAACACCTCCAGGGATGGGACACTCACAGCTTCTCTGGGCAGCCTGTGCCAGTGCCTCATCACCCTTTGAGTAAGGAATTTCTCCCTCGTATCTAATATAAATCTCCTCTATTTTAGTTTAAAGCCATTCCCCTTTGTCAAATCACTATCAGACCATGTAAAGTCGGTTTCCCTCCTGTTTATATGCTCCCTTCAAATACTGGAAGGCTGCATTAAGATCTCTCCAAAGCCTTCTTCAAGCTAAACAAGCCCAACTCACTCAGTCTTTCTTCATTGGAGAGGTACTTCATGGCCCTCCTCTGAACTGGCTCCAACAGTTCTGTGTCCTTCCTGTACTGGGAGCTGCAGGCTGCTGTACTGGACACTGTGCTGTAGATGGGGCCTCATGAGGGCAGAGCAGAGGGGGACAATCACTTCCCTCTCCATGCTGGCCTCCTCTCTTTAGATGCAGCCCAGGCTACTCTTGGCCTTCGGGACTGCAAGCTCACACTGCTGGCTCATGTCAGGCTTTTCAACCACCCAGACCCCCAAGTCTGTCTTTAAAGAGCTGCTTTTGTTGAGTTCTTTTTCTGGTCTGTACACATACTTGGGATTGTCCCACCCCAAGTGCAACACCTTGCACTTGGCTTTGTTGAATTTCAAGAGGAGGGCCCACTTTTCAAGTCTGACAGGGTCCCCTTGGATGGCATCCCTCCCTTCTGTTATATCAACTGCACCACTCAGCTTGCAGTCATCAGCAAACTTACTGAGGGTGCACACAATCCCACTGTCTATGTCATTGATAAAGATTTGAAGTGCACCAGTCCCAAGACAGACCCCTGGGGGATACCACTTGTACCTGGACTCCTCCTGGACAAAGAGTCATGGATCACATCTTAAAACTTCTTATGTGCTTATGTTATGCAAACAGGCAGATGTTGATTCAGTCCACAGGTTTACTCTGGTGTATTTATCCATCATCTCATTATGATTCATTTCATTCCAAGTTTTTGTGAGGAGTACATGTTATATTTGCAGTTCATTAAATACCAGATTTAATAATTCTGAAGGGTACTGTGTTGCCAGAAAGAGCCATGGTGTTCAAAAAAGTCTAGATACTTCTCCAGTGCAACATCTTCCTCATTTGCCACGCTGCTAGCTGGCAGCAATATGGGACCATGGTCTATGCATGGTCTCTGAAGAACCATAGGACAGAAAATGATGTTGAGCAGACACAGGAACACAAAGCTGGCTTCGGTAGTTCTTTATGCCATCAGTACCATCATGTCTGGGTTACTAAGTCCTTTCCTTCATGCCCATGGCATTGTCACCCAGGACTCCTGCAGACTTAGTTCCCTGTACATCTCGGCTACATGTCACACAGCTGGGCATGAGCGATGCTTTCTACAACTCTGAGAGTTATTTGCGCATTCTACAGGGCACAGAATTTTACCTATGGCTAGAGCCGTACTTTCACTTTTTTTTAAGCAACATGCTATTCAGGCACAAAAGGGTAGCAGAGGTAACCCTGAGCAGAGTGGGGTTTTGTGGTCATTCCCTGAAGAGCAGGGGTTATATCTGGTTATATGCTCAGCCTAACAGCTCACCCACATAACACCACCTTAAAATTCACAGTAAATAACATTGTCTAGGTTTGTGCCACGTATGCTGCTCTCTCAGTGTCTCCCTAGCAAAGCCCTCTCTGCAATGGCCTCAGCTAGAATGCCTTTTGTTTACAATTTCACCAGCTGAAAGACTCTTTTGAGACCAAAAAAAAAAAAAGAGGGGAGAGAAAGAAAGCTGAAGAGGCCACTATGAGGATCTAATCTATGGCTAAGACTTGACTGGCAGTCTGCATTGCCATCAGCTGTATGCATTGGGAACACATTTGGGTTTAGATCAGCTGTCTGTGCCTTCTTCCTCATTAACATTGATAAAAGCGATGGCCTCTGCTGGCCACACGGCATTCCTCAGCATACCAGCTGCAGTTCTATCTTAATGCATTTTATGGGCTTGGAGAATTAATTAGTTCTGATAGTCACAGTGTTTCAAAATGACGCCTGTCATAACTCCGCAGATAAAATTACACACCCCTAAAATTCTCCATATTGACCATTCAGACTCTCCATGGGCCATCATTGGCTTTCTCAGATGTATGGCACTGGCAGGATTTAACTTGCCAAACCTTTTCTTTTTTTAACCTCATTGTTACATTCCAATTAAGGCTGTGTTAATCAAAGCAGTATTTCCCAAATATTTCCCCCTCCTCTTTCCCCAAGCCTCCTCCTAGGCAACTTGGTGGCTTGTGCCCCCCTTCCTCCCACCTACAATTAGCATTCAGACGTTTCTCTGGGCCTCCCTCCCCCGAGGAAGCTTTCTTCCTCTAAGCATGCTTTATCTTTTCCTACCCTATGCAAGGTGCTTTGTCAGTTTCCAAACAAAGAGAAAAATGACTTCCCTTGGACATGTGCAGCCTCAGATCACAGCTATTCATGCACCTTGTGGACAGTTTTGCTGTGATCAGTCTAAAACTGAGGCTACACACTGAGAATAATGGTAGCTTGTTTATTTTCTGATGTTCACTTACACATTAATTTTAGCTCAAAATTAGCTCCCACCCTTGGCACTGGCTCCTCAGTTCACTCTCTAAGACCTCATAGTGAAGATGTTCTCCAGGCAGAAGAGTTGGAATACATGGTGACTTCCTTAGCAGAAGCCATTCCTGTAGACAGGGTGGGATGTACCTGGAACATGGTGCCAGCTTTTGTCACACACAGCTCATGAGTGTTCAGGCTGTAGTGACTCTTGTGCTTCAAAATGGTCTGCTTTTTTATTTCTTCCTTTTAACTGTACTTTGTTCATATTCCAAAAGGGCTGAGTTTTGCATGAAACACTGAGAACTCATGATGTGTTGTTCAGCCACTTTCTGCTTCACATTCCGAAAGTTCAAAGAGTGATATACAACATAAGTCATGTGTTCCTATTCAATTTTTTTAAAAGTGCAAAGTATGATGGAGTTATCAAAACTGCAGAGCTAGGTGAGTGCTGCAACCCTCATGTCTGTATCTCCATTAATTTCTATTCACCTTTAAATTAACCTCAAGCATCAGACGCCTGACTCTGAGGAAACACCTCCTTGTGATGTGCTGAAATATTATTTTCAAAACCACCTACACAAATGAACCACTGCATTTTCTCTGGTTGATTGACATTTTTCACACCAGAAATAGAAAGAGCTACTTGGAGAGAGACAGTAGGTGGATGCAAAAAGTAAAAAGGCAATAAGATTACATCTACATGAAATCAGAACACAATAGCAGAGCAGAGGAAGGCTGTGATGGCCTGTGTTACACATAAATGTATACCACAGTACCAGGCATTTGCAGCATTACAGCACATGCAAACAGTCTTACTGATCTTTTCAACCAGGCTCTTGCAGCCTGAAGGCTTTCAGAGGTACAAGAGTAACAAGCAGCTGAGAGAGAACATTTGAGTGGCCCTGATATCCCCTCATATTGGTCCCAGATTTCAGGTGCATTTGTGCCCACAGTCACTGTCACTCCATATTTGCTCATTTCCCTCACCTGTATCAGCATTATCTATACAAAAAAGCTGAGGGAGCCAACTCCACAAACTCCCTTTAATTTTGACATCCATAGCCCGTGGCTTCCAGAATTTTCACTTTCTTCTAGCAACCGAAGAGATCCAAGGCCTCTTCACTGCTGCAATGGACAGAGGAAGAGGCAAAGCGCAAAGCTAAAATAAAAAATCCTCCTAAAGTCAGGAAAGTTGCAGAGTTGGAACTGCAAGAGCATGGAGGCTCCAGCAGAGCTATTAGAGCTACAAGTGAGAATGCAATAGTTTGCTGCTGTGACCCTGGAAGAGAACAACCCCAGAAACATGGGCTTAGACCACCGGGGCAGCACATGAACACACCAAAGGCAGGAACTGGAGGATGATGAGGACAACTATGGCAGTGCACAGGTAGATGCTGCCTCCAAGAAATGCCCAGACTCCTCAGCACTCTGGAGCCTGGACATCTGCAGAGAAAGAGGAGAATACGGACTCCAGCCTGCAGAGACCATCAGCAGACCACTGTTTCTAAAAGCAGGGGGTGAGACAGCAGGCAGTTGGCCATGCCAACATCACATCAACACAGACAACAGCTTTGTCACCAGTCAGTTCACTGAGGTGGCTTCAAGGCTGTCATCTGCAGCAATGCCACAATGCACACGCTGCTTCAGCCCTCATGCTTACCAGGAAACATGTTAACCTGTATTTTTTGCCCAGAGTGGGACAATAGCACCCACACAGTGGAGTCCAGAGCCTGGCACAGTCTAACTTATACAGATGAGGAAAATTCCCATCACCAGTAGCAGGAAATGGTGGCCAGGCCCTCTGCAGCAGGGCAAACTATCACCATGGGGGCTAGCAGAAACTATGCTTGATGTGAATGGAGAGGAAGGAAAGAGAAAAAGGGTTGCTTCACAAAAGTGCCTCTAGGGGAGGTAACAGCAGATAACAGAGTGCTGATTTGTGTTGGTTTTTATCTTGAGCTACAGCACAGGAAAGGGACATGCTTGATTTACAGCTCCTTTCACCACTGCGCTGTCTGAAGTGGCAACAGACAAGAAGCTTTGCAGCACTCCAGCTTCTACAGAAGCTCTTGATGTGACACGCACCACAACCAGGCAAATGTGCTTTGCCCAGGTCATCACCCTATCCAGGGTGGCACAGCCTGCCCTGGCTGAAGCAAAATAGCTTTTAACTCCAAACTTCACATTTATACCTCCTTGAAAAATGATTTCAAGTATCAGTTCAAGAGCAGGAGAAAAAACAGTTTGCATTCCCTCTCCTACAGGAAACAAGGGACCTGGGATCCTCCCGCAGAGGGGAAAGGCCAGTCTCTGGGTATTTTCAGTATATGGCATAAAGCATCTTCATTCCACTGCTGAGTGCTGGAAGTCAGGGTGCAATGCAACCCACTGCCCAAGGAGTGCAACTGTGGGTTGTCAACAGTCAGGAGAGGAGATCCTCCAAAGTTCTGCGTTTCTGGAGAAAAACCTGAGTGAATCTTTGGATCAGGCCAGATCATACACTGTATGCAAAACTGAAGAAAGGTTAAAGGCCTTGACCTCAGAAAAATAAGAGGGGCAGTTCTCAGGGTCGAACATACTGTCGACATACACGTTGCAACTGCTGGCTGCTATCTTGTCTGCACAAACAAGAAATGATTTATTTTCCTTACCATATAGAAGAAAGGAACAGAATCTGCTGAGCATGCAGGAAACATCTTGCCCTGCTGAATCCTACCAGCAGCAACTTTGCAGTACTCACTCAGAGCACATAATATGAGTACATGAATCTGTGTATAATATATGTATCATCACTGAGTTCTTTAGAAAAAAAAAAAATCCTATTGTTCAAGTAATAGGTTACAGTTGTATCAGGGACTACATTTGTGGTCTGAAGGTGAATGCAGCATCTAGCCATGACTACAAATAGAAACCTGTCAGAAAGGCAGGAGAAAGTACTGCGCTTACAGCCACTGTACTTCTGTCAGAAACATAAGCTAACTTTGAAACACAGCTTTGTATGAAATAGAATATCCAAACTGACTTCAAATGATTGAAAAACCAAATGATATACAAAACTGGCAAACAAGAGTCAGCCAAATCATCAGTAACTTGAGAAGTGACAAAGACTGCCCCTACGAGACCAGCCAGAACAGCAGAAAAGAGCAGCACTGGAAAACATCCACAGAAGTCACTTTTGGCAGTGTAAAATGTGTGTCTACTGACCCTCCTAATAATGTGCAAGCAATGCAGTTAATTTTAATCTGATTAGTTTAAGAAAATAAGACAAAGTAACTTATCAAATAAGGCAATAAGAAAAATTTCCCTTTTTTATCCAGCTAACCAAAGCTGGAAGATGTGCCTTTGGCCTCCTGAGATAAAGTCAGAATTTCTTTCCCAGCTACAGTTAGGGGCCCACCCTTGTATTATTAGGGCTGGTAAGTCCACTTGCAGAGAGCTTTGCTCTGCCTGAGAACAGCTAAGTAAATGGAATGATAACAAGCACAGCAATTGCTCCAGTCTCCTGTTCATGCCCACCTAAAAGAAGAAAACATCTTCTGTCGTAACAGTTCAGTGTCCTTGCTTTGTACTGTCAGCAGCTTCAGAGAGAGGGATAAATGGACTGAGCCCTGTCAGGATATCCTGTCATTCAGTTAGGAAGGGTTTTCCAGCTTTGCAGTGAACACTTTTGACAAAGACACCACGTTTTGGAATTTTTCCTGTCTTCAGGCAAGCTTCACATGATCTATCTTTTACTTATTTTCCATCAGGAAGACAAGTGTCCTTTTATATTATTCTCCTAAGTGTCTCAAAGAAATAGTAGTTGCTTTAGATCCTAATTTTAGTACTCATGTTTAAAGGGATCTGAAGAAAAACAATTTGAATTTCTCACAATGGAAAACAATCCATTGATTTTATGCTTTTTGGCTTTTTTGGTTGCAATGAAGCTGCATTTGACATCACAAGTCCCAGATCAGGTAAGAAGCAGATTTTTTATTCAAATACTGAATTGTTTGTGTCTCTGTTACACCATGGGAGTGGCTGTTCTTTCACTGATATAGAGAGAACAGTAACAAGGTACTGTACTTATTGAAAAAAAACTACCACTTCAGTGGTTGCTGACACCATAAGGCACAGAATCTCAAACCAATAGCTACGTAATTCATCCCTTTGAAATAAGAGAAATGTATCTGTTTGGTCTGGCTGAGAGTTTGACTCAGAGGATGTGTCAAGTATGCCGAGAAAGTCTCTAAAAATAACAAACCTTGCAAAGATTGTAGCTGGCATTCAACACAAGCAACAAAAGAAAACCAATTGAATTTATAAATCAGAAGAAGAAAGCAGAAATTTTGCCGGAGTGAATATTAGCCAGTCTACCAAATACAGGAAGGGAATTCTATTTCAGATAGGTGTTAGGAAATTCAGCCACTGAAAATAATTGTATAATGTTACAAATCTAAACAAAGGTTTTGTAGGCTTTTGCGGAGCTGGTGTATATTTCACATGCAAGTCCTACTGATCTGTGGAATTTCACAAAATCTGTTTTCACCACCCTTGTAGTGAGGCAGAAAGAGTTGTCCTACAAAGCTGACCCAAGACTTTGGCAGATAACTGAGATAAATATGCACTCATTTATACTATCTCAAAAAGTCATGCTCCAAATTACTGCATTCTGGAGAAAAAAAAAAAAATGTGTAGAACTGGAAATGAAAGGACAATGAGAAACTCAAGACCAAAAAAAAAAAAAAAAAAGCCATTCAGTTTTGTTTTGTTTTGTTTTAATGGAAAAGTACTTTGTTAAGTACAAACAAGTATGTGGGACTGTGTTGTTCCTTCTCTGAGAACTGGCACATCTTTTTTTTTTTTTTCCCTAATGGCAAAAAAGAGAAAAGGAGCAAATAGGAGAAAGTGGAAATTACACTACTATTTTAAAATAGTTTATAGCTGGTGGTAGGGAAAGGGTATAACTTACTTTTATTTAGCTGTTATCTTCTGTAATATCTTTTTCAATTTTCTTGTTCCAAAAATAAAATTTCAGGGGATCCCATTTTGATAAAAACTGATGCAGTGAGATAATTGTAGGTTGTCCTATCAGTGGATTTTCAAGTCTAAACTTTATTATCCTACAAGCTCAGCAGTTCACATAACCTCAAAGTCTTGATGGCTTTCCCCAGATACCTGTGAGGAGCCTGCCTTATGTAGAAATTGGTTAAAGACTTGGGAAAATCAGCCAAGGCTCTGATTTTAGGAGGATCCTTCAATATTAATGATACTGGTTTGACTCAGTGGAAAGGAGCTGAGATGTCTGGATTTTGTTTTTATGGCATTGGTCCTTCTTCTGGGGCATACGGAGTCTCTCACTGAGACTGGGCCATCTAATGCCTTGTGACAATCAAGGTTTTGAAAGGCTTCTGCTCAGAAGCTGCTGCTTGGCCAAGTGTCTCATCGAGCTGTATCTGCATTACAGTTCAAAAATCTGGAGAAAGGTCTCCTTTTTAATTCAAAAGTTCCTGAAATGCCTCTGCACTGCACTAAGAGGTTTCACCACCCAATTATAATTCTACCTGAAAGCTGCCCAAATCAGATTTCAACAGTACTCTTACGAAGACTGAAAACTGACAACTAAGTAGATCTTGAAATGTACCTACAAGTGGGTGACCAGAATCAAGCAGTTCCTCAAAACTTGTGCAACTAAATCTCCTTATCAGTGACTGAGACACATCCTCACAATCTTCATTACCGAAATGTGCTGCTATCACAAGGATAGGAAGGATAACCAACAAAGAGGGGAAATCTGTGAAGTGAGGACTTTGTGTCAGAATACCAGGGTGCAGCACACACAGAAACCCTCCCCTGTGTGCCAGTGTATCTGCCAAGGCCAACTGCAAGCTTCTGCAGAGTCCCACATGTTCTTCTTAGCACATGTAACCTAGAAGAGCAACAACAGGAGACTGAAGCAAAACATTCGCCAACGAATTACAATAGACACAACATACCACACTTGTCTCTCCTCAACTGACCATTCCCAAATCAAATAAGTGCTTTCTAAGAGATCTTGCTTGAGCTAAATTTTATGCTAGAACCTTCAGTGTCCTGCATTAATTATGCTCTTCAAGTATAATTGTCCTTCTGGCTTTATAATCTGTGAGGCCAATTTATAACCTTAACAGACTGCTACTAACTTACAAAAATATTTCAGAATCAATGCTGCTGCTATAACTGGCCCCTACATGCATACATACATATAACCATGCACATACGCAGTGGGCAGGTACAGTTTTTCAAGATGAACATGAAGCATTTCCTTGGGTTGATCTGGCAGCAGTTCAGACATTATTTTAATTGACTAAGTGACTAGTTAATTGAAAACCCATTCAGAGATTTCACTTCAATCATCCTGGATCAGATAGGAAGTCTGTTGTGGTCAGTACTGCTTCAGTGAGTTGGTATCTTGAACAAGAAAATAGAGCACCTCACAATACTTCCTCTGCTGTAATGATAGCTTCATTTATTATTTTTTGTTGGCTCTTAAAAACTGTATTTTGTATTACCTTACTTCCTTTCACTGTGAATTACAAACTCATTTCTAGAAACACTTAATTGGAAGACAGCAGAGGAAGCCAGCATTAAGTGGGGCTCAGCAAAGTCTTTTTGCTTTTAAACAGAGTGACTGTTTTAGTAGCAAGAAGCAGACTGTTTTTGGTATATAGATTTTTCAAAACTTTCATTTCTACAGCTACAAGACACAGTGACACCACTGCGATACTGCCCTAAGCCTTTTCTCCTTTTTGACATCATCTCAATTCATTTGTAAGGTTTTGCATTCCTGGAACTCCAAGGCAAGGAGCGTGAGCCCTTGGTATTTAAGCTAGAAGTCTATGGTCAGGTTTCCTAAGCGGGGTTGTGGTTTTCTCTAGGTAAGCAAAAAAAAAAAAAACACAAGGCTGTGTTTCTCAGTGTGCTCCACTGGGGTCAGTTTGAAATTACCATCCTCCCTTATCCTCCAGTTCAGTACAGCAGTGCTGATAACAAGACATCTGCCTTTTGAAAAGACCAAAGGCTTGTGCCATGTTCAGTGTGCGCAGAAGCACAAGCATTTTCCTCCAGACTTCATGTTTGGTTTCACCACTGATACAGGAGACACTTGCTAGTACGTCTTCCTCTGTCCTGCTTTGAGATTGTGAGGCAGTTTTGGAATTAATAATCTGTAGGCTGTTGCTCTCTTGAGATTGCTCAATTTAGCATTTATTGGATAAAGTATTGTTAATAGAAATAGGGTTTATCCTGCATGAATGTACCGAATGTACTCCGTGAAGAGAAGGTTACTGAAAAGCCCTTGTAAGTGATACACTGCCTAGTTCAGCCCCAGAGCTGCAGTTCATATCTGCTGACCAGAACAGAGCCCGTGACTGAGAATAAAGCTGAGCTACATTGGTCACTTGTCAGCAAAGCCACTGGAGACAGAGTTAGATCAACTGAAACACCCTTTCCTCCTTTTTAATTAATCTTTTCCTAAAACAGATGAAGAAGCGATGTGATCAAAAGCTGCTTGTTCAAATGAAAACTCAATGTATACCTTGCTCTCTAAACCTTGAAACCCGGTGCCCTGCTGGCTACATCAAAATTACCAATGGAACAGGGATACCAGACTGCAGGTATTTCTTCTGTCAGAGGTTTTTACTGTGAATACTGTTCTTGATGGATTAGAATAGATTGATTTGTATTATGAACAATCTGTCCCATGAGATTTTCTTAAGGAACATTGAAACTTATTTACAGACAGCATTTACCGGCTTCACCAGCCCCAGAATTCAAGCATCTATGTCTAAAGTTAATCAACAAATTATATCAGAGGAACACTAATATCAATATATCAACTAATATAAACACTAATATCAATGCCTAAGAGATTTTGCTTTGAGTGGTATCATAAGATGTCTTCCTTATTTATTCTGCATACTTCAGATGAATTATAGTGTACGACAGATTTTTTAAACTGCCAGATATTGCTTGGAAGTGTGGACAGAGCAGGAAGAAGTATCTCAAAAGAAATCTGATATTTTTCTGAAGAGAAAAGCAGCATTTAGGGAAGATGAAATACCTACTTTGAACTTAGCATTTAAAAGAACCTTGATGTTAAAAAAAAAGAAAAAAACTAAATGCTGCCTCAAACCCAAACAGATAAAATTGCTTTGTTAAGACTGTAGAATTGAATAAAAGATAAATATACTATGCAAAAGACATGGCTGCAAGGCTGTTTTTAGCCCTTGATATGCCAGTATAGTTTGATGAAGGAAAAAACAGTACATTGATACAACTAAATTCGAAGGGCTCTCCTCTGACATTCAAAGAGAAGGAGGAGATTAGGAATTTCATTTTTCCCCACAGAAGTCTTTTATGTGCTTTAGCAATGTTCCAATTTCGTTTCCTTAGGTATTATCTAGAAATTAGATCACACAGTCTTTCTTTACCTGGATGCCAGCATTCTTGTATGAAGGAAATTCAACAACCAGAGTGCTGCCAGGGATACTGGGGCCCAGACTGCATAGGTAAGCTCTTTTCTGATAGAATTTGAATAGAAATAAAGAATTGTTTTTTCTTGCTTTCAGAAACTATTTCCATAAGAATTATGCTTTTCAGAGCTTACTACAGGATCAGAAATACACAGCACTATTTATCCAAAAATTGGAGGTTTTGGAGAAAAAAAAACAAAAAAAAACAAAAAAACCAACACATATCCAGAGATTCTTTTAGAAAGAAAAATTACTTGAACACTTCCAAAAATTCAGGGAGCTCCATGGATTTTGAGATCTTCAAAAGAAATAATTTCAGCCAGCGTCTGCAAAATGACTTTTTGCATATCACACAATAGCTGAAGTGGGCAGGGATGACTAGAGCTATCTGGTCCAACCCCTGTTCAAGCAGGGCCACCCAGAGCAGTGTGCTCAGGACCATGTCCAGGTGGCTTTTGAAGATCTCCAAGGAGGAAACTCCACAACCTTTCTTGATAAGCTGTGCCAGTGCTCCAAAACCCACACAGTACTGAAGCCTTTCCTGATTTTCAGACGGAACTTTCTGCGCTCAAGTCTGTCTCTTGTCTATGCACTGGGAATCAATGAAAAGAGCCTAGCCCTGTCCTCTTTACTTCTTTCCTTGGGATACTTAAGGACACTGATGAGATCCCCTTGAGCCTCCTTTTCTCCAGGCTGAACAACCCCAGCTTCTCAGCCTCTACTCCCAGAATAGATGCTCACATCCCTTCATCATCTTGGTAGCCTTCCATTGGACTTTCAGCATGCCCACTCCTCTCTTGTACTGAGGACCTGGAACTGGACCCAACACCCCACTTGGGGCTTTGCCAATGTTGATCTCCTTCACCTGGGAGAATCCCCATAATAGATTTTGAAAATTGAAGTTTTCAAACAAAATTTTCAAGTTTTAATGTTAGGTCAGAATGTTCTTTCCTGAATCTGAAGTATTTCTCAATATATTTAACTCTTTACTTCCTGATCTAGAAGGGTCTTTTCTTTCAGTTATTTTTGAACAGCCAGCAAAAGTTCAAGGCCATTACTCAAGAAGCGACAATGAGGAGCGCCACTCCTCCAGCAGTCCCTTCCTCAGGAAGAATCTTTCAGCATCTCCACAAGTACTCTAAATTTCAAGTTACTGAAACAGGCACCAAGACCTGCAGAGGATGTTTCCCTGCCCACAGAGAGCGTTTCCTGCTTTAGAAAATGGAGTCAGTGTCTGCTTCAATATCTGTAAATTCTTTCTGTCCACAAAATAGATAAATAATCTTAGCATGGCCCACACTATGGTTTAAATAGCAGACATTTATCTACTAAAACAAAATAATAAATAAATATAAAAATTTTAATTCCCATTTACAGCTACTTCTATAGAAATAAATAGGAGTGTAGAGTGTAACGCAGTCTTCCTCTGAAGATAATCACTTGTGCAGTGATTTACCATTTTCCCAATGGAAATGGAACTTAAGTGTCCAGAGGGAGAACATTTGATCATCCCATACTTTAGGATGTTGCATGAGGCCACGTGAGGTGTATGGGTGTTTTTAGAATGGATGGTGAGTTCTGCTTTGCTGCAGACAGAAGGTGCAGAAGCAAGGAGGCCGTAGAGGCAAGGAGGCTCCCTCTTCCTTCAGGCAAGCTTCCTATCCCCAAAAAGCAATGTTTCTGAAGATTAAGGTCACAGAATTGTTTCTGCTGTCATTTGGAGGAAGAAAACAGCTTTCTGCATTATCACAATCTCTCTACGAATGTGCAGCATGCCTTGAAATGTTTGGAGGAAAGCAGGTCCTTCCTGAAGCTGAGGAAAAATCCCTGACTAGGAGTTTTCTTCACCTTTGACATCTGATGGCAATGACAAAATTAGCTCTTAAATAGTGCTCTGACTTCCTTAAACGATAGCCCTTACTGCTACACATGGTATGAATGAAATATGTTTTGTCTGCATCCTTTCCTACTGAGACCCTTAAGAAATGAGCCACCTCTTTGTTAATAGGCATCAGGAAAAAGGGATCAGCACAGGGGATAAGAGCACAGCCTTTTAGCGCTGCCATCTTGCACCTGCCCAGCCAGAAAATAAGTGACACCACCAGGCCACAAGAATACGGCTTTGTAGAGAAATTTGTTTCCAGTGAGAGGTCCTCTCCATCTAGTCCAGCCACAGAAGCCAAAGCTGGTGGAGTTTTTGTGCCCAACATGAGTCGCTGATGGGCCTCAGTGGGAGCTACTCCTACCCCAGCTCACGTTTCCGCTCTGGGCACGTATTTGCATGTCTCAGTGCTGCTGTCTGTGGGGAGCCAAATGAAGATAAGTAATCCAAGAAGAGTCTGCCTTCGAAAATAGTTAGGAAAGCTGAATTAAGCTCTCAGTTCACCCAAACACTGGGGTTGGGCCAAGTGACAGTACCAGCATCACTGTATCCCATCTGTGTCCCATGTCAGAGTCTTGGTGCTGCCTCCTGCAGCCCTGGGAGCGAGGGGAGAGGAAGTGCTTTATCTGCCTGACCAAACTTGTTAAACAATGCAGTAATGTGCTAAGCTTCTGATAAAGCTGTCCCTTGGTGGTGACAGCAAAACAGGAGACAAGATGTAGTGAAGACAAGGGGAAGTGGAATGAACACAAATTGTAAACACTGTACTGTCAGTTTTGAAGTATAATTTCCTGGAATTTGTACCATAAATGCTTCATTTTC
>JAOWBP010000001.1:49695929-49708439 GCA_028571105.1 Tragopan temminckii | reverse complement strand
TTATTGTACTTATATGTAGTTTAACTCATTTCTGGTTATTTCATCTCATCTCTTAATACGCACTTCTATTTCAGCAAGTATAAGGTAAACCAAACTGAAACATTCACCTTTAAATGTACTGATTATTCCTGAGAAGCTTAGAATTCTTCCTGGATCCTCAGAACCTGTTCTTCAGAACAGATCTTAGAGATTCAATATTAAGATACAAACAGACAAAGATTAACAGATTGATACAAAGCCAAAGTCCTCACTAAAATTTCTTGCAGACATGTGCACATCCACTTAATTTTTCATCAGTCCACCCAAATCAGATTTATTTTCATGTGAACTTCTGTGTCACTTAATCCCCTAAATCAAGATTAAGTTCCTCAGTGGTGGCATAAATCCAGTGCTGCCCACTTCAGCCCACACAAAGCTAACCAAGGCTCTTCATAACCAATAAATCTACCAGAAAGGTACAGCAGAGCAACTTCAAGGACAATGAGAGTTTGCTACACTTAGTCACCATCTGTATTGGGATTATGGTACTGAATGGGAACTCCAGCTACGCTGACAGCTTACAGGAAGGAAGGGCTTATGTAAAGAAGTTAATAAACCACGTTCACAGAGAGGCTTCACGACTTAAAAATAAGGATATTCCTACAGGGAGGAAAACCTGACAGAACAATCTGAACAAAAACAATTATTGTTTGCATTTTCTATAGGTAATAGTTTATTTAAAAAAAAAAAAAGTGAATATTGAAAAATCCCAGCCAAAAATTAACTACTTCAATTTGGTAATGTAGTCGCTCTTTCTCATTCTTTCTGTCTGGCTAGGGTTTGTGGTCAAACATCATCTCACTTGGTATACCACCACTTGTAACCATGGTTTTAGCATCTGAGGATCTGAAAAACATAGCACATCTTTGACACTTAAGTTTTACAGTAGCCACAGCCCATTAGGAGTGAAGCGGATCATGAGATACCCAAATCTCAATTTCCAAGAAGATTTGAATCAAATATCACAGTCTGATGGGAGGTGCCAGGGAAGTACTTTCCAAATAGAACAAATTTGGGGAGACGAAAATAATGATGCATTTTGGAGTAAGAAAACTACTTTTTGTGCAATCCTGTGATTACAGAAATAAGTAATTAAATAATTTTTCCGTGCTAAAGAGGGGCGCTGGTTTCTGCTGAAGTTGAGTTCCTAGCGGGTAGATTCAGGTGGATGCAAAACAGTAGCCATCATCTGAGGTCTCTGTCTGGCCCGAAGCCGCTTTGAGGTCCTCATCTCTAATATGCAAGGGGAACAGAAGAGCAGAGCAAGGTGACTGACTGATTGTTCATTGTCATTTCCAGCGTGTCCAGGAGGAGCTGCATCGCCATGCAATGGGAGAGGACACTGCTCCCAGGGTTTGAGCGGAAATGGAACATGCACTTGTCAGGTACAGCCTTTCTCTTAGAGTAAAAATGTAACAGCTGCATATAAGTACAGCTAAGGAATAACAATGACTACTATTATATAAATAACACATACTACATTTTATTGTAAAGTAGTTCAGAAATAGCAGAGGTAGACCACGTGGAGTTCATTTTGCTTAGTTTGCACTAAACTTGATAGCATTATTACTAGAGGCCTAGACAGGTTCAGGAGAAATTATTAAAAAACTCTTCTGTGTTTAGCCCCAGGGGAAATCTTGTCACTCTCTACAATGATCTGAAAGGAGGTTGTAGAGAGGCGGTGGGTGGTCTCTTCTCCCATATTAACAACAATAGGACGAGAGGGAATGGACTGAAATTGCACCAGAGGAAGTTCAGGTTGGATATTAGGAAACATTTCCTCTCTGAAAGGAGTGGTGCTGCAGTGGCACAGGCTGCCCAGGGGGGTGGTGGGGTCACCGTCCCTGGAGGTTTTCAAGAACAGTTTCACTGTGGCACTGAGGGACGTGGTCAGTGGGCATGGTGGGGATGGGCTGGTGGTTGGACTAGGTGATCTTAGAGATCTTTTCCAACATGATTCTATGATTGCGTGAATCTTGAACCATGTGGTTTGAGTTCTTCTATTCTTTATGGTGTGTTACTACTTATGACTTTTTGCCTTAATTAGAAAGAATGTGTCTTTGACAGTGTGGTCTCAGTATTATGTTTCTTTGTTGGGAGTGTAATGTGCAGTGCTTAACAATTTCAGCCAAAAATATTTTAAAAGAGAAACACACCTCACACTTTTCTACTTCACCCAGTACTGATTAATCTTTCTTTTACACCAAAAATACATCTTTTGGGGGCATATAAAAAGTAGACAGAGGGAAAAATAGTCAGGAAATACAATTTCATAATTACAGTAATGATTTCGGTATTCGGCTTGATTATTGTTCTCTATTGTTAACTTGTGAAAACAAAACAAAAAGTAGAGAGAAAAAATATTCAAAAGACAACACTTTCTTGAACACCATAGTCAATCAGTTCTGATTTGCTGACTGATTTATTTTCTTTTTCCTTAATAGAGAATTAATTATGGATGTCGTTTAGTTGTTTTCGTCGTTGTTTGCTTGCTTTTTGTGGTTAAAGATGTTGATTTCAGGCTGCTAACCATATATCTACCTGTATATAGATGACAGATTTAAGTTTTAATTTCCATTCTGTAATTTCAGAAAGGATTTGCTGGGACAGCCTGTGAAAAATGTGCTGAAGAATATTTATTTGGTCCTCAGTGCACATCAGGTGAGTTTGAGCTCTCTAAATTGAAATGGGGATAAACAGGTGAGCGCAAGCTGTATTCAGACTCTAAAAAATCACAGTGAAATGGGCAGGGAGCCCAAGGTTTCCCATCAAGAGCTGCTCTCTGCTTCAGGAAACACAACAGGGAAAGAAAATGAGCAGCTACTGAATCCCTCATTCAGAAGGGGGCTGGATTCAACTCAGAGCTGTGCAGACAGTGCTGTCAGTGTAGCAATACAACAATATCCTAATATTGTCCTTAACATCTTTGTTTTGGCCAATAGTAAAAAAAAATTAGGAGTTAGAATAATTTTTGTGCTCCTGCAGTAGGGCCTTCCTGTTATCCAGTCATGTGAACAAGTTTTCATTTTAAATGATGAATTTGTATTTATTTGATCCAAATACAGGACGTTGTTATGGCACTTGAAATATTGGGTGGAAACATATCAAATGCATAATTTACAGTGGCTTACAGAGTTTTAGTTTGACTTTTAAATACATCTACTAACTAGAACTTCTGTATCAAGGCAGGAAACACACATGTGGCATTGAAATTAATGGTTCCTGATGGACATTCCTCTCCAAAAATTTATTACCTTGTCACTGGATCCAGTTCTGCTTTCGATCTCCACAATATTCTCTGCCACACAGCTCCATAATTCTTTAAAAAGTGTGAAAAAGCATGAGTTTATTGACTTTATAGTGCTTTTTTGATTTGTTGATTGTTTCACTGGTTGGCCATATTTCTTTTAGAAGGAGTGGGACACTGAGTGAAGGATCAGAGCTATTTGGACTATTTAGTATGAAAATAGATCACCAGTTAATATACAGTATTCTCCTATTTTGCCTGTTAATTTTTATTTACCTTTCTCACCCCTGCTGAGCATTAGACATATTCAGGAAATTATCTGAAGAAAAAAAATTACTAAGAAAGGTCACTTTCCCAAGTGGTAATACTTATTTAACTCTAAGTAAAATTTTCTTAAGATTTGCATTAATTACACCTAGAAAGAGTCGTGAACAGACTCAGTTCTACACTAATCCTAGACCTCAGCTGACTCAAAGGCATTTTTGTCCACTGGATGCCAGTGTTGTTACACAGAAACACAACTAAGCCAATGTTTTCATAGAAATAGAGTACTTGAATGAATTCAATATTGGAAATGTAATTATTTTCTGAGCAGCTACTGGAGGATTCAATGGCATATTAACTTAAGGATCATTTTACACTTCAACTTTCAGATATATGAGCTCATCCAAGTTTTTAAAGTATTTATAAATACTGTACATTTGTGACTAACTGCTTTTCCACGGTACCTTAGATGTTGCTACTTATTATAGCAGGAATAGTGAGATGGATAAAGTATTACTAATTAAGTACAGTAGGTGACTTGCAAGAGCCCAGGCTATGTTTGTAGAGGAGTGGGGCAAAGTGTATCACTCTAACTTAAAGTCACCAATACACCTTTATACTTCTTGGTCTTTTTCAGTATAACTGTACAGGGCCTTTTTTAAAAGCATTGTAATGGTAATTGAAACAGTTATAAGGCTTTTAAGAAGACATGAGGTTTCAAAAACAGCTTGTAAAAGGGCCTCACTGTTGACTGGACTCTGAATACAGAGTTATGTGTGTATATTTTCACAAGGTTTGTAATCAGATATAGCAGAGTAAAGGAACAAACAGGACCAAACTAAGTGCTTCAGACCTAGTCCCACACAGTGACCAATTATCCTTTTAAGTAGATTAATTCTCTTTTGGAAAAAAATGTCACATTACTCATTTTCTTTTGTTTGAAAGGCAGGAAAACAGAATTAAAGCAAAAATTAGATATTTGCTACCCACTTGATAACAGTAATGAAAATGAATTATGTGGTATAGTCAATTTGGACTCAAGATTGTATGTTTAATTTTTCAAGACTTATTGTATTAGCAATGGGTCAGTTTGGTGTTTCAGGCCCTCAAGCTGTTATCGGATTGCAAAAATCAGAATCTGTCACTTGCTGATGTATGCAGCTGTAAGTACTGATTTTCTCATTAACAGAAAACTATAAATTTAAGAACTCAAGTCAGAGCTTGGTTTTGAAAATTGCACTTAGTAACACTTAACTGTTGTTGACCAGAACACTATTTGCTACAGGTAACCACTAAATATATCTTTCCAAGTACCATCCTGAGTCAGTAAATACAATCACTTTCTCCATCTAGTTTGTAACTGTGTTCATGGAGTGTGCAACAGTGGAATTACAGGAGATGGAAGATGCACTTGCTTGTCTGGGTACCAAGGTCTCAGCTGTGATCAACGTAAGTAGCCTGTTTTCTATATAAGATACATTCATCTGCTCTAATACGTTTAGAATTGGTAAGGATAGGCAACCAGACATACAGTAAAACTCAAATCCTGCTTGTGAGCTGCCATAACCATTATCACCCCTTCAATCACCATAATAATCACAATAGCAATAGGATTTATGATCTGCAGATCAGGAGAATTTTCAGCTAGTAAACTGGAGAATAGAGTGTCTCCTGGCACAATATGCAGACACAGCTTAATCTGTCATCCTCTGTCCCTCAGCAATAGCTGAATGCAAGGCATTGCAGTGCCCTGCAAACTCAAGATGCACTGCCTCAGGTGAGGATGGCAGAAGACTGCAATGCACGTGTCTACCCAACTACCACGGAGATGGTACAAAATGTGAACGTGAGTAACTTTCATCTACACTAAGTTTTATGGAAACAACAACATTAATATTTTAGTTCACATACTGAGTACACCTTTGAAACAAATCTCACCATCATCATGACTTAACTGATCTTCAGTGCATTTTCCAAAGCAATCTGAGATACACAAACCAGATTCCTTCTGGATAAAATGAAACACTAAAGTACACTCCAGAGGCACATCAGTCCAAAAATCAGACAAAAGCTAGTAATGCATACTGCTGTGAAATGCATATTGTGGATACCACGTCATCAGTGCTTACAAATCCACTCCTATTGCATCACTTGCTAAAGTCTGACTTCAGTTTTCTTTCATAAAAATCAACAACATCAAGCAGGGGTCTATACTGACTGACTATCCATTGTATGTTGGCTCAGTTTTATCACTAAGCATAAACTCCATAGAAAAGCTCAGTTTAGCTTTTCTGCTTTCCATGAAACAAAGATAATGGCATCTCAGCTAGAATTAAAAATTTACCCTAAAGTTTTTTTCATAGGTTCCTCAACTTGTTGCTGAATACTCAACCGTATTGCAAGAACCCAGATTTTATTTCTTCTGCTTACAGTATATCTTGCAGCATCAACTCCTCCTTCTAGACAAATTTCAGTGAAGAATAAAAGGCTGTATCTGAAGCTGGAAACACTATTTATTCAATGTTCACTTGGAAAACCAGAAGTCCTTCTTATTCTATTTAGAGCATGTAATTCAATCCTCTTGGTCTTGAATGAGTACCATCCTCTTTGAGCACTCTTGAATACCACCTAAGAGGAGGACTTCAGAAAGTGACTCCTCAGGGAATGCAAAGTCTTACTGACAGGCAGCATAGACAAGCAACCAGCAGAGAAGGATGCTAGTATCCTTACCTCCCAAGTTTTGTAGTGATGCGGTCCACGACAATATTGTTCCTCTGCCCAAATACCTTCAAATACTGGGATCATCTGTGGCTTAAGTCAGTGTTACACATTTGACTAGCTGATAAACAGAGGACAAGCAGCTCTAGGACAATGAAGTATGTAACAGAGGACAGCAGTAGCTGCTTCAGATTCAGCTTGGAAGTGGTATTGTTCCTGGACAGTTTGAGGGTATGAATGTCTATTAATGTGATTTTACACTGGAACAGAAGAAAAGCCTTGACAGAATGAAGCTGAGCATTGCCAATTCTCCCAGTCCCAGTTGAGGGGAACGAAGAGGAGGACAAGAGGAGAAGAAAATGAGTATCACCACCTTTTTATTCACTCAGGGGCCTACCACCTTCCAGCTTCAGTGTGTGCTGAACTGGACACAAAGGTGTGTGAAGAAGCATTGCTGAATTATGAACAAGAACAAATAATGCCACTGCCTTTACAAAACTAGCTTTTGGAAATAGACAGCGTCTAGTCCAGTTCTGAATCTACAGCAGTATGGAAGACACAACTAAAGAACTTGCTGGCCAGTTTTTCATATAGCTGAATGGTTGACATTATATTGTTTAATTACCGGAAAGAAAACAGTGAAGGCCTATTATATTGAGAAATAGTTTCCAACTGATCTAACACGCACTTAAAGCTTTTACTGACCTTGTATCACCTATCTGGCCTCCTCTGGTTAAAATCCACCAGAGAACAGGGAAATAGATGTGATATTTTAATGAGCACATTACGTGATTATATCTGTTTATAACTCAATTTGCCATGTTAAGAGATCATTTCTGTACAAAAGCAACAACAGATGGTTGCTATGTTAGTATAAACACATTCCTCCCTTCTGTCTTCATGCTGCCACAATACTTTGGACTAGGATGTTATGAGAAGTTGTCATGAGAAGTTTAGTCTATCCAGGCTTTGTTTGGCATGGGGATGTTCCAGTAAATCTTTGTATTCAGTTTTTAGGATGTGGGTCTTAATTCTTTTACCTTTTTTTTTTTTCCCCTCAAGCTATCAATCCATGCTTTACAAATGTCTGCGATCCTAATGCCAACTGCACCTACCTTGGACCAAATCATCACAAATGCACCTGTCGAGAAGGTTACAGAGGGGATGGTCAAGTCTGCTTACCTATAGACCCTTGCCAAGCGCTATACGGGAATTGCCCTGCACAGTCTACCATTTGCATATATGACGGCCCAGGAAAGGTTAGTGTTGAACTGGTGCCCCAGATGTTTCCTGCATCAGCTGCCTAGGAACAAATAACGTTTCATCTCCAAAAAGGAGCCACAAGTGTACAGGCACAGGTCTCAGGGAGGCCAAAGCCTGTTCCTAGCTTAGGCATTAGCTCTGTAGGTGGCCAGGAGGTATCCCCTTTCCCTTTCCCTATAGAAGTGTGCATCAGACTCTGAAGGTGGGTATGAAAATAGCGGTCTTTTTTGTAGAATGTTTTGGCTCAAATTTGTCTCACATAAGTGCAGGCACTGAAATGAATCTTCTCACAGATACATTTTCTGCCTGTGACTGCAAGGGACTTGTAGGATCCTTACATGGGTACTATAGATAAACATATCTAAAGTTAGTGTAACTCGAGTCTTCGAGGACTATTGATGAAAGGCACCAATGTATAGGCTGCACATTATTCATGCCGTCGGGAACTGGCTCAGATTTCTGTGTTGTACTTCTGCCACTGAAAAAAAGAAGACATCAGAAGGCCATGCTTGTTTTGCCTGGACACCCTATAGAGCAGAAAAGGTAGTCAGTCATCCAGGGCTGTCCTGACCCTCATGGTCAATCAACTTTTTTCACCCAAGTTACATGTGGCCAGTATGCTCAGGCTAGTACGTACTGCTGATATGTCTCACCAGTTAATAATGTGCTTTGGCACTTCTTTTTGAGAGAGGGCAGTGGGAACAGAGGAAAAAAAGCCTAACCTATCAAAATCGACTTTAAATGCTCTCAGTCACAGAAGTGAATCTAAAGGCTTTATCTAAAGGAAATTTATCTGGGAGTCACTAATTTTCTAGAGTGGATAAAGCCTTGAAGGAAGTTGTATAAATATGGATGGGCTTTATACTTGCATCTGAACTACCAGGTGACTAACTAATGCTTTGATATTTCTTGGTCTTTAATTCCTAGGAGCAGAAAGTATACTGAAATCTCTGCTTGGTGCATGTCTAATTTCTCTCTACCCTCTCCCATCCCTTTGATGCAGTCCCACTGTGAGTGCAAGGAGCATTATACAAATTTTGTCCCTGGGAAAGGATGCAGCTTGACAGACATCTGTGAAATGAACAACACATGCCACAAAAAAGCTAAATGCTTGATGGTTGCTCCGGGACAGATTTCGTGAGTATTTCTTCCTATTAAAGCTTTCACCCAGTTTCTCCCTCCTTCCCATCATAAGCAGACTTAAAACAAATCCAGTGGATGAGCGCTTTCCAAAGTTATTATTAATTGTTCTGTTATCAAGGAAAAGGACAACATTTAGTGGAGTTAGGATCAACAAAATAGTACATCAGCCCTATAGATAACACCTACTAAATTTTATTTTTATTAGCTCTCAGAGGTCATTTCTGCACCATTTTTTAAAAAGGATCAAGACCTGTTTTCTATTCCTCTGAACAAGCAGCATGGTCTGGCTTACAGCTAAAGGCTCTTCCTCTTCAAAATCACAGTAACTGCCTCTTGGCAGAGGTCCCTGGCACATGCTATCCCTTCAGCTGTGCCTGGGCATTGCCTGGGAAAGTGTTGTGTGGGCCAGAACCATGTCAGGCAGCATGCTAAAAATTAATCAGCATTAATTACCACAGGACAGTGCTGGAGCCCTGGCCATTTTTAGTGTACTAACCAGTGCATCTGTCCCCCATGCTGTGAAAGCAACACTCACCTCAGCAGAATCCTCAAAGCACGTGAGAAATTGCACAACTTACAGCAGAATCTCTTTTCCTGTACAGAAATTTATTTTGCAGATATTAGGAGGAAAGTCTGTTTTAACACAAGACTTAACAGTGCTATATCAGTCCAAGAGCTCCAGAAGTGCTGGCTTTTGGGAGCTGAGAATTAGAATGTAAAAGACAAGACAGACCATTAGCTATAAGATGGCTAACAAATCATTTTATAGATTCACAGACAGAAAGTGTTTGCATGGAGGAATATACTCATTGCCAGTTCTTGCCTCATCACCCAGCTTATTATTATAGTGAAAAATTAAAATCACCATTGTGTAAGCTGTTGTGCATTTCCAACAGATTTCATTTCTGGAACACGCTGTACTACACAAAATGCACTTTGCTGCTTCAGCACACCAGCAGCACCAGGTGTAAAACTTCGAAGATAGAAGAATATTTCTATCTGAAATCAAGACCAAAATGCAAATTTTCTTGAGTTAAAAATTTTAAACAAAATTCCACAACATGTAAATCAGCACATTTCTTTCCTAGTTCATCACCAGTTTACTGCAGCAACTCAGTTGTTAACAGCTACGTGTTTACAATTCCAGAATGGGAAAATCAAAAATTTATGATGATGAGGAGAAAAAAAAGGAACAGACAATCCAAATGCCTTGCATGTCATTCATTTCATGACCTCTAACAGCAGACAAACAAACAGACAAGCAAAAAGAACACTGAAGGATTATTTTGTATCCCACTCCTATCCATTGGGCAAAAAGTGAAACTGCCATGAATAGTTTCCAGTTAAGATGAATCCATTTATGAAAGAGAAACTTTGCAAAAAAAATAATTGATTGGTAAATGCGGGCACAGTAAATTGTCTCACACATGACATACACATGACAGCGTTTTTGTTGCAGCCCCCAGTTTAAAATGCATTTGGGATTTGAGGCTAGGCATGGGCCTTGTTTGGATGTCCTTTTTACTGTTCTTGGTTTTTTTGTTTGTTTGTTTGCTTTTGCTTGTTTGCTTGTTTTTTTTTAATTTATTCTAAAACACAGAGCTGTAACAAAGTCCACAAATCTGTGTTTTTTCCTTTCCATTTACTTTTTTTTTCATTAAAGACTCAGTTGCACTGTTAGCTTCCCACATATAATTACTTCTGCTTCCTCTAGAATCAAATGATCTGTACAGGAATAAATCTCATACACAAAGATGTAGAAAAGACAAACATCTATGGTTTGTGACCATAACACAGCAACCCAATGGAAAATCAAGGCTGTCTACTTCTGTTCTCAAATAGATCACTTCTGAGTGAGTGCTGACACTTTCTACAGCACTGCTTCAGCAAGCAATTACACACAGCCTTGCCCAGAAGCTATGAAGCCTCGGCTGGTGCAGACCATTACATCTCTGGTTTTCATGCAGAACTGGCTTTCCCTCAGCCAGCTTCCATTCTAATACCACTCTTATTTTACCTCTGACTCTGTTTTCAATGTAGAAATTAGTAGCTTCATAAAGTAAAATCTTATATAGAAAGTTAAGTTTCCCTTCTTCAGAAAAGTTACAATTCTGCTTCCTGTCCTAGTTAGATTGGGGAATTGTCACATCAGATCTTTTCCTGTACTGTCCATGCACTATATCATGAGAATATCGAACAGGTTATAGTACACAGTGCATTCAGTGCAAAACATAGTCATATGAAGCATCAGTTGCAAACCAGATTCTCCAGACAAACAAGATAAAACTCATCTAGTCAGTCACCTATACTTACAATGCTTTTAGGCTACTATTTTTACAAAGGTCTGGAAAGAACCAAAGCTTGAACCAAAATGCCATCTAAAATTCCTCTGAAACTAAATGCAACCCTACCAGACTGCAGGGACTGTGGGGATTTTAGAATAAGATCACTATCATCAAGAATATAACTGTGGTAAAGACCATTTCTGTCCAGACGTAAGATACCTAGATAGTAAAAAGGACCTGGAATCGGATTGATATTACTGTGGGGTGTAATTGGCAAACTGTATATGTAGCAGTCAGCACATGGAAACAATTAGGTCATTATTTATATAAAGAAGTTCTTCCTGTTGCGTAGGTTAATGTTCCTTCTCTAATTATGCCTTTAGGAAAAAAAAGTCTAGAAAGGTGAATCATTATTGATAGGGCTTGTATGAATACTGAACAAGTTGGAGACATGATTAGGAAAGGCACTATTAAAAGTCAGTGTTCGGCAGCACATAACATAGTTGTTTAGCCTTCTAAATATAGTTAGAATATTTTTCTGTGCATGCTACATGTTGACAAGTGCCTGCTTTAATTTTAGCACTGAAGATGAGTAGATCACAGAGCTGACACCTCCAGCCAGTCCTATAGGCACAGCACTTCTGAAGAGTGCAACAGAAATTGCTGAGATTGGCATAAAACTGTAGGTGTTGAGACAGATACAAGATCAATGCACAAGCAAGCTTGAGCTGCTTGTTGAAAATCAAAAGCATTTGTACCCATCATCACTTAAGAGCAAGCACATTTCAACCACATTGACAGTCAGCAACTTCTTCCCCACCTCTCTTATGACACAGAGACTTTCATGATCTTAAAGTCTGATTTTCATGACACTTTTCCACCACTCATGAGACGGAAAATATAAGGTTGACATTTGGGGTTGTTCTTCCATTAATTTCCTTTAGATTTTGCCTTGGCTGAAACACATTACCTTAAACACAGAGCACATCCAGACAGCAAGGCTGCTGAGGTCATCTCAAGGCAGTGCTGATCATTCTTATGGGTGCTGATGCTGCCCCAGAAGTCTGTTGTATAACACTGACACCTCCCAGAGACTCCAAAGACACCAGAGTTTCTGAGGTGACATGATCTTGCCAGTGCAAAGATAGCAGCAGCACAAAGTATACATCTGAAAAAGCATGAGATTTTATGCTGCTTCTTCAGTCAGAAGAATGAGAATGCTAAAACACCAGTATTGTTGCCCAAAATGTCTGTGTCACTTAAAAGGCAGTTTAACAAACACAGCCACTTCACTTTATTGAGAGAACCTGGGCTGCCTTTTCTACCAGAGGGACACAAACATTTATCACAAGGATCAATGAGCTGCTTTAGCATTCCCTTTATGTGTAACTACTATTATCCTGTTGAGGCCAACATAGTGGCTGGAGGCTTTACACGACCTCCTTGCCACTGTGGGGGTGGCAGAGGGATACTATTTCACATTCGTTACGCTTCCTAAATGAGGCTTATTAAAATCCATAGAAGAGGCTACAAGAACAAAGGGAGTTTACA
>JAOWBP010000001.1:49681699-49695829 GCA_028571105.1 Tragopan temminckii | reverse complement strand
TTTCACATTCGTTACGCTTCCTAAATGAGGCTTATTAAAATCCATAGAAGAGGCTACAAGAACAAAGGGAGTTTACAACTGGCAAGTGATGAAATAACAAATTAATACAGTTATCCAACAAATGACAAGACACATACAGCATCCTATCACCAAATGGTACCTTACTTTTGCTGAAGCAAAGATGTGAAACTAAAATGGTGGTTCCTGAGTATGCCCTTTAGAGAAGTAAACATGCTTAGCATGCTTAGCTAGGGCCCCACTGACTCTACAGTGCATCAACCCACAGCTGAATTGGCAATCCATTCCCAGGTGTACGTGCCAGAGAGGCTCTGTGGGGAATGGATTTGTGTGCTATGGAAACATCATGGAGCGCCTCCAAGACCTGAACACAGAAGCAGGAGGACGGTGGCAAGGCAAGCTAACATCTGCCCTAGCACTCATGGGTAAGTGACCACATGCAGCAGTCATCTCCTGTTGGGTAGTTTTGCTTGTATTCATCAAAAAGCCATGATCCATGATCCCTCAAAATGAGTGTTTCAAACTCAGTGAATTTATATTTTCCAGCATAAATTTGACATGTTCCATTATCCTCGTCTTAGGAAAGTATTTTATTATCATACTAAGGCATGGAAGAAGCTGATTCTGCAGCCACTCATTGACACTTTTAGGTACATGACTTTAGGAACTAACCCATGTTATCACACACTATGTAATAATGAATTTACATTCATCATACCATAAGACCCAAAGCCACCAAGGCCGCTGTCATGCATGTCATCAAATTGTACAGATCACTGATAAGATATCAGATAAAGACAGTGACAGTCAATAGATGGGGGAAAAAAATCTACTTAAGTTAGATTGTAAGCGTACACTCAAAGTCCAAATGCAGATCCAAGTACTTCCTGCAGTTGAATTTGTTATTCAGGACAAATACAATCTTATAATCAAATGAGCTGCAAATCCCTGGTATGTATGAGGTTTGAAAATGTACCAGGAGAGTAAGAGGAGGAAACGGACCAGAAAGCAGTAAACAGGAAGGATGATGGCAATGGAAAAAAACTGCTGGTAGCAAGACAAACATTTTGGAAATCAGGCCAGATGACTGCTGTGCATCTGTGCACAAATTCCATTTTCTTGGGAAATGAAAAGCAAATTATTTGTGAATTCTCAAATAGAAAAATTGAAAAAAAAAATAAAGGATTCTTTTATTTGGCTATCTGAGTCATTCACCTTGCCAAAGATTGTCGTATCTGTTTGTAATTGTGCCACAATATAAAAAATCCCTGTGAAGAGAACATAACTGTATTCACTATCTTCTGCTGCAATGTCAAAAATATGAGACCTGAGCAAATACTGCTAGAATAAAGATGGATCTTTGAATTAGAGTAAAAATCCTACAAAGCTGGCCAAGGGCAAAACCTGGCAATTGCCTTCATATTCAGCACTTGAAAACAGAAATTGCCTGCCTCAGCACTGAGAGCTAGGTTGCGTTTTTTTCTGTACTTCACCACTTGTGTCAGAAAAGTGCCTGGCATTCTGGATGTCACCATTTTTCAACAATAGCAATCCAAATTTTATGTTCTTTGGTTAAATTTTGAACGTGAATATGTCATATGATTTACAAACCAGCAGCTAAAGACACGTTAAGCACACAGGTTATTTTGCAGTACGTTCTCTCCACATTAATGTCTTTCAAAATCTAAGAATGTACAGCAGAACAGTCCATGTTGTATTGTAAGACAGAGTAATAATTTCAAGATATATTCTCTATTATACTATACCCATAATGTCTATGAAGATTTTGTTCACTTCTAATTTTAATCCTCTGGAAAAAGATCCCATTATTAGGAATATGTAATGGCTTCAGCTACAGACTCAGTAGGCTCATCAGACTGTCTTGGAAATGGAAGTAGCATCTGGGTAGCAAACAAATTCTAATTAATACACAGTGCATCAGCTTTTATGTGTTTGCGGTTGTTTGCATCCCCAGCAGGTTGTCAGCAGCAGATCCCTCACCCCAAAAAAGGCTGAACTGATACAATGCAGGAAGCTGTTTCCCTGCAAAGGCACAGTTCTAAAGATGCGCTGTTCTCATGGCCATCACCCTGGTTTGCATGCTGTGAATTCCAGGGTACCGAAAACGCTCTGAGCATTTTGCTTCATCCTGGGTCACACACGCAGTAGCACCTGGATTTCACATGCCAGCTACTTTTCATCTTTCAATAACTGAGATTTTAGAATCTTAAATTAACATCTAATAATCACAGATACTATTCTTGCTTATTCTATCCTTGTGTACCCCATATTCATTTATCTTATTTTATTCTTTCCTCATCAGAAAATGTCTATGAGTGGCCACTGAGCAGCCTGGGACCCTTTACCATATTTGTACCAACAAACAGAGGACTCAAAGGTACCAATGTAAGTAAAAAGCAGTGAGAGTTTTGAAGGAGATTTGAAGGATTTAGCTCCTTCAGAAATCTGACTTTTTTTGATTCAACAGATTCAGAGGAAATTTTTGCCCTAATCCACTTCTGGCTCACCATTCAAGTTTAGAGTCTTTTTCCTACTTGAAAGAAAAGCAGAATAGTTTAGTCAATCAAAGTAGGATGCAGACATGTTTTAAGTAAGAAAGAAGTGGCCTGTTTTTCCAGATGCTTAACATCCACTACCTTCCACTGAAGGGCAGGACAACTCTTGAGGCACTTACTGCTTATGTAGGGGCATATGGGTAGGATATGAACTGAAAACAAGAGACCTCTGCTTGGTTCAGACTCTATTATTTCACTTCAGAAGAAAACACGTCATTTCAGAGTTTAACAGTTGGAGGGAAAAAAAAACATTCACTCTGAGACTCTTTTTTGGAAGAAGACTGTATTGAAATTAATCTTTGTTCTTCTGTTTTTGTAGATAAAGGAACTTCTGAATAACAACCTGAAAGCACAGTACTTTGTGAAACTCCATGTAATTGCTGGTCAGTTGAATACCACTAGCTTGAATAATACTGATAAAATATATACTTTGACTGGCAAGTCAGGAGAGATATCAAGAGGAGAAAAGGTAGGTGAACTAATCAGCAAGGATACTAGTTCATGTTTTTAATTCAAGAAGGAGTACAAAAGGTTTGTCCTCACTGAGATATCAGGTTGCAGAAACTTGAAATCTCACTGGAAAATTTGCCACTAATATAAGTGAAAACAAAAGTTACTTTTGGAATTGCACCACTGCAGAAGACTCTAAAATTAAGTGATCTTAAATCTGCTGGCACAACCGACAGAGCCAGGGAGGCATTCAAAGAGCCCCAAGTAAACTCAGAGGTGGCATGGAAGGGAAAAATCGTAGAATCAATAAGTTTGAAATAACTAATAGACCATCTAGTCCAACCATCAACCCATGCCTGTCACCTCTCAAATCCCACTGTTTGTGCTAGAAACCTGCATGTACTGCTCACACAGCAATCACCAACTGCATTGCAGAGTCTACCCTCCTTTGAGCATCAGCCCAGACATCCTTTGAATTATGCAGGAAAGAGAAACGTTCAACACAAGTAAAATTCACATGGCAGTTTATCATGAAAAATATGGAGTATAGTTCATCGCAATCCACTTTATTCAATATCAGCAAAAATTGGGGCAGCCTGATGTCACAGTTTATCTCTGAAGTTGACATAACAGATTTTATGCTCTAGAATTATTGTTCTTAGCCCACTGTCTTTTAATAGCTTGAGCCTATGTGAAGGCTGAAATCAAGTATTTTTCACGTTTTTCTAGTAAACCAGTGACATCTAAGAAAAGAGATCTGTTTTATTTTTTTAATGGGTATGCATTTCATTTGTAACAGGAACATATCATTGCTGTCTGAGGCCCATCAGCTTCCTGCAGGCTTCAGTACAATGCACCATCAGCAACATTTTGTTGTTTTAAACATACATATAATATAAGGAAATGGATTGTAGTCCCTTAAGATTACAGGACTTGACCAATTCACTACAACCACATTCTAAATCATTTCCTGACAGACTTTTATTAGTAGCAGTCATCAGAGCCCTTTCGGGTATACTACTCCCAGCTTGTTCCCTTGTCCTTGCTTCGCTTATGAACTTTGTTATTTTGAAACAAAATAACATGGTCCCAATCCAAACTCAAAGGATTTTTTTCCATTTCCTTCATAGGTATTAGAAGCAATCTTTAGCCTCCCAGATTTAGATCACCCAGGTGTTGGTAATGGAAGGGGATGTTAGATACTATTCAACATGCATAGTCCCATTCCATAATAAAAGTTCACTACCCACTGCCTGGCTTCTTTTAGGATAATCAACTAAGAATTAGAATCCAGGGAGGAAGAAGGAAAGGAAAAATTTTGCAAGGCGATATTATTGCTTCCAATGGCATTTTGCATATTGTTGACAAAGCCATGGACAACATGGAGCCAACATTTGAAAGCAACGAAGAGGTAAGGAGGAAGCTATATATGAGTGATGTTGGACTTTCTTTTACAATAGTTTCTTATTCATTTAATGCAAAGAATGACTGACAGCAGCTAGAGAAACTCTGTTATGCCAGCATGCATCAAGTCAGAGAGACAACATTCAAGGTGAAAAGTAGCAGTGTCATTTCTACACTAGGCAGACCTTTTCTGCCAAGCTGGATCATGGTCATGGTTGTACTCAGTGCATCCGAATTGTTCATTCACACTGTGCATTCAACTGAACAAAATAACTAAATTAAACAAACTAAAACAAGGAATATTTGCATAGATTCCTGGCAAAACTTGTATTCAAATCAGCAACACCCCAAGGACTATTATTCAAAAACCTATCATTTTGAATGCTTTGGGTTTTTTTGGTGCTCTGCGTAGCGTTCAGTTCTCAGAGAGTGCAAATGTTTTCCCTCTCTGTCCTTTTCCATTGGAAATACAGAAATAATACCCTGTCAAACACACACACCTGGTTTACATGTTCTGTGACCAGACCATTTTCAGAACTGTGACAGACACTAACTCTAAGCCAGCATAACAATGAGGACAAGAAGACACTGTCATTTCAGTTGCTTACAGACACTAAAATCACTCAAAAATTAAAGAAATCCAAATATATTCAGATCTGTAATAACTGAGACTCAAAGTAATTCGGAAAGTAACTTATAAAAATTGGCATTCATTCTATGTAATCTATTTAAAATATATCCTGTATTCATCCTATTTCAGGAAACCATAATGTCAGTGCTTCAAGACAATGGAAGATACAGCCAATTTGCATCTTTGATAGAAGTAAGGATCAAGATAAGCAGTTCCATAAAGCTATTTGATAATGATTTCCAAAAATAATATGCAAATTTCACTTTCATTTTTAAATCAAAACAGAGAACTGGCCTGGGAATGGATTTACAGCAGGAGAACAGACCTTACACAGTCTTTGTTCCAAGTAACAATGCTCTGAGTAATATGAAAGCCGAGGATCTGGATTACCTCCTTTCTGCAGAGGTACAGTCTTTCTATAGCACAAACTGTTCTTAGAGAATAGAAGTATGTGGAATGTATAGTAGATTCATAAATACGTATTATTCCATCTTTAGTATTCATTTACACTAAGTTCCCATAACCAAGTTTTAAGCCATCTTGAAAAAAGATCAAGAAGACACTTAGAGAGGAATAGGATTTGGGATCAAGTCTGAAGTGATTGTGGCTCCACACCACGTCCCTGTTCCCTTGCTCTTGCCCTGACCGCCTCTTGGCAAAGTCCCAAACCCAGTCCTAGGATGTGTTACCTCAGCTGGGGATAACTGATGGGAGTGGGTGCCACAAGAGCACTACAAACTGGGGATTACCACTTGTGGGGTCCTGTGGGGTTCTGGGATCATCGTATCTCCAGAGTACCTCCTTGCCACTGCTGATGGAATCACAAGTCTTTGGGAGCTGAAAGGTGGGTGTACCTCTGGATATAGCAGGGATGGTTTACAACACCTAGGTGATTTAGAAGCAAGGGCAAGGACCAGTAGGGCACAAGCCACAAGTTAAGCATCACTACTGATGCAGAAGTTTCCAGCTCCAGTGGTGATGCAGTTCTCAGCCCCATGCTCTCACATGGACCAGGTTGGGTTTGCATTACTCACACAGTGCTAAAAAAATCCTCTTTCTTGCTCTTGCAGGGCTCTTTGAAGCTACTGGAGCTGGTCCGATACCACACTGTTTCCAATGCTGAGGTGAGTGTGAATGCTTCTTAGCTTGGGAGCTCAAGAGAACTTTTGGCAGGGGTTTTCCAAGAACAACCTCCTCACAGTGCAACCTACAGAAAAGCTTCAAAGGAGAGCGGTGCCTCTGCCTTTTGTAAGGGCAGACATTTCCACAGATCTCTAAGGATGCAAGCACAGCAATATTTAGGGAGAGGTGATAACTTTGCTTAAACTGGATTCTACAGAGGAGGGGATAAATTAATGTCATTCTAATCATAGAATCATAGAATCACCAAGGTTGGAAAAGACCTCCAAGATCATCTACCAGTCCAACCATCCACCCACCATCAATATTTCCCCACTACGTCATGTCCCTTAGTATCATATCTAAATGCTTATTGAACACCTCCAGAGACTGACTTCACCACCTCCCTGGGCAGTCCATTCCAGAGCCTGATCATTCTTTCAGAGAATGAATGTTTCCTAATATCCAACCTGAACTGCCCCTGGTGCAACTTGAGGCCAACCCCTCTCATCCTATGGCTAGTTACATGGGAGAAGAGGCTGACCCCCACCTCTCTACCACCTCCTTTCAGGTCACTGTAAAGGCAATAAGGTCTCCCCTGAGCCTCCTCTTCTCCAGAATGAACAACCCTAGTTCCCTCAGCTGCTCCCCATCAGACTTGTGCTTCAGACCCCTCACAGCTCTGTTGCCCATCTCTGAACACTCCCCAGGGCCTCAGTATCTTTCTTGTAGCAAAGGGCCCCAAACTAAACAGTACTGAAGGCGCAGCCTCACCAGAGTTAAGGGGACGATCATCTCCCTGCTGCTGCTGGCTACACTATTTCTTTCTTATATGAGACAAGATAGAATGCCAATGGCATTCTTGGCAACCTGGGCACACTGCTGGCTCATGTTCAGCCGAGAGTTCACTAACAACCCCTGGTCCATTTCTTCTAGCTCCAAGCCTGTAGCATTGCCTGGGATAGTTGTGGTCAAAGTGCAGGACCTGATACTTGGTCTTGTTGAACTTCATCCCATTGACCTCAGTCCAGAAAGCTGTTAAGATGCAGCAAGCAACTAGCTTTGTTGAAGTTTAAAGTGACAGCTCTAACTTCACTATGCTAACAGGTGTGATAGTACAAGGCTACCCATGGAGCTAGAGAAAACTGATAGAGTTTTTGCTTATCCCACAAATAAAGGTGGTGTTTTTTGTGAAATCCATTTGGAAAGAATGATGATACTACATTTATTTCAATTCACTTATATTCATTTCAGCTAGAGATTGCCAGCCTCATCTCAGTAGGGCACATCCGAAGCATGGCGAAGCAGTTTCTTTACTTTAACACGACCAGCACTGTAAGTCCAAGGCAACTTTCACTTGTGGCCAGCTCTCTCTAAGCTAAGATGAGGCAAAACAGCCAGCCCAACACTTCCAGTGACTGTTAGAAATTAGTACTGTAAAAGATGCAGGACAAATGTTTTCTATGTAAGGATAGCCTGCAGTCTCTTTCTTCTTATGATTAGCCCCAAACCAGGAACGGTCCTCATTTATGCTCTGTGTGGTTTGGGGTGGGGGAAGGAGTAGAGAAGCCTATTTCAAATATTTTAGTTCAAAAATTTTCTGTGCATACATTAGTATTTTTTAATTCCCTTTAACACTACATTCTCTGATCCTGATGAACATAGTGAATACTTTTTAAAAGGTGTTAGTTTGTCTGTTAGAGCTTTTGATAAAACAGACTTATCAATATATTGAACTCCCTCTGTTCTATGTGTATTGTAATCAAATGTAAATGTTCTAGAGAAAAGATTCATATATGAGAATTATTGTAAAGGCAGAGAGGTTGCATGAATAAGTGCAGAAAGAATACTTCTTTTCCTGTGGACTGGGGTGGCTCGTAAATTTTGTCCCATTTTCTCCCCTCTCAACTCCTTTGTCAGAGAGGGCACCACAGAACCCAAGCCTATGTCTGCTGAAACTAGGGTCCTGAAACCATTAGTCATCTTCCTATTCTAGCCAGGCTTTTTGTCACCACTTCTACAGGATAATGATGCAGACTAAGAAGAAAACATTAGATGCCTCTGCTGTCATACATTATAAAGAAAATGGGCGACATGTGCATGCTTCTTCCACAAATAAGTTTAAGAAAATCTAGGCAGCGCATTAAAAATGAGAAGCATGACTAGATATATTTTTTTTTAGTGGAAAGATCCAAAACTGGGAAGTTATGAGAGTTTTACTATTATTAATAGTAATGTATTGTTTCACAGGGACAAGTTTTGGTGAGTGGAGAAGAAATGGAAGAAACTGATATTATTGCAAAAAATGGTCGCATTTTTACTCTTGCAGGAGTTCTTATCCCACCCACCATTGTTCCAATTCTGCCACATCGGTGTGATGAAACAAAAAGTCAAATTGCAATGGTAAGAAAAACCAAAAAAATACAATAGCTGCAACTACTCCATGCAACACACATAAAAAAAGGGGGAAATCAATATATCATTAAAATACAGCCACCTGGTGAGCAGTGCAACACAGATAATTTGCAAACAGGGCACAACACTGTTACGTATTTCAGTGAGTGGGACTTGGTACATCCTGTTCAGTTTGGCAACAAAGTGCAGGTCTTCACACTTGATAACACTCAGGTGCTTTTTCCTAGTAAGAAGCCTGAGCATCAGGCTGATCCTTTAGTTTGCAGTAAGCGTGGCTCCTGTGAGCGATTGCTGGATGGTGTTCAAGCACGTATCAGGGCTAGTAAACAGTTCCAGTACAATGATGAAGAACAATTGCCAGCTGAGCTCTTACAAGAGTCCAGAACCACTGCTTTGAAACAGATTCTCAGCAGAGCTGAACAGCATCAAAATTTAATAAGGAAAACACAAGAGCTGACAGCAAGGAGCTGTTACCTCTGGCAGCGACTCCAAAGTGCCAGCTGCACAATGTGTCCGTAAATCAGGCAGAGCACAGTTAGGACACTGTGGTACTTGGAACTCCTTATCAGAAGCCTACCTCTACTCTGTGAGAAAAATGATTTAAGGAAAAAAAAGATAGTTTCTGGCACAAAAACGCTTCCTCAAAGTGAAGTTAGGCACTTTGTCAGCTTTGATCTTCATGCATAATTAAAATACAGTTTAATGTTCAAGGCTTTGTAGCAGAGCACTGATGCCAAGGAGAATACCAGAATGGAGCAATGGCTTTGCTGTTCTTAGCAGACATTCTGTATTTTCATTCTCAGAAAACAAGAACAATCTCAGCTCGTAAACCCAGCTTGTGGTATCACTGAAAAGATTGTCAGAACTGGAGGTTATGCACACCTACAACTGCACTTCCTTAAATATGGAACTATTACACTAATACACACATATCCATGTAACTGTACTTGAATGCTGCTCATAACTACAAGGCTCAAAGTATGCAGAAAACAGATGAAGACTACAAAAAAGTTAGAATCATAGAACCATAAAGGTTGGAAAAGACCTTCTAAGATTATCTAGTCCAACCACCAGCCCATCCTCACCGTGCCCACTAACCATGTCCCTCAGAGTCACATTCTAGGTCACATCCTAGGGGGCAATAGGTGACGCTGAGTGGCACTGAGCAGCAGAGAGAGCAACACCATCACAGGAGACACTTTCCACAGTTACTAGGCAAATTTCTGAGCCCCAAAGGAGAAAAGAGGCACTTACAGGGATTTTCAGAAACCTAAATAGTAGAAGCCTAAGACATTACTACACAGCTTATCACATAATTTTAATAATGTATTTGTGAAAATACCTTTGAACCACAAATCTTTAGAACTGAGTAGCGGCACCTGTGATGCACAGCTATGTGATGCACAGATGCTTTCATACGTCTGATCCTTTGTTCCCTAATGTGCTGTATGACAGGAGAGATCACTATATCCAAACCAGTACTTGATTCTGTCTCCACCAGCACCAATGATGTGGGGGGGAAATGCCATAATTCAAGTTCATGTCCACTCGTCCAATCATTATGAAACACAGTGAAGTAACACGTTGGACGCCTGCTAGGATTAATTCTAGTTTGGTTGAGACAAAACACGTTAGCAGTAATGAGTCTCATGGCTTTCACAAACTCCATATTTATGCACTGAAAGGCTCATCCTCTCTGAAGTTATTGAACGCTGAGCTTGTCTGAGGACTCACCTTTAAAATTGCCACTGCCGTTTCTACTTCCTCAGCGCTGTAATTGCCAGTCTGTCACCACCATCTGGTGGTTGGTTTAGCTATTGAGGAAAGACAACAAAGAGTTGAAGACAAAAGCAGCTACATATTGATGTATCATAGCAGAGTCACAGATCTAGCTCATGGAAGCAGAAAATATATTTCCCTTCACCACCTGTAAAGAAAACACATTAGCTATATACAAGACTCAATTAACTTGGTCTTCCTAAGAAGAAATAAAAATTCTGAAGTATAGACTGCACCAGACCCTCAGACAATCTTCATTAATGCATTATATGAGGTCAAACAAAGGACATCAGATAGTTTTTTCCCATGGTTGCCTTTTGTTTAGGAAGCTGCCAGGTCTTTAGAAGGGAGTGGAGGATAGAAAATTGAAGATGAAAAGGAGGAAGGAATAAGGAAGGAAAAAAACAGAGCCAATTTTACAATGTTTATCATCCCGAATTTTGTGTCTTCGTAGTTACTATAGTGCCTTTCCAAATGGTAATCCTAACTGTCTCCATCTAGGGTGTCTGTGCAAGTTGTTTCTCACATGCATTGTCTCCCTGTCCACCGGATTCAAAACCAATTGTAAGTGATGTTTCCTGACAGATTCCCCCACAATACAAAATGTATACATCCCCATGTGTTCTTTGTTGCTCTTCCAATAAGCAAGAAAAAGAAACAGATAGTATTACAGAAAACTGCATAAAAATATAAATGTAGGCAGTAGTCTATTTTTTGCAGCAATTAAAGAGTCAGGTAATTTTGGTGTTACTTTATTTGCTGTAGCGAGATCCCTCACATTTCATAGCAGTTATGACTCTTCTCTCAGGCAAAGATCTATTTAGGATAGGGTTTGGCAAGAGAGAGAGGTGAGGAATTAGAATTACTGTGATTATGCTTTGGGAGTTCGTAAATGAAAAATAGAGGAGGGATGCATTTAAATTAGACCACAGATCTGTTAAAAATTTCCTTTTGATTAAGCATCCCAGAAGTAACTATCTGCAGGAATTTTCTTCCCCATGTTATAAAAATCCACTGGTAGTTAGTCCTATATGCCATATTCAGTAATAATCACAGGTAAAATTAAGAAAAATCATGATGCATAATTCAATAAATTAAAAAAAAATTGAAAATGTGTGACTTCACAGCACTTTGCTTGTTATCTGATTAAACTATGTTCCAGTATTAAGACCGCACCACAACACTGTACATTGGTCATAAATACTAATGCTTCCATTTTATGTGTTTTTCAGCCTTTCTCAAAGCGGACATGCATTATTGAAGGCCCAGCCTATCCAAAAACTGGCTGTACTAGATACTGCAACATAAAAATAAAGGTACACAGCTACAGTTCCTTGAGATGAAATGTACACAGGAGTTTTCCAAAGGGTTGCCTTGCGCATTTTGACCTATCCTTCGGGGTTGAGATACATATGCAGATAGATGTCCATGCAATTTCCGTATCAAACCTTCTACAGGTGGATGAGAGCAAAACACCAGGCAAATTTTTGCCAGTGTTCATTCCCCTACCTGCAATAACTCCTCTGTACAACTCACGCATACACTAGTACTTCCAACAAGGCTTTTCAGCTGCCATATGTTATTGACAACAACGATCTTGCGCTAACTGGGCTCCTTGCCCAAACACTGTGATGGCCCCTTTCAGCTACACCCGCAAAGAACAGCACAGTGTGGATCCCCTGGACCCAGCTGTCCCTGCCACAAGACTTCAGAATATATTCAGAAATAATGAATGATGAACAATCCCAAAGCCACAGTCTACTTGCTCTGCTTGTAGTCCTCACAGAAGCCTTTGGCCTCTTGGGAGGCACTTACACCTTTCCTGGCTCCCAGAACTCTGAGTCAGGTCCTGGTGTAAGGGGCTGGTGCCTTCCCTTATACAGATCCCCGTAAATACTGGATTACTCTGGCTCCATTTGTCTCACTCAGGTCTAACTATTCATTCAGATGGCAGGCAGAACTATTTGCTTAATTTTGCAGAAACCAAAGTGTTGCAGAGGCTTCTTTGGTCCCAGCTGCAGTCCATGTCCAGGAGGTTTCTCCAAACCCTGCTCAGGCAATGGACAGGTAAGCAGAACCTCCAACCCCATCCTGCTCTCTCTCAGTTTTTGGGAGGATGGAGTGTGTCCCAAAAGCCCAAGAATAATTTCTGTATTACAGGATTATTTGGTTCTGTAAGATCTGCACAGTCCAGTGACGGCCATGAATTGAGGGTTCAGTTGAAAAGAGGAGGGAAAATGAATCTGTCTCCTCTTAAGCACTTGAACTGCAGGTTTGCCTGGTCCCAGTATAGAGGAAAAGCTGGGGTTAAATGACTTCCTCTGATGCTTTTACTCTGCACACTGCAGGGGAGTAACAGATCTCTATTCTTATTTTAAAACTGCGAAAGAAGGTACAGAACAGCAGCAGTGTGACTATAAGCACAAGAAAAACTTTTGCATTAGAAGACATTTTTCATTAAAGATGAGGCTCTTTCTAATTGCTTCTCAAAAACACAGCATGAATAGGTCTGTAATCTCTTTTCAGAGGAGAGATAATGATTTATTTCCATTTATACATAGAAATCACCTTTCTTCCTTATTGCAGTGCATGGATGGCCTGGAGGGAAATGGGACTTGCATTTGTGCTGAGGCATTTCAAGGCTCTCTCTGCCAGTTCTGCTCAGACCCCGACAAATACGGACCTCAGTGTGACAAAAGTAAGTACAGCCATACTTCTTATGCTCAAGAATCATAGACTTGTTTAGTTGGAAGGAACTCTTAAAGGCCATCTAGTCCAAATCTCCTGCAATAAACAGGGTCACCCACAGCTAGATCAAGGTGCTCAGAGCCCCTCCAGTCTGACCTCGGACATCTCCAGGGATGGGGCATCCACCACATCTCTGGGCAACATGTTCCAGTGTCTCACCACACCTACTGTAAAAAACTTCTACCTTATATCCAGTCTAAATCTCCTCCCATGTAGTTTGAAACCTATTCCACTTGTCCTAATCCAACAGACCCTGATAAGGAGTCTGTCCCCTTCTTTCTTACAGCCCCCCTTTAGATACTGAAAGACCACTCTCTGGTCTCCTTGGAGCCTTCTCTTCTCCAGGCTGAACAGCCCCAGCTCTCTCAGCCTGTTCTCATAGGGGACGTGTTCCGTCCTTTGGATCATTCTTGTTGCCTTCTGGATGCACTCCAGCAGTTCCATGTCTCTCCCGTACTGGGAGAGAATGAGATTTTTCCTTTAGTATACCATCCTTTACACCCTAGTATACTCTACTATACACTAAGGCAGGTGTTAAATGCTACATAAAGAATCTGCATAGCAGATGAGATGGATGTCGCTGAGGCAGGTTCATTTCTTATTTCAAAGGAATAAATTTAAGCCTAGACTTAGAGAAAATCTTCTCACTGACTTAACTGGGCTTTCTGTAAGGGTCATATCTCACTTGATATTAATTTATTGTTTCTTTCTTTTCTGTCTCCCTCACACGAGTAATTGAAATGAAAATCTTTTCTATTCATTGCTGTTCTGCTGTTGCCCACACTTAGAACAGAATCTGTCTACAATGACAAATGTATGCAATCCAAGAACAACTAAATCTATAAAGAGATTGTGCTTAGGTCTGCCTAATAACCATCCCTTTTGAATAATTTCTTATCTACTGAATGGTTTATAGCTTTAGCAGTCATCTTCAGTACACTGAAAGATTTAATCTTGCTATGTCAAACTATACTACATTGAATAGAATCA
>JAOWBP010000001.1:49656942-49681612 GCA_028571105.1 Tragopan temminckii | reverse complement strand
TTGGTAATTTAGCAACAAGGATCTTTTTTGTTTGCTTTCTGCATAATGAAGTAGCATCAGGCATATCAGAGTACAGATGCACGTGGAGAATCACCAGGGAACTGTGACTTCCTGCATTCTGTACAGAAGAGATGGACAGGGACACTCCTCTCAGGCAATATGCTACTGTTCTTTACACATGAGCATGAGACTGCTAGGAAATAGAAAGTGTTTTCTAGATCCCATCAAGGACAAAGTCGGTTCTATTCCGTTTTATCAACAAACAATGCTAGTAGCCTGTTGCTAGTAGCTAAGATTTCCATGAAGTTTCTTTAATGGACACAATTTCCTTCTTTTGAGGAGAAAACTTTTGTACCTCCGATTACTAAATCTCAGTTCCTTCATTCATTGCCTACAGAACCTGTATGCAGGTATCCCTTCCTGTTCAAGCCAGTAAATATTCTGATGGATGACTGTTAGTGAATTTTGCAAACTCTCAACAAAGAAAGCACAGCACCAGAAAGAAAAGGATGCCATACTTACCCTCAGGTTGTCATAAGCTCAGGTTCTTGCCACACATTTACCTCCCTTGCCAATACTAAGGAATTCATTATCTATCTTAACAGGGGAAAGCACATGCTACACAATCACAGTCTGTGATGGACAGCTCTGGCACTGCTGCACAGACCACCTTCAGCTCTGATAAGTTTTCACCTAAAGAAAGGTGAGCGGTTAAAAAACAAGGCAGGTGCACCCTACACTAGCAGGAGCTTCAGGAACCATGCAGTGCTCCCATGGGGTTCTACCTGCTCTCTGTGCACCAGCAAGGCAGGCACTGAATGAGGTTCAGCACAAGCACTGCCCTCTTAGAAACTTTGAAGGAGAAGGAAAGTGCACAGAATTGCCTTCTCTAGCTAGACAAATTTGTTCAGACAGCCTTTGGACTGCAGGTTGACACAGGTCTGACACTGGCAGCACCAGAGTGTCATTTGTGCACAGATGATCTGGGCCTGGTAGCACATTAGGAACTAAGGCTTTTGTTAGACTCTGCCATAAAGATCTCATTGTTAGAAGTGTATTTGAGTGAGTTCAGTTGCCAGTCAGGAAACTGATGTAACTGCGATGGGAAAAGACAGTCCCTCTACTGCCTTTCAACATGTCCTGGAGAAGAGCTTTCCAGCAAAATAGCATGGAAAGAGTAACTGAAGAGGAACATTGGAAATGACTAGGATTGGCTAGCCAGCTCCAAACACTTGAAAGTGATAATGTTAACCCTGCAAAATCAGAAATCTTCTGAACATTGCAGTTTTGTAGCATGGAGGGAGCAGCTAGAAGTACCAGTGAAAAGCTGTATTTAGTTTAATGTATTCACCTTCTTCCCTTAGTCAAACATTCAAATATGCGTTTTTCACAACTTCAGTAATATATGACACCAGGACGATCTGTTTCACAAGCATTTATCCTGGGAAACCCAACATTTACACTTTCTGCAAGCATTCCCAGCAGGCAGAAAACCCCAGCTGTTCTGGAGTGGCACCTCATCTGGGAAACATAGCAGTGTCTCTGTCTCCAGCCCATCTTCTCACTGTCCCCATAGTAGAACCTCACCTCCTTCCTCCAAGACAGTCTTAACCCAGCTGCTTCTCAGATCAACCAAAAAAGCTCACTTTGGCCCTACAAGACACTGTATAGAACTTTTCACTTGCTCCTGCCCTCTCCAGTTCTTGTAAAGCTCATTCCCTTGTTTAACTCCTACCCTGTTTGACTTTATTTGGAAACTACTGGGAAGGGGAGTGTGACAAATCTACCAGGCAATGAGGGAAAATTCTCACCCAAGGAACATGCAATTTGTGACAAAGCACAGGGGTGTCTATGTGCCTGGGACATGGAACTGGTGCCCAAATTCATGTCATCCAAAGTTTTCAAAGGGTTAGATAAAGGGAGTAAGCATTTATATGCTAAGAACTTTGTTGGATTCAAAACAGTTCACCCACAAAACAAAAATATTCTGTAAATAATCTATGCCTTCAACAACTGAAATTTTAGAACCTTGCATTTTTGAAAGGTTAGTTTATTAAACCAAACTGTGATGTCTTTGCACTTCTGCCAAAGGGCCTTTTATCTGTGCAGAAAGGCAAAACACCTTTGTTACTCAAAATAGAAATCAATAAAGTGCCTACATCATAATGTAAAAGAGACAACTTTCACTTACCGACACAATTTCTTAAAAGCACGGCCCAAATGACAAGAGTCATAATCTAAACTCAATTCCAGATGCAGCGTTCTCAATAAAAAATGACTCCCACAATTATGATTATTTCATCTTTGAAAGACTGTGTGAAAGGACAAGGTAAAAGAAGGACATGGAAGGAAATATAAACAAATAAAGCAGGCTATAATTTGTCACAGTGCACTGCAGATTTGTTGAAATCAGAGCCCTGTAGTCTCTTCTCTCCTTCAGATCAGCAACACCAGATTCAGGTGAGCAAACAGCTGGCAGAAGAAACAGTCATTCATTTAGCAAAAGATTAAAAAGCACCAGAAAACAATCTGTATCTCAGAGCATTGGGATTTACTGAGGAATGGAGGGGCAACTTGGAGATGAATATCTAATAGTTCTTATTTTGGGATTAATAATAGTTATTTCCACTGTTAGACAGGGACATGCAAAATCCTGGTGTCAGAGAAGGTGGAAGTTCATGTGAGACCAGCCAAGAAAAGGAAAGCTATGAGGCAGTAATATGATATGGACGTGGAAAATGTGATATAAGGTCTGTTGGGGGGGGGGGTGTATTTACAGAAGAGAACCAGTATAAGTAGCAGTGAAAAGACTTGATGTGTAATTACAGCTGGAGCTCTGGTTAACCCCTCCCAACTACCAGGGCCTGACACAGCTTGGTTGGATAACTTTGCCGATCAGACTTCATGGAAGGAGCCATGAGGAGACTCTTCAGGGCCTTGACCCATTGGCCCAGGAGCTGTTTTTAAGCTCCAGCACTCACCCTCGGACTTTGTCCGAGCTACATCATTGACCCTGACTTGCAAACTGACTCCTTGGCTTGACCTCAGACCTGCCTCATTACTGTGAATGCGTCTGCAGTCACTGCACTGTGTCAGTCTGGGGACTGTGCTGACCTGCCCTGGGACAGGGCCTTCCTAGCCAGGCCCCAGCCCTGCTCACCCTGTTCCCTTGCCCGCTCTGTGCCCCATAGCAGGAGGAAATCCTCCACCTGTAGCAGGGCATGACGTGGCCAGGAGGCTGAAGGGATTGCTTTGGTCAACCATGCAAAACCATGGCTGAGGTAAATATATATATATATGCCTCAATTCTTACTCCAAAGTAAGAAAGGGGAAAGAGGAAAAAGCTAAATTAACAGGCAATGTTGGCAGGAACACAAAAGTAATCTGGAAATTAGACACAGATTTCTTACCTGCAAAGAAATCTGGTTTTGAAAACCTGCCTGAGCAGCTCAGAGAGGAGATCGTATGGCATAGACAGAGAGAGGGCCAGATCCAAGGTCCCTTTTGTGCAACACCCACAGAAGCACAGTGATGTACAGGGCATCCCCAAGGCTGGAAAACGAGGGATTCCTGCTTAGATCAAACTGCTTCTTTTGACTTGTCCTTTTACCACACCATTTGTGCCATGTTTCCCTGCTTTTTCTGCATACTGAATACACTTCCAAGCTTCATGACTATCATGGCTAGTGAAGGGGAAAGAGGTAGAAGTATTTATTTTTTGGTAAAATTCTTACTCATTTTAAACCCATATTTTATTACTAAAATAAGTGCTAGTGCACTTATTTTAGGTGCATCTGATTCATTCTCTTCTTCAATACCCAGCAAATACTGAACCTAATTACACCCGGTGTGCTCACTGCAATTGACCATTTACTCTGTGCGGTTCTCTCACATGGTGAGCTAAAGAGAAAGCTTGAGTCAGTGTTTGAAATCCTCATTCAAATGCTGCTTTCAGTCAAATTGCTTTTGGGGAGGGAGAAAGGAGGGAAGGAGATTGGGGGGAGCATGGTTTTGTGTTTGGTTGCTGCTGGAACAGCACAGGGAAGGAAGGGCCTGGTTTTTGCTATCCCCATTGGGGAATTTAATTTAAGGCTGGTGTGTTGCTGTTTGGAAAGACGCATTAAATACCCAGATGCAATTGCAGTGGGTAAGAGAAGAGCAAAATAAATACAGGATATTGGCTCATCTATTTGGAGGGCTGATTTCCCAAACCTGGCACATTCGGGATTCACTGCCTGCCCTGATTTTGTGTGTCACTGATTTGGCTAGGATCTAAACACAGAGCTTCACAGTTATTGAACCACTGTCCCAGATCCAGCCAAGGCTGAACACAAAGCAGGCCTGAACAAACCAGCAGGCAGACTACAAAGGAAAAGCAATTGTTCTGCTTAGCAGCAGCACTGTTTCTACTATGCTTAGCATCAGAACAAGTTAATTTGGGAGCACAATCTTCTTAAAAGGAAGCATTGCTCAGCCCAGCATCCCCAGGTCTCATGCAGCGTGCTGCCCTTTTCACCAAGCAAGAGCTACAGATGCTACTTGCAATGTATTTTTATGCTATGCAAGTCATATAAAAGCTTCTGATGAAAATCAGCTCTCTTAAACCTCTGGTTGGCATCTTGTTAAAAACTGACATCATGTTTGCCGGTCATCACTGGCTCACAAGGAAGTTTCTGCTGTGATTTAATAAGTAAGAGGAAGGATTTTACTGTTAAAGACAAAACAATACACCACAATATCAAAACAATTATACAGTGTCCTTTGTCTAAAGTACTTGGTCTTAACTGCCCTTTTATAGAGGTAAAAATAGATCATGATGAGTAAAAGTCATGGCCATAAAATAAACAGCAGAGCTTCCGAATGCATGTAAGCTGTCCATGGATGCATTGTGGTTAATGGAGCTATAGAGATCACCAGTGTCTGGAGACTTTGACAGTGACAGAGGAGCCCTCAGGGTAAACAAAATACCTTGATGTAGGGATGGACAGAAATCCCACCATCCTCATGGCACAAGTGTCCACCTCCTCTCCACAAGAATGAAAAGGTGTGATTTTTCATTGCTGCAACAATCGTCTCCAGATGCTTTCATATTTCCTGGGGACAACCAACATAAATCAGTAATTTTCAAACTCCTGTTGGGACATCCAACAGCAGACTGACAAAGAACTTGCTTGCACTTAGAAGCACTGCTGTATGCTCCTCAGCTGCATTAACCACTTCGCTATCCATGGTGAATTGCCTTTGTCCTCAAATCAGTTTGTGAAATAACAGTGCAGCAAAATGCCAACAAAGGAGAGCAAGCAGCCCCCAGACTCACTCATTCCAACCTGCCAGTGGGGAAGGGAGCACTCTGGGGAACACAACAAGAGAGGGTACAAGCCTCTTCCCTCCTCTGCAGAGTGACAGAGGTCTAAATTACTGCCCAGCCTCATTCACCAGAGCCAGCCAGCTGAGTAAAGCCTGAATGGAGATGTCAGGATCTGGCCCCAGCAGCCGGGGCCAGCGCTGCTTCTGTGCATGCCAGAGGAGCTGGAGTGGGCAGAGCACCCAGCCTTGTGCTTGGCCGCCGTGTGCAGGAACAAAGCGAGCGCTGGGTATAGTGCCCTCACTCAAACAGCACCAGAAATAGTATCTTTTTTTTAGCTCTCTCTTTTTTTTTTTTTTTTTTTTTTTTTTCCACGAAACTACTGGCAGAGAAAGATATACAACTTAGCATGAAAATAGGTATCAGAATAAGGCCTTGGCTGAATAGTCAGTACTCTGCATAATTCTCTCTTTTCATCCCCTCAGCCTAGATCCTCTCCAAATATTCAGATCAAATTCGGCAGTGGAGCTCCAGCATTTTGGCCATTAAAAGTAAAAGCTGGAACACTCGGATTCTGCCTTTATCATATGCCTCTATTTTGAATAAAGACAGCACTCTGATTTTGACCTCAGGCTAATTGTGAAGTCTCTGTCCCTGTCTCTCTCAAAAAGATCAAAGAACTGAAGGAAATATACTTGCTAGTGAATTAAAAAAAAAGAGAGAGAAAGAGAGAAGAAAAATACTATTTTAAGGAATGCATTCCATTCCTCTCTATACTAATATTTTGTACATGAAACATCTTACTCAGTCTTCGGCATATGAAAAAGCACGTGAAGGAAAGGGCGGAAAGAAAACCAGAAGTCAGAATAAGCTGCGGAATGATGTTACTGCCATTTAATGGTGAAAGTCCTTTTCAAAGATCCCAGCATGCATTACAGTCTACGTTTGAATGATGCATTGTTAGACAATGGAGAGGGCCAGCAGAGGGAAGCAGTCTAAAATTATAAATGAAAATTACAAATTACAAACGAAAATACAGAACAGGAGACAAACCCAACCATGCAATTTTCATTTTAACTCTCTAGGCAGTACAGTAAAAGGGCTAGAATACACTCCCATCAAAAGCAGTGGGAATAACCACAAGAGCCATCTTTCTCAAATCACAGATGAATTCAAATGGGAAGAGGCATGCAACAGCAAAACAAAATAGTTGTTAATGCATAAAACTACTGTATGTCTTCCAATAGCTGGACTCTAGAACCCTGGTTAAATACTGACTTTCTTTCAGAGTCAATCAGATAATAAGACCCCTTTAGATGCACAGAATAGTTAAATTCATCACCATAATTTAATTGTAGAAGGTTATTAAAGAGCACTTCGACTCCCCTCCTGCTTCGGCGCTGCTTTTGTGTATTAAACTCAGACTAATCAAATTGCAGATTCCAAGAGTACTGTATTAGTCATCCCCATCCCTTTTAATTTGTTTAATGGCCTCCTTTTTTCTCCCCCCTCTTGTGTGTGTGTTCTGACTGGCTGTGCAGCGCTTAGGCTCACGACATGTAAATAAAGAATGGATAGGGGAACAGTTCGTCAAAAAGAATAAAGCGTGCCTCCATTCTAAAGTTACATTTGATGTCAGCGTAATTCATGGGACGTGTACTGCAAGCAATGGTGCTTATTATTTCTGCTTAACTGTCTACAGACACAGGAGGAGAGGGGAGAGGGAAAGGGAAAAAAAAGGAAGAAAGAAAAGAAAAGAAGTCTGAATTTACACTTACCGCTTCAAAAGCCCTTTTGTACTTCGCCAACTTCTCCTGGCTGAAGATGCAGTATTTTGCCAAAAAGTCGACTGCAAGAGAGGACAAAAAAAGGATAAAATACCCCATAAAAGAACTCTTTTCCCCACTTTTCCTTAAGCATTTTGTAAATTACCGTAAAGAAAACTATTTTTTAAAAAGCACAACAATGCTGCTCACAGAAACGTCTTCTTATAGAAATTTCAATTTATGGTTTACTTCTTGTGTTTTGTTTTGTGGGTTTTTTGTTTCTTTTTCTTTCTTTTTTTTTTTTTTTTTAAATTCTTTCTTATTTGGAAAAGTCTTTTCACCTGGCCCAGGGCACAAAGTCAAAGTTAGCTCTGAATAGGAGATGTTTAGCATGTATAATGCATAAGAGCTCCATCCTGGTGAGGCAGTAGTCTGGGAGCGTGGCAAGGGCTTGTTGTTGTTTGTTTTAACTGTCCCAGAAAAGGACCTCTTTAGACTTGAGTTCTGCAGAGCAGCATTCTCCGTATGCACTCCCAAGTCCAGAAGTATCAATAGAAGCCAAATCCCTCTTGCTTTGTTCTAGTAAGATCAGACAGCAACACCAACATAAACTTTTCCAGAACTAATTACCTGTTTCATAAAAATGGCTTGCCGTTTCCTGTTTCTCCCTCCTGATGAAGTAGAAAATATTGGATCATTAAAATATTGTACATGATCCTCCTCTCTAAATTATCACTACTTTCCTGGCTTGCTGCCAAGCCTATCATCTAAGAAGTCAAGGACCCTTAGTTACTGGGTTGCATGAAGTTGGCCCCATTTCCTTACACCAAACATAGTGTGATAGCAAGATAAGAAAATAGGAGGGAAATGTCAGGTTGTGACACAAACACAAGATGAGCTCAAAAATGAAAGAACCAATGATGTCTCCAAATGGTATCGAACACAACACTTCTGCGTTCAAACTCCTCTTAACATTTATCTGTTCACTTCTAACTTCTCTGTGCCCCAGAATGCTGTTTCTATCATTTCATCATTTTCCCAGCTTCAGTTGAAAGAGGCTTCATTTTCAATTCAAGGTAAGCTGCTGGCCAGTTCAGGACCTGATGGGTGAAAAACATTGAGATTTCCTGCTCATTGAGATTGAGAACTGGGAAACAGGTAATAGTATAAAATAGGGGCCTGGAAAAAAATCTAAATTTTCATCATGATTATTATCAGTAATTTTATTTTATTGCAAAAAGAAAGGGAATTGTATGTAACACTGTAGCAATGTGGTATTCTGAGTGGCATCTAAACAAGCTTGCAACATAAATCTTCTGCTTCTTTAGAAAAGAGTACATTTGTCTTCAGGTTGTGTTCTGGGACATGTGAAATAAAGGTTCCTATAGCGGGGGAAGGCTCATTGTTTGTAACTGTGTCCTAAACAGTACAAAAGGATAAATAAAGGTGCCTAAATGCCACTCTCTCTTATCCCGTCTGCTCCAGATGAACCAAATCTGTATGATAACAACAACAGCAAAAATATCATTGTTTTCCACAGCAAAACAGCAGCAGGGTTTTCTATTTTTGAGCGCAGTTCAACAGATGCTCCAAGATCTGTTGTTACTGCACGATGTACTGTACTTCTGAATTCCAAATTAAACTATGACACTTAAAGAAATGGTAAAACTAATTTCTGACACAATTGGTCTTACACGTACCTGTCTTATGGGTAGCAGCTAAGATTTAAGCCAAAGAAGACCCACAGCACTAATGACACTAATGGCTTCTGGAAAAGAGTTGCACCACGCTTAGTACTGAGCACTTCCCCAGAATCCTATGTTCCCTAAGATAAATTTGCACAAATTGCCCTCTTTTGTTTGCACACTGACATTGGTTTGGAAGATGTAGATGTTTCAACGTTCTGTGAAACATCACTTATAGAATTATCTGCATTGGCGCCATCTGGTGATTCTGGAAAATATCAAACTATAAAAGAAAATGTGTCATGTTTACTCTTAATAAAATCTTTACATTTCTTCTCCCCAGATATTTCATAACATTGCCACTTCACTTTCAAATGTGTTCCTAAGAAAATAGCCGTGTAACAATTTTGAGGGTGGGAAGAGGGAGACAGAACTCTTTCTCAGAAAAAAAGAGGGTGAGAAAAGCAAGATCATATTTAATCAATTTTAAAGGATAGATTAGGCTCTTAGAACTTCTTCTCTGATTTGGTTCATAAAAAGTCCAAAGGATATTGTCACATATTAATCCAAATAGTTGTACCTCACAAGAGCAGAGTTTTCTGGAAGAATGTCCTGTGTTGATTTGAAGCTATTAAAACACGGAGAACTCCACACAGATGTATGGTGCCTATTTCTGAAATCCACCTTTGGGTTACACATTGCCTGAAGTTGCTTTTACTCTCAACAGTTTTGTGATGTTAAAGAACCTTTTAATAACCAATGATTCCTCCCTGTAAATTTACCTATACTCTCTAGTGAAGCTCACACTCAAAAGAAACAAAAAAGTGGTGCTCTCTCAGTACTTCTGTCAGATATTTTCTACAGTCTTTAAAGGAATTTCAGTGACTCTTATTTCCTCCTTCCAAAGAGGACATCTCTTTAAAACATAGGCACTTACACTGTGTGAACAGCTATGCCAGTGGTACAGATCTCCTCTTACTTATTGTTTCCCTCTAGTGTCCTGTGTGGCCAAAGAGGCAAATAAATAATGTCATTTTCCATCCCAATTTTCAGCAATAATTTTGACTTTAGGGAATGAGCTTTCTCCAGTCACACTTCTCTTGCATCTGTTTCTCTCTCTTTGTTTATTCCCTTCCCATCCCCAGGAAGTTTTGAAATTGCCGATCAATTTTGACCAAGTGTGACAGAGGCGTAGAGGTTTGACAGGAATTAAGTACCTACAAGTTTCATGAAAATAGGCAGCAGAGTAAAGGGAGGGAGGGAGGGAGGCCCTGTTAATTCCCTCATTGAGGGAAAGGCCCCAGCATGAGCTCAACCTTTGTTGCAGCCCCGAAATCCACACGAGAGAGAGACCCTGGAAAGCAGCCATCATTAGTAGCGCCGCTCATGGAACCACCTGTTTAATTAATTATTCTCCTCCATAAAGAACTATTTAAAAACAGCTCCATAGCTTTCAATATAAGCTTGCTTGCACTGCCCCCAGTAGGAGTCACAGAGACTGAGTTTAGGGGGAAACTGGGCCCCATGTGCTTTGTACCTCTCATAATAGTCACCCTTAAAAGGGTGCTCTAGGCTCTGCAGATCCAAACGTGGGTCCCACTGTTGCTCAGTACTTTATATCCAGGTACACTCTTCTGCCTTGCCTCCCACTGGGCTATGCTTTTCCACTTCATGTCTTTACCAGCAAGCCTAGAGCTGGTGAGCTAGAGCATCCAAAGTCATGCTCTCTCTCCATCACTGTTCTGCCTGCACAGAGCTGAGTAAAACCTAAGAGAAACAGACTTGTACAATGCACCTGCATATTTACCACGATCAACTGGCCAACCTTACAGGACAGTGAGAGAGTGCATCCTTCACATTGGACTGGTCAGTCACTCTGTGTCAAATGTCAAGTCTTCATTCCAAAGAGTAGAAATACCTTAGCTTTGCATGATAAAGGTTGTTTCTATCTTTGGTACAGGAAAGATAATGTACTTTTCTCTAATGTTGAGGAATAAAGACTATTTTAACGGAAACCAAAATCATTCTAAATATTTTAGAGAGAATGGACAAATAAAATTTAATTTAAATAAAATTTAATCCTTTAAAAGAAGAAATAAAAAGAACAGCAGCCAATACTGGAAAACTTTTCCAGCCCAGTGTATGTAAGATCCTACCTCAAAATGCCACATAAGAGAAAAATATCATATGTTACTGTGGTGGAAAAGAGAATAATTAGTCTTTGTTGCTTTGTTTACAAGCTTCACTCCACCTGTAGTATTTGATCCATCCACAGATTCGGCTTTGCATTACTGCTTTCTGCACTCCTTCTGCCTGCTTTATAAAGTACACAGGAGACACCCCACAAAACCAGGCATAAGTATGCAGAAGGATAGTGTCCAGCAGGTTAGTATGGATAAAGGTAGTCAGAAAAAGGTCATGCAAGATGTCAGGGAAATAAAAGAGGATGAAGAACACGCCCAGGGTGAGAGCCAGGGCATGGGGACCTCATGGCTGTGCAGAGCTCATGGGCTACATTGGTGTTGGCAGAAGGCCCCATCCCCAAGGAGGGGAAAGGTGGTTTACTTTGCTTTTCTGTAAATGAAAAATCTCATACAGCAAATTTCTTACATTAAAATATTATTAAAATTGAAAAGCCAAGTTCTCAGAGGCTAACTAAGAGGAAATTAAAGAAAATACTGCTCTGTTGTACTCTGGAAGGCCACGTCATGCTGCAAGGAGGATAAAAGTGAGATTGTACTGACAACTTTAGCTTTGTCATTTCAAAACAAGAAAAAAACTGAGGCAACTGGAGGAAGTCAATAACAGCCTCCATTTCTACTCAGCTCCTTAACTTCCACTCAGTTTTTGATTACATTTGTTGTATGTTCTTAAAGGTATAAAGAAGATCTTGTAACATTTTATGACCATCAATGGATTAACCCTCTTAACCTTGCCAGAACAACACATTATTCCCCTTTTACAGATAGGGAAATGGAAAGATTAAGTAACATTTCCAAAGCCAGAAAGCACAGTGATAGCAGACTCAGAAAATCACTGCTCTTCAGCATCATGCTTTAACTGGAGACAATGCTCTCCCATGGGATATCTGTGTCAGAGCTTTGAAGGACATCAAACTATACTAGGCTGTCAATAGAGATAATGGAATAATTGGCAACACAGTCTATGATGCTTTTCTTTTCAGGAAAGCTGGATTAGGATCTTCAGCCAATTAAGTAATGCTGTTGACTGGCCAATCATAGATGTTTATGAGACAGATAGAAAGGAAACGACAAGGGAAAGAATAATCAGGGCTCAATTAAATACTAAACCCAGTTCACCACTTACAAGGAGCTGAAGAAGAACTATGTACTCTCTGTCTCTGCTGGATTAGAAATTACCTTATGCTTGGACTTGGCCATTTGAATGTCAGGGCTGGGAAACCAAATCTTCAAGTCCTCATCAATAATTCTGAAATATTGCTATGCAACATCATGGCAACTTATTTGATCAAAAATGCTTTTCAACAGTCATACAGGTTTTCAATATTTGCCATGATCTGTATGCAGTGTAGTAGATTTAGCACATGACCACTTCAAGATAGAAGCATAGAATAGGTTCAAGAAACCAGTAAGTCTCTGCTTGCATGCTACAGAAGTAAAGCAACACAGTTTCATACGAAAAAGAATACCTTTCTTCTAAGGTAAGGGTGTCCAAAGGGCACGTCCTTTTACAGGCCGCCCTAACTGACACTCCTGTAACTCCCAGGTGTGGTGTCCGTGAGGCATTGTAAATAACTCAATTTATTCCCCCTTAAAAGAAATACACCTTATAAAGTCAAGATCATGACTTTGTTTTGAAACTAGTTTCTATATGCTTCTGCACCTTTTTTTTTTTTTTGCACACAGACACATAAACACAGATATCCCTATATTTTGGATACCTCTCCCTAGGTTGTCCAAATGTTACCCTATTCTTTGCAAATAAGGGTGTGACCATTGTAACAGCCAGGGACAGACAGTTTACAGTGTCTAAAGCTATTCCATGTAGCAGGAAAGGCCAAGAAGGAAAAACTATGCCAAGTCCCCACACTTTTCAGAAATGTGTAGTCTTCTGATATCAGCTTTATTTTTGCTAGCCCAGACGCCCTGTCTAGTCATATTTTCCTGCCATGCTTTGTGCAAGCCAGCAGGCCAGGCTGGTATTCATTTTTACTAAGGTAGAAGTAGATTTGCATGTTTTCACGCTCCAAAATATTTTCCACTGATTTTTTAACATAATCGTCTGTAAGGTCAGGCAGATCTTCGGATTTGTGCTGCTTCTGTCTCATGCTTTTGTGTTTAGGCACAAGCATAAAAATAAGGGTTTACAGGAAGTTATTATGACTTACCTCATTGGGTCTTAAACTTCAGGGTGTATTAATGCTTGATAGTTCTGCAGCTTGTTATCTGGCTTTGCAACAAAGTTTTCTTCCAAGATGCTCAATTGAAATCACTGTGGATCTTTGGACACTTTGCAGTTTCTTTGCAATAAACACATCAGCAGAAAAAGCCCCTCAATACATCAGTGATCCAGCTTTATGAAAACAAACAGACAACCCAACCTACAACAGATATTCTCATCCCTGGCACTGATGTGGAGGATTACTAGAGAGCATGAGAATGCTTGGGGGCTTATTTCTTCACTTGCATAAACTTTTGGGGTCAGCTGGCAAAAACTTGATCAAATCAAATCAATTCCAAGGCAATGCCTGTCTTGTCAGGACAAAATGGGAAACCTTTTGTTTCTGTGGGACTCGGGCCTTATCAGCTCGTTCTGTCCCTCATACTTCCTCAGCCCACTTGCAAATCCTCCTGGATTTATTGTAGATGTATGAAGCTTGCTGGAAATAATAGCACAAGCAAAGAGGCTAGTCAGCAATCGACTCCAAGCTCTAGGTAATACCAATGGGAAATCATTCACACAAAAGGTGCGCTGGGGTGACAAATGAAGAGAGTGCTTTGGCCCATTGAAGATGCTAGGAGCTTGGACAATGCTTACACACTAATACCAAACAGCTCATTTTATCTGATTACATACTGAGCGCTTGCCGGCTCCCACCCCTTCCCCAGTGCCAGCACCCTGCCCACCCCCGTACGCTTTCCCCTAAAGGACACAGGTTGCTTTCTTATGTGCAGCGTACCATGAAATGATAATCTAAAGCAGGAGCGTGTCTAAAAAACAATTGAACTTCACACAAAACGACTGTCTTCTTTCTCGTCTCTTCCCCAAAAAGACATCTTTAACGTTTGAACATGGCAACAACAAAGCGTTCCTTGATAAAACAGGAGGAAGATGAGGAGTGATTTATGCTTTTCTTTCCCACGTCTCCTTCCGATATCACTGAGAAAAGGAAATAATTCCTTTGTCCACTTTTTTATATTTAAGAATTTTCTCCAAACCCTTTATCAAACACTCATCCCACTCCCTACTTTTTTTTTTTTTTTTTTTTTTTTTTTTTTAAGAGATCATTAATATATTTCTAAAGGGTATCCTAAAGGCTTTGGAGGGAAAGACCTATCTGGGCCTTGGATCAGTTATTAAGCTGCACCACTACCACATTTTCCCCCAGGATAGTATGCTTGAAGCCAGCATGCTCTGAAGACCAGATTGCTCAGGCTCTTTTGGATGAGTCATGACGGTCTTATGATGGACCCTGGGAAATGTGCTCGCTTAAAAGGTGCTGAGAAAATTAAGAAAATTGTGGGTAACTTTGGAAGTCTTCTCCCCTAAAACTCACAAAGTACTTCAAACTGAATAACCACAATGGAAAATTATATAAAAAATAAAAGCAATCCTAAATGTGGCTCTCGTGTACTGACAGTAAGAAGAAAGGATGTAAATACCAATAATATCAATAAAGAGAAAGCAGGAATTTTCTGTATATAGTCCTTTGGTGTAATTAATTGAAGAAAAACAAATTGCTATACTGAACTCACTGATGTAATGAAATCATAGAATGATCCTGAAGAGCCTTTCATTGCAATAATAAAGGGTGCATTAAAAAGCAGACAAAAAGTTAGACATCAGCCAACCTGGAAAACTGTTTTGAAGAGTTTTGACAGAAAATGGAGCAGGTCTTTGGCTCCTCATTAACAGAACACTGAGCAAATGCTAGAGCTACAAGGAAAGCTAATGTTGTGCCACTGTTTAAAAAGGGTAAATGGCACGACCCAGGTAATTATAGACCTGTCAGCCTGACATCAAACCCAGGCAAAACAGTGCAGCAGCTGATAAGGGATTTGATTAATAAAGAATGGAAGGAGGGAAATATAATTAATGCCAGTCAACACAGGTTTATGAAAATAGATCTTGTCAAACTAACTTGATCTCTTTTTTGGATGAGATTGCTGGTTTGGTTGATATAGGTAATAGACTTGGACTTCAACTGCATATTTCACTTGGTATCACATCAAATTTTGATAAGAAACCAGAATGACATAGAAGTAACTTGGCACCTATTCAGTGGGTTTAAAACTGGCTGACAGGTCTAAAAATGTAATTACAAATGAAGAATATCTATTGAGCTGTATCTTGGCCCACTCCTATTTAACATCTTTGTCAATGATGCAGAAGAAAAACTCATCACTAAGGAAGATCACAGAGGGCTACTTACTTGGGAGGATGATAAATTATTAAGCAGCTTTGTTGCTGATCTCAAGTAATCTGGATAGTTTAGCTGGCTGAACACAGGAAATCAGTATGTGCTTTGAAGTGACTAGATTTAAGGACTTCCTAATTCAAAGATCCGTGGGTCATAATGCACAGTCGGCTGAACATGAACACATGAACTTCCAGCTCAATACCATGACCGATAGCTCTAATACAATTTCACATGAATAAATAGGAGAATATGAATGAGGCCTAGATTTGTTGCTTCTGGCTAGAAGCAGAGTCGATAGAGATGCTCTTAAGGTCTGTTTTCCTGACCATATACACTGAACAGACTTAAGCTCGACACTGAGTACTCAGGTGATACGGAAGGAAGTGCTACCAGGATGGCATCTGATCACTATTTCACTTATCAGCCCACCCACCCAGCTAGCATTATTTCTACCTGGAGCTGCATAATTTGGCTAAAATATCCACAACACAACTACGTCACCTCTATTCGTGTTGCTCCAGAGGTTGTGCAGTTTCTCACAAACATGATCCTACTGTGGTTTTCTCCTTCCCCAAGATTCTAGAACTCTATGGCCTGGGTTTCCTCTTGTTCCCAAGAGGAGGTCCATGCTCTTTTTTCCATATGGATGATGTACATCATCTGTTGATGTCATTATAAATTTGCCAAAGTTTTTCAAAACCAGAACTTTCAAAACCAGCAGTTTGTTAGCTGGATGGTCCAACAAGAATAGAGATCTAGATTAGTCTGAGGGCACACTAAAGTACTGTTGTATAGGTGATAGTCCAGGTGAAGGCATGTTTTTACAGAGAAAGCCCTTGGAAGTTAGCAGCATTCACATAGCTTATACGCTATACCAATGCCAATGACACAGACAAGCTGTCCTGTTCCATCCTCAGTTCACCTGAGAAGGGGTGAGGGAAGAGCCATGCCACACAAAGTAGACTGATGCACTCTTCACTGTATCATCCTTGAGTGTTTGGTGTATGGTGTTGAGTGATGAGAACATCAGAAATACTCTTAGAAGCATCTATCTAAGTTAGAAAGCTAACCCAAAGGCCTCCATTTATGGAGTGCTTCAGTAGAGCAAAGATTAGGACTGGACATTCACTTTCATCCACCATTTTCAGAAAAACAAAGCTTAGCAAGTAAAAAATAGCTGAGAGGACCATTTGGGATTTGCGGCTCAGATCAAACTGTGTAAGGGAAAAAACAGACGCACAACACTGCAGTAGTCAAGATGTGCTCAACCTGTTATTGTAACTTCTATGTGGTGTCCCAGATGCCTTGGGATGGACACAAATTAATAAGCACTTACCCGTTTTCTGATTTCGCACAGAAAATAAAAGTTAAAGTATTTTGGGGGGCTAGCTTTAAGATCCAGTTAGGTACACATCTATTTTAGACTGAATACTTAACACTTAAATATTTTATATTCATGTTTTTGACATTTAAGCAAAATTCAGCCTGTTTTTATGTGGCCTGATGTTCTTTCAGAGGTATTTTAATGCACACTGTTGTTTTTGTTGTAGCAAGTGTTGCTCATTTTGTCAGAAGCAGATGGTGTTTCCTGCATTTTATTTGTTCCAAAAATAAGCAACATCAAAATGTTCACTGCGGAGGTGTGGAGGAGGAAATGTCTGATGCATAAATACAGTTTCTCCCTCCCACTTCACTTTGCCATCGTTCTGGTGAAAGGAACTGCTTCTGCCTTGTTAAAAGTCTGCAAAGCCATGGAACTTGTGCTGTTGTTCTACCAGAGAGGACACATAGCTCCAACTAGTGTCTCTGCCAGAGCAAAGCTAACAGCTCCTAGGAGGCAACTCCGAGGGCTTTGTAAGAGCTTCTTTTTGGCCTGCAGAAGGGACACATTTCTTACTAGGCAGTGTTAGCACATAGCCTTAATTAGGACACATCAGGCTCCCTCTGTGGTCAATAGAGGGAAGTAGGTTTTTTCAGACAGATAGTAGAAGTTCCGTGTTCCAAACTGCCTATTAGAAGAGTTGCTAAAGAAAGACTGAAGAAACAGCCTGTAAGGATGCACTTTCAACTTACAATTTCATGGGCAAATGAAGTCTCCACTCTGACCTTCTTCCATGGGGAGGAACAGCAGTGCAGTGGCTACACAAGATTGCAAGGGACAGATGCTCCTGGGAGGATGGCTCTGAGGACTGCGCTGCTTTCCAGGGCTAGGCTCCACCAGGAGCAGGGAAATGTTTTGGGGGTGAGAGGGGAGATGCAGCCTGGCTTACATTTAGGAGCTCAGGGCAGAATGTAGGAGCTGCAAGGAGCCAGCTCTGTATTCATTTCAAATTCCTCGTGAAACTAGGGGCACATTTTTATAGAAAACATTTATAACAGCCTGAGCAGAAAGAAGACTCATCAGTCCTCGCTTCTGAGAGGTAAGCCCTGTGCAGCCACACATCTCCACAGCTGAGGTTTGCTCCCCAGTGTGAGACAATTAGGCCTGGGAGCACCAACAAGGTGGACCCTGGCAACAAGGAGCTGCACCGTATTGTCTACATGCACCTGAATACAGCAGTGTTGGGCCATTCCTTGATGCCTTCACCTGTACTGAGGTAGTTCATGCCAAGTCCCAGCTGGGGCTGTCGTGGGCTTCTACTCCACCAACCTCCCTACAACGAGACTAACCGGAGGTCCAGCTGCCCGGCTTTGATGGGACAGTTAGAAACTGTTTATTTGGCCAAACTATCTAGCAGCACATCTTTAAATCCTATGCTAGATAAAGACCTTGCAATAACTCCTGATGGCCTCCACCAGCCTGGAGACAAACTCGGCAAAGACCCTGAAACAGCAGCCAGTGAGCAATGTCAGGAGAGGAATATGTGGCATCTGGGAATATATTTTTCTGAATAAAGTATTATAAAAAGATAACCACTGCAGGGTGCCCTATTATGTTTTTATAATACTCCCCGTTTGCTTAATGTTTATCCAAAAAAGCTAATTATGCTTGTCGCTTAATGTAAATTGCTGGATAAATAAACACAGAAATAGGAGCTCAGTGACTGCTATGCTTTCTTTAAAATGCTGTCTGAAGGTTCATTATGCTAAGCACAAAAGAGAAGAGAACTTCTTACAGTGCACTTATTAAAGGCACATTTTCTACAGAAATGATTGTAGCATGATTGTACAATAGCATATAATTTGCTTTGTTGGCATTTTCAGCGTGAATCTTGAAGACAGCAGGCATGGATGGGAAAAGTGACGGCACGGCTGCTGCTTGTGCTGTTAGGAGCTGTCAGCAGCGATTCAGAGGAGGGTGCCCCTGCCCAGATGAGGAGTGCCGGCAGAGCATACAGATGACAATGGGGCAAGAAACCCCATGGCTCATTTGCACATATGCCTATCTCTGCGGTAGTTTTGATGCTGACACCTCAAAAGACTTACATGACAAAGCTATGATCGCTAACAGAAGAACATGCTGTTGCAGTTCACAAGCCCTGCAGATGGGATCCAAGCTAGCCATTGACACACAGCTGTACTTCCGTCAAGGGAGTCAAACATACCGCAAGGAGTTATGCCACATTAATGCCCTTCTGCTGGCTTAATGCCACCTGAAAGAGGACAGACAAGGAAAAAAATCAGAATGGTCCAGATGAACATCACTCACCTGGCACGTAACTTGAAGGTACGAAATTGATCAACACAGGTCATGACTTTGCTCCGTGGCCATGGCATTTCTGACGCAGCAGGAGGTGGCCTCAAGCCAGTGATAAAGTAATATCCACCCACCACACTTGGAGGGACTTTCCTGAGAAGCAAGAGAAGTAGCAAATTTCAGGAGGGTTAGGGGTTGTTCCTTGTTCTTTACAAATACAGCCAAGTAAAGGGAACAGCTACAAGAAAAGGTGAACATAAGAATGCTACACCTGAAATTGCCTATTAAAACACTTACTGGACTTAAAGAAGATACACAACCAAATATGAGTTTGGTCCTACTAACTTCAACATCCTACAGGCCCAAGTTGCTGTTTTCTTTGCATGCCACCAGGACAACTCCAGAGCCACCCAGGTCCTGACATAAGCAGTGAGGAGGCTGGGCCGCTGAGGCAAGGAGAGTAGGGACTGCTCTGGGCAGACTGCATTTTCTCTCCTAGCCATGGCCAGGCTGCAGGTCACTGGGTAGATTGAAACACTCACAAAAGAAATGTGTCTTTTACCTTTCTAGCCTCTTGAGAGACTTTTATTCGCCACCAGTTCCAGTCTGATGGATGTTTTAACTTTTTCTAACTCTTCCTAGGAGTTGTGTATTAGTTTGCACTGCTTTTGAAACTAAGTTGTTATCCTGAAAGGGCAGGAAGTGGGGATTAAGTCCATTAAACAGTGTTTGAACAACTCTCTTTTCACTGTGTGTTGTGGCTCTGCCGCCTGCCAGCGCATTTCTGCCTTTTCCAGGAACTGGCACTGCAGGATGGAGTGTGGATGGCTGAAGACCAGGCATTTGTACTGACTTTCATAGGTACCACACTGGGAGAATCAAGGAGGGAAACTCTAAAACAGAGGAGGAAGAAATGTCCCTGGCACCATTCTCCCTGCAAGTGTTTCTTGAAGTTTGGAGCTGAAGAACCTCTCTACTGCCTGTCGAATATAGAAGCAAAGAACTGTATTAGACTGCAAAACATGACAACCTAATTGTCCTGAAGGGTACTATTATTGTCTGCTTAATATGCTTTACAGTCCCGATGAACGGGGAAGGCTGGCTGACAAGTGCAGTATGATGTATCTAATGGCTCAATATTACCATGGTGGGTCCATAAAAGGAATCTAATTTCACAGTTTAAGGGAAATACAGATCATGCAATCATCACTTGAAGTCCGGTGATTTCAGCAATCTGGACAAGTAATTCTGGTTTAGGACATTCTGGTAGGTCAGCATTTTGCTTTATTTGACAGTGACTAATTTAAATCTGGGACCTAACACTGGAGACTATAAAGACTTTGGCATTACATGATAACGTAATGCCAAAATGCTAACTGCACAGGGATGTCAACAGGCATGTTTTTAGTTCTAACCAGATGAAACAGTGTATCTGAAAACATTACACGGCAGAGCAGTTTATACTACGCATGACAAAAATTGTAAATTTAATGTATGTTGCAGGTACAGATTCAGGTTATCATAGGTGCAGATTCAGGATTTCTTCTGGGCAATCACACATGGCAATCCAATTATTTCATACACACAATTATTTCATTTGTTTAAAAGGAAGACTTGCTTATATTTTGAGTACAATACATAGTTCTGAAAATAGACTATTTTCCTTCTACTGAAGATTATGCTGAAATATATCGTTGTACAGAGGACACGATTTCAGAAGTGTGTTCCTGTTTCCAGTGTAGGCTGCAGACAAAAGGGTGTGTCTACTGTGTCTACCCTGTTTCCATTTGTTCTCTAGAAAGATTTAAGACAAGATGTAAAAACTCACTATTTGGGGAGCTGGAAATGGCCATATTTTAAGTACTTTTACAAGGCAGATCTCAGCCTTCTTGAGTTTTCAATAAACTTGTGCTTCTTCATCCTCTTCTTCCAGTTGCTGGTCTGCTTCTTGGAGATTTCTGTGATCAAGGCTGGAACAGCATCCTGGGTCTACAGGAAGAAACTCCCTTAGGCCTTCTAGAGAGGTCAGAAATCTCACCTCTTGTGCAAAATCTGTCTTCTTCTTCAAGAGAACCTTCAACTGGTTCTTCCAACATTAGAAGGTAATTCATATGTAAGGGAATGAGTAGTAAGAATTATATCAAATCAAAGAGGAATAAAAAAAAAAGACCACAGACTAAGTGTATATCTTTTTTGGCCCTTCCCAAGTGAACAGTTAAGAAATATACCATGTTGTAGCTCAAAGCATCTTTTCCTAGCTCTGTTGTCAAGTACAATGGTGCTTACCTCTAATTCCCAGTGTTGGCAATGTTCTCATTTCATTGTCCACTTAGAAACCTTGCAAAAAATACCTCTGTCTATGTTATTGGGATAATAAATGTGCATGCCTGCTTGTAAAATTCTGGAAGAGCTATCTTCTGGGCTAAAGTGTATGGTATAGAAAATAAATATTATAATTTAAATAAAAAACAGCCAGAAATTTCTAGAGCTCAGCTTTTTATTATTAAAAGCTGTGACAAAGCAAATAGTTTTATTTGACAAAGAAACTTTAATCTGTCCACTAGGAAGCCTTTGGCTTGCTAATCTTTGCTGTTTGGGAATGAAGGACCTCTGAAACACTTAGGCACCCTACATGCAAAGACTCTGCCTAATGCATTTGGCTTTTTCAGAAAATCAAAGACTTTCTTCACTGGGAATTTAAAAACAACAACAACAACAACAAAAAAAAAACTGAAGCAGACAATAAGTCTTATGGCTTTCTCAGTAGGAGTTCAAGGAAAATTCATTGATACAAAGGTCAAGATGATACTTCTCCTGCAAACTACGGACAGTTATGATGGTTGTAACTGTGTGGGAAGCATGGGCTTTGGTGAGCAGTTTTTATAAGCATAGAATGCCACTGGACATCTAATCCTGCTAAATTTATGCAATTATTTATTTCAATGGGATGATTCCTGTGAACAGAGTGAGCAGGATTTGGCTTTGGCTATGGATAAGTGAAGAGGACACCAAAGCGTAAAACGGCAGCTTAGAATGACGGAGGAGCTCCTAATCCTGGGGAGCCCATTTACACTAGCCAGCACAGTTCAGACAAAGCACTAAGGGGAGGACATGGTTGCTTTCTGAAAAGAAAAAAAGAAAGAAAATTGACCCTAAAAGAAAAATCCATAATCAGGAGGACCATCAATAGAGGAGATTCCCATTTGGTGTGGTACCTGCTTTCGACCAAGAAAATTCCCTACATTTGTTGATCCTAATCCAGCTGGCCTGACTTGGATTTGTAAGCACCAGATGCATTGCAATCAACTATAGATATTCTAAAGAAAATCAAATAAAGGCTTTTTTCAATAAGTAGCATTCTTGCAGATGGATGAAGAAGACAATCCGTCACAAAATTAATAAAATTACTTCCTCTCCTTCCAAAATATTTAAGACGTCTGAATCAAGCTGCCTTTAGCTTGTATACATATCAGATTATAGAAGAGCTGCCTCTTTATAATTTTTTTTAAAGGATGGCAGCCTTAGTTCAATAGAGTTAGTGAGGCAATCCTTTAAGCTGTGTCAAAATGCCAGTTATCCTCAGATGCCACCCAGATTTGAATAATTTAGAAAGAGACAAAACCACAGAAAAGAGGAATCATCCTTTGACTACTTTTGCTTTTGACACGGCTGCCTCCCTCTCCCTTTTACCAAAGCATCTTCGTCTCTCTATCAGTCATGACAAGTGCCAATCAAACCTTCTGTTTCTAAGGTTCTAGGGGAAAATGAAACATGAAACATTTTCTAACAATCACTGACCAAAGATTCACTATCAGTGTGTGGTCTGGGGGAAGCCAGCCTTTTCCTTTTTCACTTCTAATCTCTGACCCACTGTTTACCTCTTCTTTCTTATATACTTTAATCTCTGTGTTGCTCCAAAGGATCCTAAACAAATTGTAGGTCAGCATGGATTAGGCTGCTTTGTTACCAATGATTAATACATTTACTTTTGCTTTAACATCTTCAGCAACAGCTGAATGTCAAAAAGATCCAGCAAGAGTTTGTTTAATCTCAACAAAAACTATACTCACATCTTCTTACAATTGCATTGTCAGCCTCAGCATAAAGAACTGGAACACAATAGGAGACAGTGACCATGGACCTGCATTGTTAACATGTATTTTCAGAGACACTATTCTAGTAATTTAGTATTAGCAGTCAGATTCACAGTAACCTTCATTAGATCAGAACAAAAAATTAAGCTTCAGATATTTTCTTAAGAGTCTGTATTCTGCTCCCATTTGCTCAGCAGTTTCACTGTATTTAGAGATGGTGTACGCAGCTTGACAGTTGTGGAAATATTTTCAGTGTAACAATTACAATAAAAGTTGCTTGACAATGATGTAAATGTATGGATCAGAAATAAATAAGGAAGTTACTGGACACTTTGGACTAATTTCAAAAGTAAGGATCCGAAAGCTCTCTTTAAAGCATCTTAGATGTTTCTAGACTCAGGGAAGCTTTCATAGAAACACAGAATGTCTTGGATTGAAAGGGAAACTCAAGGATCTTCACGTTCCAATCCCCTTACCACATGCAGGGCTGCCAGCTGCTACATCAGGTACTAGATCAGGCTGCCCAGGGCCCCATCCAGCCTGGCCAGAGATGATGCATCCACAACCTCTCTGGGCATTGTTAGTTTCTTAAATTAACTTTGCATCTGCCTCGTCTTTGAAAGTATATTGGTGTGATTTATAAATATGGGGCTGCTGTCCCGTCTTATCTTTTTGCATAAAGTTCAAAATTTGTGCCATCAATTTCAAAGTAACTTCACCACTCTTGACTCTTTTTTCTCTCACCTACCATTGCTTGATGTCTCCCAAGCATCACCATCGCCTGGCCTCTATTCATCCACATCTCTGACAATGAGCACCATTGTTTTTCCAAATTTAGTCAGCATAGGAAGTGACATCCAAACCTGAACTATCAGATCACAACCCTTCCTTCATCAAAACACTCCTGTCCACTGTCACCTTGTAGAGCCTCTTCTCATTGCAAGTTCTACAGAGAGATTGCCCCCGCAAAAACTGCTAGCACAATAAGTTTTTGAATGTAGTTTACATGCCTGACAGATGAGTAATATTTCCAGTTGCTATTTATACCAGATTTTTTTTTTTTCCAGAGTTTTCACCAATAGCAATTGCATGGTAACCTGGATTTTTGTGTCAGAAGGATCTTCATAGGTTTTCCTTTCATTGACAGAAAAATAAAACTCCTACCCAGTGAAATTTTAGAAATTTTGGACTGATTTGGAAATTGTAAGAATATGCACACATGTATTTTTATGCAGTATTTCATAGGATCCACCCAAATTTCCCCAGTGTAGTGTGTCTATAAACACACTATCTTATCTATATAAATATATTGCCAAAGTTAAATCCAGAGAAAGGGTGTACGTAAATTCATGTGATATTGGAGAAAAAAAAAAACAGTAATTGCATTACTAATTAGCCAAGAGCATTTAGGTCCCAAACTCAAGCAATAAAACCTTTAAAAACAAGTGGAAAACAAGGGCAGTGTTCATTCAGCACGCCATGAGATATGTAACTAAGACAAACTGACAGATCAGAGGAAAAAAAACATATGCATGAGCTGAGATCAGATAAGAAAAAGAAC
>JAOWBP010000001.1:49630262-49656842 GCA_028571105.1 Tragopan temminckii | reverse complement strand
AAACAAGGGTCCCAGCTCTCTGGCTTGGATTCAGTTTCACTCAAACCTGTCAGAAGGCATTGCTATAAAGAAGTCTAAAGAAAGGCAAAGAGATTTTTATCAGATTTCAATTATTAACAAGTTTATAAGAATAAGTCATCAATTCCTTAGTTTACCTTAACTGTCTTGGTTTTCCATGTTATTCTAAGAAAAGATAAAATGAAAAAAATATTCTAATAATTAAAAGGTCCTTTAAGAGATTTAAAAAAATAAAAAAAAAATAATAAAAAAAAAAAGGTAAGGAGAAAGAAAATTGTACCAAAATAGTAATAATATATATATATATATTTTTTTTTTTAATTAAAAATTAAAAAAAGAACTTTAACCTAGATATTTTCTCTGCCAATTTTTTGCATGCTAGCAAGAATTACTCTAACAAAGATGATGGCTACTGTGCACGCTTAGCCCAGGCTGCCTCATGTCCCAGCACATCTTCTGCCTTCCACCCAGTGCCTGCCCCAAAGGTCCAGCTGCATGTTGCCTCCATGGCTCCACGAGTACTTATCTCCCCAGCCAGTGCAAAAGCAGGGCTGTGCAAGCCACTTCCAGGCAATCTGCCTCAGTCTGCAGTAAGGGGGATTTCTTCAGCTTGGAAAGCAGATTTCAGAAGGTATTCCTGCTGGTTTCCATCACTTCGCATGAATTTCTGACTTCACTCTTGCCTCCTCCAAAGAGATAGATGCTGGGCTGCTTGGAAATATTGGCCTTGGCCTCTGTCTTGCAGAAGCCCAAGATCCAGTCTACGGGGCACAATAACCTAATAACTTGGCTATGGGTAGATGCTGGATGGATAGACTCTAAGCTATAGCCCAAATTCAGATTCAGATCTAAGCCAAACATGTGACAGTGACATCCTCCAAACCAAAACACAAGACCTGCAGGCAACATCACTATGGCCACCTCGCTTCCACTAGTTATCTTTACCTTAGTTTCATTTGTTTTCACTGTATGTTTTGTCCCACTGTTGCCAAAGGCAATCAAAATATTGCAGTTGAGGGGCTTGGCTCCTACACTGAATTCTTTTACCTTTAAATAAACTGTTAGTGACAAAAAGCATATTTACCTCTCCACAACACAATCCATTGAAAACAGATATCTAAATTCAATTGACAACTCTGAAAAAGTCTTAAAAAAAATAAATTATATGCTATATGCATAAACAGCAGCAAATGCCATCATCTGCAAAATAAACTGTGCATTTCAGGGGAATAAAATGGTAATCTGCATTGTGGTCCTCTGCTGGGGCACCTTAGAGAAGCTGATGTTCAGATAGTAGTTGACTGATTAGTCTTAATTCAAACAAAACTTCCCAAAGAATAAGAAAGGTGTAAAGACCATCTGTAAAGTTTGAGATAATATGAGCAGTGTGTTTGCTGGACTTCAGCACTGCACATACACACCTCCTTGCTCCACAGCAAATCAAGAGAGAATAGGTTAATTTAAACCACCTTTAGCAGGGCTTTGAGCCTATTCATTCTGCTTCCCAGATTTTCATGGGCTAAGATCTTGCACCTGTTTGCCTTCTGCATCTACTCTGAGCGTCATCTGCTCTGCCCGTGATCCTTCCATGTCCTATGGAAGAAGTAGGAGAAATATAAAAAAAAAATTGTGATGAAAGTACCTTTGAATGTTACACTGATGGAAGTTACACTGTTTTAGTTGTGAAACTTTTATGGTTTAGGATTTCCTTTGTCACTGCTTACTGTAATTAACTCCTTGAGAACATTATTTGTTAACTGCAGCTCATAAATAATTGTGGTTGGGTCGGCCCAATTACAGAACATGAGTAGACCTTTCATAAATAAAATATCCCTGATGTCTTCACACTAATTGTTTTGTAACTCTAGCCTCGCATATCCAGGAGTTGCTGTGCTAAAACACTGTAAATCAGTTTAGCACTTCCATTCACACATTGAGAGACTCTGTGACAAACAGGATCACATTTCTTATCCAGACGACCCCTGCTAAGCAGTCAGTTGGAATAAAGTAATTTGAACAGGTTCACATTAAAAAAATATATGACATTACCCAGAGGAAGCTCTCATGCTCCTACTTCTGTCCCCATTCCTACAACAGTGTATTCTTCTGTTGAACAGACAAATGTTCTTCCTGCAGCCAAATTCATTACAAAACTTCAGCAAAGCAAAAGGAAATAGTTGACAAAAACAACTGCTTTTTCTATCCTTGAAGAGGACAGTTTAACAGCTAACAAGCCTTGATGTAGCCTCCAGGTGTTCAAAGACAACCTCCAACCAAAAGCCCACCTGTGCTGTCATCAGTGTCTCCAGGTGCACATGGGGCACCAGAGTCCTTTATCCACAACTCTCTCTCCTGCTTTTGTCCAAGGGAAAAGCATGTGGTTGACACTTGGAACAACAAAAGCAGAGATTGCACTCTGTTTTGGAAAAACAGCAATGGGTGGGCAAAACTTGTCTCAAACAAAAAGAGTTATTTTGCTTTTAATGTCAGAGAGCAATAAGGTAAGGTGTACGTATAGAAAGAATATCAGTACTTTATTAGGATAAACCACACCAATCTGCTGCCTGCATTAGGAAAGAAAGCTGTATTGTATGGACAATGATATTTCAAAGAGATGTAATAACTGTTACACCAATTTCTCTTCGTTTAATGATCTTATGGAGTTAACTTTTATTTACTGTTATAGCAAAAAGAACATCTCCCTGATTAAAAGATGAGAAGTTGAACTTCCCCAGCAACATGATCTTCTCAGTATGAAGATAGGATATAGGTTGAAAGGAAAATACATCTTTTCATGAGGGGCTTTAAGAGAGTCACCATATTAACTAGAGGAATTCTCTCTTCTCCAGGGGAAAGAAAAGCAGGCAGCAGGGAGCACTTTGAAAACTAAACTTTACCTGTTTCTACTTCCTACTTATCTGATAACTAGTAGAGCAAACAGCAGTCATTAACCAAAGAAGATTCAGATAATTTTATTCCCAAATGCTTTTTGCAATACGTTTTAGGAGTAGATAAAGCATTCCTGAGGGTACTAGGAAATTTTATTCCAATAGGCTGCAATCAAAAGAACAATGAAAAGTAATTTACCTTCTGTAGCACACAGAATCTCGTAGTTATCTCCTGGTAAAGAAGAGATGCTCAAGGCTACATTAGACCCAGAACCATCTTACTGTAAAGAACAAAATCTGAGATGCTGATATAAGTAAAGTGAGACATGTGCACACGAGTACTGCTTCCTTCCTTATGTTTACAAGACTATGCTATGCAGATACACTGCACTACATGTGAGGACATTCAGTCTGAAGATTCAGTTACACAGGTTGCTCTGGTCAGCAACTAGTCTACAAGCAGCTACACTGGGAATGGTCTGTAAAGTTTTTTTCAGCTACGTTGCTGAGCGCTAAAGGGACCATGAGTTAGCTGGAGTATATTTTGACCACCGGAGGGCTCCTACATTTTTTTCCTTTATTAAATAAAAGCAGTAAGGAATGGGTGGCCTCGTTTAGAGTCAGTGAAAGAATAACATGTAGCTAGCAATGTATTTGATGAATTTCATCTTAATTTTTATGTGAATCACTGTGGACACTGAGTGCATATGTATTCAATCTATAAATTACTCAAAGCTAGTCACAAATGCTTTCATCAAATGTTTTTGGATTTGCAAATACTTCAAATGTTGTCATTCCAGTTGAATGTCTTTCTCACAATCTGCATTATCACTTCAGCTATTAGTGCATCAAAGCCAACCTATATTTTTAAATGTTTGTTTTCTTTGTATATCATTTGCTAAATAGTACAAATTGTCAGATAAAAGGTTACTGAAAATAAAGTATTAAACTTGTGGTGATTTCTGTCTCTTCTGGATGAGGTTAAGCCTGCAGTTGCTCACTCATTTTGGAGGTGTATCACTGAGAAACATCACTAAGCTTCACCTAGCTAAAAAAAAAACACAGCTAGGACTTGCCATTTCTGTGCCCCAACATACAACTGAAATGGCATTTTCAGGGATCACTTGAGCTTTAAAAACTGATTTGCAGGTCTGTTTGGGACAGGAAGTCAAGACCCTTTCAGATCTTTGTAGAAGACAAGCAAGTAGCTGTTTTCAGAATCCAGATCAAACATGGTTCTCACATCACTGATTCTCACCTTATATGTACATGATGGTCAGACTAAGTCATAAAATCTCCTCAGCATGTTTAACAATAACAAGTCACTTGTCACATTCGATAGAGCTCTGATGAATTAGAGGATCTGGGCCTGTTTACAGTTTAACCTAGTCTCTTCTTGTTTCAGTTGTTCAGTGCCCTGAAACTTCTCACAGATTTTTTTTTTTCAGTCTACATTCACACATTTGAGTGGAAGTTACTATAGCTCTTGAACCCACTATTTTCCTTACCCACCAGATAAACAGCAGATAAACGCGTTTAGTCCCTCTGGGTTCTACTCAGACATATATATTCCTCCTGTCTTATCTGGGTTCATGCTGCTGTAGTAATAGCAGAGATGTTTTGCTGATATCTCAAAAGTGGACTATCAGTCTTTTTTCCTAATTCCCTTGCAAATATAACTTCCTTTGTAAGACCATTCTGGTTTTGCCTAGTACTTGCAAGCTCTACTCATAAAACAGAACTTGGGCAAGCATTTTCCTGTTGAATGTGGTATGACTAGCATAATTTGTATGACAGCCAAACTAAATGTCAGGTTGACAAAAATCACTTACTACAATTTAACAAACTCCTTTATGCACTTTTGATGAGAGATGAATGTTTCACACCACTCTTAAGAAGCCAGAGGAACTAAACCTCTCAAGTTCTCTAGCTTCCAGCAAAACAGCAGAACAGAAAATATTTATCTAAATTATAGGTCCATGATAAAATACCACCTCCAGAAAAAGAAAATTCAGCAAGGTAGGGAAAAATTTGTTTACTGTGGGTTTTTAAGTATTTTTAAACAGAGTGAGGCTTTCATCTTCCTTAGACTTCAATACTGGAGCTGGAAGGAGTTTCTAACAGCAATGTATAATGTATTCATGCATTCTCTAAATTCTTCCTTTTCCATTTGAAATCCATAATATTTATCAAAACTTTCAAATTGATTTATAAATTACTCAAGGAAGGGCCATTATCTTAAGCTTCTTTCCCATTTGTTAGTGGACTCACCTGTGATTCCAGCAACAGAACACTGTCTGCTTCAAAGCTGAGCCCCATTGCTCTTCACAGTGTTGAAAACTGAAATCTGCATGAAAAAAATCAGATTAAGAGTAGTCAAGTCCTTAGTAAGGAGCCTGTGGCCCTCTTCCCTTTTGAAGCATAGAAAATTATTCTCACTATATATTCAGATTTAAGCACAAGGGAAAAGTGTGGATGTCATTACAGTGAGAAGTCTTGAAGTAGGAACAGTCAGCCGCAATTTCTTTGGGGTGGTTTGATTTTCTAGTACTCATCTAGGCTTACCTTTTCTCCTCTAGCAAATTACCTTTAGGTTGCTTCCCCTCACCTGGTTTTACCTGATTGCCTCAACTTCCAGATATTGTTGTAATCTCCTCTGTGGGGTTTATAATGACATTTGAAACACAGATTGGAAAGAACTGACTTAAACCAAGGTGAGCTCTTCTCACTGAAAACCGAGTGTAGAGAGATGCATTTTATGTTAAGAGGGTGCATTCCGATAGAATGATCCTGCCTGGCTCATCTTTAGGGGTCTTTTCTTCTCCTTAGGGAGAAACAGTAATCCTTATCCCAAAATGAAGGTCACCTGAGAGGAGAAGATGAGCAAACATCTCACAAAACAATTCTGCACTTTAATTGCCACCAGACTGCCTTGATTTGGTTCCCTCATTCATCCCACCTCTATTAGGATGTCAAAATCCATTTTCCTCTTTGACAGACTGAATCTAATGTCAGGTGAGATGCAGCCAATCACATTTCTTCACCTCATCCCCTGTTCAGGGCACTGAGGTCAAGGTCCCCTGGCACAGACTGCCGGGTGGTCGATGTGTTGCATAGGAAGGCTCTGCCAGCACAGCTGGGGCACCCCTGGCATCTCATGGAAACTTAACGTTCCTCTTCTGAAGGAAAAGCTGCACACTAACATGGCTTCTTCCACAGCGCCTGTCTCTTGAGGTAGACTTCTCAAGTCTTCGTGTTTGCCACCCGGACAACCTAACTAAACCCAACCTCCAGATTCATTCCTGTAAGAAAAATATAATTCCCAAATAAGAAGAATAAGCATGCAGTTCAGGTATGTTACCAGCTTTGAAGCTCATTCTTCAGGGTCTGATATAGATCTGGTGCACTTTGGATAAACTGTGTACCCTCACAGCGATCACAAAACAGTAGATCTCAGCTGTGTGTGATTGATACGTAAACTAAGAAAGCTTGATAACAGAGACCATTCCTTGCTATTCTCTGCTGGATGGCCAGGCCTTAACAGTATCTGAAACAAGTGTAATAGAAGTATTCAGAGGAACAATCTTTTCTATTCTAACCAAATCTGGCAGAAAAACAATTACTTTCCCAAGTACTGCTTGCTGGGTTCTGTTTCAGCCTCTTATATCTGGTACACTGCACAGTCTGTATCTGCATATCACACCTCGCAGAGCCACAGCTCCTCTGTAACTTCTCTGTAAAACAGGAGTGCCCCAAGCAATGTAAGACTGCTTTTAGCACCACGAAGCTCTTCCCAAAGGTTCTCACACCGGTGGCACTCAGACATATGAACTGACACAACACAAACATCTGTAGCGACAGCAGGCCCAGGATGTTGTCTATTAGATTCAAAAAGCGCACACAGCTGTGGCTCACATGTCAAGATAATTGCTGGAAGAACTGAGCCTATAACCCCTCCTCAGCCAATTCTGATCCCATCTCACCCCATCTTCTCAGTGTTAGCCATTCTGTTGTATGTAAAACACTCTCTTATTTCACACTTCTTTTAATTGTGCTAGCAGAGGTTTAGCCCTGAATTACATGCAGTTAAGAAAGCTTCCCACCCTCATGAAAAAGAACCCCTTCATGTTTTGTATCTTTAATGCAGCCAATTTGCAGGGTCCTTTAAGAGCAGCTGCTAGTTTTATGTGTCAAATGACCACAAAACAAAAGAGAGGGTGCCAGTGCGTTGTGGGTTCTGCTGACACAGCACACCATTTCAATTGAAAACAAGAACTAGAAGGAGCAGTTTGAGAAACCTGACACTAGCTGTTACCTTTAGAAACCACATCTTAAAAATAAAGACTAGCATGCATAGTACATATATATATTGTTAAATGCATGTTAGATGTTGTTGGAGACACAGGTGATCGTCACGTCCTTCTGAAGAAATATCTGTTACAAAAGAAAAGGGAGCAGAGAGGGTGCCATTTCTCTATCACTATGGTAAACGCCTAATGCACTGTAAACAGAGCAGGTCATGCAGTAAAACGTGAAGAAGCTCTTTTTTAATCATCTGAATAGAAATTTAATATCTATGCATTTGCTAAGTAAGGCAACTTGCCCAAGCAACCAGATACACAGAGCCTTATGCGTTTATTCTGCCTTTGTTGCTATTGAACGAAGCTCCTATGTCACAAGCATTAAGGCTGGTATTTACTAAGCAGTTGAGGGCACATTAAGAAAATTAGGACACCCAAACACGTAAGGAAACCTGAGAAATCAAAGAAAATATTCATATATACAGCATGACAAGGGGAAAAAAGAAAAAAAAAAAAAGAACATTTCTAGTAGTTTTGCTCTTCTAAATGATGCGGTCCAACAGCTAGGATTCCAATTCCCCAGGTCAACCCCAAATGTACGCTGTGCAGAGGAGCTGAGCATCAACAGTTTAGATCTTGGTCATGCTGTGAGGACTGGAGAATAGTGGGGATGGCATGTTGCTACCACACATTGCCCATTGCAGCTGAGCTGCAGCTGAGCTGCAGCAGAGCAAGAGGAAAAAAATAAACTATTACCATCCAGGAGACCTATGAACTATGGTAGGACTGTTTAAGCATTATATCAATACTATCTGTCAGCTTCCAGGAGTTAACAGAGCCCTGACTCTTTTTAAAGGGCAATTGCAAGGTAAGAGCAATGCCACAGAGACCAGTGTGCTTCAGTTTTCACCCTCTTTTCTGCGCACCTGACAGGAAGGGTGGCTGCTGTCAAACAGTAAGGTCACATGAACATAGCAAAATTCACCTTCCCAGTCTGGGAGAATGAAAATCAATTGACTATTCAAAACTGAATAGCAATAAAAAAGCTCATATTCAATAGCCTAGCAGCAAAGACCACCATACTATTACAGCAGGAAAATCCTCCAGCAGCCTTTCAACACAGCTTTTTACAACACAGAAAGCACTACCATGTGAGAAAGTCTTTCCAGAAGCCTGCCAAATATTCCATTGCCCTCTCCTAATCCTGAGGATAAATGCTGGACCAGACCTGCAGTTCACAGAATCATAGAATCTCAGAATACCCCAAACTGGAAGAAACACACAAGGTCCATCAAGTCCAACTGCTGGCTCCACACGAGACCACCCAAAATTCAAACCATGTTCCTGAAAGTGTTTTGAGACTTTCTTGAACTCCAGAAGCTGAGTGACCATGGATCACTGCCCTAGGGAGCCTGTTCCAGTGCTCAACTACCCTCTCAGTGAAGAACCTTTTTCTACTAACCAACCTGAACCTCTCCTGCCATTCCCCGAGGTTCTTTAGGAGGAAGCAAATATTTCTGATGATTTGCCTGGGACAAATTAGAAATCCCTTTGTGTGATACATGCAGAATTAGTTTTGCAGAGAACTAGCATATCTTACCTTTGCGTGGGCAGAAAACAAACCAGGACTGAAGCTGAAGACTGGGTTATGAACAAATGTAAATTCATATCCAGAATATTAGTATAACAACTATTTCAGAGGAGACAGATATCAGATTATGCGTCTGGATCAAACAGCTCTTTTAGATGGTATTTCAGTAGGCATATGTGAAGTTCTGAGCTAAAATCTTTCATGACATGAGCTTTAAATAAACAGCTCACCTAAAAATACTTTGTTGTCCTGATGATAATCCCTCTGTGCCTTCAAAAGTTTTACATACAACTTGAGTTCTGATGAGAAAAAGAGAAGGTCCTTTCCCTAACCTTATGGTATTTGTCTGTAGTGAGGATTTCCAAGTTCAAGCTCCTTGTTTGAGGTGGGCATCTGAAAGAAACACTTTGTCTTTTAATGATTTCAGCAAGCTCTACACAGGATCTCCTCCCTATGCAATGTTCCTAAACTACTCCATGTAGTTACGACGACTTCCCAGAGGTTCCACACATCTCTCCCCTTCTGGCAAATGTATGGCAAAGGGATAATTTTCTGAGGTTGGATTTTTATCTCATTTCCTTCTTTGCATTTGTTCATAGTGAGATATTTTAAAGACTCAAAAGCTTCTGTGTTTGTACCACTTGTCTATGTACGCACAGATTTTTGTCACCCTTTGCTTAATTGCTCCATTCTCGCTGAATATTTGTACTTTCCCTTTCTCCCATTTCTTTTTCCTTATTAAAATGGTAGATCTCAAGAAGAAGATGCCCTTCTTTTTTTTTTTCTTTCTCTGTTTTTAATACAACTCCTAACATGGTGACTTGTTGGTATAGGTTGCTATAATAATCACGGATAACACAATATTCCTCTGTGCAACATAACTTGTCTTTATTGATCACCATGTACCATAAGCAGCTGAACCGTTCTAACATTATAAATGCTTTGGATCCGACACTAGAAGCTGACTGGTGCCTGTGTGTTTCCATACCACAGCCTAATGCCTAAACTGACGGACACACCCCCCATCGCAGCAAGCCCTACTTCCTAGCAGTTAAGCACTTTGCCTCCAGTAAGGCTTGTAAAATGCAAATTCCTGGTAAAACACACAAACTTCCTTTTCATATTTGTGAATAAGATTTTATATATTCTTTTCATGAGCATTTCCAACTATTCTGTTCATGCTCTCACTTGCAGATAGAGCCTTTCTTTGGTTTCGTCTGTATTTTTGAGTTAAGGCTATTAGCTGTTCTTCAGAAAGCCTTGAAATATACACATGCATACACAAAATAGGTGGGTGTGAATACATGTACATATATACCCACCCACATGTGTATGTGACAGATGTATACGCATTGTATGGAACAAATGCAAATGAACATAGAGTTCTGATTACTTCTTTCACTTTGCTTGCCAATAAGGAATTACTGAGACATAGTAGCCTCATGACTTAAAAGATGAGACCATGCTATTGCTATTTTTACACTTCTGAGGAGAGTGCAGGTGTTTCAAAGCATTTATGAAATTGCTTGATTGACTCTTATATAGAAGTCTATTGACAATACTTTGAACCTCTGCAGCGAGGCTGTAAAAGATTTGATTATAGTAACAATACTAACCGTCATGAATGTCATAAATCTTAAGAGAAAGGACACATATGTCACATATAATGCATGAAAAAGTTGTCCTTTTATCATGGATAACTTACCATTGTGTAGATATTCTGCTGATCAGCTACTGCATTATTTGAATAAGTATCTGATGTCTTGTTTTCTTTCAAGGAGGCAGGTGCAGGACGAAGTAGGAAGCCTGCCAAGAAAGATGATAAATTGCCACTCGGTGCTGGGGACCAGTGCAATACTGCCAGGAATTAAAGCAGTGGAGTAATAAGAAACTAGGAAGAAAATAACTTCTCATTCCCAATAAACACATTGAGTCCATTTTCTTTATCCATTACAATTTTTAGTTCATCTAAAACAAAGCATTCTCATTATATCACTGCACACAATGTAAAATAGCTTTAGAAAACATCCTATGACTTACAAGCCATGAAATTTTAAAATAATGATATCAGTTGCTTTTCTGATAGGGAAGTAATCCTGAAGCTAGCAAGTTCAAATAAAATAACACAGAAAAATAATTGCAAAGAAGCTTGATCTTCAGCTTTCAAAATCCATATCAATTTTGGTTAGGGTTACTCCCTGATTACTGATTTATTCAGTAACAGTGCAGTTGAAAGTGACAGGGAGCCCCAGATGTCCCAAGTTTCCTTATTTCCTCATTTAGCCTCGTCTGCACTGAATTTGATCTGATATAAATTAGCTTGGAAAAAAAAAAAAAAATCATGTGATTTACATTCATTTCTGTGAGAAATAGAGCAAACCTTGTAGCAACTTTACAATTGAGTGCCTACACATGAGTTATGTGGGTTGCTCTGAAAGAAATGTCTCCTATTTATTTCCCCAGAAATTCTGATGGATACAAAGAGCACAATAACACTATTTGATAGAAAAATTTCTCAGCTACAAAACGCTATTTTTCCATATAGTCATCATCATTAGCTAGACACTTTCACCAGCAATGAACAAGAGCCTGCATACCATGCTTGTAATAATCTGCACCAGTGGAAGTGACCCACTGCTTCACAGTTGCTATGACAGCATCATTACTAGGAAAATGTTGCCCACGCAGTCCATCTGTCATCAGCCCAAAAAGATGGAAGTGAGAAGACATCAAATCCACACTATGCGGTGGATGTGGTAGGACAGTCCAGCCAAGGTTGGCAGTGTGCTTCGCAGTCAAACTGGTATGGGGCTTGGCATAATAGCGTTGAAAAAAAAAAGGTTGTCTTCTTCATGGGCCTGACCCTGCAATTTCAAGACTTCTGCTTAGTCAGTGTTGCAATATAGCAGTCAGAGTTGGTGGTTTGACTAGATTCCAGGAAACCCAGAAGGATCATCCCTTTTCTATCCCAAAAGACAGTGCACATGCACATCACTTCCTGAGGGCTGCATCTTGAACTTTTTTCTTCAGTGGGAAATTCCCAAGTTGCCACTTCATGGACTGCTGTTTTGACTGAGTCTCCTAGTGGTGACATCACATCTCATCGCTGGTAATGATGTGATCCAGGAAACCATCACCATCAGCCTTGTACTGGTTCAACAGGTCCTGACAAACTTGCATATGATGTTATTTCTGTTTATTATTTCTGGGACAAACTCAGCACGCACTTTGTGATAGTCCAGCATTGCCACCATCAATTCAGCTCCTTACACAGCTCCTGGTCATAATCCTGGTCATAATCTCACAGATGAGCTGACCAAGACACTCTTAATTTCATGATGTGACAGCTGTTCATGACTGTCCAGAACATGGCTTGTCTTTCACGTCACTGACATCACTGCTGAAACACACCAACCACTGCTTCACTGTGCAGACATCCACAGTTTGGTCTCCAGAAACATTCAGCAAGTGTTGATGAATGTTAATAGGTGCCATTTTTTCCACATGGAGGAATTTAGTGACACACCTTTACTTCATATACACTTCCAAGTTAGATACTACTTTGTCAGACTGTAAAATTAGAACTAAATTGAAATACCAATTATCAGTGGCATTCCTCTTTTGCATCATAATAATTTATGGCAATAGTTATATTTTGAGATTGGCCATAAGTCAAACAATTCATCTTCTGAAATTTTCACCTCAGTAAAGAAAAGATGCCTTAAATCTAGCAAGATGAGAACTACTGAATAAACATTTTTAAAGCTTGTGTAAGATCTATATTGTCATCTGTACCGTGTCCAGAAAACTGCATGACATCTAGAATGAATGTTGAAAAGCTGTATACTATTTAATCTCATCTACATTCTTTCTAGAACTGTTCATCTTACCACCAAGACAAAGGAATTATGTGACAGAGAAAGACAGTTAAACATCTAGGTGTTGATTTTTCAAGTTGCTTATCCCTCAGTAAGTTCTGATATTGAAACTACTATTTAGCAAATGTAGATGATGTCCTAGCTTTGACTGTTACGCATGAAGTCTGTTCATGTCTCAGTTTATCTTAACTAAGGGAATTTTCCTCTTTATAGATGCAACACTGTCATGGTTAGTTTGGTTCCTCACACAGTGTGGATAGTAAAATACCAAAGACAGCAAAACACAAAATATAACTCAGGGCAGTATAACACATTTTAAAGAAGTTTCCCTAAAGGAGAGAGTGAGACACTGGCAAAATCTAAGGAAAAACTTTACATTCTTTCTGTGTCTGAATTTAGCATAACAAGATGAATGCACTGTTACCATCAAGGAGCTAACTCACCACTGTAGGCATGTGAAAATTAATCAAGACCTCATATCAGTTACAAATATCTCATAACACCATTATCAGATATGTACAAAGGAAAACACTGAGCCTTGGGAGCTTGAAGTCCAGATTTGTTCTTAAGGATTTTTTAGAGAATGAGGTGTTCATAGACCAGTTTCCATATTATAAGCCCCGTCATTATCGTCTCGTAACTAGAATGAAAACAAATAAATGCTTCTTAAAAGAAATAATGATTTTGCATCCTCAAACTTAACTGTTGAGATATGCGTTATCATTGCCAAATTCTCCTGTTGGTAATGTCTCCTCTCATCCCCCAATTTTTGTACTCTGGTTTCTATATCCTTTTGTTCTCTATTCAGCTGTGCTTTCTACTTGTTTGGTAACCAGCAAAACCTGCTCACAACATACTGGAACCAATTCCAGCCCCAGACCACCATCAGTGTTTGATCTTCTTTCTCTTTCCATCTCTTTCCACTCCTCATTCTTTTCTTAGGCTGAAGAACAAAACAGATCTTGCTGAAGAGCCTGTCCTCTTCCCTCATACAGCCCCCCCTTAGATACTGAAAGGCCACTCTCAGGTCTCCCTGGAGCCTTCTCTTCTCCAGGCTGAACAGCCGAAGCTCTCTCAGCCTGTCCTCTCAGGGGAGATGTTCCATCCCTGAGACCATTTATGGCCATACTCTGGGTGCACTCCAACAAGTCCATGTCTCTCCTGTACTGAGGACTGCACAGCTGGACACAGTACTCCAAGTGAGCTCTCACCAACGCGGAGGAGCAAAATCACCTCACTTGCTCTGCTGGCCATGCTTCTTTTGATGCAGCCCAGGTTGGCTTTCTGGGCTTTGAGGTCACATTGTTGGCTTATGTGCAGCTTGCCATCCACCAGTCCTTTTCACAGTGCGGTGTTCAATGACCATCTCATATCAGACAGTTATTCATACTTGTGTACATAGCCAAAGCACAAATCTCGGCTTGGCCCAGGAAAAAAAATGGCATTAGTTACAATGAAAATTTCTGGAAGGAGAAAAAGGCATTTGCAATGATTCATGCATTTTGCTGTGAATAAATTTTGAAGCTGAATCACAGATATCCTGGTTTCTTAAGACAGAAAGAAAGAAAATATGCCACAAAATTATTTTACAGGAAAGCAGGAATTAAACAGTGTGTATAGGGTCTAGATTCTCCAGTACCTTTCTTCATCTGTAGTCATGTAGTTTATGCAAAGTGCATTTATTGTGCTTGACTTCCAGCATTGCTTTGTGTTGACTCAAAGCAGATAAGAGAATCCTAGAATTGTTTATGTTTCACTGTTTATTTCATTGATAGGTTTTTGATATAAGGAAAACAATTGTTGCATTCCTCTTTCAACATAGTACTGAGATTACTGTGATCTTTTTTTCTAGGGTCAACACCAGCAAATGCATTCCAGCTAAAGTTATGCTCCAGGATCAGTTGATCTGGTCTACCATTCGTTTAAGTGAATAATATTATCAATATAAATTGAAGTTAAAAAAAAAAAAAATCAGTACAGTTCTGGAGAACACACTGGTTTCCCAAAAATAAAAATAAAAAATTATAGGAAAAAAGATGAACAAAATATTTTTAATCAGCTTAAATAAAAAGTATAAAGTTGTCCAGAATCATCATGATGCTGATGCTGTTTCCTGTTCCTTAACTGAGGTCTCCAGAGCTGGTTCAAAGCACTACTCCTACTGAAGACTCATTAGTGGTACTTTTCCTGCCTTATAGGTCTGAAACAGTTCCTGAATGTCCAGTGGAGAAAAAAAATTACAGTTTCTCGTGTGCTGTCACTCTAATAAAGCCTATTATTCTGCCAGACAGGTAAAGAGATTCCCATGAGAAAGGATGTGTTCAGTGTGGCTTTCCTGTTAAAAGTGCGATCCAAATTTTTGCCAAATTGGAGGAAAAAGTCCCAGTTGAATTTAATGAGATTTTCATCAATGGATTCCTTACAGATTCTTCCACACTTAGGACTTCATCAGCAATAGGACATCAGGTGGCAGGTACAATTTTACTGAGTGCTCAGGAGCAAGATAGGGCACACGTCTTCTTATGGCAGGAATATGCAGCTTGGTCTCAACTAGGCTTGGAGCCTACATGTGGCTTGTTCATTCACTCACAGGATTAACGTGGGAATTAGCTCCCATATGAGCAGCATTATGTTATCTAATTTGCATAGTCTCCCCATTCTCGCAACACGATACCAATCCTGACAGTGGGAGTCTATGCTTTTGGAACAGGAGGTACAGCTCTCTATCTCCAGTGACAACCATGAAGTCTATATGGGAAGGGCAAGCAGAACACTTGACAACCATGACGTTTGTACAGCCTGTGAATTGTTACAGTGGCCATATTTTTGAGACATCAGCAGCCTGTGAGAACTCTTCGCGTATTTTCCTACTAGACCTGATCAAAAGAGAAACCATCTTTATTTTTTTAAAGAGAACCCTATAGAAATTTCAGATACTGATCAAGTAATAAATAACCAGCTCACTGATGACCATAACAAGGATTCTGCCATGCTTTCACTGGACTCCCGTGAAAAAGGCGTGGGTTCCCCTTCAACCTATTCAGCTATGAAATTTCTTCAAACAGTGAAAGAGAAACCATAAAACCAAATGTGATGCGCATCATCCCAAGAAAGTCTTGCCTTGCAATTCCCTTGGCAAAATTCTCCCAGCTTCAAAAGTACTCTGTTTTGCAAGAGTCTGAAACAATTTAACACCAGTTCCATTTGGTTCTTCACTGAAAGACATCAAAACTCTTGAGATCTTTCCTTGACAGATAGTAAGAAACTGTGTCACTGAGTAGGCCTCTTAGTAAGACTGTCCAACAATCTTCATCATAACTTGTTTTCAGCTGTCTGAGATGTATAACTACAAAAATATGCTTCGAATGTTCCAGTGTTGAAAATATATTTTGGACTGTTATGACATAAGGAGTTTTAAACAAATACTGGTCAATACATTATAAATCTGCAACTAAAGACTAGTGATAGTGGTTGGGTATAGAACATGGAGAGCAAAAACACTGTTTTCAGCTAAGAAGAAGAACTACTTAAAATTGAGAGACTTGGTATCTTGTTTGCATAACTGAATAACCAAAGAAAGAGCTGAAATACAAACTAGAATTACTTGAAAAAATAAATGGAGACACGGAAAAAATCAGTGATGCAAAGAAACATGTTTACAACCAAATATAACATTCATTAGGACCCTTCTATGGCAGCAGGCAACACTTCAAACAACACTTTAGCTGTAAAACCCATTGATCTCACATGCTTAAGATCTGCTGTAGAACAATTTGCTGCACTACAGCATCTGCCAGTAAAGAAATAAATATAGCCATTCACTGTTGAGGGTATCATAATCACCAGTCAAAAGCTTCCATAAAATTCATTGTTTCAGAAGAGGTACATTTTTTTAAAACGCAAGATTACCCACTAGATGCCATTATAACATATAGAGTTCTTAAATTGCTATATAGCTTGAAACATTAGAGTAAGAAACTCTAAAGCATTCTGCGGAGCAGATGTCTGTGAAAATGCCTGAGTTGATGTGTCCTTACCATTGTTTTAGAAGTCAGGTTATCAGGGATTTACAGGGATTTAGCTGTGAGTCCCCAGTTTTTAAAACTTTTGGCATAAATATTTTAATTGCTTACACCGTGAACTCTCAAATCAAGTTCTCAAATGTTCTGGAAGGATTCATAAAGCAAAGCTTTCCAAGTCACCTTTCCCTGTTAACAGTAACACGGTTGCGTTGTCCATTCGTCTATTTGATTTGCAGCCTTTAAATCTCTCTTCACTGAGTTTATGCCACGTGAAGAAACTGCAAAAAAAAAAAAAAAAGAAAAGAAAAAAGAAAAAAGATCTTTAAATTTTTCAGAGTCAAATTGTCCTTCAGTAACGTGGATGTCATTCATATCACAACGAATGAGAGTCATACCCAAAAGAGGAAGTGATGACTCTAAATGTAAAAGGAAAACATCAAAGGTTATAGAAAGTCCATTTAAGCTCCCAAACAGGCAGGCAGGCAAAGAAACAAAAAGAAGGATGCTATTATATGCAAATCCCAACATCTTCTCCACATGACCAGTTTAACAGTGTTCATCCTTAATAGAAATAAAATAAAACATTTTCTAATTTGTTTAACTTGGTGTTCTTTTCCTCTAAAACCAGTTTTGATTATGTGATGGAACTGCAAGTTGTTTTAACGTAGGCCAACCTGTAGGATAGCATAGCTAATTTTTTTTTTTCTGAAATAACAGTCCTGAAACTCTTTTTTTCACATGAGCATAGCTTGTTGCAGCCAGAGATGAGACTATAACATGATTTTATTTGAAGTCATGCTTTTGAGTGTCTTTGACAGCTCTTTCTCTATTATCATTATCATTTCCTGAGTTACAACTGTCAGTTACCACTATCAAAAGGTTGGAGAGAGAGGTTTAAGCAATGGTCACTCCGCCTTCCCATCTGGGTTAGCTACATATATGCAAAGGGCCACTAAAAAAATGAGAGAGGGAGAGAGAAAGGGAGGATGGAAGGCTTCACCACACTAAATGAAAAGCAAACAATATGCATATCAGCATCCTAAGGAGATGTACCACTCTGCTGGGAAAAACCAAGACAAAAGAATTATCTGACACAACAGTTCAAAGCATATTGCACCTGTCAAAACGTCTGTCATCTTCTATAGAAATGCACCATTCTAAAAGAAAAAAGAGAAAGTCTAGCAAAGTCACTCAGAAACAACAGACCACTTTGTCTCCTTCCTTCCAGCCAACTCCTCCATCTGAAAGCCATTTAACTCAATGCTAAAGATTGCCTGGAAGGACCAGACAATAGGAAGGTCTCTTTCATTGTCAAGGACAGTTACACTTTGAAGATGATGCTCAAAAGGGGTTAAAATGGGTCAACAAGCAATTGTTGGTTCTATCCAAAGAAACGTGAACAGAACATTGTTGAAGTCACACACACACACAAAAAAACCTAAAAGACCACATCTTTAAACTGGGGAAGTATGGGGGTGTGGGGGAGGAAAACACAAAATACTGATGTAATCTCATAGAGGAATGAAGATTAAAAAACAGCAGTACAAATGGACAAATGGTGAACTCCAGTCTAAGTATGGCAGTGCTTAGCAGCATGCATCCAAAATATGGAACAGATGAGAGGGATACGGGCTGACAAGCTAAGGTAAAAACAACAGAAACCTTGAGAGAAACAGATGGAATTTTCCCACGACTTTTTCATCTGTGTACTTCCAACTTTCACAACTTTTTTGCAGAAATCACTGCATTTTGCACAGCTAGAGGGCATGGATCCATTGCAGGTACTGAAATAAATTTTAATCATCTGTCATTAATAACTGTTTCAAAGGATGAAGATGGGAAATTTGTAAAATAGTTCTGCTTACATACAAATTCTCTCTTCAATACTTCTACAGACCACAGAAGCATCTTTGTGTGCATGTTCTCTTCACACCTACATGAAAGTTACCATTATAAAGAGCCTTTTAGATTTAACAACAACAAAAAAATCTCTAGTAAATCTTCTGTGAAATAAAAAATGCATCTAAAACCATGTAGTTATCTAAAACCACTTATTACTTTTATTCATTCTTATTAATTTTATTAATTATTTTTATTAATCTAACTCCCTATCCATCTTTTTTTTTTCTTGTTTCTGATACTTAGAGTATCACACAGACACCAAGCCTGAAAAATCAGTTCAGCAGAATTATTCATGAATTTAAGTGGAGTTATTTGCGTTTACATCTTCAGCAAAGGAACGTTCCATTATGAACTAAATCAGACAATAAAATAGCCTGAAATTTCAACTCTGCCGAATTTAGCAAGCTATCAATAACATCAGTGGAGGCAAGAAGTCAGTTCTCTTTCCACAGTTGTACTTCTGATTTAGGTCAGTGATAGTCTTGCATATGTTGTTTATTTGATAGCTTCTCCCCTCTTGCTTTTCCAGCCTCCAGGCAAGATAACAGTAAGAACAGAAAAACATCTTTGAAACAGTGGATGGGTCCTTAAATTTTGGAAAATCCTTGAATCTAGAGCTGAATTTTCTTGCAATTTCCTGCATCTGCTAAGATATAGAACTGGCCTCTGATTTGGTGTCACTTCCATATCTCCCCAAGGGTCAGTGGACCAGCATTCAGTTGCTGAGAACATGGTTTGTGGTGTTCTCTTTTAGTCACCGTAAAATGGCCTTGCCCATCAAAGCAGGAAGATCATGAAAAAAAGGAGATTATTTGAGGAAGTTCAAATTCGCATTTAAATTTAGAATCAAAAATGGGAGCCCATTTCTTCAAGACTAAGAAGGAATGAATGTAACAAACTCGTCATTGTTATCTACACTCGCACTGTAAAAAGCACCTACAGGTTCCTAAATTTCTAAAGCATTTCTAATTTTTTGCTTGTATTTGTCATACTTTCTTTAAATCAAAGCAATCTATGGCTAAAATATTAATCAAAGCTCAACATTTTAAACAGTTTACAAGGTCATTTTTTTCAGCTGTAAAATACTTCTCAGCCTTTTTTTTTTTTTTTTTTTGATGAGTAGTTTCTTTCCAGAGGTAGCACTGGAAGCTCTTCGAGTAGCAAGCCCTAGTCAGTTTTTAAAGATACAACAAAATTCCAATTTCACTGAATCATAGAATATCCTGAGTTGGAAGGGACTCATAAGGATAATCAAATCCAACTCCTTTCTCCACACATTAACACCCAAAAATCAGACCATAATTTTATCAGCTCTATTTCTTTACTTCAAACTTCTACACTGCATTCTAAAAAAAAAAAAAAAAAATAGAATAAAATAAAATAAAATTAAATTCCTAGAAATATTGATGTCTCAGTGCTTACCTAGCACTAAATATTTGTATGAATATGTTAACAGTCCCATAGACTATCCTTATACTGCAAATCCTTCAGATCTGAGTTCTGAAATAGCTTTTTTCATGAAGTTTCTATGACTTCATGCAAGTGGTATCCGGTGTTAATAACCAATGGGAGACACAATAATACACTATTGGTGTCTCTTTCAGAATTAACTATTTTTAAACTATTGTTGTGATTTTTAAGCTTTCTGAAAAACCGATCTTGAACTACAGCAGTCAAAACAAGGATGAAATAATAATCATTAAGAAATTGCTGATCTCCTGTGCAATTCAGACTTATGTGACTAAACCAGCTTCAAAAGAAATGCCTTGTCAGAGGTCAAGGTACAAAAATTCCTCCCCCAGCAGTATTTGGCAACTCAGATGATCTTACTATCCTGGTTTTCCTCCATCCTTTCTCCTCTGCCATGTTGCTTCTTCATCACCCGCAACATCAGGGTCCCCATCCTCTGCATTTTCTTCCCCTCCATGGCTTAGCAGCCAGAGTGTTTGAAGAACAGAGGAGCCATTATCCCCCTGCTGAGCTCTGATGTTGGGTATGAGGGCAGGCTGCCGCAGCCAGGGGCAAAAGAGGAGAGCCTTTGAGATCATGGAATGGGGATGCTACACATGCAGAACACATGAAACCTGTGCAGGCTCTCAGCCAGTGGCATCCGAGGAAATTTAAGATTCCAAGCTCTAACACAGATATGGTGAACATGTGTAAATTCTGTGCACACATGTAAATTCTTATTTTCAGGATCTAAGAATTCATCTAGTTTTACATGAAGAAAAAAAGTCTTCCTCCTCACCACATTCCAGTTATTAAATATAGACAAGAACACTTTTTCTTCTATCTACTCTCATGATACACATATCTTTTTTCAAAGTAAGAAAAAGAAAACATCCCCCTTGCATCTATTTCTGTTGTCAGAAGTTGAGAAAAACATCAGTTGATATTTAAAAAAAAAATTATCCTAACAATGACACCTGGAAGAAACACTTCAGCTTTAACATGATCTCAGCTAAGAGACATGCATGAGAAAAGGTTTTGTGATGATAAATGTGCACAGATATCATTAACAGCAGAATAAACAGCAATATACCGTATCAAGTATCAAGACTTATCTTGACAAATGTAGTCAGATTTTGTCCTTTTTTCTTATTAAAGTATAATTAGGATTTAATTTTTCTTGTGATTGATATTACTCAGATGATAATGAAAAAACACTGGGTCATATTTTCTGCTTGCGTGTCTCTGTGAAAGGCAGAGTTGCACAGTGAATTATTGTGCTTTTTAAAAATCTTTGCCACAAGAATAAGTTTTTCACATATGCTTGTACAGTGTTAACACAGACAATGTTTCTCCAGCAGTCTCCATTCTCCCATTCAACCTACACCCAAGAATAAGCTTTAATTTCAGTTTACTACTGTTCTGTTTCAGAAGACTCAGTCCTCAAATAATTGGAAAGAGATGATTACATGTGACTTAGAAAAACCATTATACTTCATGGATAAAGAGTAGCAGTAGATAAGAAGTAAAGGGTCCTGCAAAATATAGGTGGAAGTTTCCCAAAGTAAACTTTAATCTGTTTCAGGTAGCAAATACTTAAAAATTCTATCCATTTATTAATGAGTAAAGAGCAAATGTGCTAAATTCACCTGACAATGTATTTGCAATGAATCATTTAGCAAGACAGTGCACAAGTGCATTTCAGATATACTTCTGAGCTTGAAAATTAAAAAAAAAAAAAGAAGATAAAAATATTGCCTTCAGATAGCTGTCTCCAATGCTTTCATAAGACATCAGGGGGTTTCCTCTCTAAAAAACTCAATTTCTTCTGATCACAGGAGTGTACACCTGACTAACATAACACAATCCACTTACTGTCATTAGAAGATCAAATTTATCTTTGTCCTCTCTCAAGTGTCATCATCTAAATGATTGTCTAAATTCATATTCCAGGGTCTTTTTGGAAAATGTGAACTTCTGGCAGCAAAACCACTGTACCTTGATTTTCAAGTTTCTTTCAAGCACAGCACTGGTAGTGATTAGAAAAACCCTTTTAGTCTAATATCTAAACAGTATTGTTTAGATATTAGACAGGAAATTGGAGTCCAAGCAACCTGAATCTGAAGATTCACACATTTGCACTCCCCTTGGCTGTACTGTACAGGCTGAAGGTGCTTTGAGATGTTCATCAAACATGAAAAAGCTGTGCAGATGGCACTGTTTCAAGGAGCAGAAGGAAAATCCTACTCTGACATGAAGCTTCAAGGAGCCAGTTAATATTTGTTATTTGACCTGAAGCTGGAGTCCTTCTCAGAAAAGCCTGGTGATGGACAGGATAGCCCAGGTGAAAAGGTTGTCTAGAAGACATCCTTTGGTTGAAAGCCAGTTATTTCACTTGATCCTCTACCAAACCCTTGGATTTTCTAGGGAAATTCCTTACAAGAAATTTCTTTCTATTCCCTAGAGAGAACAAAGAATCACGTACAGTCTTCCCCCTTGCATTCCCAAACAATGTCCCTCATATCTCAGGCCCAAAAGGCAGCCAGACCAGATGCACACAGCAAGGTCTTCCCAGCCACGCCATAGCAGAAGGGATGTGGAAAGCATGCAGCCAAGAACCAATGTAGGCACCAGCCAAAGGTTCGTGCTATTCTGTCATGGCCTTGGAGGGAAGACTGGGACACTTGCCCAGGATGGGTGAGCTACATCACAGGGGGTACCATCAGTATTACCTGTGCTTCTTCAGGGTTCTGCTGAAAAGCAATGTTAATAGACATCAAAGAAAGCCAAAGGCTCTCAAAGTCAGAGAAGTTTAAGGAGTCACTGCAAGCAGTGCAAGAAGGCAAAAAAGCAGCTTTAAAGGACAGATGGCAGTCACACTGCTAAATGAATCATTCAAAGGTATGCATTCTACAGTGATGAAGGGAGAAACAAGGAGAGGAAAAGCAAGAACTAAGTGGCTTCTTGATCACTTGAAAAATAAAGGAAGTACGAATTGCAGAAATAGGTATAGCAAAAAGGAATATTTAATATTGATCACCAAGAACACCCATCTAGAAAAATCCTTGAATTTAGGTTTAGGTTTTCATCGCATGGGTTTTTCATGGGTTTTATGCACAAAGGAAGCATAGAAAAAATATTTCACCAGAATCAGTAAAGATTTCCCACAGGAATCCTATTTCATTTCAAGGAAAATACAGTGAAATGTGTGATCATGCTCTTGGAAATATAATTTTATGTTTGCAGGTGAAAAGCAGTGAGTTGCAGTTAGAAACAAATTTGAATCCACCAAGTAACCTTCATGTTTCTAACTACTGAACAAAACCTCACTTGTCATTCATACTAGGCCTCTGCACACTACAGAAGGACTGCTCTGCATCTGCTCTCTTTGCCAAAGAGATATTTCTTTCAGCATCAACAAAAAGAGAGGTGGGAAGTCATAGATCTTTCAAGACGAAAGATGGAAATGCAGAGGATGGGGAAGATAATTTTTCCAACAGTAAAACAATTGCACTGCTGGATAGAAGGAAGAAGTTTGGTTCCACTCTGTAAAAGGTTGCCTGGAGAAGCTGTGGATGCCACCCATATCTTTGAAAGTGTTTGGGCTGGACAAGCATTTGAGCAACCTGATCTAGTGGAAGTTGTCCCATGCTCAGGTAGGGGGTTGGAGCTAATTGATCTTTAAGGAATTCCTTCCAACCCAAACCATTCCATGAGTCTACAATTTGTGAAAGGAAAAAAAATGCTGTTATGTCCTCTGTGACATCCAAGAGATCACTGTATTTCTTCAGACCATGTAAACCAAATTAACTGATCTTTCTGGTGGTCTCTTACAGTTCCTAAATATAAACAGAGAAAACAGCTGTTAGCAACTGAGCAAGAAAGCAGCAGACCAACACTTCACGCACCTTGGGGATTAACCACTGTGCATGTAGACACAAAGTCAGAGTCTCTTTCTTATTTCTTCTGTTTGAAATTACATTTATTCTTCAAACATTACGAATAAGTTCAACATCCTGTTTTTTCCCCTCATGCCATAGCATATAGTACGTCCACATTCAAAAACTGCTATTGTACATATCTTACCAATGAATCTCTTTTTTTCAAGTCTTTCTCTTTGTAGTTCAATAGTCAAAGAAAGTTCTTAACACTTCTTTTTAAACAACACGTTTTAATTTGGGGAGTTTGGTTATTTTATTTTTTTTTCCTTTTTGGTGGGCACTTTGATATTGTTCTTAAATTCTAACTGAAAACCATTATTCCTGGCTAAAATCTTCTCCAGAGAGACCTTTTTGTATTTTGGTTTCAGACTGCAAGTCAAATTTGAAAGAGGAAGATGACAGCTACAAAAAAAAAAAAAGTCTACTGTTACAATTTCTGCTAAAATTTATGTTTTCTGAATAGATTACACACACCTCTACTTTCAGAGGGACTTCTTCCTTCTTCTTTCCCACATGCTAGGATACATCATTCCCTTTTTCCTATGTGGCAACTAACACCAAGAGGCTCTGGCAGCCTCTCTCCAGGGGAGGTCAGGATAGCTGGCACTCCCTACTTTCGTACCATTGTCACAGTTCAGCAGCCAAGAACGCCGCAAGTGTGTGCAAGGGCGTTTCTTTTTGCCTGACATTGACTGAAATTGACACAGACCTAAGTCCACTGTACTTTTTTCAGGAGTATGAGAAGCTCAGTTTACCAAAGCCTGTGCCCCAAATGAAGTTTCATCCTCTACAACTGCAGAGAAATTTCTTCCAGGCCCTCTCACATGAGATCCCAACTAAGCACTTCCTACTGTACATCCTCTAATATTTATTTCGACTGTAGCCAGAAAAACTAAAGTGTCAGTTTTAGCACTAAACTGAAATTATATGACTAAAAACACCTACAGCCTAAACAGTAGTTTAATACAGATGACATCCAAAAGTTTTAGTGCCGAAGAGAATATAAATGTGCAAAAATGCGGCTTTTTGACATTCTTCCCCAGAGTCCAATTAAAATAAGCAAAGTAAACTGCACAGAAATAAAAATATGTCCTGCAAATAAGCTTCCTACTAGCTTGATCTGCACAGCAGAAATGGGAATATTATCCACAAATTAAACTACCGATTAAGGACAGCTCAAGTTTACTGTTAATAGGTACTATATAAAATATAATGAATCAGAGTGAGTCACCAATTGGAGTTTCTCTCAGAATAAATAGTCATTAAGGTCTAGATGAATAGATATTACAGCCAGAGGGGACTACTGTGATCGTTTTTGACCATCATTATCGTTGTTTTTCAGTGCATAAAGCAATTGTTAAACCTTGCTTTAGACTTAATTTAATTATGAGTTACGCAACAAAACACAACGGAGCTTCACTGAAATAACATATAATTAAGCTGAGCATTTTGTTTTCCTTTCCTTCATTCCATCATCATTAAGATTCAATCCTCTAGTACTTTGCAAAATTCAGTAGTATTTACAAGATCAAAGTTCCAAGTGATATGGCCATTTGAGAAAAAGAAATGTTTATGTAAAGAAATGGGAAAGTCTTCACAGAAAAGAAAGAGTTCCTATCTCAAAATAAATTTAACAAAAAATTGTGATGTGGCACGCGATATACCAGATTCCTATTGTGAGGCACAAATTCTTCACAATACTGGGAGACATGGCAGAACAAAAATACTATTAGAACTGTTTCAAAAGGAACATTTTTGGCTAGGATAGAGACTTTTGACATTATTTATTAGGTTCAAAAATGCTTAACAAAGGCCTAACAATAGGCCTGTGGAAACCACTACATCTGAGGCACTTTCTGTTGTTATGTGCTGGCATTGATTTGAAGATGGCCAGCATTAGTAGAACAATTCCCTCACAGCAGTCAATGCAAGTGAGCATTCATACACACACAAGCAAAAGCCTGTGAATGAAACATATGGAAACAGGAAAAAAAAAAAGTAAACATTTATTACCCTCATTGTGGGGAGATGGGTGGAAGAACCGGGCAGTGGGGAAGGAGACGGTCATGCCAGATTTCTGTGAAATAAGGTGTTTGCCTGAGCATTTTTTCCACAGAACATGAAGAAGCCCAGACAGTGTCCCCAGTGCCTTAGTAACAGGGGATGCTGGGGCTGCCAGCGCCACAGATACCCTTTGCCATCCAGGCACTGTCCTTATGCTACATGGGTTGGCACAGCAGGCTGCTGCCCCTGTGCCTTTCCGCCTGCATCAGCTTTGGCAGATGTGGAAAAAGCTGAGTTAATCTATGGAAAAGAGATGTGAGGACCAGTGTAGACAAGTTTGGGAATGACAGAACAGGATGCAGTGGTATCTGCAGGCCACCATATTTTCCTGTCATAGCAGAGCCAGGAAGTCACCACCATCCTCATTGGGATATACAGAGGTAGTAATCAAAAGCCCAGGATTTGATCCGCACCACATGAGCTCATCAGACAGGCCAGCTCATAGAATCATAGAACCATAGAATTGCTCAGGTTGGAAAAGACCTTCAAGATCATCAAGTCCAACCACAACCTAACCATACTACCC
>JAOWBP010000001.1:49619163-49630162 GCA_028571105.1 Tragopan temminckii | reverse complement strand
AAAAAAAAACTTCAACTTCCTAGTGCGATCAATATTTAAATTGCAATTTGAGTAAAGAATGCTGAGTGTTGCCTTAGAGCTGATTAACCTGGGCATTGTCCCCCGGTGGACCCCCTGCTCTCGCCAAGAAGGAGCAGGTTCCTGAAGCCCTGCAAGTGCACCTAAAGCTGCATCTCCATCCACACCTGGGTCTGAGCACCTCTTGAGCACCTGAGCTCTCTTTCCCTCAGTCCAGTGAGGAAGCATCCATGGGTGATGGCAACAGCAAAGCCGCATTCAGATTTATGATGACACAACTTGTTTGTCCTCTCTAAAATGGATGGAAGAAGATGAAGAAAGAAGATAAAATGTGATGCATCAGAGTAGCAGTCACTAAGGTAAAGTAGCACAAAACCTGCTAGGTGATTAGCTATCTCAGTGGTGAATCCCTCACATCACCTGCTTGTCTCTGAAGCCAACAGTGCTGCAACCACATTATGAGTTCAGTACTCATCTTCTGCTTTACATGAAATTACTACATCTCCAGTCCTTTCAGAATAAAGATCTTGAATTTCTGAATGCCAAGTAAATGCCTGAAAATCTGCACAGCTGTCCTTAAATTGTTATCACGGTGCATGCACAAACTCTGAAAATTCAAGCACCACCAATTGGTTTTTATTTTATTCTGCGTTTCTAACCTGATCAACACTGAATTTCATTTGGCTTATTTCCATTCATTTCTGCAAATAGGAAGACTTCTAGCACAGGATGCTCCTGCTCCCTGTGCTGCAGGCTTTGAAAAGCAATAGCTGAACATTTTCCCGTAACACCTCAAGCTTGGTTTGGATGAAGATGCTTTTATATGGACTGCTTATTATATTAAATAAGCGTAAAATAGGTTTATTGGGTAGTAGTCTAGAAACAGTACTAAGGAAATAGCTAATTTATATGTATAGATACAACTGCAAAGTGTTTCTGGATGCATGAAACAGTTCCATATTTTCTAAGTATATCTCACCATACTGCATTTGAATACAACAAAAAGTGCTTAACGTGCTCCATCCCTACAGCGAGCAACCCTGAACTGGGAAAGTTTTGCCACTGAGGGCTGTTCAAATGCATGCTTTTAAAGGGTTAAAAGTGTTCATTTAAAGTAAAGTCCAGGATCATAGGAGATGTAAAATACATGTTTCTCTGAATGATAGTTTACTTTAGAAGACCATTTCAACATAGAATCAAAGAATGGTTTTGGTAGGAAGGTACCTTTAAGATGATCTAGTTCCAACCCCCTGCTATAGGTAGGGACACCTTCCTCTAGTCCAGGTTGCTCAAAGTCCTTGTAGAGGAGGTGCTCCAGCCCTCTGATCACCTTTATGTTCCTCCTCTGGACCGACTACAACAGCTTCCTGTTTTGGGGGCCCCAGAACTGGATGGAGTACTCCAGACAGGGTGTCACAAAAGCAGAGTAAAGAGGGCAGAATTACCTCCCTTGGCCTGCTGGTCACAGTTCTCTTAATGCAACCCAGGATATCGTTGGCCTTCTTGTCAGCAAGTGTAGCAAGTGTTGAGTCTTACATCATCCAACACCCACCCATCCTTTTCCTCAGGGCTGCTTTAAAGCCACTGATTGCCTTGACTCAGGCACAAGACCTTGCTCTTGGTTCTGTTGAACTTCATGAGGTTGGTGTGGGTCTACCTCTCAAGCCTGTCCAGAACCCTTCCCTCTAGTGTGTCAACTACACCACTCTGCTTGGTGTCATCTGCAAACGTGCTGGAGGTGCACTGTTCGTGCTACCTACGACATTAAATAGCACCAGCCTCATCACATATTGAGCCATAGAATTACTTTTTTTTTTTTTTTTTTTTTTTGCATTTGATGTAATAATTGGAAATTTAATTTACTTTAAGTGACTTTGACTTTGACTACTACAAAAGTAACTCAATGTCTTGTGGCTCCTGCTGTACATAATATTTTGTGTTGTCTCTAACATTTTGATAAATTGTTTGCTGTCTGTACAAATTAATTTCAAAGAATCAAGTTATTTTACTTTCAGTAATCCAGAAGGCTTTGACCACAAGCTATATGTTGAAAATGTTGAAACCAGTAAGCATTTGTTATAGGAGAAATAATCTAAATGTGGACATACCAGAATCTGGAAATCAGTATGAATGTAGATTGAAAGAATCTGAATTTTGGAGAGAGATCAAAGTTCTCAGCTTACATTCAAATAATAAAGAATTAATGGCACGAGTCTTTCCAACGATCTTCTCCAGAAAATAGTTTATTTTTTTTCTACTGCTTCTACTACAAACTATTAGTAATAGTCCTTCTGCTGAACTTTGTATCTGCCAGTCTCCTGAGAGGTAGTATCTGATTAATTAGATATTAAAATTAAGTTGTTACCTTGCTCCATCACGTCAGGTTTAAAATACTGCTCTTGATGAGCCATCACATTTATTCCTAGTAATACTTACATATAAAAAGACTATAAATAAAAAAATATACATAATTGTGTGTCACAGTCAAAGAAATGCAGAAACAAAAATGAAAACAAAGAGGAAGTTCTGAAGCACATTAGGGGTTAGGAGCAGGCCAGGAGTTCTGCTAGGGCTATTGCTTCAGGATTGTTGTGGATGTTCAAACTTTGCTTTTGCCAGCAAGCACCTGGGAAGTGGTCAGCAAACTAAATATGACAGCCCTATTCTTGTTCCAAAATGATGCAGTATGTAAAGAGAGAAAATAACCATCTATGATTGATTAATTAGTTTTGTAAGTATTGTTCAAGAACGAAACAATATTTCTAAAGATTTCAATAGTTCAAAGATTGCCCTATGGCCGTCTGGCCAATACATCTTCCAGCACACACAATTTACAAGCATTTTTCTTCCCAATATGTTGTCTTCGTTTGGTGCGACATTGTTTGAGCGCGGGTCTATTTGGGTCAGAGTAGTTTTCTTCCCATCACAGCAGTGGTGCTGAGGACAACACTTGGACCATACATCTTCCATGTCATTTCAGTCAAAGGCACATGATGCTTCCCGGTGTCCAATCAGGAAGGGTCCGGCGCTGGACCAGGGGGGCATATTGGCAAACCAAGCTTTTTTAATGACAGCCATTGTTCAAGACAAACAAAAGCACCGTTCTGAATATTAACATGCGGCCTTGTGTAAAGGTCATCTGTGTGGCACATTCATCATCGCCCCAAAACAGGGGGGCAAAACGCTTTAAAATTCTGTCAAAACTTGTTATTGTCAGAATACGCCTAGAAGCTGGCAACTGATGCAAGCATAGCAACCATTTGAGCGGTCATCCTTCTCAGCAGCCGCTTTGCAAGGAGCTGAATACACAGCAACAGCAGAGAAAGTGAACACAAAATAATAGATATATTCTTCCTAACTGCTGTAGGGGGGCTACTTTAATTAGGCTACCCAATTAGAAAATTAATCTAATAATCTGTAATAATTAGGCTGAACAGCAGTTCTTCCTATAAGGTAGAGCTCCCACTTGCTTGCTCCCTCTTGCTTTGGCTAACTAGGAACAGACAGTCAGCAACAACATTCTAGTTTGGAGGCTCGATAGCATGCTTTTTCATTTGTGACAGTATTTGAAAAATCAGAATAAGAAGGATATATAGCACAGGAGGCTAAAATATTGAACTGATCCTTCAACACACTTGTAACTAATGCCAGTGACGTTATCCCAGTTAAATACCATTTATATTCCTTATATCAGCAACTGCCTCTCAGGATATGACATTCACAGTCTGGCCCTTAGATGGCATGGAAGGAACAAAACCATTACAAACGTTTCAGAAGTCTGTGTAGTAAAATTAATAAATGACAGCAAGACTCCATTATCAGTGCTCATTCATTTAGTAAAATTAAATAGTTTGACTCCTTTGTTCACTGAACAAATACAAGCTTCCTAATCATCTTCTGCCCTACTAAACAGTTAGAAGCCAGGAAGATAGCATTTATTTATTTCTAACTTTGTTTCAGTCAGCTGTTCAACCGAACATTTAAATACGTACAGATACATATTAAAACTACATATTTAAACTGAGAATCAGAACACAACATATCTGTGTAGAATATTTTATTTTTAAATTGGAAAGAGTGTTTACATAGCAGCTCAGCATCGAAGGGGAAGGACTTGTCTTTCAGAGCATTTTTACAGCTTTACCCTAACATAGACCAAGATAGATTCTTCAGCAGACACCAAGAATGACATGGATGGATTTCCACCAGCCTCGTGCCCAGCAAAGCACACTCTGCTGTTGGCTGTCTATCTGAGAGCTGGAGAGGAATACCTCTATTCTTCACTATGGAGAAGTTCAGCCCAGCTTGCAGATATATAGGCAGCACATTTACTCTGGGGTTTTTTCAGCTCTAATACACTGTACGCTCTGATAAAGGTGTGGGGTTGGACTGTTTCCTTACAGACTCATAAGAGCTTTATCTGCTGTAGGTTCCTTGGCATTAAAGCAGATTAACAAAATGTCAGCAACACAATGAAAGCTAGTTTATTAAGTCTGTTACAGCTCTGGCCCACCTACACCATATCTGCAACGCAATGGAAAGCACCACAATGACAGCAGAGCAACAAGGTTCTAGGCTGCAGCAAATGAGGATTTGCTTACATGCAACAGCCATAGGCACAGAAACAAAGGAAAGAAGCTGCTTACCTTCAGTAGGCCTCAAGTACACAGGGGTCTCAAACAAAATAGTCCTACCTTCACTGCTAACCCTTAAATGTGTCACTGAGATGCACTGCATGCACCTGAGCTCCCCTGGGTTGGCCTTGCCTTCCCACCAAATGTTCAGTCATGGGTTCAGGCATTTCTGGTACAATATCTTACACATTCTATTCAGAAAAAAAATGCTAAATGCTTTCAGTTCAGCATTTGGAAGACAAATTAAACAGAACTTGAAGTTTTTGGTTCAGTTAAAGCAAGACCAAATTCGACAACAAGCTTATATATACTCCTAATAATCGTGTTTCAAGAATTTGGGCTTGATTGATTTCTTTTCTCAGCAAGAGTTAATGTATTTTGGAGTGAAATTTGGACACCACGACAGCATAAGATTACTCTGAAAGACAATTTATCTCCATAATTACAATGTGAAGATAAGGATGACACCACATTTCCCAGGAAGGCAAAACAGAATGGGAACAGTCACAGCAGAACAAAATGGGAAGATATTTCCTGAGTGATTTTCAAGAAATACTCCCACTAGCTCTATGATGGGCATGGCTGTGAGATTTAGCTGCTGACTGTCAAGATTCACTCCCAAAACATGAGAACATTTCTCTGTACACTTGGTTGGGCACACCGCTCTGCAGGCTATCTGGCTCAGTCCCACTGTGCCCTCAGTGCTGGACACCAAAAATTGTGCCTATTCCCATATCCTGTACGCTGCATGTGGGTTAAGTGCTCTCACAGGCATAGGGCTGGCTGCAGGATGACATAAGGTAAGACAACATATATCAACTGCTTCTAGGCTTTAAATCTAATTCATCCACTGTATTTCAGATAAGTGTCTGAAAGTACTTCTCCTGCCTGACTGCTTACAGAAATTCAATTTTGTGTCTCCGTGCTAAATTGTAAGATATCTGATTCATCCTTCTTCACTATTTAAAAAGAAACAAATCAAGATCAGTCAATCCAAACTTACTTAAAGTTCTACTGACGACATCCATTTTCCACAGATAATTCTGTGGCAAAACCGGGGATCTGTAGGAGAAATCCAAACCAATGCAGGAAGTGAGGCTAACAGAGACTTTGGCTTGTTCCTGGCCATACAAGCTATTTGTGATAGCGAGCTGTGGCACATGCCAGGCACAGCCAGCATATGTTGCTCCTGATCACTGCTCTTCTTGACCCTCTGGTTGTCTTCTGGAAGAAAATGGACAGTTTGATCATTAACCTCTTTAATCATTTCTTACATATCATCCCAAGCTCCTTGGCACAGAAAAGTGATGGCATCTTTGTGTTTGCACAACACTGGGTTCTCAAGGGCCCCAGTGTTGGCTGGAGCCTCTACCGTTACACAAATGCAGAATAATCAAGTAAATATCACAGATAATAACCTACTGTCCACCTTTTGGGCTGACAGCTGCTTGCCAGTCAGCATACACCCACAGACTCCGGAGCAAGGATTTGGCTTTCACTTACATCATATTAATAAACACCCAAAAGCAAGTTTAAACAACCCACACAATAAATGTTTTCATGTGTTGAAACAGGAAAATTATTATTAGAATGACAGGGTGAGCTCCTGTATTGACTGAAAAACTGAACTCGGAAGGTGGAGGGAGCAACCCAACAGACAGTTGCACATGGAAATTAAATGTAGGTATAGCACACTTATTTGAGCCACAGAACTGATTACATGTTCACAGCTAGAATTAGCTTTGGCAGTGGGACATTATTCGCCAAATTAGTGAGTGTTTGAGTTTGTGTAATATTCTCAGACCAAAAATTAGATAGCAACATAAAGCACATTGACACATTCCAGATGTCAAAACAAATTATTTCTTTTTTATAGTTTTTTTCAGATAAATCAGTCTATATTAAACAAATAATATAGAAGAAGAAAGAAGAAAGAAAGAAAGAAGAAGAAAGAAGAAAGAAAAAAATATAAGCCTACTAATGTTCTCATTATTGTGGTGGAATAAATATTTTCTCCCTCCAAAAACATGTTTGCCTAAACTTCTGCTTTTTTTCCGCAGTAGGTTTCATGAGGATCCCCTTAGTAAACAGTGGAATCCAGAAACAGCTGGGGGTTATGAAAAACTGTAATCTGCACTAAGAAACCAGAGACAATAAGATTCCTACCTTGAATCTACAACCACAACATACAGCTGCATAAATAAGGTCTGAGCAGGAGTTTAATAGTGCCTGTACACTAATGTGTCTTTACACATGTAAGATTACAGGACTGAGTCCCATAAATGTACATGAGATCTAAGATATGTGGAGAAAATACACCCTTCTTGAGTAAACTGCAATGGACACAAACTGAATATTTTAATATGTAAAATCTGCAGGGCACAAATACTTGTATTCGAATCTCTTTGTTCCAGATAAGTGCCACTATCCTTTCAGCCATGAGGAAACTATCACCTCTGGCTACGTCCCCATTGCTTGTGCTTTTGTCATCTCTTTCACTGCAATTCGTTTGGCAAGTTTAGCTGCACACTAAATAAAATCAACCTGCTGCAAGTATTTACTCTGTTTAATTGTGTGGTTACGTGTAGAAAGGCTCATGCAGTACGTACGAGTCTCTGACCTCTTTTCTGACATCCCTTACTTTTATCATAAAGCAATCTGCTCACTGGTCACTTTGTTTATGTTTTTGCAAACTTCAAGCCAGGTTGAAGCATATTGCCAAAAAAACATACAGTTTAACTTGATCTCATATCTGTAAAGAATTCAACATACAATCTTAGCAAAAGGCTGAGAACATTATCGTAAATGGAATAACATTACACGCTCTGGCAAATAGAAGAAAACCACAAGACCCATTTACTATTGATCTTCCTGATCTTCTGCCTGACAGATGATATAAAAAGCTGAGGCTGACACAGACATCGAATGAAATACGTGCAGCAGTGACTAGATCAAATAACCAGCAAGGCATTTTGTGGCATTAGGATGAGCACAGGTTTATGGGGCCACAGTATTGATAGCATGGTAACAAGATTAACCTTATTTGTGACACAAAAACCACCTCTTGTGCCAAGCCATTTCTAGCTCATCTGAAGCAACTTGCTTTAAACTCCAACTGCCCAGACACTGCTGCCTGGAATCCAAAAGTCTTCCAGGACTCCAAGCCAGATAGCTTTCAAGTATAGCCACAAATCCATTGAACTCAGACTTGTGCAAAGAAGGTACATTCAAGGAAACACATTGCCTGGGGAGTTGCAAAGCCCTCACCTATGGAGACTTTCACAAGACAGTGAGACAAATGAGGGGTTTCCAATCACCCTAAGGTTCTCTCCAACAGTCAAGTTCATTGGTCATCAAGTCAGTTTTGTGATAAATTGTCTTCTGAGAAGAATTACGACTAACAGCAAGGAGGTTTAGTCTTCACCGTAATCTAATTAAAAGCAAATTAAATTGCTTTCTGGACTAGAGTTTGGCCTGAGATTCCACCCCAAAAAAGGGGTAGTACGTTCTTTGTTTAATGTTCCACTTAAACCATCTGCTTGAGCTTAACTCCTGGAGGATGGAAACATATTGTGTAAGTAAAACACACAGAAGTACAGAAAAAGAAATCCAGTCTCTCTTTTTTTTTTCTTCTTTTCATTGTTCACAGCCCTGAAACATGCTAATGTCTGACAGAAGAATGACAGTATTTCCCAAATTACACTGACTCAATGGCTCACTTCGTCAGGGTGGAGATGGTAGCAAAGCCAAAAGTTGGAAAGACATCCAATAAACTTTTGTGATGATTCAGCAAAGAAGTCTGACAAAGTGGGAAAAAACTAGTTAAAGGAGCATTTAAGAAGTTGTTCTTGGGAAAATCCCTATATTGTGATGAGGGATTTTTTAATACTCGGTATGTGAATGGATTTAGAAAAATATACACAGCCCAGTTTTAAATACACAACCTAACACTTAGAGGCACATATAATCACTGCGTATCCCTTGCTTAATCTCTCACTTAGGCCAATTCGGTTCATATAATCTACATAAGATGTGTATTAAACAAGGATGAGAGCAATGCGATTCAGCTGTTCTTAAAATAAGAGGCATTTTAGCCTAGCAACAGAACAAACAGCATATCCTATCCAAATGGATGAGCACATTAGCTCAGGAAAGGGCTGTGCTATGATTTAAGAGGAGTGGATAAAGAACCAAGCTCCAGGCTCCTGAGTCCAGCCAGAAATGGTTATTTTATCTGTACCAATCAGTTATGGCAATTTATAGAGATTTTTCCCAGACTGGTATTCCCCATTTCCTTCAATGAATGTTATGGAAGATATTGGATCTTGAGACAAAACAAAGATTTTTGTTATATCTGGGGCTTCAAAGTTCTTATCCTGATGGTCACATAAGGGAGAGTTAAACAAAACCTGGCATCAAATCCTACAGTTTGTAAAGTGTTGACACTTAGGTCAAACTAACAATTAAATAAATTATTCCTACAACAAATCTTCATTCATAAAACAAAATATTATGCTCATCTATCATCTGTTTTAAAAGCCTGAACTCTTCAACAACTGTCAGAACTATCAAAGTACAGCAATGGATGAGTTTCCATATGCAAAGTTGTTGTATATCCCGTCCTCATCTCCACTTTTTGTAGGAACCTGAGCAAATAACAGCAAATTCTGATTTGAAAACCATTTTTGCCAAATTTAAATCTTCTGAGCCATGTCAAGTGAAACTGTCAGTGTATTCAGTCCTTTGAGGCTTCCCACAATACATGGTATTGCAACTGATTACAACAGAAGAAAAAAAAAAAGGTGTTAAGTCTCATTAGCTGTGAAGATGGAAAATTAATTTATGTCTTCTTTAACTGAAACATAGTCTGGAATATTCACCCTGACACAGATATTTGGGCTGTTTATTTCCTTCCCACCACACTTTTATTTTTAAGATTTTAAAGTATGAAAGATAATCTTGTATGCTTAATGTGTTTCCTAAGCAGGGCAAGAACATAAATTACAGTTTGCCAATTGCACTACAGAAAAAATAACATGTTTAATAAAATATGCTGATAAGTATATAAAAACAAGCAAAGATGAGATTAGCTGTGAATGGTGAAATCACAGGCAAAATATTGTTTGGATCAGAACTTTATGAAGAAGCTGATTTGCAATGTTTTTCCATCATTGTCTTAAGGCAGCACCTGGCTTTGCAAACTAAAGTAGGACTGCTTTTACATTGAAGTTGTTTGGTTTTGTGCTTTGTGGCCCAGGATTGTTTATATTCACCTCCTACTTTAAAAATAAATATATTGTTATTCAATATATGGTTGTACACATATATATGGATGGATGGAAAACAGCATGGAAGAAGGCATGTATATATCGTACATGTTTATGCATGTATGTGATGTGCATGTATATATAATGCATGTTTTTGTATACAGACATACATCCACACCATTTTATCCCTTTCTTCAAATCTTCAAAATCTCTTTACACCTCACATGAGGCCTTAGGAATTTTGTTGAATTTTCCTAAAAATATTTATCCTCTTCTGGATTTTTTTCATGGGAAAAGACTATCAGTCATCACATTTTGCAGGCATCCAAGTTTACAAATTGCAATCACGAGAAATCCTTGCAGATCTTTATACAAAATCTGAGAGTCTTTTTCTAGCCAGGTGAGGAGAGAGCCCCTGTTTAGGTGCTTGGGGGCTGAAGTAGCTAGAAGACTAAAAAGCTAAAAAGTAAAAAAGCTAAAGAGGAGCAGCAATAGGAAAATAAAATCTATAGCATTCCCACCAGTCTAACCCTAGAATTGCAATGAGACATGGAAACTTTCTACATCTGCTGGAGGACAATGGTCCTAATCTTCCCCTGGACTCACTTTTTGCTAAAAAATAGAATAATCCTTCCTTTTAATGTGGGCAGGGAAAGCATTGAGGGGAGGCGAGGCATGCACTGACTGAGCAAAAGAGCTAACATGCTCCAAGGAAGTCACAAGAGCCCAGAAGTGTAGGTCCAGCATGACAGAGCTAATGGGAGTGCAGCGCATCTCCACAGTTTGCTTGCTCAGATTAGTAATAGAGAAAAAGTGGATGAGAAAATTCATCAAAGAAAATGTACTGGTTTATTTCTATTCCAGCACTGCCAGCAGTGTTATAGGCCAGTGAAAACTATTACCACAAAGTCAGAGTTGGTAAAATGTATTCCCCTGGTGATCTAGAGGTAAGTATCAAATATTTTTCTGTGGAAGATGTGGACACCTAAGATGCAACTGTTTTGCAAAAATATAGTGGTAGAAACCAGAGCCTCAGACACAGCCGTACATTCACTACCTAACACTGAACATCAGCCTGCA
>JAOWBP010000001.1:49601339-49612085 GCA_028571105.1 Tragopan temminckii | reverse complement strand
GTATGGCTGGTGTATGGCTGGTGTATGGCCAGCACACATTTCACCATGTGACTTTAAAATTGGGCAGGAACTTTTTATATAATTCCATTGCTAAACACAAAAATGTAAAAAAAAACCTTCAGCTCCACATTTTTTCAGAAGTTGTATCTGCTTCTTAAGCAATGCACTGTGACCTCCCCAAAGTGCCAAATGGAGTTTCACTTGACATTTTTTTCAGACATGTGGTATTTCACCAGATTCTGTTGTGTATCTTTTCTGTAGTGAAGCAACTGTATGGTTGTTACATTTCAGTAACTACATAGACACTCCTTCAGTCAAATTTATATATATATATGTATGTACACACATACATATCCATATACATATATATGAATAGTATGTATTTGTATATATACCATATATTTGGTGTATGTATATATAGTAGCCTATATACATGAGCTGAAGTGAGTGGACAAAGGCCAAAGGAAAGAAGAGTAGAGAAGGTGGGAGGACTTCCCATTTGGACTGGAACAAAATAGAAGTAGTGGTAGTGATGCGATGAATGTGGGATGAAGAGGTACTGTGAAGAGAAAATACACAAAGATAGTAATGGAAAGAGAAGCAGATATTGGAGCAGAGAAAGGAAGAAGAGGAACTGGAGTTAGAAGGGCTGTGGATATTTTACTGCAGAAGGAATAATTTCCAATGAAGTTTCTGCCAGGGTGGGACTTCAGCATCTCACTGTTCCTTCCCCTTATTCATCTTTTTCTTACAAACTATAGCTGCTGTCAGAAGATAGAAACATAGTGCCCCATGTATTTTAAAAATCAATGAATTTTTGTTATGCTTTGACAAACTCTACTTTGAAAGTTGCTTGCTGAACAAAAAAGCAGGTTCAGCGTGCTTTGAAACTGTGTCAGTGATAACCAGAAATAACCCCGCATTTCAAGAGCTGAAAGATTGCTTCCTGTTACAAAAGGGATTCAACTTCCTAAAAACATTAAGGAACTTTACTGTTAAAAACATTGTGAGTCAAGCAACATAGCAAAATTCACTCAACATTTACCTTACATTTCTACAAGATCATTTGGAAAACTTATAGCCAGGGAGAGCATACTTCAAACTGTGAGACGTCACTCACTTCTTTTCTTGCAGTGGGAGAAAATATGCCTTCCTTGATTTAGCAACAAACATGTAGAATCACAGAGTCATAGAATGGTTTGGGTTGAAAAGGACCTTTAAAATCATCTAGTTCCAACCCTCCTGCTACAGGTAGGAAAATGTAGCAGACGTATAGATGTTTAAAATGTTATCTTAAACTATTATTGAGGAGTTCAAGACAGGTTTGAGAACGAATCCTCTTCATCTAAATAAGTTACAGTATCCTGTCAGAAGTGGTTCCATATTGAAATTGTAAAAACCCTTTTGAGAATTGATGAAGAAGTGAGAATAATTGCAGTCACAACATTTAGAAAGTGCAAAGTGACTTGTTAAAACCTCAGTGAAATGCAGAACAATTCAGAGAATCTGAATCTTTTCAGAGAGAGACAGTAAAATAAAACATAGTCTTGATTAAAAACACCAGTGTGAAAGTTTAGCGGTGTTGTTCTTGATGCTTGCAAAGTAAATTGAAGGTTGAAAACAGACCATTGAGCTGCAAATAATGAAAATCAAGCTCTGACTTTACATATGTTCAGATATAAAAAATTAAGATTTATTAACATGAAACATTATCTTCATTCACATGAAAACAGTATTTGGCAGGGCAAAAGCAGGCAGGAAACAGCACTGTATTGAAGCTGATATTGAATATATCCACAGTCACACACAGATACAAGGACTTCCTAAGTAGTAAAATATGTCTAATTTTTTGGACACTTGCTTTGTGCATGAGAAAAACTATTCATTAATACCAAGTGCAAACATATATATCTATGTTTTTTTAAGTGAAAGATTCATGTCTTTGTCTTTTAGACGAAGAAGATGTTACATAGGCTGTAAGGAGATCATGAGCATTTTTTAGAACTTCATGGAACACAGTTAATTTTACTAGTATTTAAGTATAGGAACCATTTGGCTGAAGTTGGCACTCAAATATATGTCTGACTTCAACATTGCTCGTCTGCAGATACTTCAGAGTATCTTCAGAATAACGTACTGAATATCTTCATAATGTTTTTGGAAGCATTTTTTTTTCCTAACCCATCAAGACAGTTATTTTCTCATATCCAGAAGCATGTAAATGTACATCCTGTGTATGGTTTTATTCTATTTAATGCAACTGTAGATGCATCTATTGAAAATCTTTGTCAAGAAGTATAGGGACAGCACAAGGGCTAGTAGTTTTAAATCTAAAGGGTAGATTTAGATTATATTGAAGGAAAAAATTATCCACATGAGGGCGATGAGGCACTGGCACAGGCTGCCCAGAGAAGTGTAAGTGCCCCATCTCTGGAAGTGTTTGAGGCCAGGTTGTATGGGGTTTTGGGCAACATGATCAAGAGGGAGGTGTCTCTGTCCTTGGAAGGAGAGTTGGAGCAAGGTGATTTTTAAAATACTTTCCACTACAAACCACTCTGTGATTCTGTGATTTTCTGACAAGGCAGTCACGTAGGGTCAACAGGGAGAAAGAGATACCACTGCTTCTAAGGTAGATATCTAACACAGAGTGCAGGGATCACATGAGGGATCACTTAAGACATTCTCTTCTGTCTGTAAAAAGAGTTTAGATAAATAAGTTAGTTTAGATTAATTGCCTTAGTTCTATGTATCTGAAGTCTGGTTAGAAAAAAAAGCAAAGGAGCAAGACAGAGCAACTGTTCTGCTACTCTATTTTCTTGTGGAATTCCACTTTCTCCTCGAGTCCACATACCTTTCTGATAGACCAACATCCTTAAGTAATGAAGTGAGAAGGAAATCCATAATTGTGTGCTCTACAGAGAAAACAGGACTTCCATATTCCCGAAGAGGATATGGCTCAGAAAGGGACCTATAGTACAAAGTTCTCCACAGCCCTTCACTCTAGGCAAACCTTTCTCTATCTTCTCCTTACTTATCTTTCCTGTCACTTTGGCCCTCTTCATTCTTGCACAAGGGGCTCTTGAGAGGAATTTTACTGAAGATTTTCTTTTGCAACCAGGATGCCTAGAATTTCTCAAGACCTACTTCTTGATCAGAGGTCTACCTGTCATCCTGTTCTTTCATTCCTGCTTGTAGAATAGATATTTGTGCTTCACAGAAAGTCCTTCATTTGATTAGTGGGACCCAGCTGTCCTTTCAAAACCTGCTGCTGGAAGATCCAACACCATGTACCACACCTTTTCTTGAATGATTGGTGCATCTGCTCCTCTTCTTCCTACACCTTTTCCTGTTCCCTGCTGGTATTCAATATTTAAACTACAATTTTATCCATCCCATACACTAGAAATCATATACTATGCCTCCAGGATTTCTGAAGAAGGCTAAAAGAAACTACAATTAAGCAAATCATAGAATACCAGAGTGATAGAATATCCCAGGTTGGAGGGAACTCACTAGGATCAAGTCCAACTCCAGGCTCCACACAGGACCACACAAAAATCACTGTAACAATCAAAACTGAGGACTGATTTCATTTTTGAGCCTTTGGAGTGCATTTTCAAGATTAGTTTTGCTGGGAAATCACAGAGGTTTTATAAAGATTATTTTTTAAAAAAAATCTCATTTAGAAAAGGAAAATTATGTTTCTCCTACAATCAATTGCTTCCAAACATATGCCAAGAATTTGTCCATAGTTCTTTTAAGAAGAGTGAAAAAAACATATTACTTTATTATTTCACTTAAAGTAATTGGGATAGCCAGAGCAAACTTTGATTTTAATGATTGCCTAAAAAATCTACAGAATGTAGAGCATAGATACACCAAAAATGCACAAAAAAATCTTCAGGTTAAATGCTCTGGATCAGCAGAAAAAAAGTTCTGCAGTACACAAAAAAAGCAAACATACAAACAAACAAAATCTAAAATTCAAAAGATAATATGTCTGGTTCCAAGGAAATCACTTGGAAGGCTATGACAGTACCTTAAACAGACTGCCCTTTAAAGTTTATAGTTGAGACAAACCTACATCTGGCTTTGTTGCTCTTTCTGTGATTGAGCATACAAACAACTAACTTCAGGTGATGAGACTGAAGAGAAACACTATAAGAATGAAATGTGGCAATATTTTTGCTATTGTTCCTTTCAGCTACAGTGATTGCCAAATTAGTATTAAAAAATAAAAAAATGAACAAAAAGATGCTTCACCACTCCTCTGTCAGACCACCCAAAATATGTCTTTAATATGCTAGAATAAATATCTTTTGCCTTCTTTTTATGAAATAAGAAACTGATAAACACTCAAAATCTGTGGAATATGTTTCTAGTGAGACACAGAAGTATGAAGTTAGAACCTGACATAGTCTGCAGCCAAGGACAAAAAAAAAGTCTTTATTTAGACCTCAGATCTTCAGGTCTTAAAAGAAGGCCTAGTTCTCCAAAACGTTAAACTTTGAATTTGCCTGATGAGAGGCAGAACACTTCTTACTCCCTTATTGGTAGGAAATGAGAAAAGAGTCAAGATAACTTCTAAATGAATCTCTTTGGGATCACAGGAGGTCAGAGGTCATTTACTCCATTCCCTGATCCAAGAAGAATCAGCTGTACCTGTCCTACTCCTGACAGATTTCTTTAAAAGCTATTCTTGGAGAAAACATGGATATGGAGAAAAAATTACTGCCTTCTCCTTTGCTTTATACATTACTGAAGACTCTTCTCTGATTTGCCAAGACTTATCATCTTTTCTGCTCCAAAATGGGTGCCATATCTTTCCTGAGTTCTAGTACCCAAGCTGACAAAACAGCCCACTGATCATGGCTGAGCAGAACAGACAGACTCCATCCTGTGTCTGGCAGGATAAACTACATTTATAATCTCAGCCACTCCAAATTGTAGCTGTTTGCTACTTTGATAAGTACTTATGAGGTTCAAGTTGGATATTAGGAAAAACGCTTTCTCTGAAAGAGTGGTGATACATTGAAACAGGCTGTCCAAGGAGATGATGGAATCACCATCCCTAGAGATGTCCAAGAACCACATGGATGGGCATGGTGGGGATGGGCTGATGGTTATACTAGATGATCTTAGTGGTCTTTTCCAACCTTAATGATTCTGTAAGAAACAAAATGAAGATACAAGAAGCATTATAGTAGACATTCAGGTTACACCAGTCTGAGAAACAATGAGGAATATAAGAGGAATATAAGGAATGAGAAAATATCCATTTTTGCATGGGTGTAGAAACTCACCACTCAAGAAAAATGGCTGTGTTGGACTGATTTGCCATAGAACAGATATTCTTTATAACAGATGTATAACCATAGAGTTGATAATGTCATGTCTGGAAGGTCTGGGACAGAGAGTATGAGTTCATACACATGTTAAGTTATTATAACAGGCATTGGAATTTAATTTGATAGGTTCTGTGTAACTCAGAGGTCGTGAAAGGTGGAACTGCTGTGAGACTGAGCAAATAAAGGTCAGAACTTCTAATTATTGTGGGCCAATAATAATTATAGGATCAAATACAGGGTCTCCTTGTATGTAGATAATTGCTAGGTATACAAAATCATGAGGAGAATACTTTAGAAAGACTTTACATTATTTTTGATTAGGACTCTTTTTTTTATTACTTGCATACACATCTCTCTGTGGGATAAAAATAAACAACTGCATCAGAAATACTTCAAGCACATCCTATACCTTTGAAATCAACTCCATAGCATCATTCAGTGACCCTAATGTGACCTCTTTGCAAGGTTTGAAGCTTCAGTTTTAGCTCTGCTAAACCCTGAGATCTCAGACCTTTAACCTATTTATAATGTAAGATTGATTGCTACTCATCCTACGTCCTGCACCAATGAAAAGAAGCGGGTGCCTACAGGGGAAGGGGTCAGCCACACATTTACAAGCCAAAAAAAAAAAAAAAAAAAAGAATGGTTTTGGAAAGCAGATGTAAAAAGTAGAGAGCTGGAATCAGTGAACAGAAAGACGAACAGAAAGTCAGATTCTGGACGCTGGCAGCTTATCACATGGCCTCACAGTGCTAATGTTAGCGTATATGTTTGCATGTGAGTATATTTTAATGGAAAGTGTGAGTCTGTACCTCCCAAATCACTCCCGCATACAAAAGCAGTTTGTTAAGGATTTCTCTGAAGCTGGCCCCTGCTCCACTTTCCAGCCTGTCACCAAAATGATACACAAAAGTGTTTGCTCCACAAAAGAAGCTGGGTGAGAGCATTCCACATGTGCTGTTAGACTCTCTCTTTGCATAAAAACACAAGGAAAGAAAAAGGCACAGGTTTTAAACTGGGTGCATTTCAGGCAGAGGGGAACACTAGCACAGAGCTTAGGACACATACAAATCACCAGTGTGTGATCCATGGGGAAAAATTCAAGCAGCATCCCTTATACAGGGAGAAGTTTATAGAATTCCCAGTGCCTATGGCACTCTTATAAACGCTCCTTCTTTTGTTCCTGCAGGGCTCCAAAGAATAATAAAAGAAAACACAAAGCGGAGGAGGCACCACTGAGTGAGTGCAACAGTGTTTTATTAATCTATGTGATTAATCCAGCATGCTGAGGAAGATTCTTTACAAAATCAAAACGTTCATGTTTTTGATCCACATGGATTAAGGGAACACTGTGGCATTCGCTCAGTGGTGCCGCCTCTGCTTTGTGTTTTGGTTTTATTCTTTGGAGTGCAGCAGCAACAAAAGAGGGAGCATTTATATGAGTACAGCAGCATGGGGACTCGGATAACCTCCCCTCCCTCCCTGAAGGATGCTTCATGAATGTTTCTGAGAGCTACGTCTCTTGTTTGTGTCTGCAGCTTGTCCTCAAGAAACCAAACTACTCCCAGATAATAGAAGGCTGTTACTGCTGAATTCTGAATGCCAGTCATGCTGCTGAGTGGGTGTGCTATATATCAGACACATACCTGCGTATAATAAGCAGACAAAAAATAGGAACACTGACTACATTCAAAATTTATGTTGGAATAGAGGTGCAAAACACAATGTAGTTCAGCAGATTTTTTTTGGCAGATCAAAGGACTGTGATATCGTACATGGAACCTGACAAAAGCCTTAAGTTTATGCTTACGGTTAAAGTCAAAGTCAGACTTCACCGGTTTGCATTTAACTTTTGGCGTGCTTAAATGTTTTGTTGTACAGAGCTTGAATTTTCACTTGTTTGCACTGAGAGTGATTGCCAGAGCAAGTTTCCTGGTAACAAAACCAGATTTAGAAGCTAGACATTCAGCTTTTAGCCTGTCCAACAAAAAAAAAATCAGGTTCTGATCTGCCCTGAAGCTCTGATCTGCTCTGAACCTCCTGCATTGCTTTTGTAGCTGAGTAGCACCATGAGCCTCCTCTGTGTCTCACAGCCATAATGAGATCACCTGAACAGGTCATCCATCCCCAGGTTGCCAGCTCCACACCAGTGCAGTTCTGCCCAGTAGAAAGCCACTGAGAGGCTCACAGGGGGATGCTTGGATGGTGGGACAGGAGGGAGCTCTTGGGGCCGGTGGAGCTTCCCAAGATTTTAGCTGCCTGATCATTCTCCAAGCTTGGACTTCAGATGTTTTTTTTTGTAATTAACATGTCAAATTGTCTTTCGTTTCAGCTGGTATGATAATACTTCAGAGTGTCTGGTATGATGCTGTGTTCTGGTTCTAAGAGAAAAACAGTGCTGATAACACACCTAGAATTATAGTTGCTGCTAAGCAGTACTGCACAGAGCCAAGGCCATTCACAGCAAAGGGCCCTAGAAGTTGGGAGGGAACAGAATTAGGACAGATGACTGAAACTGGCAAAAGGGATATTCCATACTATAGGACATCATGCAGAAGGAGTTTTGAAGGAGGTGGGAGTTTACCTTGCTCTCTTCTGCTGCTCGGGGGGCTAACTAGGCATTGGTCAGGGAGTGGTGAGCAATTCCTTGTGCATCACTTGTTGTATACATTTATTTATATATTTATCACAGTCATTACCCTTTCCTTTTCTCTATCTCAGTAAATAGTTTCTTCTCAACCCACAAATTCTACTTTGTTGTGTTTTTTTTTTTTCCCCAGTTTTCTCCCCTCTTCCGCTGGGAGGGGAAGGAATTAAGTGAACAACAGCACAGTGCTCAGCTTAAACCACAACACAAATTCAAGGGCTCTGGCAAAAGGCAAATCCTAGACAGAGGCATAAACCCTGCTTGACATCTAGTCACTGCTCCCAGAAAACACCAGAGCTTCTCAAGGAAGCTGTCTAAACCTTTCCACATCAGCCAAGTAAAGCTGTTTTCCTTGACACTATCCTCAGAAGAAGCGTCACTGTTGCCACTTAAAAACACTCCATGAGAAGTATACAGAAGATAAGGAAAAATTAAACCTGCATCATGAGCATTTGACAATGTGTCCTCAGTGCCTTCAGTCACTGATAATAGCACATAACATAAAGAGAAGGACATCATTTTCCATACTTCATAATAACACATGAAGAATAAAATTGCAGCAGTAATGTCTAATAATCACTATGTTCATAAAACATTTTTTCTGCTTATTCTGGGAACTAAAACTGATTTACAAATCCACAGAGGGAGAATTATTTTAACAACAACAGAAAAAAATGTTTAAAACATCCAGAATACTCCAACTACCCTATTTTCCCAATTTTTTTTACGCCCTTGAATCAACTATTCAACATCAACACAAAAGCCATTTGTGATTTTGCCTCAGGTATTGCTGGAAGTTGTATGACTTGGTCACACTTGTACTATCACTTTTAAAAACACATTTCAGATAAACTCTCAGATCTCTCGGTCCATAAGACATAAGAACTCATGACTGTCTTATGGAGACAATTGATTTTCTAACTGGAGATATTCCCCCTGCTCTCTATTCTCAGTACATCTTTTCAAACATCTATTGCTAAGCATCTGAGGCAGTTCCTAAATTTGAGCTTCTTATCAAGACACCCCATGATGAATCTCTGCCCACTCTTAGCAATAATTTGAGATAAACTGTAGTCCTCAGTCTATTGGGACAAACTTCCAAAGCACTTGGCATTTGGCCTCACACCAATCCTCCTTTGAAGCTGAAGACTATACAGAAAATGTCTTGCTCCCCACTGAGCAAACATTTGACCCTGGACTACTGGGAAGGAACAAACTGGACCTTCTGCTTTTCAGAGTAAGCTAAAAGGTTACACAGACCCTCCTGCTGAGTCTTAACAACTCCAGGCAATATTCTTAAGTAGGTTCTGCATGCCGAGGTGTCATCATGGCTCTTTCCAAGACACAGAATATGGCATTCATGGAAATCAGTACGACATGCTTCTGGTGCACTTTCAGCCTATCTTGAAGAAAAAAAAAAAAGAAAAATGGGGGAAAAAAAAGTGAAATTTTGTTTCAGAGTCATACAGACTCTGAAAAAGGAAAAAAAACAAAAAACAAAAAAACAAAAAACAATACCAGAAAGAGAAATAACAAATGCTTTCTCACCCTGCAGGCTTCCATATGGCAGGGGAGAAAGTCTAAATCTCCAATCTGGAACAAATTATTTTGAAGATGGATCAGTAAATGCACAGTATTACCCAGAGGTGAAAAGATAGAAGTAGAAATGTATAAGGTGCTGAGGTTAACATAGATTGTGGGACAGTCATCCTGGGGAAACTAGGACAGCAGCTTTCCTACTCTTGAGAACTCTCCAAGTTCTTAAGCTCAGCTCCAATTCTACCACCAACAGATGACGTGTTCTAGACTACTCAGAAAACTAAAGTAGACAATTGAAACGTTTCTTCTCAGTATGGAAAAAAAAAAGTACTGAAAGGCAAATTACAATCATCATCGTTGAAGATTGCAAGGGTAGCAAGCCAGTGATGTAATAAGCAATATATGATGCTTTCAGGCTGCTAGTAACAAACAAGAAAGAGGAATTCATGGCCATACTATATTTTTTATTCATTTGTGATTGTTGAAATTTTAAAATTTACTATGAAAAGGCCATGTGGTCTGAGTCTGCTGAAGATTTATATCATAAGATAATGCTACTACATGAAATATAAGAATAATTTTATTGTACAAGAGTAGTTATAACAAATAACTCCTCTCTAACAGAGAGCCCTGTTAGGCACTAAACAGAGAATGGTTTTCAGTACAGTGTGTATCTGTGTGCCAACACTACCAGCACACATTTGAACTTCTCTTTGATATTCTATTTTCTCCTTCAGATAAGTAGATAGCAACAGATGCCATAGTTTTAACACTGACAGCTCCAACATCCTAAGCCTCACTTAACTAAAAACACAGATATTATACCAAGAATTTTTAACATTTATTCTTCTGAGAGGGTGAAGGAGAACCCCCCCAAGATGTAACTCCCCTTTTGCATTAGAGTTTAGTGCTGAGCCCAGGACCACACAAGTTTCTCAAAGGTAATACAAGTACAAGGCCAGGCAGCCAAGTTTCCTTCTTGTGGTGTTTGCACTGTGTGAAGTGAAACATGGGTTAGATTCAGTATGTCTCTGTTCAGGTACATGCACAGTGGAGGTGCAGGGAATACTTCCCAGCATAGTATATTATCACCTTGTATGTAGATGAAGAGTTTCTAAAGAGAACAAAAAAAAATACATATATTGTTTTTGATGTAATTTGAAATTTAGACAGGTTTTTCCATTCACCTTTACTTCTTGTTTTTTCCTAATC
>JAOWBP010000001.1:49576580-49593623 GCA_028571105.1 Tragopan temminckii | reverse complement strand
CCCCAAAAAAAAGAAAGAAAAAGAAAGAAAAGAGAAAAGAAACTAACAGCTATGCAAACACAGTTTGGTCTAGAAAACATAGGGTTTGGTTTTGCACAATTTGTTTTTCACTGGATAGTCAAAATTCCAGGTCTTAAAAAGCAAGATTATATTCCTAGAAAGTGTGAGGGGAAATGAACTCCTGAGGCCATGAAATCTCTGCGCCCAAAGGCAATCCCCTGTGTTCATAGGAGCATGCAGCACTGAAAACTAGATTGGCTCATGCTTGTTCAAGACATTAACCCTTTTATCAGTTCTCTGATGTTGAAGGCTATGATTTCCCTCTTCCCACCACTTTACAGCCTCCTTACACTGTTTGTTAAACCTAAGGTTAGCTCAGAAGTATAAACATTGCTATTTAAACCCAGAAGTTCCATCTGTGAAGCATGAAAGAGATATCCACAAAAGAAGGTAGAAGAATGAACTTCTGCACCATGATAGAGTTAAAGGGAGGTTTTTACTTGACTCAAAGTGGAACAACTTTTTCACCTAAAAATAACACTTATGCCCAAATGTGGAACATGAAGCGAGATATTGAGCAATACAAGAGCCCATAGAATCATAAAATCATAGAATTGCTTAGGTTGGAAACGACCTTAAAGATCATCAAGTCTAACTGCAACCTAACCATATTACCCTAAATCTAACAACCCTCCACTAAATCATGTCCCTGAGCACCACATCCAAACGTTTTTAAACACATTCAGGGATGGTGACTCAACCAGCTCCCTGGCCTATTCCAGTGCTTAACAACCCTTTCTGTAAAGAAGTTTTTCCTGATTTTTCCATGTGACATCTCAGGTGCCTAATTTATTTACCAATTAATTATGTATTTATTGATGGCAAGAAAGGAAGTCATGGTGCAGATGTGTCACTTTGAAATATCAGTTTGAGATGTAATATCAGAAAACAGTATCAAGTATTGATGAGAGCAATATCAAGAATGAAGCTTGCCTCCAGCCAGTTGGTTAACATAGTCCAGAAAACTTCCCTACATGCGATTTTTAAAATTTTTTCTCTACTCTCATCCAAAATTATTTAAAAATTTATTTTCAGTCATCAGTTCTATACAGTGAAACATTCTATGTTCAGATGTGATTTTTGAAGTTATGAATAAAAAGGTGTTTTTAACAAGAAAACTTCACTTTGAGAGGTAAGCACACCTCTCAGATAACTGCTTTGTTCACATGCCTACCTCAGTCCCACAAAAATTTAGACATTCGCATCACTTCTCCTGTATTTTTCTTCCAAAAAACAGAACTCATACCAATGTAAAGAATTTTAAGGAAATGAGCAGTTTATGTCTAGGCAGATGCATGCAGTTAAGACTTTGCAGGACTCAGACTGGAGAGAAGTTGCCGTATGTGGTTTCAGAAGTCTATAAGAAACTCAGAGAGGAGCCTTGTGAGAATCACTTGAATGTTTTATTTATCCAGCCATGCACATTTAATTCCAGGTCCCAAAGTCTATGCAGCTAATCAACATTCTCATAATTCAAAAACAAGAACAAGAGAGACTTTTTTACACACCAGGATTTTCCTTCTCTTAGGAAAAACCTCAAACTTCGAGAAAATCTAAAGAAATATTAGAGACAGCTATTTATACATTTTTAAGATATAATTTTCCCTTTGTATGATTATTCAGAACAATAAAGTCAAAACCCCAGATCTGAACAACTGCCCAAACTTCTCTTCAGTCTGGCCCCAAGTGTAGTTAGCATTCGGTTCAGAATATACTGCTTTGACTCTGAAAAGGAGCAGTTACATCTTTCATAATCAGAGACGAGGATTTAAAAAAAAAAAAAAAAAAAAAACTAGGCAGAAAAGAAAAAAGAAGAATTCTCTCCTTGAAAAGCTTGAATAGATGCTTATCATTATGGCCAAGGTAGAAGTGACTGGTGTAAGTACTTTACCAAAGATTATCAGTTGACAATTTGCTCCACAATCCAGTTCTGCACACGAAATTCTCCGAAGCTGCTGCCTAAGCTCAGTGACTTAGTGGTTTCGTGTGCTAATAGGTCTGAAGATTCTTGAGTACTTGATACATGGACATTCCTATTTAATTCCCAGTTGCTGAAATGCATTTACATTACACATAAACCTGCTGAGATTCCTTGCTGTGATGTTTTTCTGATTATCTTGTCTGCAAGACTTGACAATTCATGTCCCCTGTTCAGATCTACCCTATCAGCCACATGCAAATGGAGGAAGGTGGAATTTATGGACTATGGTTACCTGTTCAGCTTTTGTGGTTCCTATTCCTGCCTGCCTTTTTCTCCTACAGCTTACAGAGCTTCGGCACCCAACTCAGGACTGCAGATGCCCCAGCATGACAAATACTCTCTGCCCTCAAAGGTGCAAAGTTCAGTTAATGGATGTAGCTGTGACTCCTTCAATCAACAAACCCCTACACAGAGGCCTCTGTTAGCTGAGACTTTGACTTCATGGTATTTATTTTGCTCTGCTTCATAAAGATTTTACCACCAGTGATGACTCACCTGGCAGTTATACATGGTAATTATTAGGACAACTGGAACTGAAGGGTTTCATGAAGGAGTTTGATTCTTCATCCTTGTATACAGAACACATGAATGAAATCAGTGGAATTGCTTCAGTCTAGTTTCAAATTAACACCAGATCAGGCTCATAAATTTATTCCCAAACTACAAACAGCAGTGAGGCATATTGCAGGCATTTGTTTTTCTCTGAGTATTCCATCCTTATACCATGGAAGGCAAGAAAAACACCTGCCCTGCTGCAGTATCAGTTGGGTGTAACTGTACTGAAATCAAGGGAGATACAAACAATAGATAACCAAGAATTATACTCAGCCAGTTTTTAGTGTTACTCTCTTATGCATTCAGTAGGTCTTAATGTGCTAACAGGAAATTCAGTATTTATCAAATTAGTGGTTTGTGACAATCTTTGAATGGCAATGATCACACAAAACGAGGCCTGAAATGTTCACAGTATTTCCCATTAGCTTTGCTGATGGAGAGAACTACAGCTCCCCACTCAAAACTTTTGTGAGGAAATGTGTTTGATAGGTATGTAACATCACCTGTGCTTTTTACACCGGCCCAGGCTGTACAGTAGGTGCTATTTTATTGGAAAAAAAAAAAAGAATAAAGCAATTATGCTCATGTGTGTGTTTTTTTTTTCCATTCAGATTATTGTAAACAAATCAACAAGAGAAATCTCCAGTCAAAAGACTGTGGGAAATCACAGGTTTCCAATTAATCCTAAAATAATATCCTGCTGACTAGGACACAGCCAGTGGTCCTTACGCAGGCAAAATCATGACAAGGTAAAGTTCAGAAAGAGCACAAAATAAGGAAGAAATGGAAATGTCTGTCAAGCTCTCTGTCAGGTCCTGTGCAAACCTCTGATGACACTATTATGCATTAAGATCACAGTATACTTTTTCCATATCACCCAGCGTGGAGTATTTGGGTGTATTGAGAACAGTACACAATAAATTGATGTTTCCCCACAACTATTCAGCAAGCATTTAAGCAGGTGCAATTCAGCCCAGCCATTTCAGATATAAAGAAGAAAGTGCCACTGTAAACGTAATACACAAAAATATGAACTGGAACTCGCACATTTTAGCTTTGATTCTCACCTCTGACTTTTACTGTCTGACCCTGGTCAAGTCATTTTATCTTCAGACCTCAAATTTTCAGGTGTAAAATGTCCATTCACTTTCCACATGCCCATCTTATTTGTTGAATAAGGATGAGAAGGAAGAGGTCTGTCTTTCAGTATGTTTTTGTGCAGTGCTTAGCACTACATGAGCTAAACACTGGCCTAATACAAAAACCAAGCAGCACTTGGGTGCTTCCAGTAGGCCTTTTGCCAATCACGTTTCCTGTAACCAGGAAGAAACATTGGCTGTTAGCATGAATGGAAAGAAGAGAAAAGGTTTGGGGAGCTTTCATAAGGGGCACCCCGTTCCTGAGCCTCCTCTTATACAAGAGCTGTCGATGCCTCCTTCTGAAGCCAAAGGACTCTTTCCAAATTTGTCAGCCAAAAGCGTGATTACACTTTTTTGGACACACCTCCATTTCCCCAGTTGCTCCTTTCTCCACCTCTCGTTCCAGCGGCTCTCTCATCGTCTCTTATCTCCCCTCCACAGGATCTTTTCTTGTTTTGGCCAGAGCAACATCGGGTTTTATTTTCTCTTCATTCCCTCCATCCAATCCCCACACCCAGACTCCCCCAAACCACCATTCTGCACGTTTGAAACAAAAGTGTAAACTTCAGAAACTGTATTTCACGGGTATTCACACATTATGCCAAAACTGTGGCCCAAAAGTTTGGCGGGTAATCTCCCCAGAATTCGTGAGCTGATGATGAATGGCTGTGAAGCCTTTGTGATTGCTCAGGCTCCATTGTGGCTGGAACAATGGAGGAGGACACAAGTCTGGCTCAGGAGAGCAACGGATAAAACTGTTGGGGAGAATGGCGGGCTCCTGCCGACATGACCACTTGTTGACATTGAAAGGATTCAAAAACAAGTGAGCAGAAACAGAAACGATTCTGTTCGGCGAGGCTATTAGTTGCAACGTGTGGCACTGGAGCGGTCACTCCTGATGTGTTTCCTCGCTAATGAGCCCTGAATGCCCTATTAAACTGGGATGCTATAGGCCCAGCACCACTAGGGCAATGCTATGCATGGACGACTCCCCCAGCACCTATTGGCTGCCTGCATGAAGGAAGCAACTGGCAACACTCAGATTTAAATGGGACTGACAGTACAGTTAAATGATCATTAATTAGAGTTGCTGAACAGATAGAGACTCAAAGAAATTCTTAATGACAAGATAACAGTCTAGCATTACTCAGCTTTGAGCAAGTTCAAGTTTGCACCCCATCTTGGTCTTTGTATTACACAGACAAGTGTCAAATTGATTTTAGTCTCATTCATATATTTGTAAACCATAAGAAATCCTGACTGTGCATTGAGACATTAATAAAGATTTTTGTATGAAAACATGCAAAAACAAAACCAAAATCCTGTGTTAAAAATAGATTTTATGTAGAAAAGCTGACATCAGAAAAATGAAAACAATCAGTTATCTTCTACCATGTTTGGAAATTAATCCTTAAGGGAGATTTCATTCACACTTTTAACATACTCTTTCATTAGCCCTACTCCTCAGTACTCAAAATGCTCAATTCATTCAACCTTACTCCAGTCTTTCAACTTGATCCCCTGGTTTGCTTGGTACTGAATACTTTTGGAAATGAGAGAGAGAATGTAGCATCAAAATATCAAGCACTGAAAACCAAATGTCAGGACAAGTGAACTGTGTGGCTTGAGGGCATCATCCCTATGCTCTGGCTTGGGAAGAGCCTTTCCCCCAAGAGCACATTATCCCTTAATCACCTGGGCTGGTTTTGTCATTCTACAAAGCAGTGTGTATGGCCTGTTCTCGCAACTGGATACTGGATTAGCACGAGTTTGAGATCCTATAAGAAATCTTGTTCACTCAAGACTATACTTTTGAGCACTGATTCTCACAGTGCTATATAAAAGCTTCCTAAGTACGCAGCACAGTTCCCAGAAGCTTAGAAAACCAAGGCACTTGCACAATTCTCCCATTAGGAACTGAACTCCTCAAATAAAAAGAAAAAAAAAAAGGTGTATTTGTGACCACAGTAGTAAAGATCAAAGTATTTGGCAGTGTATTTATATCTGACAATGGGCTTTGAGAGAGATTTTGTTCTTAAAGAGTGGAAAGTATATTGCAACAACGATATTAGTTCCACAATAGTATACATAGGAGTATATTTATACAAGGTGAGTCAGGAATGGATTTTTTTTTAATAAAACATAAGATTATGTAAGTTTTCAGCAGTACATTACTCTGACACTTTCTGTAAATATTTTTGTGCATTTTAAGGAACAACAATACTGTAGAATAAGAAGTAGATGATCATAGAATCATAGATCATAGAATCGTAGAATGGCTTGAGTTGGAAGGGACCTCAAAGATCATCAAGTTCCAATCCCTAGCCATGGGCCGGGTTGCCAACCACTATAGATCAGACTGCTCAGGAGCCCATCAAGCCTGGCACTGAGTAGGGATGAAGCACCAACAGCTTCTCTGGGCAGCCTGTGCCAGTGCATCATCACCCTCTGAGTGAAGAAATTCCTCCAAACATTTAACCTAAACCTCCCCTCTTTCAGTTGAAATCCATTCGCCCTTGATCTATCACTATCTACCTGCATGAAGGTGGGTCTGCTTCCTGCTTCTAAGTTCATTTCAAGCACTGGAAGATCGCAATGCCTGGAACCTTCTCTTCCCCGAGCTAAACAATCGCAACTCCCTCAACCTTTCATCGTAGAGGAGGTGCCCCAGCCCTCTCATCATCTTTGTGGCCATCCTCTGGACCAGCTCCAACAGCCCTGCATCCGCCTTGCGCTGGGGGCCCCAGGCCTGTACATGTTGGCTATGATGAAAGACATTCTTGAGAAATTCACTTTAGCAATTATTTGTAATGTGTATTAATTGGTGTGACATTATTTGTATAATGAAATGTGATTATATTACGTGACTCTTAAAAACTCTCTGTACAGCATCTAACACAAGAAGGCCTGGTCTAGAGGGTTTCTAAATGCTTACCGAATGCAAGTATCAAGTTAAAAAATAGAAAGTTTGCTTTCACATGCTCTCTCTCCATTCAAAAGAGTAAACTTTCTAAAGGAAATTACAGGCTCATGGTAGATGGTGTTATCTAAGAAATGTGTTGTCATTTCTTGGACTAGATGATCTTAGAAATCTTTTCCAGCCTTAGTTATTCTATGATTCTGTGACTCTTATCTGTATAGATTTTCCAAGCAAAAGGAACGAAAATGGTTCTAATGCAAAAAATTGTACTTCCTTCCAGGTCATGTGATCCTCACTGTGTCTCGTAGAATAGGCAGGGAGAAGGATGACCCCACCTCCCTCTTTCTCTGTTCCTCTTGCCCCAGCCTCCCTTCTAGCACAGCCAGATGTAGCGGTAGAGGGTGAGGGCTCACATATTTTGACCAATTAAATGCTGGCCCAGGGCACAGCAAAACTCACTGTGACATCATGAGGTTGGGGGTCTATTTTACATGAGCAGCAGGCGGTCAGCTTCATTGTTTGCAGAATGGCCAGCCTATCTACATCAAATTCCAGCACTGAGACTCTCAATCAAGTTTAAATCTGCAGATTTCCCAAGAAAATATGTTAATTATTTTCTGACCTCTAGGCATTAAAAACAGCTTCAGAAAGGAATTCTCAAGATTTGTTGAGCTTATCATAATTAAAAAAAACTAATATTTTAATTTTTAAACAAAATAAAACAATGAACAAATTTTAGGTACTTCCCTGGAACTGTGAAACATCAGGTTAAACTGACAAAATATGAAATGTAGCCAATAGTGCATCATTCTTCTAGAGAATCTCACTGATTTAATAATTCTGTGGCATTTTCCATAACAAATTCCATAGGGTTGTGTAAAAACATGAGCAGACCACATAAGAAATACGAGGAGAAAGGAATGGCATGGATACAGAACCAGCTTCCATAGGAGAGGTAAGTCTGTTTTTTTATTGCTGTTTAAAATCCTTACACAGACTGAATGACAACTGTGCCACTGGACACTTGCCTCAAAGAATTTGTAAATCAGCTTGTTGGGGTAATATTCGCATAATAATCCCTGTTTTAATTTTCCAGCTCAGACCACCATTATGAAGGTGCTTGCAACAATGTCCAGAGATTCCAGCTCAGAAGGGCCCCAGGACACTGGCCACTGTATGGATTTAGTTACGTTAAAGACCACACAACAATAACACCCTTCTCTTGATTAAAGGAACATGAAGAGGAGTATTGTCTCTCCCTCCTTCGCTGTCTGGGCTGAACCCTCATTAGGCCTAATTGGAAGTTTGCAGTGCACTCAGGGAGGATGTACCTGTGTGCTCCTCGGCCAGAGCAAGGTAGTGACACAATGCCCCAGGACCTCCTCGCCTGGTCCAGAAGAGAGGAGCATTTCCTGGTGCAGCAGTTTGTCCCGATGGGCTTTTTGCCTTTGCTTTGCAATGCAACACCACAGCTGCACTACACTGAAGACATAACACACAGGCGTAAGAACAGCAAACAGAATCTCGTCTTTTGAATATTCTGGAGTCTGTTTTCATTCTTAAGAGGCAGACTACGTAATACTGCATTTGAGGTAAGCTGGGGAGGCAATACACAATCAGGTTTCTTACCCGCTCATCTATCTGTTAGATATTCTCTGTTGACATAAACACCGCTGTTCCTTTGAACTCTGAAATGAAAACCCAAACCAACACCACCACTGAAAACTTTTCTCAGGGAATATACAAAGGAATGTCCTTACAGCGAAGTTTTAGTGAAAGCAAAGAACATTCAGCTGCATAAAGCAATAATGTCTCCAGTCCCAGATACTTCTGTACCATATGGCCAGAAAGAAACAGATGGGCCGGGTCACAACAGGGGAAGAGAGGGAGAGCCTGGGGATTGTGATCTGACCCACTGGGCCAACACTAGCAGGCTGTCCCCAGCAAACAGCCTATTATTATCAGAAGGGGCTGATAAGAATGTGATCCTCACATTTATTTGCCCTCAGGTAGTTCTCACACGTGACACCCAATCAAAACATCTTTTTCATTACTTTTTTCTTATTTGCAGATGTTTATTTGGGGGCTGGAGCATTTGACTTACAAAGAAGCAAAGGACTGTGTTGCATTTGTCTCTGATTGATTTTAGACATGGGTTATTCCCTGTCTTTGCCTGAAGTTCAGAAAACGGCTTGTCTAAACAAGATAAATTTAACAATTAATAATGCAAAAAAGATATTTTTTTTTCATTATTGTTGTTTGTCCATGGCAGTAAAAACATTAACCTGGAAAAAACAAATACAGCATGATACCTGTCAGAGAAATCCTGGGATATCAGGTGTGATTTCAGCAGGAGAATTTTACGTTTCTGTGCTCCTCAGTTAGCAGAGTTGTAGTAACAATTAGAAAAGTTCCACAAACTATTAAATTGACTTCCAGTTATCTAAGCGCTTTGTTGAAAGAGTTTTGAGAACATTATTAAGAGGGGAAGAAAAAAAAGTTCATGGAAAGTACTTCCATAGCTATGTAAAAAATGAAAGACAACTACTTTTTGTTTTGATTCATGGATACCAAATATTTCACCAAAATTGCCAGATAGACCCATCAAGGTGAAGAGTGACCGTGTCATTGTCAGACTGGTTATGTGGGGTTGAAAACCCCCCAAACACTCTGTCCTCTGAGACACTACTGCAAACAGTGAACACAGAGTGAAACCACCACTCTATGAGCACAGGCCATGGCACTTTGCTTAAGTATCAGCTCCCTAACCTCTACCATTTTGCCCTCTGATAGCTCTAAAAAAGAGAGAAGAAATAGAAATTTACTCTTGCTACAAATACGAGACACTGAAACACATCACCTACCCACTTTAATCTTCTGGCCAGGGCTAGTGGTGAACATTTCCTGAGAGCAACAACAGCTATGCTATTTTCTTATCCCAATCTAAGGCGTTTTGTAAAAGGAAGATTTTGCTGACCAAACATTGCTATTTGATCTTAAGCACTACTAACTGGTTATTATGGGCTGCACAAGCAGAAATGCTCTGTGTTCAGAATTTCCAGACCTTATTAAAATGGCCACATGGGACACTGTCACTCAAATTAAAACAGATATTTATTGCCGCTAAAATTCATTATTGGGACTCACAGAGCCCAAGCAGATTGTTACCTCCTACTGAGCCTGGAGCTGCTGGCTGGCCTCTGTGTTGTGTCCTCCCTTTGAGAAAACGTCCTTGAAAAACTCAACACCAAGAAGATCTGGCAGGGAGTGGATAACATTCTATGTCCCAGAGGTGCTATGGAGAGTCTATGTCTTACAGAAATGACTGCAGGTTGGAGATGTGCTGAGGGGAGAGATGTGTGTGTGCCTATATCTAGGCAGAGATGGTGGACAAGCAGTAACTGAGCCCTCTGAAGAGAATTTGGGTGTTCTAGCATATCCTATACCACCTACTGAGTGTTTAGGGCTGTGGGCTAGCTCTGAGTTAGGGTCCAGTGCAAATTATGAGTGAGCTGCTCTCCCACCAATGCAAAGTGGACAAAGAATAGCATTTGCAGTAACTTTTTTTTTTAAATTGAGAACCCTCTTCTGTGGAGAGCCTGAGAAATCTGCTGCTTCCAGATTCCCAGGATGTGAGGAAACTAGGTACTGTGGTTCACCCATGCACCTAGGAGCTGAGCTTTAGCCTTCATTTTTGAAAATCTTGGATTAAAAGCTTCTCGTAGATAGTATTTGTCACTGTCCTCCACTTCCTAATTCTAATACACATATATTATATATTTCTCATATACATATATGTATTTGCAGAGAATCCAGGAAAACCTTGGTTTTAACACTTCAATCTCTTTCTGAGAAAAATCATCACAACATCTGGACCGAAAGAACATACAACAAAGATAGTGGTAAATGCATAGCTCTTCCTTAGTAGAACCACATATATAACAAAACAAAATAAAGCATGTTTTACTAAGAAACACATACTGTAATTATCCTTTGCAGTCTTTATGGGCAGGAATTAGGCTTTTCCACAAGTGACTTCCAATGGGAGATATATTCCTGAACTGTAGGGAAAGACCATCCCTCATCTTTAGGGGTCTCAGAGCACACCTAAGACTGGAAGAGCTGCCATTTTACCACTCCTAAACTTTCTCCTCTGCAGATAAATTGGTAAATGTTCTAGTTCAAATGAAGTTTATTCAAGGTAAAGATCTATGGGCTTAAAGATGCCTCTCAAGTCCCTACTGTAAACATGGTTTTGAGGTCACGGCATCTTTGGCCATGTCATGGTGGAGATGGTGGCTCTGCTGTGGGAAACACAGAACACTTATCCTGCTGGGACTTATGCCCAGCTCTCTTGCACTCCAAGGAAAAGAGGAAGACAAGGGAAGACTACAACAGGATTTTAGCCAGTTTACACAGACTGGCATATAAGTACAGTTTAACAGGAAACTATGAGAAGTGAAACTTAAAGCTCAACTCTCCGCTTATCTTCTGTTCAATGGAAGATCATTTGGCCTCATCTTCACTTTCTCAGTCATCTGCCCCTGCAATACACTGATGCTGATGCTAAAATTTAATTTAACCTAATCTTAAAATAATATATGACAGCTCTGATTTGAATATCTGACTGATTTGTTTAGAGGATGCTCTTCTGAGGTGAATGCCTTTTCCCCCCTCTTTCCTCTACTTTACCAGGAAGTTTCCATTGACTGGCCAGGCACAGAAATATTTCTGAAAGGCAAGCAGTTAGATTTCTGGGAAAGGGAACGATGTACTTAGATACTTCTCAGAAATTAAAAAAAAAATAAAAAAAATCTGCATTAGGTTGCCAAAACTCTGGTAAATTACAAGAACTTTTATAGTATATACAAAGAAACAAAAATGACAAGGAATAAAGAAAACAAGAAGAGATAAGTAGGGAAGGGAAATGCATTCCTTTGGTGTTAAGTGTTTGGAGAGGGAATATACATAATTTAAGTGACCAACGCAGGTGCAATATTTTTCCCCCGCTAATGCAAATGGAATGAAATAGAAACAAAATCAAATCAAACTCTTCCTGATATACATCATTCCAGCTTGATTCTGCAAAGTACTTTTCATTACAAGCCAAAAGAACAGCCCTCACTGATGCTTACTTGAATGTCTCAATTTCTGGATTAAGCTGTCCCATTGTTTTGAAGCATGGTTATGGTTTAGAGATCAATGAGACATAGACTATCCTAATCTACTATGAACAGCCTATAGCAGTGAAGGGATACTCTGCACTAGAGAGCCATCTAAATCTTCTAATTACTTCAGCTACTGATAGATTGGCTCTTACCCCCTTGAATTCCTTTGTCACCGAGGAGTTAAAATTCATGAGCGTCTATGCTGCTGAATGCTTACTCCAGTGCTGCTATTTTCTACACCAAGCTAGCCATCACTGCAAAGAGTCGGAGGTCTGTCAGGCCATCTGTTACATAATAGTCAACAATCTCTGAAATCTGGGGAAACAGAGATGGAGAGAGCAAAGATGATGAAAGGTTTAAAAAGAACAGATTGCTGCCTTGCTTGGAGGGGAGGGAGGCAGGAGGAAGGGGGAAGGGGGAAAGGCCAGATAATAAGCTCTGATGGAAGCAGAGATAAGCCCATTTAGCATAACCAGCAAATATATATACATATACATATGTATAAACTGTAGTGGCTAAAGAAGTTGACTAAGACTCCAGATTGGTGGAACAAAAAAAATATATATATATTGCTTTGGGTCAATAAAGCTGAAGGAGATACTGAAATATTACAGCTATAATTCAAGCATTGCCATACACAACTAAGATCTAAAGCCTCTTTGAGAACGTCCTCTAAATCAGTGAAGAATCCAACCCCAAATCTTTCTGTCTCTTGGTGCTATGTCACACTCTCTGGTGTACCACAGGAGTCAGTGAATTTTTTTCTTCCATCCTTGTCTTTTCTTCCTTCCCCCTCCCTTTGCAAAGGAGGTGTCTGACAATTTCTAAGGCATTGACATGGTGAGAAATTGCAAGTAGGTCTCAGATACTTTATATTTGTCTTGCCACATGGCCACATTTTAAACAAGACTAACCATATCCGGTGCAAAATGCTCTCAGGAGACTTATTATCTAGTTAACTGCCTCTGCAGCCGTTGAAATAGTACCAGCAATAACATTAGCATGGTGAGCCACCCAGCTGTACTAGAACTGCTATCATGAGCTCACTTCTCATCTGCTCTCAGGCTGTCTGGTCCTATGCTTGTTCCACTTGTTCATGCTTGCAGAGTTTACTGTACCAGTACCAAACATAATGCTGGTGTTGCCTTGGTTTTCCTGGTATACTGAGACACACTGTACTACAAATCTCACCACCAGACTCATTGCAACTCCCTCCAAATGGATGTTGCTTCAACATCAAGGCTCAGTTTTTAACCCCTGGATTCTCTTACTGTGGAAGAAAAAGACCAGTGGGACTTGAAGGCCTTGCAGCAGTTTCAAGCAGTGGTTTCTGCCTGAAACAATGATGTGAAACAACAATGAGACTTTTGTTTTAATTTTATCAGCCCTCTTTGTGTTTTGGGGGCTGATGGCTGCACTCAGGACTTCTTCTGTGACCTCTCATAACATGAAAACAAATGACCTTAACTCCTGCAAAGTTCACACGCTTCAGAGTGTTTCTTCAGACTGAACTGAAGTCATACACGTTCAGTCGCTGATGTGTTTGGCTTTATTACCCCTTTGTAAACCATTTTTGATCTGTAGTAGAAAACATATTATGTGCCTGCTGAGGGTGGCAGAGGAAAGAAATGTTTTCTAAGTGCATTTAGAAAGCTAAAGATATAGGGATAACTTTACTGGTTAAACCTTCCGTATGGCAGTAACCACCACCAAAGCAAACATATTGTAATGGAAGTAATTAAAACCTGTGCTCATTTGTTCATTGTTATCCCTATAGAAAGAGGTGCTTCATTAACTGGGATCCAAGTGTATGAAGTGTAACACATCCCTTTGAGCTGTATTAATGGATCATACACAATAATTCTGACAGATGGAAAAGATGAGCCTTAAAGGTCTGATAAAAATAAACAACAAATGCTGCTGTCATTGTGCAACATGAGTTGTGTAATGATACTAGCCCTGGTCCCCGTCGTAGAGCCAGTGCTTCAGAATACTAACATCAAGCCACTTGATATGTGTTTGATGTCTAAACAAGTCACATCCTTTGCTGTAGGAAGAAGTTGTGCTGGGGGTTGGGGACTGTCTATGGTGCTACATGGTTCAGATAAATATCTGCCCAGATGAATTCCAAGTAAAATAATTTGCTCAAAAGAACTTCTTTTTTAATCATATGAAATAGACGGTTGGAACCTTTTTTAAGAAAAACATCTGAACAACTTAGTCCCTGCTGTAGTGCTAAAGCCTTGTTCTAACATTTCGTGCTGGGAATGCAAAGCAGGTCACCAAGTACAGTAGTACAAATAACACTTTATTTACAGTTTCATGGCTTTCAGATTTCCTGTCTCCATAATCACTTCCTTCTAATTTCCTTCTGTTTTGTTTGAAATGGTAGTCTTTTCAAAGGAAGTGCTCAAAGAAACAACGCCTTTGTAAGGTTTGGATTAAATCACGGAGGTTTTTATACTTCTTTTTCTTGATGTCTGTATTTCTTAGTACCGGTTTTCTGTATTAACAGAGTTTGTATGTCTGGTTGGTTCAAACAGGATCATGATAAGAGAACTGCAAAAAGGCCAGCAATGAAGGGCTGAAGTGTCAGCTGGGGGAAGCTGGCACAGTTCCACTGATGTACATCAGTACAGACCAGAATCGTTTGAAGAGCCAAAAGTTTTAATGCTGGATGTAATGTTCTGAGCACTACCATGGAACTTGGAAAATTTGCTAATACTTTTGCCTGTACAAAATATTTGAATACAATAAAGTATGTCTGTCATAGAAAGCACATTAAAGGATGAAAAACTTACCATGAGCCAGCAGTGTGCTCTTGCAGCTCAGAAAGCAAGTGGTATCCTGGGCTCCATCAGAAGAGGGGTGGCCAGCAGGAACAGGGAGGTGATTGTCCCTGTCTACTCTGCCCTTGTGAGGCCCCATCTGGAGTACTGCGTCCAGGTCTGGAGCCCCCAATACAAGACAGGAAGCTGTTACAGAGGGTCCAGAGGAGAGCCACAAAGATGATCAGAGGACTGGAGCACCTCCCCTACAAAGACAGGCTGAGGAAGCTGGGCTTGTTCAGCCTGGAGAAGGCTGCAGGATGACCTCATTGAAGCCTTCCAGTGCCTAAAGTGAACCTACAAACAGGAGGGGAGTCAACTCTTTGAAAGGGTAGATAATGGCAGGACAAGATGAAATGGTTTTAAGTTGAGGGAGGGAAGATTTAGGTTGAATGTCAGGGGGAAGTTCTTTACAAAGAGAGTAGTGGGATACTGGAACAGGCTGCCCAGAGAGGTTGTGGATTTTCTGTCCCTGGAGGTGTTCAAGGCCAGGTTGGATGGGGCCCTGGGCAGCCTGGTCTAGTATTAAATGTGGAGGTTGGTGGCCCAGCATGTGATAGGGGGGTTGGAGCTTGATGATCCTTGCAGTCCCTTCCAACCCAAGCCATCCTATGATTCTATGATTCTATGAGTAATAGAGATGGAATATACAGGGAAAATAGTTAGGTATGAAATTAAATCCACATATTATTTGATGCATATTTATCTTGTCTAGTGGTTTCAGTTGTCTAATGAGTAACATCTCCTATAGTTATATTGAGACTTCTCTACATAAAATCAAGTTGGCTGACCAAAATGGGACAGATCACAAATCCCCTGTCACTTTTGAAAATGTAGCTACCAATAGAAAAGGAAAAGATCTGTGCAAAGACATAACAGTAAGTCACATGAGTAGACTGCACCCCTCATGCTTCCTATTCAGCCTGTCCCGGCTACTTGGCCAAAATTGCCTACTCAACAACCAAGGTAAACCCTCCCATTTCCACGTTGATGTTTGGTCTTTCTCTTCTTTCAGAGTTTTGATTATTTCTCAAAAACTTGATTATTTTGAGTATTTCTTTCAAACTCTTAATACCACTGATACTTCCAAAAATGACCAATGAAACAAGCTGAGAGAAGTGCTGCTGCTGTGCTGCCAGCACACCTCACTTCTTATGTGCTCCAGTGGTTCATGTCTGACTGTTACACACTTTTCCAAATGCAGTCAAGAATTTTTTTTTTTTTTTTTTCTGTCAATAGCACATATTTTGACTATTCGGTTTTGGATCTGAAGTATAAAGAGAAGAAAAAGAAAGTTGTGCTATTTCATTTAATAGCTGGGTTACATAGGGAATGGTCTAAAAAATAAATACCTGCCACATGTGCCAGTGCTGCTGCTGGTCAGGGCACTTTTTATTTAAGGGGAGCTTTGACCAACCAGGTATTACAAATAAATTATGATGATATGATATGGGAAATATTTACCACTCTCACATTTTTCAAGGGAGAGATCTCTCTGTCAGGTTTACTTCCTGCATAAATCAGTGCTTCTGAAGCAACATCTTTCAAGGCCATCAAAACTTGCCAGCAGTTCAAGTACCCGTCTTCATCAGTATAATTCCGGAAAGACACTCAGAATATTAAGTTTCCGGAAAATTAGCCACTCATCTCTGGGCAGAACTCTAGTGTCTCGGAAGTGTAGCTTTGACAGTGTATGCTTAATCTCTGCCTTCATTTTCAAGCTGAGGAAAAGCCTCAAGAACTCTCAATCTTTGCCTCCACAAAGCAAAGAAGCACAGTAGTTTAGCTTTTCTTATTATTATTATTATTATATTTTTGGCTCCACATCACTTTCTTCAACAATTTGTTATTTCTGGATACATAACACAACAAAGCTGAATTAGAAGTATGATCAACAATACAAAAATCATGTGACTATTAAGAGATGCTGAAAGAAAAGAGGAAGTTGCCATCACTGTCTTTAGCTTGATGTTACACAGAGCTAACACATACCCTGATCTCACCAGTTTTTATGTCCAGACTCAAATCTTCATTAAGGTTCACAATGAGATAATGTGTCAGTTATATTTAGGTACTATAGAGCGTAAGAGTCTTTATAACCTTCTGGAGAAGACTCACAGACAGAGAAAAAAGAGTTGTGTAAGTGAAAATTGATAAGTTTTTCAGCTTCTTTTACCAAAACCAACTGTTTTTACTTCAAAGTCATTTGTAAACTATACTATCACTTATTTCTTTACTTTTTTTTTTTGTCATCTCAACTGTCTCTCATAGTAGACAAGCAGAGAGGTCTTTTGTGCACCCTCTGACATCTAAGACTCCTTCTCTTCTCTTCTCTTCTCTTCTCTTCTCTTCTCTTCTCTTCTCTTCTCTTCTCTTCTCTTCTCTTCTCTTC
>JAOWBP010000001.1:49550291-49561818 GCA_028571105.1 Tragopan temminckii | reverse complement strand
AAAGGAAAGGAAAGGAAAGGAAAGGAAAGGAAAGGAAAGGAAAGGAAAGGAAAGGAAAGGAAAGGAAAGGAAAAAAAAAAAAAGAAAGAAAGAAAGAAAAAAAAAAAGAACTACAGGACAGAAGGATCTTATGTAGAGAGAGTAACCTCTTTCCTTACACCTAGGACGAGCACAACTTCCTTCCTGCAGGATCTGAAGCCATTTTGGCTGTTATTCAAGGGGCACTTTCAGCTCAGTGATATGCAAAACCAACCCATCAATTCCTTGCGTGAAGGCTTCAGGACAGAGACAGAGCAGCTGAAGGGAGAACCCTTCTGGTGACTGTTTTCAAAACAGGAATTCAGCAGCATACATCCCTGATCTCTCTCATAGAAGCAGGCTGTCATATGCTGTGCATTTATAATAAAACCCCAATTTCAAAATACTTACAGTGATTCCATAACCAGAGTTGTTTAAAAATCTCAATTTCATTCTAGTCCAAGTACTCCATCTAGTGTCTAATGTTCATAGTTTCACATCATTCTAAACTGTATACTTGGTATTGTTGAATCTTGCAATGGCATCAAGTTTCTCACAGTAGTTTAAACCTCTAACTTCTGAAGCCAAATGGCTACCTGAGAAAGGTCCATGGGACACTTTTTGTTTTATTTTGAGCAATTTTCAATCTCTATGTTTTTAGTAGAGCTTGAAATCTTTACAATATATGTTCCCAAGAGGCAACTAATACAAATTCTAGATCATAGAATGAGAGAATGGCTAAGGTTGGAAGAGACCTCAAAGCCCAGCCGCAAAGCCCACCCAGTTCCAAACTCGTGCCATGGGCAGAGCTGCCACATACCAAATCAGGCTGCCCAGGGCCCCATCCAACCTGGCCTTAGCGCCTCTAAGGAAGGGCAGAACATCTATTTTTTTAATGAAGTTTCAAGATTTCTGAGTTAATTTTTGTTGCTGGAAACTGACTCTGAGTTTTGGAAGATCTGATCTGTCACATGTTTGGTGTTGGATTTACACCCAAACTGTTAATACTTGTCTCTCCTTCCCTTACTGTTTTAGAGCTGGTAGAAATCACTTGAACACAAAGCTCAAAATTTGGCATTCCTTTGCTGAATTTCACCCATTATGACCACTACACTTGTGAAGAACTTGCAGCATGTTGATGTTCCCCTACTTCTCCTCAAGTTTATGACCAGCATAAAGGTTGAGTTCCTCATTGTGATCCATGATACAGCCACATGCCTGGAGTACTTCTGTGCTGGTAGAGGAGGGGTAGCAGCTCACTTTGCATTTGATTCAAAGCAATGCAAGCATGAATAACAGAATAGACTCTGTCTTGAGGACTAAGGGAAGCATTTAGTTGTAATATTTAAGCAAGATCACAAGAGTATGGTGTTGTCAGACTCTCTGAAGTTATCTTCAGAAGTCTGTCAAAACATATCTCAACTTTCATTGAGTATTCAAATTCACTGTATCTCTATCACTTCCCATTAGAGAAAGAAATCTCAAGAGATGTTCTGAGAGCTCAAAAACCAAGTTGAAACAAAGCCTATTCTGTTGAAGTCATGATTTTTGAATGACAGGGTTTAACAATATGGATGTCAATTCACCACAAAGGCAGTAGAGGAGACAGAAATATTGCCTGTCTCCCTGCCTATCTTTCCACACAGCTGGAAATCATCCTTGGCTTCCTTTCAGATGCCATGGAGCAATTCTGTCCTCTTCCCCAGATTATGCCAGCTGTACCATCTTAACAGAGTGTCTCCTATGCTGCAATAGCCCCACACCATTGGGATCCAGCCAGTGTGATGTTACTCTACATCAGCAATCTTGCAGAGGTCACTGGCAACAGAAGTTGGTCCCTTCCTCAACTAGTTTAGTGGACTGAGTGATGTAAAAATTGTGTTCTCATAGCTAGTCTGAGAAGCTTTGAGTGGAGATGGGTACTTCCTGGAAATGCCACGAACTAGTGCTTCTTGTAGCATTTGTATCTCCTTCAGTTTCTGTATTCCTAAGTGCTCCTGAACATGGAAAAGTAGCATTGTAAAATCCATCTCCGGCTTGTGTACGTGAGTATTGACTTAAATAAATTTGGCTTCATCAGGAAATCCCACTTGTTACTAGATGAAGACCAGCAACAACTCTACAGCATTATTAATGAACATTTAGTAAGACCTTGAATGAAATCTTCCAGGAGAAGAATTTACTTGTATTCCTTATACAAGAACAGCAACAACAAAAGTGACGAGTTCTTTTAGCCCTTACCACGTGCTAGTCCAGGGCTTCCTGAAGGAAGAGTCTTTCAGAAGAATCATAGACTCATAGAATTGTTTGAGTTGGAAGGAACGTTTAAAGGTCAGCAAGTCCAGCTCCCCTTCAGAGAAGGACAGCCAGATCAGGGTGCTCACTAATAGAACTAGTAGAAATTCTCTGCCTAATTTTCATAGATCAAGGAAGTTAGGAAGTTGCAAAGATGCTTTCAGCCACAGCTTCCTAAAGTGAAGACTAAGGAACTTGTGCTCAACTTTACTGTCCAAGGATTAGATTCTCAGCTAAAGACAGAGCTTTTGCATTTTCTCCCTCACATCTTCCACGGTCTTCACTACACGAACAGGCTTTGGGATACAAAGGGATCCAAAGGGGACCCCATCAGCACCTGTCCCTTCATTTACATCACTCAGCAGTTCTTCTCCAGCATGGAAGTTTAGCATGAAGTGTTCAATGTAATATAGCCACAAAATAAAAAATAAAAATAAAAATAAAAAGCAGATATGAGAGCATATGGCACCACACATAATTAGAAAAAGAGCATTCTCCTATATAAAATGTCCTGTTAATTCACTTGATCAAGAAGCCCTGCTCTGCAGGCTCTAGAAAGAGGTGGAACAATCTTGAGAACAAGGAACAAGAACACTGAAATCACACATGGAAAACATGTTGTAGATGTCCAGATATATGCTGCAGTGGAGAGGCAGGCCTGTGTGTTCACCCCTTAATGCAGGCATCTCCAATACATGCCCTGGCCAAAGTGAATGCCTACCTCTCCTGGTTTAGAAACAACACCATGGAGCCATTGCCTACGCAACGGATGAAGAGATAACAGTCACTTTGGACTTTCTGATGAATAAAATAAGCTACAAAAAAGAAAAAAAGCAGAGTCATCTTTGCTGGCTCTGAAAGCTCAGGGTCTTGTTTAGTGCAGCCTGTCACGCCCAGCCATTCCTCCAATGAGTAGTAATTTACACTGAGAGCTTGGTACAAATCAATGGGGTTGTGAGCTAGAGCCCTACTCACTGGGAGTAACACAACTGAAAGCTGAACCCTGTACTGAACTCTTGCTCCAGTTTTGAGATGGTTGTGTCAGTGAAGAGAAGATGGGAGGCTCCCACCTAAAAGCAGGTTGAAAAAATTTGTAATATTTTGCAACACGATGTTTGACACATTTTACTGCTGAAATGTTTACTATTACTTTTAATTCCATCAGAGAACCTCAGAGGAATAAATGTATTTATAAATTCATATAAATTCCTTTACTAATATAATGAAAAGTTTAGTTCTGATATTTTTATTGGTATATTCAAGTTTGGTAATGCCAGGTCGGTTTTTTTATCCTTTTTTTTTTTTTTTTTCTCTCTTTCAAAAGGCACCTTATTGTTGTTTTAAAAAGTGATCTCAATTTCAATAGGCATTTATCACTATAGAGAAGATACACATTCCCATCAAGTGCAACCTTGGGTTGAACTCCATATTCTCTGCTTTGCTTTTTCAACATTGATAAGAAATCTGGGAGATTTTTGCCTTTTTGTGGCCTGAATTTACATTCTGTATTTTTTTTTATTTGTCCAGTGAATCAAAAAAGAAACAGAACTCCACAATGACTACTCTGTCTTCCTGATTTTAAGCATGATTTTGCTTATATGGGATGTTCTATTTTAGACTGAGATGTTTGTACCAGTTTTGGCTTCCTAGCTATTGTCTTTTCTAACACCATAAACCAGACAATCAGTTTATTCAGTAGTGCCATAGTATACTAAAGGTCCTATTAAAATTGAGTGTAGTGATTCTGATGATGGGCTTATGCTGTCTGTACACTACCCCCAAGCCTACAATGAAGACAGAAGATTTTCCAAGCAGAGCCCGCAGGGAAGCTGCATCCACAGTGGGATGGATAAAGACTATGCATAAAGAGGCTTTTCAAGTGAAAATAATTGAGTTTGATTATTTAACCAAAAAGCAAATCTTTGCCAGAGGCCAATACACACACAGAGAAAGTAGCATGGAAAGAAAGTGGATTAATGACTTGATTATTGCTGGGCATGATTGAGGTGCTATTGCATCTGCGTGTTTTTTTTTTTTGTTTTTTTTTTGTTTTTTTTTGGAGGTTGTGCATTGACCTAACACTGAAATACATTAGAGAGAATATGAAACAAGCAAATATGAAGAAAAGTGGATATAATAACGAAGGTTTTGAACATAAAGTCAGCAGACATAAGGAGCTGAGCACGTAGAGGAGATCCCATAGAAAAAAACTTAAGCTACACATGTAAAGCAACAGTTGTTATCACAACATCTTCTGTGCAACTAAGACCTTAACAGAAACAAGAGCTTTGCTCTCTGAGCCAAAAGTAAATGTGAGAGTAAGTGGCACTCTGTCCGCTGCATGAGCGATTTTGAAGGATGTTTGAGTAGGATGAACACTAACAATTTTACAAGACACACAAAGATTCCCTTAAATTTGGTGTCGCAGTTACAGGATGTAATTCTGTGACACAAGCATTCTGTAGTGACTGGCCTTGTGCCTTCACTTGCCTACATAGGAGATGTCTCTACCTTCAGTCCACCCTGACCCACAGCGAAGGCTTACCTAGTTCATCTGAGCTGTGTTCAGATCTGAAAACTTTTCATTGGGTGCTTCTTTTGGAGTTTTGCTCCCCATCTAGACTAGGGAGCAACCATGGTGCTTGATGTGACATTGTTTCTGGGCCTATTACCCAGGGGCAGGGCCAGGCTGAGAACGGAGCAGCTCCTCTCAGGCTCCTGCTCCACTGAAGGCCAGCTTGGAATAGAAGCTAATTCCTGGTCAAGTGTCAGCCCAGCGTGAAAGTGGAGCACATGCAGGATGTGAGCTTGGATGTGAGCAGATGCTTCTGCATCCTAGGCAGGGATGCAAGAATTACATAACAGTCCTTGCTCCAGAAATTTTTGCTCCAGCTCTTAAACCAAAGAGAAAGAACCTGCTCTCGTCCACATGGAGCTCCACTTCACAGAAAAGCAGCCTGGCTGCTGCTGGCAGTGCTAAGTCTCTCATTTTTTCAAGTATCTTCTAATGCCCTCATTTCTCAATCTGAACCTTGCTTCTGAGCATCCCTCTCTTGAGAAAAGATTTCTTTTCAGTACTCTCATATTTACAGATTTTTAATCCGCCATCGCCTCCCTTCCAGGCTCAATGTAGATTTATAGGTTGGCTAGAGAAGAGGCAAAATCCTCAAAGCCGGAGCCGGACACACAGCTTTTGTACTCCCAAGAGCCAGCTGGGAGGAGGATAGGGCAAAGTGCTGATCTCCACCTGCATTCCCACACCCAAGTTCCTATAGAAGCCCTGACAGCTTGGGCAGATACAGACTTGGTAATGACCAGGAGGTTCTGAATTCACCATGTGCAGCCAACCTTGATGCAAGTGGCCGCAGAGGTTCATCTCTCTGCAGGGGTGTCTTAGTTTTAGCTAGCAGAGTTTCTTTCTTCAGAGCGTCTGGTATGATGCTACACTTTGGTCCTAGGAGAAAAACAATGCTGATAACACACCGATGTTTATAGTTGTTGCTAAGCAGTTGCACAGAGCCAAGGCTATTCACAACGAAGGGCCCAAGGAGCTGGGAGGGAACAGAATTAGGACACCTGACTGAAACTGGCAAAAAGGATATTCCATACCATATGACATCATGTGGAAGGTGTTTTGAAGGGGATGGGAGTTAATCTGGCATTCTTTCACTTGCTGGGGGGTTAGCTAGACATCAGTCAGTGGGTGGTGAGCAATTGCTTGTGCATCACTGGTTATATACATTCATATATTTTTATATATATAGATAGTCATAACTATTATCCTTTTCCTTTTCTCTGTTTTAGTAAATAGTTTTATTTCAGCCCACGAGTTCTACTTTGTTTTTTTTCCCTAATCTCTCCCCCATCCCACTGGGAAGTGGGGGGAAGTGAGTGAATGACTGTGTGGTGACCAGCTACCTGTCAGATGAAACCACAGCAAAGGCTGTTAGCTGCAGCAGTGCTGCTGCTCTAGGGAACAGTCTGATCCCATGTTGTGGGGTTTTTGTTTTCTTTTTTTCCCACTTCATATGGCTACACAAGGCAGCAACAGAAGAGCCACACCCACATCTCCTCTCTGTACCACTCCTCTCAGACCAACTTGACACATTTCCTTAGGCCACAACCATCTCTTGGGACAAGGTCTCAGTCTACAGAAGAGCCCACCAACAGTGGTTCTGGACCTACTCCTACCACTAACTTGAATCTAACAGCTGTTTTTATCAAGCAGAAATGGAACAGAAGTTGCCTCAGACATTAAGGCCCTTCACTCTTACACAAGGAGAGATCCATCAATTTCTCTACTGAATTGCCAACAGAGTGCAAAGCTTGGATAAGAGTACCTATACCAGGTCTTTTGTAAATCTTGGTGCTGGGGGGAGGCTGTAAATTTTCAGAGAAAGAATTGACATCGCTGGGATACTAATCAAAGAATTATGGAATCACATAATCAGTAAGATTGAAAAAGATCACTAAGACCATCTAGTCCAGTCATCAATCCACCCACTCAGAAGTGCTGGCATCTTTACCTGAATTTCTGTCTTTTTGGCTGCCATCAGAGTCATGACTGAAAGCCATGATTTAGCTGGCCTCATTTAGGTACCTGCTTTGGGGCTAGAAATGTGACATTCTTGAGGCAGCTACATATCTCCTCTCCATACCAGAGTTTTCATTTAAAAATGATAATAATTCGCTTAGAAGATGGTAATGCATTTAGTGATAGAATATCATCAGACCTCCTTAGTTCATTAGAAGACATACATGCTGCTAACATACAGACATTTTGCAGGACTGAGTTGCAGTAGTCAATTCACAGATTTAGGCAAGGTCTGTTGTTATTAGTATGAATTCCAGTTCATCTTAATGAGTCATACATGGCCTATAATTCATTTTTTTTTTTTCATTTGTAGTAGTAGAACACAAATATTTCATTTCTTTGTCAATTCAGCTTATGAATGGAAAGTATGCTTGTCACAACTTATAGTGTTCTACAAAAAGAACTGCCTTCAGACACAACAAACACATGATAATGTGTTGTTTGTTTTTCTTTAAGTTGCAAAACTGATGTAACAGAGAGTATTTGCTTGCGAGCACAGAGTATTTGCTTGCGAGCAGAGAGTACATAACTACATGTGTTGCAACATAACCATTCTGAATTGCAAGGATTTCATGCTTATTAAACAGCATCCATGACATCTGGGAAATTTTTCTTTAAGAATAAACAAGCACACACACAACGTCCTGGGAGGTAAATGGTTCTTTTTTCCCCTAAAGCTTTCCAAATAAGCCAGTACAAGATCCTATGTTCCTTGGGAGTGAACAAACTGCAAAACATTGCCTTTCTGATACTGTTTTGGAGGTACCCTTCTACTCTCTCTGTGGAACTATCAATAGGGGGAGACGGTGGGTTCACTTATGTCAGATTACTGAGGTGAACAGGAGCTTAGAGGATAGTTAACTTCTCCACATAGAAATGCTTCATTCTACATGGCTCATACTCAGGTTATATTTGCCTTTCTTCGCTATACATGTACCTACTCAAATGTCAGCCTCAGGTTAATGCCCAATTCACTTCTGCCTCTTACTTTAGTTGCTGCAATGGAATACTTCCTCCTTAAATGTAGAAAAAAAATGCATTTTTTTTTCACCCTCATGCCAGTTAAAGGTTTTAAATGAAAATCCTGAAATCAAGCTTTTAGCTTAAAAATGCAACTCCCGTTCCAGGACTTCAAGTGTTTTCAACTCCAGAAAAAAAAGAATGCCATAGTGGCATGCAGAGCAAATGCTGCTGCAATAGGAAAAAAACAAAGACCTGGTTCGGTTTCTTGAAGAAAAATATTTACCTCAAATGTGCGCAGAACTTTAGCCAGTGCCCCAACTTCTTCTTTCAAAGAGAAAATCAAAGAAATCACACCATTTTTGTTTGAGGACTCTTCAATGTACATGGATTCCTGAAAGCAACAAGAAAGAAAATCGTTAAATTCACCCCAGGAGTTGGTTTTGCTTTTCTCCACTGCTCTTTTGCACTGCATTAGCAACGTAAGGAGAACATAAAGATATTTTAAATAGGATTTAAACAACTGTTGCTTCCAGGAGAAAGAAAACTGCTTTGGGGCTGCCCTTGTTTATGATGGTAGAGACACACAATATGTTCTCTCAAATCAAGTCCCATGTGTGAGGAAGGTAGTAAAAAATGAAAACAGCCTTACTCCATTTCTGTCCTGCTTTACTTCTCAAGAGTATCAAGCTCAGAGGACACTGGAAATATTACTCTACTTTGGTTTCAGCTACAGTGAAACACCTCCCGGCTTCCGTTTCATTAGTGCTCAGGATAAAACAGAGCAACACCGAGTTGCTTAACATTTCTAATATCAGTGTAATTTGAAGTACAACCACCACAAACTTTTGGAACTCACAGGAAGACCTTATTTGTGTTTTTTAATTTCTGCTGGCCTTGGACGCATGATGTCAGGACGGCATTTCAAAGATCACACCAGACATTTATAACACACAGAGGTGTGGTGTAACAAGTCATAGGTCAAAACCCAACTCAAGATATCTATCCTTCCAATTTTTCTGTATTAGGATCTACATTTTCAGTCAGAATCTGTCCTCATTATAGCTATTGCTAAATTTAACATATAAATCAGAGTATAAAGGGTTTCAGTTCCCTATATTGTCCTTAAAAATAGCAAAGACAGTATTTGAAGTAGACATTAATAATGAAATCCAGCTGCTTGAAAGCCATAAAGCTTGAAAGCCATAGAGCTCTTGGTGGGACTACATGTCCTAAGGCAGCATTGTAATGAATTATCTTCTTCTGTAAAATACATAATTGCTGATTTTTTGGGCTGTCTTTTAAGCTGCTGCTAATGTAAGTATTCACTGCCAAAGAGCAACAACAGATTTCTCTACCTGGTTTCATTTCCAGAGTAATTTTTATATTAATAGATTTCTTTACACCATAAGATTGCCTTCAATGCCTCTGAAGACTTCTTTCCAAGGCAGATATATTCTCATTGGTGACTAGCATGGATTTGCTGAGAATAGACACTTTTAGGCTGTTTTCACTCATTTTCCCAGTCTCGTAAATTAGTTTATATTGTTGCTTAAGAGTAAGGTACACTGCAGAAGGGACTGAGCACTAATTCTGCAAACTTGATGACACTTATTAACTTCTTGCACGTCTGCATCTGAATGTAGTTGACTGGGAGGTCTTAGTTCAAAAATTAGTGCATGTTTGAGTCTGTCCACAGAGGTAGAGGCTTTCAGTGCAAGTTGAAGGAAGATTAAAATGATTGATTTCCTGACTGATACCCAGATTTTATCTATCTATCTATCTATCTATCTATCTATCTATCTATCTATATGTTCAGCCAACATACTCTGGAACCAACATATAAATACAGGCACCCAAATCTATTGCTGAACTTTTTGTACTACATATACATATATTTTACTGTTGATTACAGTTTATCCATTCTCAGTTCTCATTCTAATTTCTTGTCTTTCATCCTCGTACAGAGACTAATTGCAGTTTTGGGTCAATTCTACTCTTTTACTTCTGCGATGACGACTAAGAGTTGAAAAAATTGTTTCATTGTCACTGAAATTCTGCCATATGTGATCCATAAATGTTGTGTGGAAAAAAAATATATCAGCTCTAAGTCTCTTTTCCCAGGAAGTAAAATAAGAACAAGTTGACAAATAGGTACATCCATTTCTGGACCTAGCACTCTGTCTTACATCAGTGATGTGTAGATGCAAGGACAGTTTGCCTGAGTGCAATACAAATCTAAGTTTTTCATTAACTACTTGCCACAGGCATTGACATTGCCTTTCCAATACACATGGCTGTACCGGAGGACAATAACACAGATCTGCCAGCCTTCTAATCCATTTCTGAGCTGGTTAAGTAAAGCCCTTCAGAGCAAATTCCACAGCTGCTGAAGGTAAAGAAAGTTTTGCCTGCAGTTTCAGAGAGAGTAAACTTTCACCTCTCTGTCTTAAGTTCCAGGGTTAGTAGATGTACTAATAGTAGAGAAAAAAAAATTGGAAAAAAGTATTTCAAAGAAAATAAGATTCCTCAGTTACTTCTGAAAATGGAACTAGTTTCCAAGCTACTTCGTGTCCATTTTCTCATGGCATTTAGATGCTCAGCTCCCACAGATCTCACCATGGCCAAGCAGTTAAACAACCTGGAGAAGTAACATGGTGAACGGCTAGCAAATCTGGGGGGGGGAATTCAACCTCAGCACACAAAACAGTAGGAAACCAAGTTTCCTTGGCTGCTCTATCCCTAAGAACACTTTTTGAAAATGAAGCTCTTTTTGCACATCTGTTGAAGTTTTTCTCTGCCATCAGAGGCATTGTGCTGGACAAAATGTTGTCCTAATAACTCACTATGCTGTCCTCAAGTTAACATCACTTGCTCCTGCGGTAACTACAGTGTCTGTAACCAAAAGTCATGGATTTCAGTATTTTCCTGAATTTTCCAAAACAAAGGGTTCAAAGTCAGCAAACATTACAAAAGGTTTGTCAGAGTGCAAAAAGTTAACAAATAGCTCTGCCACAGGAGCACATAACTTCAGCTGCTTTACTTTAACAGCTTGCTTTCATTACTCGAGTTTAAGAGACCTCTAATTAGCTGCCGGTCTTTTCTGCTGCTTCTTCTATTTGCCATATATGCAAGGATCTCTGTCCGTTCTCTGTCATGTCTCCTTCCTTTCCCCTTTTGTAATGTTTTCATATTCATTCCCACTACATGTCTGTGAGCACAACACCACCAGCTGCCAAAAGGGATAATGGTGGCAACCGAGAACTGCAAAGCATGAGACATGCACTTTATTTTCTCCCACCATGGCCATCTTGGAGAGCAGGGAACAAGATTTGCAAGCATGTGGGCTTAGGGTTACAGTTAAGGTTAGGTTTGCAATTAGGGTCAGGGTTACAGATAGGATTAGGGTTAGAGAGAGGCCCCACTGCTCACCTGGAAGGAGTCTCCATTCATCTTGCAGTGCTGCGCATCCATGGTGAAGAGGAGACAATGCTCACACAGAGAGACTGCAGGTAAAGCCTTCTGACCTTACCACGGTGGCCAGAACTCTGTGCAAAGGTATTTAAAGTGGAGCAAGCAAGGCAAACCCATTCTCTTCTCCAGTTCCCTCCCCTGGATGCGGTGCCAAAGGGGCGTTCTCACTCCACACCCCCCACCCAC